>JAPVLO010000144.1:1200000-1800000 GCA_027257055.1 Cephalopachus bancanus
GAAATGTAGCTTCACCTTCTGATCTCTAACCTAGCCCCTCCCTCTCACATATGTAATCATTTATTATTTTATAGTTAATTTTTACAATGCCAATATTAAGTAAAAATATGTATATGTGTATATATGCATATATAAATATGTATATATAGTTATATAACACTTTTTCTTAAACAAATAGTAACAATATTTTTCTTGACTTTTTTTCACTAAATAATATATCTTAGAAATCTTTTGTAATAGTAAATAGAGATATACCTCACTCAATTACACAAAAAGCAATTCTTTTAAGGAAGTCACTCAACAATATTATTTTCTATATAGCATTTGGAGTATGACAGTATAATGCCATTATTTTGTCACACACTTTTCTGAATGCTCAGTCTTCTTAGGCAAGTTCTCAAAGTTTTCTCAAATCCCTCAACTCTTACTACAGTAAGAATAATTTTCATGGTCCTTGGGAGATCCTTCACAACCCATGGTGTTAAAGGTAGTGTTCATCATTTATTTTTTCTATGTTCACCAATGATAGATAATTGTCTTATCAATATTTCCAAAATTCTGTTCATGACACAATGAGGAACATATTTATATAATGTCCCAGTCCATTTATCACATAGACCTCAAAAGTAGCTATGAAAACCAATTTGAAAAACAAACTCTGACTAGACTAAAAACTAAAACAAAGTTTTTTGTGAATTTTTTAAAAATCATATTTTGTAGTACTGAGTGTCTGGCAAGTTTAAGATGTTGGAAATACTTAGCAAGGGGATAATAGTTGCTGTGATTGGTGATAAGAATCATATGTGGGAAGCACAAAGATACATAGAGAAAAAATAAGCTATGAATCCCACGAAAGACAAAACTTTTTCCTCCCTTGAGCTTCGTAAGCTATCTTGATTCTACAGAACACACTTCCAGCACACCCTGATTCTAGTTGAAAGGTTCAATAGTCAACAGCTATCAAGAATTTTGCTTCAACCAATCTCAAGAGAGAATGGTAGATCTTTCTCTGAATCCGCAAAGCTTTTGATCTATACTGTTCAATGGGGCACTAACTCGTAACATTTCTGGCATCTTGCCCATTTGATGTGCATATGTCCTTTCTCCTCAATGTGATTGTTATTTATTTTATAGCTCTGTGCCTTTCAGAGGTCTGAGCACAGTACTAAACCTATTGTGTGTGCAGTGAGTCCTCATCATGCAAAGGAGCTCAGTTCTGAGAGCACATTCTTAAGTCCAATTTGTTCATAAGTCCAATAAAGTTAGCCAGGGACTCAACTAACACAATTGTCTACAGAGTGCTGAAATAGGTTTATAACAATTTTTGCACAGATAATATATTTAAAAAACATAAAAATAAAGATAGCATTTTTAATCTTACTTTACAGTACCTTGAAAAGTACAGTAGTATAGTATAATACAATAGCTGGCATTGAGTGAACAGGCAAGAAGAGTTGTTGACTGAAGTAGGGTACAGTAAAATACTGTAAAGTACACAAATGCACAACCACTTGTAAAGGATGCATGTGACAATGTACACCGGACACATGAACTAACTTATGTGATTGGACATATGAACACATGTTCACATCTTTGAAAGTTTGTAACTTGAAGGTACATATGTAGGGGACTGCTGTACTCTAGAAACACTGCTGAACTGTACTGAAATGAATAAAACCCTTTGAAGACCCTACCTTTTAGATAAAAAGTAACAGTTTGTTTTTCCAAAAGCACCTTTTGGAGAAAACTGATAAAACATTTTGTTTAGATTTTATCTCATCTTTTCCAAAAATTTTGACAGAAATTTTCTGGTTTCCACCCTCTAAATTGATATTTGAAGGTATTTCTCATTAAAAGCCTGTATTCTCAAATGTTTAATGTTTTCTATTGAACACCATGATTAAACAGTCTTTTATGAATCCATTCTTACTTATAGGTAGGCTTCAACTAAATCAGGACATACTGAAAATGTCTCATTGTTGTTTAATATTGCCAAAGAAAAAGAAATCATAATAAATATTATTCCAAGGCTAATTTATCCTTACTATTTAGAAAATCCTTCTTGAATATGTTTTAACGTCTTGTTACATACTATGTCATCTGTTCTTTTCTCAGAGAAAATAGAGAACTGTAAACTTATATTTCTAAATAATATCTATTTGCTTGACTGGTTACAGAGCCTTTATACATTTTTAAATTTTGTATATTACGAGCAGTTCTTTAGCGATTACAATTCTATAAAAATCTAATAGAAAGAAAATAAATAAATCTGCATACACATCCAATGCTCATAGTTTGAACTCAAAGGTGTAGAGAGTTGGAAAGAATGTCATCATTTTTACAAAGAAAAACCTGGACAAACTGTAAACTAATGACTTTCCTGGAGAACTAATTTACAGGGTAAAAAACTCTGGAGAAAGACAGATTTCTACTGCTAAATTTCTAATGCTAAAATCCTGAAATCCATCTCCTCTGTCTCCCCTTAAGATTGAATACGCAGATTTAAGGACAACAAAAACAGCCACTTGAGGGCCCTGGTGGAAATCCACTGCAGCTGGAACCTGGCAACATGAATGCTGAAAAGTTTCTGGTTCTGGGGGGTGGGGAGCAGTGATAAAAATACATCCTAGCCCCACTACATCTAGTATAGGGATAAGAAAACTTGTGAAGGCCTTGTTGCCCAGGCCTGGGTTAACAATGCCTGGCTAAGATTGAAGTTTATCAGAACGTAAAGGAACATACTCCTTCCCCCACTCACCATTACATTAACAAGTCTTGAGTAAACATAACAGTGGAGAATACAGCTAAAAGAGTGCAACAGAGAGATTAGAAGGTCCAAGTCAGTTGAGAAACATATATTAAGGACAACTCACTGGCAATTTAGACTACACTCTAAACATAAGGTATCACTCAAGGAATGTGAAGATACACGAAGGTAACTATAGCAAAAGTGGACTTTAAATTCAGTTCAGTTGCTGGTTACATTAGTACAAACTCCTACACTAAATGCCAAGTAGAAGGAAGGAAAAGTTACTTTCAAGCATAAACAATATTTACCTTGCTATATACTGTTCTGTGTAACATATCCAACTTCTAACACAACACTGAAAGGCATGGAAAAAGGCAAGAGGACCACAATCTGAACAGTCAAAGCAATAATCAAAATCAGATTCAGATATGACACAGATGTTAAAACTATCAGACAAGAATTGAATGTAACTATGGTCAATATGTTAACGCCTCTAATGTTGGATGTGAATAACATACAAAATCAGATAGGTGGTTTCAATAAAACAATTGGAAAAATAAGAAGAAACCAAAGAAAATTCTATACAAAAACACAGTAACAAAGATTAAGAATTCTTTGGAATTCATTGATAGATTCAACATGGCCAAGGAAAGAATCAATGAATATTTAAATAGGCTAATATAAACACAAACAGAAAAAGAAATTGAAATGGACAACGGATGGAAGAGAGCATCCAAGAACTGTGGGACAATATTAAGTAACAGTTTTATTTACACACAGCTGGAATCTTGAAAACAGAAATAAAAGAATGCAATATGAGAAATGTTTGAAAAAGATAATGGCCAAGTTTTTTCAAAATTAGATGCAGAAACCCAACCAAGAAGCTTACCAAGCAGGATCGATATTAAAACACAAACACCAAGGCTTTTCATATTCAAACTGCTATAAACCAAAGACAAAGAGAAAATCTTGAAGGCAGCCAGAGAAAAAGACACATTATAAGGAAAGGAAAGGATAAGAAGCACGTCAGACTTCTCGTCAGAATAAATGCAAGTAGAAGATAATAATAGAGTAATATCATCAAAATGCCAAAGGGGAAAAAAACCTGGCAATCTTGAATTCTATATCCAAAGAAAATATCTTTTTAAAATGAAGGGTAAAGACTTTCTTACACAAACAAAAACTGAAGATATTCATTTCTAACCGATCTACTCAACAAGAAATGTTGGAGGTAATTCTTCATACAGAAGGATTATGGCATAGGCCAGAAACTTTGATCTATACAAAGAAATGAAGAATGTCATAAATGGAATAAAAGTAAAACAAAATGTTATTTTATTCTTATTTTATATTATCTAAAAGGCAACTAACTGAGTATTTGAAGCAAAGCCAGTAATTATATATTGCACACTTATACACATGTAAATGTGGAATATGTGTGATAACAGTGGGACAAAGATGAGAAGTAGAAATTAGGATTATTCTAAGACCCTTATACGTCACATGATGTGGTAAAATATTTTTTGATGGGAGACTTAGATTATTTTAAAACAGGGACTGTAAACCAAAAGGAAATCACCAAAAACTTTTTTTAAAAAAGTGTAAATACTATGAGTAGAAGAGAGAAAATTGATTCATTTTCAAAAGTTTAAGTAAACCTAGAAGAGGCAAAAAAAGGGAAATGAACAAATGGAACAAAGAGAAAACAACTAACAAGCTCTTATTCCAACTAAATAATGATTACTTTAAAAGAGTACAGTCTAAGCACAATGAAATAACAGATTGATCGCCAGGAAGGATAAAAAGAGCAAGACCCAACTCTACACTGTTTACAAGAAACTCACTTTAACTATAAAGATATAGATAAGCTGTAATAGCTATTCATTTTTTTAAGTTAAGACTATTATTGTGGTATTTGCTAAATGATAGTTTTTGATAAGTGTTTTTTGCATGAATATATTTGGAATAGCGTCAGATTTATTTCTTTTTAAATTAAAATTAAAAGTTATTATCAAATGCATATAGCATTAAAATCAATCACTACATAGCTTTCTATCATTATACTTTTACACTATAGTAGCAAATATCATTACCTGATATTTCAAGTTTTCATCTTTAAAAGAAAAATTCTTTTCTAATCAATGATCATACTCTCAAAATGTGAGGAGAGATTTAATTTTACAATTGTATTATACTGTATTATACAATTGTATTATACTGTAGGGAAAATCAAATCCCCAAAACCCTGAATGCAATAATTGTATATAAAATATTAACATTTTTTGCTTTTAGTCCTATAGAGAAAAAGATATAGCAAATATTGGATGTGCTAAGACTTTGTTAAGAGAAGGTGAGTATAAAAATATAAATTAATACAGATATACAAGTATATGAGATATTATCATGTCAGAATAAGAACAACTTTACAATTTAAGTTTTCTTTCTTAAATGAAAACCAAAATGATGAAGAATGTTTTCTGTATAGATTATGATGATTAACATTTCTGAGGACAAATCATTTCAAATTTATGTTGCACAACATGTGCTAAGAACACAATTTCCCTCAAAATAAATCATCTGAGCATGATGCTCTTTTTTATCTGCTGTCTTATGCCTCAAAATCACCTGAATTGTATGTTCAGTTTATTGATTGGCCTAACCAGAGGTTACAATTTATGATTTTTTTGATAGTTAAGTACTAGGGAATAAATAGATACTAGAACAAGATTAAAGCAATGCAAGGACTACAGTTTCCTTTATTTACTTAATGTATCACTCCCTTTGTGCATAACCTTGGGTTAATGACATTCTACTGATAAAAATATTGCTGGCCTCTTTTGTACCTTTGAATTCAGACCATCTGGGAGGAGCTCCTACTATAAGCATAGCCGTTATTATAATGTGATGTGTGTGTTTCTAAAAATCACCATACTACATAATCGCACAATAAAAAACACAGGCTTAAGGGAAAATGAGGTTGGAGACCAACACTCAAACATTTCATCACTGACATGAAGAAAAACATAGGAATCTAATAAAAATGGTGGGATACTTTTCATATGGTAAAAATTGAGATACATAAACACTACAAGAAGTATGGTAGTTTACCATGAAAAAAACATGAAGTTTACTGTAGAAAGGATGTAGAAAAAGTGTAGCATTATTATCAAGTGGTAGGAGAAGGGTTATCTGAAATTGGAAGGACAGTTTTAACACCGGATGTGAAAAAGTATGGTTTATAAGACACACAGAGAACTGGTAGTTGGTAGATGCTTGAGTTGTGTGCACGTGTGCAATTTCTATAGTGCTCCTTGACTCAGTTCAGCTGGGTGGAGTTATCTATGTACACCTAGTATTTCTCATGGATAAATGTGCATAAGCAAATGTGAAAATCCACTTACACACAAATTGTTCTTTAATATATCAATCATGCGGAAACAACTTCACTTTTCTAAAACAAGTATAATAACCAAACTAGTTGTAGCTTATTTCTACCTTAACATCTGTTATTATACCTATTTCTTAACCTAATTTCTAGTCACAAAGACAATAGATGAAGAGCTGCCCTCTCCTTTATAAAACCTAGTCTTCTAACTATATCCTTGGTAATGATTAAATCAATAGATCTCTTAGCCTTTTAAGGGATCTAACTTTAACACTTATTCCATTTATCCTCAGTAATCTTATGTACAAAAATTTTCTCCACTGCCACCTTTCCATGCAAAAATGGACTTTTTTTTCTCTTCTTGGAAGCCATCCTTCCCTTTATATTGTTGCGTCTTCTTTCTAATCTCCTGTTTCTCTCTTGAATACACTTAAGGGGCAAGTTGGTCTATATCTAGAGCCACCATTTCTCTTCACACCATAATAGACTCTTTCCTTCTCTATAACTCTCTCAGCAAGATTAGTAAAATGGCTATTTTGAAAGGCACCAACATCCTCCTTGTTGGCAAACTCATCTATCTTCTTTCCATTTTTATTTCTCATTCCCTGCCTCTTTATAGCTTCTGGTGATGGTCATCAATCCTTGGCATCCCTTGTCTCATAGTTGAGTCAATCTATATCTCTTCCTCTGTCATGAAATAGTGTTCTTCCTATGTGTTTCTCTTCTTTCTTATAAGAACACCAGTCATATTGGATCAAGGGCCTGCCCTACTCTGATATGATCTCATGTTAATTTACATCTTAATTGCAACCATAAAGAACCTATTTTCAAATAAGGTCATGTTCACAGGTATTAAGGGCTAGGACTTCAACATATCTTTTGAGGGAACACAAGTCAACCTATAACTCTCATCTATATGTCGTCTACATTTTCTTGAAACACTTTTCATCCCTTTGCTTCCCAAACACAATAAAAATACTTCAAAGGTGTTGTTTTTCATGTGCACCTTTGTGCACTGAAAATTTTTTGTTGATTATTTATATTCATATAATCCTTAAAACAATTCTTTCAAGCACAACTATTTTTTTACCCTTGTACAGAAGATAGCATGGTAAATAACTGCCCAAAACACACAGGCGGTCAAGAAGCTAAAATCTGAACCTAGGATATCTAATCCTAGAACTCACACCCATCACTATACAACCCACTTGCCCAATAATTTCTTGGCTACCAATTGAGAAAATAACTGATAGAATAATTATAACTTCACTGCTGGTCCTAGAAAAATGTTGTGCAAATAGAGTAATGAGATAATACTCTAAACTGCAAGATATTTAGGAGATAATGGAAAAAGAAAGAAGTAAAATAACAAATGTGGTTTAGAATTTGCAAAGAAGAGCAGAGAAAGGTCAGTAATTTAAGAATATGGTGAAGGACATTTGGAGAACAGGAAAAAATATAAGCCTGTCGAAGGTGAGGGTTAAATTAAATCATCCTGAAGATGGTAGAAAGAATAAAGATAACTGATGGGAAATAATCTTGAGAGACAGAAGAGGATATAATTAAGCCCACAAATAAGATTGTTGGACTTTAGAAAGATGTCAAGAGAGAGAGATTAGAGAAGGATATATTTTGCTTTTATGTTTCAGCTTTCCTAAATACCTATAATCCAGCTCAGAGTAGACATCAGCCAATCCCCGGAATCTTTCCTTCCCACAAAGGTTTTTGGCTTCTTAAGAAGTAGGCCATGCCATATTCTTTTGATGGTCCTTCAATAAATAACAAAAATTGGTATCTGAGGTCAATAATATTTTTTATTTTAATAGTTATCCCTTCTGGGAAAATTTTTTAGCAGTTGTGAGAAGTAATTATCTGTTTTCTGTGGTGTGTTCTGCACTGGGGTTTTTTTAGGGCTTTTTCTGGCTTTATTTTAAAATTATTTTTATTTACTGTTTTCAGCTTCACCAGGATATCATTGACAAAACTGTACACATTAAAGATGTACAACATGACACATCAGTACATATATATTGTAAAATCATGGCCACATTCATGTTAGTTAACTAATTCATCACCTCACATAGTTACATTTTTTTGTTGTTGTTGCTGTTAGAACACTTAAAGTCTACTCTCTTAGCAAATTGCAAGTATACAATACTGTAGTATTAACTATAGTTACCATATGGAACATTAGATCCTCAGAACTTAGTCATCTTATACTAAGAAGTTTGTACACCTTGACCAGCATCTCCCCATTTTCCCCATCCCTGAACCCCTAGCAACCACCACTGCACTCGGTTTTCATGTGTTCAACATTTCTAGAGTCTACATACAAGTGAGATCATACAGTATTTGTCTTTCTCTATCTGACTTATTTCAGCTGAGCATAATGCCTTCAAGTTTCATTGATGTTGTGGTAAATGGCAGCATTTCTGTCTTCTTGGTGCTATGTTGTGTGCGCGCGCACGCACACACACACGCACACACACACACGCACGCACACACACACACACAGAGACATGCATCAGCTTTGTTTATTCATTTCTCCTTGATTGACACATAATTTGTTTCTATGCCTTGGCTACTGTGAATAATGCTACAATGAATACACGAGTACAGATATTTCTTCAAGATATGATTTTCTTTCAGATATATACTCAGAAGGGAATGATACTGGAGTTTAATGTTTTAGAACCCTCCATACTGTCTTCTATAGGGATTGTACCAGTACACTCCCACAAACAGTATGCAAGAGTTCCCTTTACTCCATGTCCTCATCAACACTTATTACCTTTTTATTTTTTAGTGATAGTCATCCTAATAGATCTGAGGAGGTATCTTTGTGTGGTTTTGATTTGCATTTTCCTGATGATTCATGACGTTGAGCACTTTTTTCATATACATGTTGACCATCTTTATGCTTTCTTTGAAAAAACGGTCTATTCAAGTCTTTGCTCATTTTAAAATTGGATTATTTGGATTTTCCTGTTATTGAGTTGAATGAATATCTGATATATTTTGGATATTAATCGCTTATCAGATATATGATTTACAAATGTTTTCTCCTATACCATAGGTGGCTTTATTATTTTTCTTGTTGTTTTAATTGCTGTGTAGAAGCTTTTTCAATTAGCCCACTTGTTTATTTTTTGTTTTTGTCACTGTACTTCTAGCATCATATTCAAAAAATTATTGCCAAAACTAATGTCAAGCAGTGTTTTCCTTATTATTTTTTTTCTTCTAGGAGTTCTGTGGCTTTAGCACTTACATTTATGTCATTAGTCCATTTCTAATTAACTTTTGTGAATGGTGTAAAATATAGGTCCAATTTCATGTTTTCACTTCTTTATTATATTTTAAATATTTGTTTATTTATTATATTTTAAATATTTATATATTTATTTTAGATGTGGGGTACAATTCGGGACAGGTATACAAGTGCACATTATATAGGTAAATTTCATTTTTTCATTCGTTTCAGTTTTCCCAGCATCACTTATTGAAAAGAATAACCATTCATATGGTGTACTCTTGGTGACTTTGTCAAATATTAGTTGAACATGCATGTATTTACTTCTGGGCTCTTGATTCTGTTTTGTGTGTGTGTGTGTGTGTTTATGCCAGTAAAATATTGTTTTGATTACTATAGCTTTGTAATATAATTTGAAACCAGGAAATGTGATTCATACAACTTTGTTCTTCTTAGGAATGCTTTGGCTATTTAGAATCTTTTGCAATTCCATATGAATTTTTGGATTTTTTCCCGTAAAAGATACCATTGGAATCTTGATTGGAATTGCATTGCATGAATAAATTGCCTTGGGTAGTACAGACATTTTAATAATGTTAATTATTCTGATGCATGAACATGGACTATATTTCCATTTATTTGTGCCTACTTTATTCATTTCATTAATGATTTATAGTTTTCAGTATACAGGTCTTTCACCTCCTTGGTTAAAATTTATTCCCAATTATTTTACTGTTTTGTTATTATTGTAAATGAGATTAAAATTTTTGTTATTATTATTATTTATGTTTTAGAATTGTGGGGTAGAAGTGAGGATTTACAACATAAATAAGTTGCATGCTGTTGAAATTTGGGCTTCTAATGGGTCCCCCCTCCCCCTGATAGTAGAACTGGTACCCAGTATGTTGCCATGTGCTTCCCATCACTCTTCTCTCCTTCCCGCCTCCAGCCGTGTCCAGCATCTGCCAATCCCATCCTTGCCTATGCGACCAGTGATCAGTGCTTATGAGTGAGAAAATGTGTCATTCAGGTCTTTATTTCTGTGATAATTCACTTAGTATGATAATCTCCAGTTGCATTCATGTTGCTGTGAAGGCATAATTTTGTTCTTTTTGGCTGCATAATATTCCATCATATATAAGTACCACATTTTATTTATCTAGTACACTTTCTATGGACATCTGTGTTGGTTCCATGTTTTTGCTATCATGAACAGTGCTGCATTGAATATACATGCTGAGGTGTCTTTTTGGTAGAGAGATTTACTTTCCTCTAGGTATATTCCCAGAAGAGGGATTGCTGAATTGTATGGAAGTCAATTTTCAGTTATTTGAGAAATCACCACACGGTTTTCCACAAACCTTGAACTGGCTTACATTTCCACAAACAGTGTAGAAGTGTTCCTTTTTCTCTGTAGCTGTGCCACCACCTGCTTTTTCTGTTTGTTTGTTTAGTTGGTTTTTTTACTTTTTAATGATAGCATTCTTACTGGTGTTAGGTGGTATCTCGCTGTAGATTTGATTTACATTTCTCTGATGATTAGTGAACCTGAGCATTTTGCCATATGTGTGTTGCATACTTGAATGTCTTCCTTTGAGAAGTGTCTGTTCATGTTCTTTGCCCACTTTTACTGAGGCTGTTCGTTAGTTTTTTTCCTGTCAATCCATGTGAGTTCCTTGTATTTTCTGGATGTTAGGCCTTTGTCAGATGCATAGTTGCAAATATTTCTTCTCTTTCCATGGGCTGTCTCTTTACTTTCTAGATAATTTTTTTCAGACAGTTCACTGTTAGTGTATAAAAACGCAACTGACTTTTTAATGTGGATTTTGTATCCTGCAACTTTACTGAGTTTATTTATTGATTCGAACAGTTTTTTGGTTGAGTCCTTAAAATTTTCTATATTCATGTAATCGCAAACAGAGATAATTTTGCTCTTCCTCTCTGAATTGAATGACATTATTTTGCCTAATTATTCTGACAAGGTCTTTCAGTACTATGTTGAATAGAAGCGGCAAGAGTAGGAAACTTTATCTTTTTCCTGATCTTAGAGGAAAAGCTTTCAGTTTCTCACCATTGAGGATGATTGCTGTGGGCTTACCATTTTTGTCATTTATTAGGTTGAGATACATACCTTCTATGCCTAATTATTGAGTTTTGAATTTCATCAAATGCTTTTTCTGCCTTAATTGAGTTGATTATATGATTTTTATTCTTCATTCTGTTATGTGGTGCTTCACATTTATTGATTGGATTGGAACCATCCTTACATCCCAGGGAAAAATTCCATTTGATCCTGGTAAATGAACTTTTAATGTGTTTTTTAATATGATTTGCTAGAGTTTAAGGATTTTTGCATTTATGGTCATCAAAGGTATTGCTGTAATTCTCTTTTCTTATAATTTCTTTGTCTGGCTTTGGTATCAGAGTAACATCAGCCTCTTAAAATGAGTTTGGAAGTGATATCTCCACTTAAATTTTTTGTAAGACTTTGAAAAAAATTGACTTTAATTCTTTTCTAAATGTTTGGTGGAATTCAGCAATGAAGACTTCAGGTTCTGGGCTTTTCTTTGTTGGGAGGCTTTTGATTAGGGATTTCTGTATTCTCTACAGGATCTCATGACAGATTCAAATCCAATGGTGGTGGCTGATGCTGTAGCAGCATTATCTGAAATCAGTGAGTCTCACCCAAGCAGTAACTTACTTGATCTGAATCCACAGAACATTAATAAGCTGCTGACAGCCCTGAATGAACGCACTGAATGGAGCCAGATTTTCATCCTGGACTGCTCATCTAATTACAACCCTAAAGATGACCTGGAGATTCAGAGTGGGTAATTCCCTGACTGCCCCATGCCAACTCAGCAGTGGTGCTTTCAGCGGTGAAAGTCCTAATGAAATTTCAGAGTTGTTACCCAAGGACTCTGACTACTACAATATGCTGCTGAAGAAGCTAGCCCCTCCACTTGTCACTTTGCTCTCTGGAGAGCCAGAAGTTCAGTATGTTGCCCTGAGGAACATCAGCCTAGTTGTCCAGAAAAGGTCTGAAATCTTGAAGCAGGAAATCAAAGTCTTCTTTTTGAAGTAAAATGATCCCATCTATGTTAACTAGAGAAGTTGGACATCATGATTTGTTTGGCATCTCAAGCCAACATTGCTCAGGTTCTGGCAGAACTGAAGGAATATGCCTCAGAGGTGGATATTGACTTTGTTCGCAAAGCTGTGAGGGCCATTGGACGGTGGCCATTAAGGTGGAGCAATCTGCAGAGCGTTGTGTAAGCACATTGCTTGATCTAATCCAGACCAAAGTAAATTATGTGGTCCAAGAAGCAGTTGTCATCAGGGACATCTTCCAGAAATACCCCAACAAGTATGAAAGTGTCATTGTCACTCTATGTGAGAACTTGGATGCGCTGGATGAGCCAGATGCTTGAGCGGCTATGATTTGGATTGTGGGAGAATATGGTGAAAGAGTTGAGAATGCAGATGAGTTACTAGAGAGCTTCCTGGAAGGTTTTCATGATGAAAGCACTCTCGTGCAGCTCACTCTGCTTACTGCCATAATGAAGCTGTTTCTCAAGAAACCATCAGAAACACAGGAGCTGGTCCAACACGTTTTGAGTTTGGCAACACAGGATTCTGATAATCTTGACCTTCAACCTGGGCTATATTAATTAGCGCCTTCTCTCAACTGACCCTGTTATGACCAAAGAAGTAGTCTTGTCTGAGAAGCCACTGATTTCTGAGAAAACAAGACCTTATTGAACCAACTCTGCTGGATGAGCTCATTTGCCACATTGGTTCTTTGGTCTCTGTGTATCATAAGCCTCTCAATGCTTTTGTGGAAGGGAGTTATGGAATCCATTGCAAACACTTACCAATCCATCATGGGACCACTGATGCAGGTGACAGCCCTGTTGGCACCACCACTGCAACCAACCTGGAACAGCCTCAGGTTATCTCCTCTCAAGGTGATCTTCTAGGAGATCTTTTAAACTTTGATCTTGGTCCTCCAGTCAATGTGCCACAGGTATCCTCCATGCAGATAGGAGCAGTGGATCTCTTGGGAGGAGGACTAGATAGTCTGGTGGGACAGTCCTTTATCACATCGTCAGTACCTGCAGTCTTTGCTCCTTCACCTACACCTGCTGTGGACAGCGGTGGTCTGAATGACTGTCTGTACTCTCCCCAGGAATAGGCATGGCATCTGGTGGGTATGTGGCTCCTAAGGCTGTCTGGTTACCTGCAGTAAAGGCTAAAGGGTTGGAAATTCCAGGAACATTTACTCACCGCCAAGGGCACATCTATACGGAAATGAACTTTGCTAATAAAGCTCTGCAGCACATGACAGATTTTGCAATCCAGTTTAACGAGAATAGGTTTGGTGTCATCCCCAGCACTCCTCTGGCCATCCATACACCACTGATGCCAAACCAGAGCACTGATGTCTCCTTGCCTCTCAACACTTTGGGCCCAGTCATGAAGATGGACCCTCTGAATAACCTGCAGGTGGCTGTGAAAAACAATATTGATGTCTTCGACTTTAGCTGACTCATCCCACTCAACGTGCTTTTCGTAGAAGATGGCAAAATGGAGTGTCAGGTCTTCCTTGCGACGTGGAAAGGTAGTCCCAGTAAAAATGAACTTCAGCTCCAGATTAAGGAATGTCATTTAAATGCTGGCACTGTTTCCAGCAAGTTGCAGAACAATAATGTTTATGCTATTGCCAAGAGGAATGTAGAAGGACAGGACATGCTATACCAATCCTTGAAGCTCACTGATAGCATTTGGATTTTGGCAGGGTTACATATCCAGCCAGGAAATCCCAATTATATACTGTCACTGAAATGCAGAGTTCCTGAAGTCTCTCAGTACATCTATCAGGTCTACAACAGCATTTTGAAAAACTAATAGACTAGTCCATTACCCTGCAGTCACTCTGTGATCGGTGCAAGCCAAGAACTCCTAACAGGATGAAATTGTATTGCTGTGTAGAATCTGAACTCAAGTACACTGAGGCCACCCACCAAGGTATTGACTAGTCTAACCTGTGCTAACATTAGAGCACAACGAATTGGATCGTTTTAGCTTCCCATAAACATTTGTAACCACTGCTTCAATCACCTTCCACCTCTTGCCACCTGCTGCTGCTGTCTGTCCTTACTTATGGGCTTCTCCATGCTGGGCCAGTGATTGGCTTTTTTTACACCCTCTTTTAAGTGTAGTTTGATATTTTGAAATCGAGAGCTCATTTCAAAAGCAGAAAAAGACAACAAATATTAAAGCAAGGAAAAGTGTCACTGAAGCATAAAACATTTTAATATTATAGTGTTGCTGTTTATCCTTTTGGTTCTGTTAGTATTCACTTTATATATTTAGATGCTTGACGTTGGATGCATGATAACTGTAAATTGTCATATCCTCTTTATCATTATGTAACAACTTTGTCTCTTGTGACAGTTTTTGACTTAAAGTTTATTTTATGATTTAAGTATAGCCACCACTGCTCACATTTGACTATTATTTGTAAGGAACATCTTGTTCTATCTATTCACTTCAGACTATGTATACCCTTAAAGCTAAAGTGAGTTTTTTGTAGGCAGCATATGGTTGATTCTTAATTTTTAATCTATTCAGATGTCATGTGTCTTTTGATCAGAAAATCAAATTCAATTTTTATTAAAAGTAATTATTGATGGTTAAGGATTTACTTTTGCCATTTTGTTCATTAGTTTCTGACTGTTTTATAATTTCTTTGTTCTTTTCGTTCAGTCTTGCTGTCTTCTTTTGTTAATTGCTGAGGCGAGAGTATTGCCTGGGCTTAGGGGTTCAAGACCAACCTGGGCAACTTGGTGAGACCTCGACTCTACAATAAATCAAAAAATTAGCCAGGTGTGCTAGTGCACACCTGTGCCTCCAGCTACTTGGAAGGATAAGGTGGAAGGATCACCTGAGCCCAGCAGGTCAAGGCTGCACTAGCTGTGAGCGTGTGACTGCACTCCAACCTGGGCAACAGAGTGAGATTCCTACTCCAAAAAAAGATCTTATTTTAAGCTGCTAACAATTTAAATTCAATTGCATATAAAGAATCTGCTTTTACCTCACTCTAACATTTATGCTATTGATGTTACAACTTATATATTTTATGTATTGTGTATCCAATAGCAAATTATTTTAATTACAGTTATTTAAAAACTTTTTTTTAACTTTTCTACTAGATTTAAAACGAGTTATGCACCACCATAACAAAATCAGAGAGTTCTGACTTTGACTATATATTTGACTTTACCAGTGTGTTTTTTTGTTTGTTTGTATGTTTGTTTGTTTTTTGGAGATGGGATGTCACTATGTTGCCCAGCCTGGTCTCAGACTCCTGGTGTCAAGTGATCTTCCTGTCTTGGCCTGCCAAAGTGATAGGATTACAGGAATGATCCACCGCACCCAATATTACCAGTAAGTTTTATACAATTCATATGTTTTTATGTTATTAATGAAAGTATGGTGGTGATGAACTCCTTCAGCTTTTGTTTCTTTGGGAAGTCTTTATTTCTCCTTCATTTACAAAGGACAAGTATAGTCTTCTTCGTGGGTAGTTTTTTCTTTCATTATTTTGACTATATGATCCCATTTTCTCCTGGCCTGCCAGAGTTCTGCTGAGAAATCCACTGATAATCTTATCAATGCTCCATTGTATATGATGTGTCATTTTTCGTTTGCTGCTTTCAAAATTCTCTTTGTTTTTGACTTTTGACAATTTAATTATAATCTGTTCAGTGTATAACATTCCAGGTTCAGCCTATTGGTGACATATGGCCTTCATAAGTCTGGATGACTATTTACCTCCCCGTAAAAGGAAAGTTATCAGTTGTTGTTGTTGTTGTTGCTATGATCATCATCGTTGTCGTCATTGTCATCATCATCATTTTGAGTTAGAATCTCACTCTGTCGCCCAGGCTGGAGTGCAATGACACAGTCATGGCTCACCACAGCCTCAACTTCCTATGCTCAGGTGATCCTTCTGCCTCAACCTACCATGTCGCTGCACCACCATACCTGACCACATATTTTTTAAAATTTTTGTGTGGAGATGAGGTCTCCCTATGCCTCCTAGGCTGGTCTCAAACTTCTGGGCTCAACAATCCTCCTACCTCAACCTCCCAAGGTGCTAGGATATGGACATGAGCCAACACACCCAGCTTGTTATTTCTATAAATAGACTTTTTGCCCCTGTCATTCTCTCTTCTCTTTCTATAATTCTCAAAATGCATATATTGTTCCACTTAATTCTGTCCCATAAATCCCATAAGGTTTCTTCACTCTTTATAAATCTTGTGTGTGTGTGTGTGTGTGTGTGTGTGTGTGTGTGTGTGTGTGCTTTTCTGACTGGATAATTTTATTTTCTTTTTTCCTTTTTTTTTATTATAAAGATGCAGGGTACAATTCAGGGTTAGGTATACAAATGTTTATTATGTAGGTACCCTTGTTGATGAGATGTGTCCCTCCCTCCCCTGGCAGTCTTCCTCAACTGCCAATCCCAAACCTCCTCCCCTGACAGTTTCCCACTACTGTCAATCCCTTTTTATAGTATTATAATTGCTCAAGATCCACTTATGAGTGAGAACATATGGTACTCTGTTCTTTGTTTCTGTGATAGGTTACTGAGTATGATCGACTCTAAATCCATTCAAGTTGCTGTGAAGTCCATATGGTTGTCATTTTTTATGGTTGCATAATATTCCATTGTGTATATGTACCACATTTTTTTATCCAGTCCAACTTCAGTGGGCAGCATGGTTGGTTCCATGTTTTTGCTATTGTGAACAGAGTGCAACAAACATATATGTGCAGATATCTTTTTGTAGAATGATTTGAGTTCCTCTGGGTATATTCCCAAAAATTGCTGGGCATATGGAAGGCCAATTTCTAGTTCTTTCAGAAATCACCACACTGTCTTCCAAAGAGGTTTCACTAGCTTGCATTCCCACCAACAGTGTAGAAGCATTCCTTTCTCTCCGCATCCTCACCAACATCTGTTGTTGTTTGTTTATTAATGATGGCCATTCTTACTGAGGTTAAGTGATATCTCAATGTGGTTTTGATTTGCATTTCTCTGATGATGAATGAGGCTGAGCACTTTTTCATGTGTCTGTTGGTTACCTGTATATCTTCTTTTAAGAAGTGTCTATTCATGTCTTTTGCCCACTTTTTAATAGGGCTGTTTTTTTGGTTTTTTTTTTTTCCTTTCGGCACATTTGAGCTTCTTGTAGATCCTAGATATTAGGACTTCCTGTCTGGATAGTTTTAAATGACCTGTCTTCACATTTACTGATCCTTTCTTCTCCTCAATTTGGCCTGCAGTTGAAGCTTTTTATAAAAGTTTTTACTTCATTCATTGCATTCTTCAGCTCTAGAATTTCTGTTCATTTTAATGGTGTCTATGTCTTTATTGAACTAGTTTTGTTCATACATTGTTTTTCCAATTTCATTTACTTGTCTATCTGTGTTTTCTTGAAGTTCACTGAACTTCTTAAAAGGATTATTCTGAATTATTTGAGAGTCACTTCACAGATGTCTTTTTCTTTAAGGTAAATTATTAGAACTTTATTAGTTTTCTTTGGTGATATCATATTCCCATGACTCCTTTGGATCCTTGAATCCTTCCACTGGTGTCTGCATTTGAGAAGGAAGTCACCTCTTCTAGCTTTTACAGGTTAACTTGAAGAGGAAAAGGCCTTCACCAGTCAGTCCAGCTTGAGGTTTTAGATAGGTCAGCTGATAGCATCCACAGAAAAGTGGGGCTTGCCTTCAGGGCCTCTAGTTGTGTGAGACTTCTGTGCATTCTCTGAGGCTGGATGGAGCCGTTTATCTGGGCTCTGAAATCAATGGGTCTGCTGACCAGATTCTGTGGCCAAACTGATCTACTGGTTTGGCTTCCTGAACATATGGGAACGCTAGCTGGGCTCCATATTTGCCTCTGATTGGGCAAAGAGGCACATACTGTGCTCCCTGGCTAGGTAGTGCTGCTTGATAGAGCCAGGAGTAGGTAGGAATTTAGGCTGGGCTCTACGATCTTCCTGGGTCATGACCATATTCTTTCCATTCTTTCCAGGCAATGCTCTAGGCTGGCCTTCACATTAAGGTGGAGATGCAGGCTGGCCTGTATGATTGGGTGGGGTCACAGGATGTGTTCCACAGTTGAACAACATTACTGGGTGGATTTCCTGCCCATGCATAAGTGCTGGTTGTGCTCTGCGAGTGGTTAGGACCACTACTGGGCTTCCAGGTTGGGAGAATCTGAAGACTACACCCCACAGTTGACTGGGGCTACAGCCTGCACTCTGACATTGGGTGGAGTTGCTGGCTGGGCTTCCTGCTCCCCAGGGCCACAAACTATGCTCCACAATCAAGCAGGACTATAGCCTGGATGTACTGGTCAGGTGGAGGCTTAAGATGAACTTTATGGTTGGGTAGGACCATGGACTGGGCTCATGGCAGATGGGTTTGCTGGCCTGAATTCCTGGTCAGGCAGGGCCACAGGTTTGCCCTACAATTGAGCAGGGTCACTGACTTGATTCCCTTCCGTGGTGAAATATATCTGGTCTCTGTGGCTGGGTAGGGGGTCCCTATTTGGGCTTGTTTGTCAGGCAGAGCTACAGGATGTGTTTCACAATCAGGAAGCATCACCAACTTGACTATAGATTAGGCTCCATGATAAGATCTGACTACTGTCTGGGGACCCAAGGCAGGTAAAACTGTGGACCATGTTCCTTGTCCAGACAGTGCCACTGGTTTGGCTCCATGGGTGGGCAGTGCCCACCTTGGATGAGTGATGATGATATCAGCAAGGATGTAGTACTATCACCAGCATCTGTGTACTGATTGCTGTGAGCCCTGTCTCCCTTCTTTGTTTTTGGCTTGCCCCAGGTGGTCTAGCCCTGCCGATTCCCCTGTGAGAAGAGCAGAGGTGAGTCTCTCATTAAGTATCAAAGATTGCTGGAAGTTGGATGTCCATCTGGAACTCGCATCTTCCCCATGGGGAAAGTGCAAGCTCAGGGAAGCTCTCTTGGTTTAGTGCCACATCAGCCTGAGAAAGGGGCGTTGCAGTCAGAATGTAACCACTTCTCTTATACTTTTAATGAGACGTTTTTCAGTTTCTGTGGAGTGCTTCAGCCTCTTTCCCAGATTTTAGAATTTTTCCACAAAGCCGCTCTTGTCTATAGATAGTATCTCAATGGTCTTTCTGTTAGGGGTACTAAAGCTGGGAACCCTATTCTGGAATCTTGGAGGTGTCACTTGCATGAAGGTTTTTATTTCTGTAGTTTAGTCTGTATTTAAGGAGAGCAACTATATTGGCGTTTTAAATAACAATTCATAAGTGAAAATTTAGGGATCCAAAGATAGATTCACTAAAAAATATTTCAGCTTCTGTGACTGCGGAAAAAGTTCAAGTTACATTGTTCCTAGGACGTGCCATGCATAGGAAAGTCAATTATGTGAGCAGGATCATAAGAGTTGGTACATCAAGAGCATAACGATAAGAATGTTTTAACTTTATATAAAGTATCTTAATGTTTAACTCTTTCAATCTGCACAAGAATATTCTAAAGAATTGTAATCATTTTATAAAGGAGGATGTTAAAGTCTAGAAACATTAAGAGGTTTATTTTTTATGTTTTCTAAGATACGAAGGGCAGAGTTGGGGTACAAATATACTTTTCTCATTGCTGCTGATAGAAATTGTTTCTAAAAAGGAAAAAATGCATTATGCATTCTACTCTAAGAAACATAAGGAATATTCAATGATTCTTCAAGTGACCTAAGAGTTCATAATAAATATTAAACCTATACATCTACAAAATTAGTTGACTTCGTATAATAGTGAACTAGAAGCAGCAAACTACTTTCTCGAAGTGAATGGCATAAGTACTAACTTTTTCCAGGCAACACAGAGTACTATTTAGTGTTTCATTTTGCACAAATGCAGTAACAAGTTCAGCTAAATTTGTGACCTAGTTTATAAGTAAATAATAACCATATAAGATACATGAGATACCTTTACGATGTCCTCAAGGTAATAATGATCATAAGGAAAATTTAACAAGGAATGCCCCAAGATAAAGCAGAAAATATTTTTTAAATTTCAGCAAAGTTGTTTATATTAAATTTGCATGCCTTCAGCAAGCATTCCTGAGTGTCGAGCTTATGTCAAGCAATGAATGAGATTCAAGGGTTAGCAATCAAATGAGGTTCAGTCCCTATTCTCTAGGACCTCCTCGCTGCCTTTTTTTTTTTTACCACAATGAACTCTTTGCTCTTATTTTTGCCTTGATTATTTTCTGTGAATGTATTCTTTCCCTCGGCCTAGCTTTCAGCAAAATTCCAGGAGCATCAATAGGGCAGAATTCTATAGTGTACGGAAGGTAGTTATCAAAATTACTACAAAACCATTGACACCATTTTGCAGGCCCTTTTGGAAACTATAATCCTCTTCTATTCTCTCTCTGGTCCTTTCATAAATTTCCCCTTTAAGATCTATGATTGGGTCAGGAGAATATTGCTGCTGTTCTACATTGTCACCTAACACATGGGCCAGTTATATAAAAGGGAATTTTAATTTTTATGACAGTAGTAGGATAGGCAGTGTGTCAAGAACCACTTGGCTGTTGGTGCTTATATTTCCAGTGTTTGCTCATGTGATAGGCTCAGAGCCAAATTTATATTGGGTTAGTTCTGATTTATCTGTAACAGGTTATAGAAATCATGAAAGACTTTTATAAGAAATGTCAATTTGAGTTAAAAACTTAAAAATTTTATCAACTTAAAAAAGCTAGAACAGGACTTATGAAATGGCAGATTGAAACCCTCCATAAATGCACTGTTCCATAAAAACAATGACAAAAATTATTGAAATCAACTTTTTCAAACTCTGATAATTAACTAAAGGCTTTTGACAATTTGAAGAGCATTTATTCAATGAAAATCTTGGTAGGAACATAAGGGTTTATGCCTTGTAACTTGGTCTACTTTCTAACAGCTCCACAATATTATTGAAAACTAACAACCCTGCAACCACAGTAGCTGTGAAAACCAACAAGAAGGTGCTCCACACTTAGACACAACATAGTCAAACTGTCAAAAGCCAAAAACAAGCATAAATTATTTATGAAAATATGAAAGCAGTGAAAGACAAACAAGCTCATCACATGCAAGGTATCCTCAATAAAATTAACAGGTGACTTCCTATCAGAAACCATAAAGACCAGAAAGAAGTGGGATGATATCTTCAAAGTGCCAAAGAAAAAAATTGTCAGCTGACAACTTTATACACAAATTAAGACATTCCCATTCTGCAAACAACAGAAAACTTTTACTAGCAGGACTGCCTACAAGAAATGCTGGAGATAATTTTTTATGCTGATTTAAGAGCACACTAGAAGGTAATTAAAATCCATGCCATCAAGAACGTTAAAAAACAACTCCAAAGTGGGAGAAAACATTTGTAAATCATATCTATGATAACAGATTCATATCTAGACCACGTAAAGAACTCTTAAACTCATGAACAAAAAGATATAATCCAATGAGAAATGGGCAATTTGAATAGACATTTCTCCAGTAAAGATATGTAATGATCAATAAACACATGAAAGGATGTTCAACAGCATTAGTTACTAGGGAAATGCACATCAAAAACCACAATGAAATACTATTTCATGTCCTCTAGGATAACTAGAATTTTAAAAAAATAGCAAATTTTGGTGAGAATGAAGAGAAAGAGGAACCTTTGTATATTGCTGGTAGAAATGTAAAAAAGATACAGTCACTTTGGAAAACCATTTAGCACTTCCTCAAAATGTCGAACATAAAGTTATCATATGATTCATTAGATCATTCCTAAGTGTATATTCAAGTGAACTTATAATATGTTCACACAAAAAACTTGTATATAGATGTTCATAGCAGCATGGTTTATAACAGCCAAATGTGTATCAATTGATAAATGGATAAACAAAATGTGGCACATCCGTATGATCGAATATTATTTAGCCATAAAAAGAATAAACTACTGATACATGTTGCAACACTGATTAACTTTAAAGTATTATTTATGCTAATGAAAAAAGTCAGACACAGAAGATTTCATGTTGCATGACTCCATTATATGAAATGTCCAGAACAGACAAATTTACAGAGACAGAAAGTAGACTATCTTCTTAAAGCTAGGGCATAGGGAGATGGAGTTTCTGCCAAAGGATACAGGTTTTCTTTTTGGAGTAGTGAAAATGTTCCAAAATTAGAATATTGTGATTGTTTAATCTGTTCACAACTTTGTAAACATTAATGTACTAAACACCATGAATTGTACACTTTAAATGGATGAATATTAATAACCCTGATTTGATTATTACACAATGTGTGTATACATTGAAACATCATACTATACCCGCTTAATAAGTACAATTATTATGTGTCAATTAAAAACAAATAAAATTTAAAAGAAATGAAAAGTGAGTGGATGCTATGGTATGTGAATTATATTATAGTAGAGCTGTTTTAACCAAAAGTTAAGGAGTGAAGACAATTTCTATTGATTGACTACATATCATAACTTGCAAACTGGAACTGGAAATTTTAATTAAAATATATTAAATGTGTTGTGTGGTAGAAATAAATAACATGATTTGGAATGTAGTCATGATGCAATAACAATTAAAATTAACCAATTGTGAATTTTATATCCTGGCAGACACCGTGTTATTTGCAAAGCAGACATTTTACAGAGTAGTTTTTCAAAGTGATCAAGAGTAATCCCATTTCTCAAAATTTGTCATAAGAAAATAAGGTAGCATTGGTTCCAAAAAAAAGACTAAGCTTAAAAGTATGTTCATTGTAGCATTATTTATAATAGTAAAATCCTAGAAGCCATTCAAATGTCTAATAATGCTAAAGTGTTTTATTTCTCTGCAGTACACATTCAGAATTTAATCAGTAAATATTATAGTTAAGAAGACTATGCAGCTCCTTGCATAAATGATAATATTACGTGTAAAACAGGGTGGCACAAAATTGCCTGTGTACTACAAAATGAATAGCAAACTTTTATTAAGCATTTCAGATACTACATTAAGGACTAACTCATTTAATCCTTATGATAACCCTTTGAAGTAAGGGTTATTGGAGAAACTGAGGCATAGAAAGGTTAAATAACATGTCCAGTTTATCATACTTGTAAGTGGCAAAGTCAGCATTTGCATCTTGATTATTTGACTCATTTGACTCTTTAGACCATGTCTTAGTAGATAAATCTGTTTTGTACTGTTGTAAAGAAATTCCCAAGGTTGGGTAATTTATGAAGGTTTATTTGGTTCATGGCGCTTCACAGTGCCAGCATCTGCTGGGCTTCCGGTGAGGCCTCAGGAAACTAACCATCATGAGTAAAGGCAGAGAGGGAGCAAGTATGTCACATCACAAAAGCAGATCAAGAAGAGCGGGGTGGTTGTGCCATGCTCCTTTAAAACAAAATCAATTTTTGCACGAATGGAGAGAAAACTCACTCATGACTGTGAGAAAGCCGCCAAGCCATTCATGAGGGATCTCCCCATGATCCAAACACCTCCACTAGGCCCCACCTCCAATACCGGGGATCACATTTCAACATGCTATTTGGAGGGGGCAACCTTCCAAACTCTACTGCTTAGCCAATAGGCTGCAGTCTTTTTCCATCACACCATCCTATTCCACATGTATTAGTGTGCTTCTGTAAAAGATGTGTGAAAGTGAACAAGGGCTAGGAAAGATATTCAAAAATGGAACATACTCAGCATGATAAAATTCATAGTAAATAATTCAAATCTAATTTTTAAATTTTCTAAAATTCATGTACTTTTTTGCCTTTAAACGAAGAAAAATTGGAGAAGAAACCACAATGTTGTTTTCTTGTTATTGCTGCTTCTTCCCAGCTCCCATAGGATAAAACATTTCACGTATACCAAGAAAACTATGCAAATGTAATACCAAAAGAACAACAAAAATCCGTCTCTATTTCATGTTACAGAATGTATATCCTACTATATCTTAACAAACCTATTATAGTCATATCTTTTTACCTTGAATATGTCTGCACTGTTGGGGTTAAACAACTGATGTTTCCCAGATCCCAAAATAATAGGACCTGAACATCTTGTTTCTCCATAGACATAAAGTGACACTGTGGCCGTCGTGCCGGCGTTTTCAAGATCCCCGGTGACAACGGTTACTTTCCAGTCTCCCTCTGCAAAATAAAAAAGAAATCAATAGGAATTATAGAGGAAGACCATACTAATATTAGGAAAATCGTGTCTACCTCATCTAATAAATTATGAAATGAATAGTTTGTGAAATCAAAAAGTAGTAAAAATAATTGCTTATCATGGACTTCCTTCTTGGATGCCAGCATGCAAAAATTTTGGGAAATGTTTTGGCGTTTCGATGATAAAACAAATAGCCGTGGGCTTTTGAGACCAATCGATATTTGAGGCAAAACAGTTGAGTTGGAGGCATTTGGCGCTATGCATTTGAAAGATTTAGGAGTTTATTTAGGCATCTGTCAAATTTGGGGGTGGAAATGAAAGATAAGACATCTTGATAACCTGATGGAAAGACATTATCTGTTCTAGAGAATAGCCCTGTCAAACTGGGGTTAGCAACACAGCCTGGTAATCCTAGCAGAATTGTAGTAAGAATATAGGTAACCTAAAAACAAAGACAAAAGAGCTGAAACTTTTCATGAAACATTGCTGGAGTCCCCTTAGAGTTGGAATGAACCAAGTAAAGGGGAAAATGCTGTATAAGATAAACAGAGCCTAGCAAAAGAGGCAGGGCTTGGGGAGGGAGGTTGAAGAAGAGACACATTTGAAACAGAGAGAGACAATGCATCACGCGAACAGAAGAGATCATTGAACTTCCTGCCGCGATGACACTGGTCGCACAGAAAGGTTGAGACAAGCAGAGCATGACAGAAAACATCCTTTAAAAAGATCTACTAGTTGTTTTATGATTGGTCTTCATTTTATCATTTTGTGCGCTTCTTTGGGAAACTACACCATCAACCTGCAGCCATGAACCCCTTTCACACAGAGTCCACACCGCACAAGTTAAGCACAGCAAAAAGTAAAGCCCAGCCTGCTAGAACTCTCTGCAGGGGATGCATCTCTGCTCACCACAGGCTGTCCCTGAAGTCCTGGGGCAAATGTCTTTATTGCTATTTTCGTAGATTCTGTAAATACATGCTGTCCTTTGAGTATGTTTTACATTTCCAAAATGTGATTAAAACCCACCACCATTCTGCCCATCGCTTCCTCAGTAACTCCTCCATTAACGTGGTATCTTTCTTTTTAAAACACGAAGGCTGCTTCTTACTGCATCCCATCCTACCTTCACCGCCCATATATTCACAGACATCATTTGAAGATCTCTAAGCAGTTTGATAACCCTTGCATTGAGTAAATGATTTACGATGTTATATTTGGTAATGGAAATGGAAATTAAACCTCAGTGCAAAATACCAAGGGAGTGGCAGAATTCAAAGGGGTGTGCTCTACACCTTCTGCCCTGAAGCCAGTCTGTCTTGAGGAGCTTCAGTTCTTGTGGGAAAATTGGAAACATGCACATTTCAAAGTGTAATCCCACTGAGAACTCCATCATGATATTAATTCTCACAGAAAACCTGTGCTTTGATGTATGATTCAAACAGCTTAAGAATCACTATTTTTTTAAGGTCTTCTGTCTTGTCTTAACCTTGTCTCCTTCCTCAGTCATCTAGGACTACCCTGGGATTTTCATTTCACACGATCACAGGGAGAAGGACAGGAATAGGTTTGCATAGAGGCTTGGAGGTGTTGTTTACTAAAATAGAGACAAATAGCAAGGAGCACTGATTCATCTAATACTTATGTGTTCGTCCCCTTTGGAATTAGCATGTCATATGATAGAAGCCCTAAGGGTGGAATAGCTAATGAAATGTCTTCTGCAGTTCAATTGTTGATTTTCAACTTTTCCTAAGCATGTTTTTCTTCCCTGCCACTGGAAAAAAAAAGTATTTTCCAATATTTTCTATGGTATACTTTTAAAATCTGATCATTTAACTTCTCTAAAAATGTTTCACTAACCGAAATACAAAACAGTTCAAAGCATTTGCAGAAAATAACAACCAGGCACATTCTGAGTCTATATTTAAATTAAAAGTTCTACTGTCCTATAAAAGTTTATTTATAACAGTGCTAAAAATATGTTTGCAGTTTTTGTATTGCTTGTGTATGTGCCAACATTACACTTATTTTCTTTTCTATTGTAAAATTTTCTTCACCAAAAAAAGAGAACATGAGTTCTCTATATTGTCTATAAAAGCTCTCTTGTCACCTTGTCTGATATCTGCTGTCTATTTAACCCCAAGGACTCGTTCAAAATACTGTCGTCTGTTCATCTCTTTGGAAAATCGCCTCTACTAAAGCTCTCAAAGGAAGAAAGAAAATTTCGTGTGGTTGAAATATAAATATTTCTCTTACACTTGCCAGTGTTTAGAAAGGTTTTTAAAAAGTTCGTTGACACTGCAATGAAGTCATCACTGAAAATTTACCTCAGACTATGCCCTTTCATTTTTTTTATGCTGAAATTGTGAAAGATACTATAGCAATGCTCCCCATTTGAAGAAATCCTGCTGTAGATAAAAGGAAATTTTTCTTGAAAACTACATCTTAGGAGGCTTATTTTTCTTTTGTGTTAAAAATACTCCAAAAGTAGCCTAGATATACTCTGGTTTCCAAATAGCTGATAATACATTTATGTCTCCTCTCAATTATGAAATAAAGTTTAACAGGAACTTCTAGGTTTACAATAAAAATATATGTACTCTGCTATTTCCATTCTCATGCAGATAGGTACAATCAGTATAGGCACAATTGAACTAGAAAATTCTGGACATCACTATACAGCCTTCCATCAGTATTTATGGGAGACTGGTTCCAAAACCTTCTGCAGACACCAACATCTATGGATGCTCAAGTCCCTTACATAAAATGGTGTAGTATTTGCATATGACCTATGTACATTCTCCCATATACTTTAAATTATCCCTAGATTACTTATATTATCTAATACAGTGTAAATCCTATGTAAATAGCTGTTATATTGTATTGTTGAGAGAATAATGACAAGAAAAAAATCTATACATGTTAAGTACAGATACAACTATCCTTTTTAAAAAATACATTTTTGATCCGCTGTGGAGATATGCAAAGTCATCTGTATCATGTATGCCAGCAACGGGAATTCAATTAATATTAATCAACTAGCTAATTTAAAGATAGTAAATGTCCATCTTATGCACAAGCATTGTGTTAAACATTTAAGAGACTCTCTAAGAAGCTACGTGAGTCTGATTAAATCAGACTCAACACAGTTTATAGACTGACCTCATACCAAGTTTACTAATGATTCAATAGCAAGATACAGGATGAGCATTCCTCCTTTGGAGAGATCACAGACCAGGGGTTGGCAAGCACTGGCCTGTGGGCCAAATTTGGTCTGCCACATGTTTTTGTAATGGAAGTTGCACTGAAACAAAGCCATGCTCGTTTGATGATATAGTGCCCACGAGTGTTCTCACACAACAGCAGAGTTGAATAGATGCAAAAAAGACCACATGGTCCCCAAAGTCTATCCCAGACTCATCAACTGGTAGCATGAGGGAGCCATCCTACAAGTCTAGCACAGTCATCTCTTCAGATGTCTGCAACTGTAGCTCTGATTAAAATTCTGTGAGAGGCAACGAGCACTAAGAAAAACTACCTAGCTGATCCACATCAACCCACTGAAAGGTGAAAGAGAATAACAAATTTTTGTTTTAAGCCACCGAGTTTCAGGGTGGTTTCTCACACAACAATAGATAACTGAAACAGCTACTGAAAGCATTTCACAGATAAGGGCTTTCTCCATTATCTTTTTACTTATAAATACCATTAACATTTTTATCAGGAGGTCTAGTTATTAGCATGTATGCAAGGGGATTTGACTGAGGCATCTCTTTCATGTGTCCCAGGTAAAGAAAAAAAAAAATAGCTTGCAGTTCTGCCATTAACTGTTTTCTTCCCGATGTTTTCATATCAATTGAAGATTTATTCTAAGGAAAGCACTAGCGAGTTACTTTGATGAACGAAATCCCTATAGCTAGTGAAGTCTAATAGCCCTTCCTTAGATCTTAACATTTTATCTTTATCTTACTCTGTGTGTTCTGTTGCAGGGCTTACATGCATTTGACTTTGTAGCTCAGAAAATTAACCCTGTTGTTGAATATAGAAACATCTGTGTCTAGACACATTTTCAGTTACTTGGCAACTACCCACTGAATACTCAGAGAAATGCAGAGAAGATGCATGTAAATTAAGCTCTTGCCATGCAATTGTCAGATCTGCATACGGAAGGAAAAATCTCCTCACATCTGCTTGTCTTAAGTCACTGCAACACCACAGGGAAAACCTATGAGAGAGTCATGCTTTGCCTGAAGATTATCAGGCAGAACACGTGGCTCCATGACCCTTACCCTAACAGAGCAGGACTCATGAAGATGTAGTGAAAGTAATACACTCCAGTGAGCCTCTGTGACTGCAGTCTTCCAGTCTCCTGATTACAATCTGGGATAGATTGGGACAGCCTACGAGGACCAGCACCAGTGGGTGTGAAATATCTGTCTGGCTCTTACTTGGTGGAGAAGTTGTGAGTTGTGGCAGGGAAAGTTGGAGGAGGACCACAGGTGACTTGAGGGGAAAAAACCTAAAAGATAACCAGTACCATCCGCCACCCTAAAGCCATGTGAAAATTCCCCATACTCTAAGTGATAAAAAAAGATTAGGATAAATAACACTTTCTCCGTTGTTACGTTTATGATGATGTTTTACCATTATAGGTTGCCCTGGTTGTCACATATTTGATTTTGTTCTTTTTATAATACCGACGCCAACTGCCCAGAGCACCTACCTCACACGGCAACCTTCCCCTTCTTCAGCTCTCCTCAAGGGCTTCTTTCTACCTCCAGGACCTCGCCTAAAATCTCTTGGCCAGAATGTTCACTCTTTCACCTCTCCCTTCCCCTCCTCCCATCTGGTGAAAACCCTGTATCTCCAGGCTCAGGTTGAAGGTCACCTCCTCTAAGGAGCTAAGGAGCGTTTCCAAACATCCCTCCCTGTAACTAGAATGAACCACTCTCTCTTTCATTCCTGTATTGGACTCTTGCACACTCAAACCTACAGACATGCAAATAAGTGTCTTAACAGATCAGGACTCTCTACCCCTTTCTATCCATCCATCCAGATTATTAAGTTTTAGTCTTAAATGTCTCTGTATCCCCAGTGCCCAGGACGATACTAGGCACACAATAGTCTTTCAAAAAATGAATTAAGAGTGATTTGTAAAATATTTTGGATCCATTAACAAGTATTTTGAAAAGCAAAGACTGTATGTGTGAGGAAGAATATTCAAGGTGTTATTAAGACTGTTTCAGCACAATATGTAGCTATTTATTAATTAGCAAAGAATGAGTCTTCTGATGATGTATCATTAGTGTCATTTTTTTCATACCAAGGACAAGGACATTATTATTTGCCTCATAATTTGTCTTATTATTAGCACAAAGATAATGGAAACAATATTAACCTTGTATTATCCACATTTTCAAGGTCATGCAAATATATTTAAACAAGATTTAGCAAAGATTCTGTAAACAAGACAGATTACCTCATTCTGATTTTTAATAACTTTATCTCCAAATAATTCTATGTATATATAAACTCGCAAGTCCTACAAAATACAACCTCATAAGAGGATCATGAGAATTTTCTGAATTTTTAAGTACTTTACAAATATTTTATTCTCTCGAGATAAATATCATTAATCCTATTATACATGTAAAACAATAGAGAAATTCTGTGCTGACTACCACAAGAGTTAGGATAAATTTGACACTGAATTAGAAACAGTTATGCTTCAAGCAACCATAAAATATTACCAAGAATGAAACCGTTACATATTTTATCTTGATATTGGCTTCGGTAAATCTGTTGTGATTGCTTATTATCTATTATTGTGTGATGTGCATTCAGGGCTGAATAGAGACAACTTATAAGAGTGTCAAAGGGCTGACAGTTCCAGCCCATACACATGTACGAGTGGACGGAGGTCAAAGTGTTCAAGACCAGGATACATTCTACCACAAACAAAAAATAAAGTTTAAAAAACAAAGTTTAAAAACTAACATGCATTAGGCAAATAAGATGTACCAGGCTCTGTTAAAAATGCTTTGTGGATATTATTTTATCTCATCCTTACAGCGAACCTGGGATAGTTTTTATAGTTGCCTGTATTTTATAGGAAGGAAACTGAGGTATTACCCCGAGCCATGCACTGTGTAAGTGGTACAGCCCAAATTCAGAATCTGCATTGTCAACCAGAATGCTCCGTAGACCCCTGAATGTGAGAGCTTGTTACACATCACTATTCAGACAGGACAACTACCTCAGTGTGGTTGACCGCGTATCCTCTGCATCTCTATTTAGTACATTCAATTCCACTTCAAATCTCGACCCTCAAAGTGGGGATACCATGATCGTGAAATATCAAATTCTTACTGGGTGCCCCAGGTTCCCAGTGACCATCATTGACCTCGGTTCCAGTTTTTCAGCAATCATATTTTCACCTAATTTTTTTTTTTTTTTTTTGAGTTGGAGTCTCACTCTGTCACCCAGACTGGAGTGCAGTGGCCACTCCCGGCCACCGCAGCCTTCACCTGCTGGGCTCCGGCGATCCTTCCACCTCATTTTTATCCCAAATTCTCTTTAAGCGTATCACTAGCTGCTTTGTTCACCCACTTTATCTAGGCTTACATGGAAAACTTGACTTGTCTTCCTTTTAATGTAATCATTCTTCAGTATCCTGGTGGGGGGTGGGGGGTTAGTTCCAGGTCTTCCCTTCCATACCCAAATCCACAAATGCTCAAGTCCCTTATATAAAATGGTATCGTTTTTCCACATAACCTATACACATCCTCTCTTATACTTTAATTATTTTCTAGATTATTTGCAATACCTAATGCAATGTAAATGCCACATACATAGTTGATATACTGTATTTTGTTGTTGCTGCATTTTTTTTTAATGTTTTGTTTTTTTCTGAATTTTTATCATGGTTGGTTGAATTTGGGGATGTGAGATTTGCAGATACTTGCAGACGTATTTGTTGACAGTTCTCAAGTATGTTGTTCCCTGACCTCCTAAGCAACCTAAGCAAACGACTAGGTTCAAACCAGCTTTTAAACCCACATTATCTTATGCTGGTCATAGGCATAGCAATTCATGATCCTCCACCTATTTAGAATCCAAGTCTTGACCTATATATGCAGGTCTACATGAACTGTTCACTACCAGTTCTACTGCTATTGTTATCTATCGCTACATAAACCATCCTAAAATTTAATGGCTTAAAATAATGACAATCATTTGCTTTGGCAATGAATTCGTAATCTAGGCCAGACTTGGCATAGAAGGATTGCCTCTGCTCCATACAGTGTCAACTGTTGAAGCAGTTCAACTGTGGCCAGAAATATTTGCTTCCAGCTGACTGGAAGCTCAACCAGGAATCAGGCAATGCCCTTCGTTGCCCTCTGTGAAGACCTCTCCATGGGATGTGAAGTTTCTTACAGTATCATGCCTGGATTTCAAAGACCACGATTCCAAGAGAACAATCCAGACAGCTGTGGTATAATCTTTATGACACAATAGTGTACATCAAAAATGTCACAGCATCGTTTCTATTTTACTCTATTTGTCAAAGAAGTCTCAAAAGTTTGGCTGGGGTGATTCTACCTTTTGATGAGGGATTGGCAAATTTCTGGAAGAGCACATAGGATGGGAAACGTTGTTGCAGTTACAGATATTTTTCACAAACACAGCCTCCCACACTGCTTTCCCATACTTTCCCATCTCAACACTTTTCAGCTCCCTTTTCTGAAAGAACCACTATTATCTAGGTCAGTGATTTTCAGCCTGAGTTTGTCCCTGGGGGACATTTGTTGATGTCTGGAGACACTGTTTTGTGTGTTCACAACTGAATGTGTATATGTTATTGGCATCTAGCAAGTGGATAGAAGTTGCTAAACTTCCTGTGATGTTTATGACAGTCCACCCACAAAATAGAACTATCTAAGCCAAAATATCAGTAATCTCAAGGTTGAGAAAACATGCTTTACATTAACAGACTCCCTCTGATTAATTCTATTTTACCCCAAACCATACTATGCTCTCCTTGAATTATTTATAAACGTGCATTGGTTGAGAAGTAAGCTTTTAATGGCAGTGCTTTTGCATGGCTGTTGGATAGTCTAAAGAGGCTGAGAGCACTATATTATTACTTCAGTGTCAAATCCATCCTATTCCACTATATTGAAAAAAAGAGGTGTGAGCCAGTGTTCTAGGATTAATGTAGCACAAATGGACACTGAGACACCAGCTATTTAGTGATGGAAGCAACTGAAGCTAAGACCGAGTGAAAGCATGGGAAACACTGCACTGTCTTCTTATTTGCTCACTTAGTTCTTTCTGGCATACCCGTGCCAAACGTTTTAGGTACCGAACAGTCAGTCACACCAAACATTGTTTTCTCTGTTGGGGCTAATTCCTCTGGGTTCATCTTTTTCTTTTGATTCCAAACCTGTCAACAAGTTGACTTCCCTTTGCCCAGTTAACCCCACTGGAATTTGTTAACCTAGTTTCAGGCTCAGTGAGCTGGGACGAACGGGACCATCCAAAAAATGGCTCCTCTGGCATCTCCGCTTCACGCATCGTGGACACTTTCCAAGTCTCGAACACATCTCAGGCCTGCCTGGGCTCCCAGGTACCACAGTGTGTCTTCCTATGTAGGGAATGAGACTGGCGCATGAACAGAAGACGCCAACATAGGAGGTCAGGATGTCACCTTGTCAGTATCTACTCTACTACGGAAAAGTGTGCCCTAAATGAGCAGAGCAGGGGCAATTAAAAGCCCTCTGCATTTGATTCAGAACACGTGGTGACACTGTAGAATATTTTCTGTTCTTAATCATGTTGGCTGAGACTAATCAGTAAATTTAATTTTCTTTCTTTGAGTAGACACTATGTGGCTAATGAGGCCAGCCAAGCATGGAGAAGCAAATAGAGTCTAGAGGAGAGAGAAAATATTTTAATAATCCTTACCACAGATAATCTACCAAATTTCTAGTAGTCATACTGCAAGAAGCTGGCATTGCCTGTAAATAAACAGGCAAGTGCTCCAATAATTTTTAAATCACTCTAGTAAAAAAATCCTTGAATACATGAAGAAAACTGAGTTATTTAAAATGAAGCAGTTTTGTACAACAGAAAGTTGAATTCCAGTATCAGTTCTTTCATTTACTAACTGCTTGACTTAAGGCAAGAATCTTATACTTTTGAGTCACAGTTTCCTGGGATGGTCTTTTTAAAGCCCTTTCACTATTACACAAATAGATTCCAGATAAATTACCAAAAAAAAAAAAAAATTCAAGCTTTTTAGTACATTATTCCATTCTCAAGAAAGTAAGAAAAGTCCCTCACTGCCAAATACTACTGCTGCTGCTGCTACTACTATTACTACTACTACTACTACTAATAATAATAATAATAATGACCGCTAGCAAAAACTGAGTGGTGAGCACTCAGGATGGAAGGCCGGGATTGTGATAAATACCCGTGTTCCAGGCCAGGAGAATGAGAAGTGTATGGTCCACACAGGAGTAGGAGTTGGAACTGAGACTTTTGAAGTAAACCAAAGGTAGCGACACCATTAGTGAAAGGTTGCTCTCCAAATAAATGGTAGCAAAGAGAGCTTAGCAAAAGCCCAATCTGTCCCCACAGAAGTTCTGGATGAAAAAAAGATTAATGTGAAAAATAACAACAAAAATATCTCCCCTGACAATTAAAAACATTCTTTCACTTGAATCCAAAACAAGGCCAGAAACTAAAGCTCTAAAACTCTAGCTTAATATGTTTTTTAAAAAACAACAAAATATTGGAACCAACCATGTTGCCCATGGAAGCTGTACTGGATTAAAAAAAATGTGGCATATATACACAATGGAATATTATGCAGTCATAAAGAAGGACAAACATGCGGACTTCGCAGCAACTTGGATGGATTTGGAGTTGATCATAATCAGTGATCTATTACAGAAACAAAGAACATCGTACCATATGTTCTCACTCATAGGTGGAACTGGAACAATTATGCGATAAGAAAGGGATTGGCAGTAGTGGGAAACTGTCAGGGGAAGGGGTGGAATTGGCAGTTGAGGGAAACTGCTAGGGGAGGGAGGGGCACACCTCATCCACAAGGGTACCTGCACAATCAACATTTGTATACCTAACCCTGAATTGCACCCAGCATCTTTATAATAAAAAAGAATTTAAAAATACCAAAAATAAATCCAAAAGGACAGCAGACAAAATATTTTTTGTCACATACATTGTTAGAGACCAGGGGCATCAAAAGCAGTTCCTCTAAAGCAAGAACAGCGTGGACCATGGAATCAAACCTCTTGCACTCAGATTCTAAATCTGTGATTTGCTACTTGTATGACTTTAGGCAAGTTATTAAAACCTGTGTCCTAGCGTGCTCGGTGGTTCAGCCTGTCATCCCGTGCCTTTGGGAGGTGAATGGATTGCCTGAGCCCGTGGGTTCGAGACCTGCCTGGGCAGCGAGACCTCATCTCTACAATAGATCAAAAAATCAGCCGGGCGTGGTAGCGCATGCCTGTAATTCCGGCTACTCGGAAGGCTGAGGCGGAAGGATCTGCGGAGCCCAGCAGGTCGAGGCTGTGGTGGCCGGGAACGGCCACTGCACTCTGGTCTGGGCGACAGAGTGAGACTCCAACTCAAAAAAAACAACAAAAAAACCTGTGTCCTTTAGTTTCATCACCTGTAAAGTGAAATAATGATACAACCTACCCTATTGGGCTATTTTGAGGATGAAATATTATCGATTTATCTGAACTACTTATACTACACAGTAAATACTAAATGAGGTCACTATTAATGTTACCATCACTGCTTCTATTCCACATTGTATCAGGGACACAGACAGTATATTAGGGCAAGAAATGGTGTCAGCATTCACATATGATATGGCTGTCTTCACAGATCATTCAAAAAGTATATTGAAAAAAATTTCTTAGAATTTGAATTAGTTTTTCATAAAATTTAAGTTTATTTGTTATTATAGAATTAATATAAATGTATTAAAACTCATGAGAGAGTTTGGTACTGGGGCTAGATATAAAAGCAATATGCAAAAGACACTGATAATAATCAGGAAATTTAGTCCAGCAATGTATATTAAAATAGTCTCTCACAACTAAGTTCAGTCTGACTCAGTAATTCTGTTTTAATTTCAGTTTCAGTTTTTTTTATTAGTTTTTCCCATATGAAATATAAATATTTAGCTTTATAAGGTGTCAAGCTTTAGGAAAAATATCTTAGATAATTGAGGGAATTAATTAAACATGACTAGGAGTTAGGAATGACACATGATTGTATTTAATTAATCACTTCAAAATGAAATTAAAACGATCACACTTGATTCCTTTTTCTTCCTTTTCACTTTTAAATGGTAATAGCATTTTGGTCAACTTTTTTACCACTGTGCAGCTACATAGAAAAACGTAAATTATATAAATGTGCACTTTCAATACACTTTCAAAATCTAAGATTCATGTTTGCTTTTCAACACTCTTAACCACAATATAACACTGCCTCAGCAGATTAAACTAGTTAACCCCTCAAGGTCCTTTCCATACCATAAATTAGATCATTCACATAAGATCACAAATATATTTCCAGAAACATATGCCAAGAAGTATCAAAGATCACATTCTTCAGATTTTAAAAATGAAATAAAGGAGGTCCATTCATAAATAATGGTAGTGTCTTATAAACTTAGTCTGTGACTAATCTACTTTTATACTATAAAAATATACATTTTAATGAGGCCATGAAAGCAAACTAAGACAACAAAAATAATTAATTCCAAAAATTATTTTAAATATTTCAATCGAAATTATGTATGATGGAGTGCATCTAACAAACTCTTAGGTAAACACCTTTCCTATAAAATGCAGCTTCATTATGTTTTGTATCACTGATGTTGATTACATGCCTTATATTATTGACAACAAGTTTTCAATTATTTCAGCCTTAATAATAATCTTCAGTTTAAAACTATTAGCCTGAGTAGTGGGAATCTGCCAGGGAGGGGGACACACCCCATCAGCAAGGGTACCTACATAATGAACATTTGTATACCTAACCCTGAGCTGTCCCCCACACCTTCAAAATAAAAAAATTAAAAGTCAAAAAATAAATAGAAATAAAAGACACCTAGTAAGTGGAAAAATAAAATAAAATTATTAGCCTTTATTACCCACATATGTCCCACTGGGTTCTGGTATTCGAGGTTAACTTTTCTCCTTAGAGTGTCAATTCAAAGGAGGAGGCAAGATGGCAATGGGACAGGTCAGAGTGTGAGAGTCTCCACGAAAGTGAGTGTCCATAAAGACTGTCTGTGTGAGTGAGTGTGTGCCGGTGGGCGAGTGAATGATCGTCTGAGGGGAGACTCGGGTTCAAGCACCCGAAGCTCTCCTCCAGAAGTGACTGCAACCCATCACTGCCCTGAGATTGGAGCCACCAGCATGCAGGATCATCTGCCATTGTCTGGGCTCTCTTGAGAGGAGGCAGGAAGGAATAGCTGCTCCTCACCACCTGGCACCCAACCTACACCATCACCTGCAGTAGAAGACCAGGCATGAGCCCCAAGAACCATGGAGAAGGCAGGACGTGAAAATCTGGCATGGAGCCCCCACTCCCAACAAGGAGACGCCAATCTACACCATCTTCTCTGTCCCGGGACTGGGCAGAGACCTGCATTGCCCCACCCAGCTCTGTCCTGCCTCCAACCTCCGACCCAGACACATCAGATCAGAGACTTGACAGCAGCGGCAGCAGAAGACAAGTTGGGTGAGTCTGGATCTGATGCATTCTCCTCACACAGTAGTCCATGAGGCATCTGACCTATGCTGACAGCAACCCTATCAGCCTGGGCTGAGGGCAGAAGAGACGGATTGGAGACTGGAATTGCTCCATAATGTGGTGGCAGCAGCTGAAAGGGAACTAAAGTCACAGAAATGGCCACAGATAAAGCTTTCTTTGTTTGTTTGCTTTTTTTTCTGTTTTGGTTTTCTTTTTTTGTCTTCTTCTTCTATCTTTCTTTCTGGTTTTGTCTACATTTTTGTACTTGCTTTGTTTCTGCTATTTTAATTTTTTTTAGATTTTCTGTTTCTGTATGGGTATCATTGAGGGTGAGTACATAAGCAGGACTTTTTTTTTGTATGATTGTCTGTATGTTTTTGGTTTTGGGGTTTTTTTTCTGTTTTTGTTTGTTCTCTGTTTATTCATTAGTTGGTATGCCTGTCTGATTTCTCCACCTGCCTTTTGCCTTCTTTTTTTTTCCTTTTTCTTATCTCACTTTGCTTTCAGGGGTCAAGCATACACTCCCACTGCATAGATAGATTGTAAGGCAGCAGGAAGTGGGCCAACACACCTGTCAGCGGATACTGGGATCTGCAGATAGCTTCTGAATCACAATACTCCCCCCTAATAAGATCTCAAAACTGCAAAAAGCACAGACCCCACCCCAAATTCAGCTTCAAAATTGAACAAAGTTAGAGGATCTACATAAGGAAGAATAGATGACTGAGTAAACAGAAGTAAAAAGTATCCTCCCTATCACTGAACAATGAAATTAAATAAGAGGTGAAAAAAGGGGGAGGAAAACCTACGCAAATGAAGAAAAACCAAAGGAAGATTATGAGTCCCATACAAACACCTAAGACGACAATGGAGAGTATAAACTTCAGAACTCAAACAGTGAAGAGCCCCAGAATGACAGGTCTCAAATCACAAGCCCAGATAGCAAGCTATTAATAGAGAGAATAAATAAAAATGAGAAGAGACAAGAGGAAAGAATGAAGGAGTTGATAACAAAGATAACAGCAATAATGAATACAGTGAATGAAATAAATAACAAACTGATAAACATGGAAAGTAGATTTAACCAAGCAGAAGAAAGAGTCTCAGAGCTTGAAGACCAAAATATGGAACTAACTCAAACTGTCAAAAACATAGAAAAGAAGCTTTAAAAGACAGAACAAAGCCTCCAAGAGATGAGTGATTATATCAAGAGGCCAAACCAAAGATTAATTGGAATCCCTGTGGCAGATATAGAGACAGAGACCATCCTAGGACAAACATTCCATGAAATTATCCACAAAAACTTCCCTCATCTCATCAGAGACATGACCATTCAAACACAAGAGATTCAGAGAACCCCTGCAAGACAACAAATGAGAAGATCAACTCCTAGACATATAGTAACTCACTTACACAAAGTAGGTATAAAAGAAAACGTTCTAAAGGCAATAGGAGAGAAAGGTCAGACTACTTACTGGGAAAGACCTATAAGAATAACAGCAGACTTATCTATAGAAACACTTTAGGCTAGGAGAGCTTGGATTCCAATTTTCAAAGTTCTCAAAGATAACCAATTTCAACCAAGAATCACCCACCTAGCTAAGCTAAGATTCATCAGGAATGGAAAGTTAAAAACCTTCCCAGGCATACAATTCCTAAGAGTTTACACCATTTCCAGAGCAACTTTACAAGAAACACTTAAGAAAGTATCAAACACAGAAGAAAGAAAGAAAAAAGAATGACCACACCCTTCCCAAGATTGCAAGAAAAAGATTGAAAACACAAACAAATCAACCCAAAGATGAAAAGAAAGTGAACAAATAAATAAACAAACAACAAACTCTATAAGACTCTTATGAAAGAAATAAACTCTTGCATTTCAATTACTAACTTGAATGTGAATGGACTAAATACATCACTGAAAAGACACAGAATGACAAGCTGGATTTAAAAAAAAAATGACACAACAATATGCTGTCTCCAAGAGACTCATCTCACCAGAAAGGAAACTCACAGACACAAAGTAAGAGGATGGAAACAAATTTTCAGGCAAACGGGACAAAAAAGACAGCAAGAGTTGTGATCTTAATATGAGACAAAATACCCTTTACTATCAAAAATTTTAAAAGACAGAGAAGATCACTACATAAAGAAAAGTTTCAATCCATCAACAAAATATCCATCTTAAACATATATGCACTCAATATGAAGCAGCTTTAAGGTAAACTAAAAAAAGACATTGATTCTAGCAGTAATATAGCTGGGGACTTACATATACCCCACTAATAACCCGAGACAGATCATTATGACAAAAAAAATCAACATAAGATCCAGAACCTCAACATGATGCTTGACCAAATGGACTTAACTGATACCTAAAAAACACTCCACCCAGCAACCATGGTATATACATCTTACTCATCACCACATGTAAGGTACTCTAAGATCAACCACATCCTCGACCATAAGTCAAGAAAAAACAAATTTTATAAGATTGAAATACTGCAATGCACCTTATCAGACCACAGTGGGATAAAAATAAATATCAACACCAACAAAATTTCTTCAATACCCACAAAGTCATATATACAAATGAGCATGATGCTGAACAACTCCTGTTTCAACACAGAAATCAAAACAGAAATTAATAGGTTCCTGGAAACAAATGAAAATGAAGAAAAAACTTATCAAAATCTCTAGAATGCCATGAACACAGTTCTAAGAGGGGAATTCATATCTCTATGAACATACATGAAGAAAATGGAAAGATCACAAGTTAATAGCACAACAAATCACCTTAAGAAGCTGAAAAAGCAAGACCACCAAAACCCTAACTTCAGCAGAAGAATCTAGATCACCAAAGTAAAAGTCCAAATTTGAGACATAGAAGACAAAAATATAATACAAAAGAACCAAGGAAACAAAAATCTGGCTCTTTGAAATGTTAACAAGATTGATGGACCCCTAGCTAGACTGACCAAGAAAAAGCAAGAAAAAGCCCAAATAAACACAATCAGAAATGCAACAGATCAGGTCACAACTGACCCTGAAGAAATACAAAAGATGATCAGAGATGACTATGTACACTTGTGTGGAAACAAACTTGAAAACCTAAATGAAATGGAGGACGTTCTGACATCACACAACCTCCTCAGGTTGAAACAAGAAGAAATTGGGATACCAAATAGACCATTAACAACCCAGGAAATCGACTATGTCATAAGAAAATTTTCTACCAAAAAAAAGCCCTAGACCAGATGACTTTCTAACAGAATTCTACACAACATACAAGAAAGAGCTGATACCAATCCTATAAAATTATTCCAGGCAATTGAGAAAGATAGAACACTTCCCAAATCATTTTATGAAGCTAACATCACATTGATAGCCAAACCAGGTAAAGATCCAACAAAGAAGGAGAACTACAGGCCAATATTCTTGATGAACATAGATGCTAAAATTCTCAATGAGATTCTAACAAATCAGATCCAACAACACATCTCAAAAATCATCCACCCTGACCAAGTAGGCTTCATCCTGGGTTCAACATCCACAAGACCATAATTATAATTAAATCCATCAATAGATATAAAAACAAAAATCATATGACTATATAATTAGACATGGAAAAAGCTTTCTGTAGAATTCAGCACCCCTTTTTTATAAAAACCCTCAAACATCCAAGCATAGATGGAACATACATCAAAATAGTAAGAGCCATCTACGAGAAACCCACAGCCAATATACTGCTAAAGAAAGAGACAGGAAATGGAATCATTTCCTCGGAAAACCGGAACAAGGTAAGGTTGCCCACTCTTACTCCTCCTATTCAACATAGCATTGGAAGACCTAGCTAGAGCAATCAGACAAGAGAAGGAAATTGGGAGTATCCAAATAGGAAAAGAGGAAGTTAAGTTATCCCTCTGCAGACAGCATGATTCAATACATTGAAAATACAAGAGAATCTGTCAAAAACCTCCTTGCACTGAAAAAGAACTTTGGCAGAGTCTCAGGGTATAAATTCATTGTGCAAAAGACAGTCGATTCCAATACACCAACAATAAACAGAAAAAAACCCAAATAAAAAGCACAATGCCATTCACAATAGCCACAAAAAAATGAAATACCTTGGCACCTTCCTAACCAGAGAAGAACACTGCTCAAAGAAATAAAAAATGACACAAACAAATGAAAAAATATTCCATGCTCATGGATTGGGAGAATCAACATTGCTAAGATGTCCATCCTACTCAAGATAATCAAAATATTTGACTTAATAACCATTAAATTACCAGCAGCATTCTTCTCAGACCTGGACATAACAATATAGGAATTCATACAAAAACATAAATGACCATGATTAGCCAAAACAATCCTCAGCAAAAAAAAAAAAAGCAGGTGGTGTTACACTCCCAGACTTTAAACTCTATTATAAGACTACAATAATCACACCAGCCTGGTATTAGTACAAGAACAGGCATATAGACCAATGGAACAGGATAGAGGTTCCAGTAGCAAAACCTCAATTTCTGAACCATCTCTTCTTCGACAAAGCCTCCACCAACAACCACTGGGGAGAGGAGAACCTATTCAGTAAATGGTGCTGGGAAAACTGGCTGACCACATGCAGAAGGTTAAAACAAGACCCCTATCTATCACAGTACACAAAAATCAATTCGAAATGGATCAAAGACCTAAATGTAAAACCTCAAACTATAAGAACTTTAGACAATGCAGGAGATACCCTGAAGGAAATTGGAATTGACAATCAATTCCTGATCAAAACCCCACGTGCCCATGCCATAAGAGATAAGATAGACAAGTGAGATCTCAACAAACTTATAATTTCTGAAAAGCCAAAGAAACCATCAAAAGAGTGGGGATACAGCCTGCAAACTGAGAAACAATATTTTCCTACTGTATACCTGACAGTGGCCCAACATCTGGGATCTACAAAGAACTCAAACATGCCAAGAAAGAAAAACAAACCAAACAGCTCCATTACAAAGTGGGCAAAAGATATGAATAGACACTTCTCAAAAGAAGATATATGAGCAGCCAACAGATACATGAAAAAATGCTCCGCCTCACTAGTCATCAAAGAAATGCAAGTCAAAACCACACTGAGATACCTTCTAACTCCAATCAGGATGGCCATCATCAGTAATTCAAAAAAAAATTGACGCTGGAGAGGACACAGGGGAAAGAGACAACTTCTACACTTTTGGTGAGAGTTTAAACTAGTACAACCTCTGTGGAAAACAATGTGGCAATTCCTAAAAGATCTAAAAATTGACCTTCCATGCGACCCCACAATCCCCCTACTGGGAAGAACTCAAATCACTCTATGAAAAAGACCTGCACATGCATGTTTATTGCAGCATTATTCACAATAGAAAAAACATGGAACCAACCATGCTGCCCATCAAAAGAGGACTAGATTTTAAAAATGTGATACATATACACGATGGAAGATTATGCAGTCATAAAGGAGAAAATGATGAACTTCGCAGAAACTTGGATAGACTTAGAGTCTATAAAACTGAGTGATCTATCACAGAAACAAAGAACTGAGTACCACCACATGTTCTCACTCCTAATCAGGCCTTGAGCAGTTGTCATAATACTATAAGAAATGAATTGGCAGTAGTGGGAAACTGTCAGGGGTAGAGGGTGGGATTGGCAGTTGAGGGAAACTGCCAGGAGAGGGATGCACACCTCATCTATAAGAGTACCTGCATAATGAACATTTATGTCCCTAACCCCGACTTGTACTCCGCATCTTTAAAATTTAAAATTAAACAATAACAAAAAAATTTTAAAAGGAATGTCATTTCAAGTCTTATTCCTTGTTAATTGTAAGACACAGACCTTTTGAGCCCCCTCACAATTACCAAGAGATTCTGGAACATTAGTAAAATGACGCCTGTACTGATAGTCTGACACATATACACAGTTTTCCTTATAAAATAAATGACAAAAAGTAAAATATAAACTGAAAAACAATTTCTAACATAGGTAGATGCAAATGCTAGTTTAAGCTAGTTATCGGAGTGGACATTAATTGTTTGTGTCTCAGTAGCCATCTGAATATAATAATGTTATCATTAACCCTTGCCTAATTTCAAATTAACCTGGTATGCATCCATTTAATGGATTCATTTATTCATCTAATTCAGATCAATTTTTAAATGTCTCATACTAACACAATTACAAGTTAATTTGAAAAGGATCTAATGGAAAAATTTAATCACAAAAGACTTTAAAAGAAAACTAAGAAATCAATATGCAAATGAGTAAAAAGCAAAACTAATAGAAATGAATCATTTGAAAAATCATTATCTCACCCACATGGTTAACTCGTTGAAATGAAGCATTAAGGGAAAAAGCATTTGAGGCTAAAGTTACTAATGTTACTTTCTTTTTAAACCAAACTATAATGTAATGCTTATTCCTATATTCATTTGAAGTATTTTTCAATCAATAGTTAAGCTCAATAAGAATGTACTATAAAAAATGTGCAAGACAGGTAATCTTGAAATAGAAATAGATTATTTCATGTGATTAAAAGATGAAAAGTAGCAACAGCATTTACCATTTGCATCCTCTTGTTTTTTAGGTTGATGATTTATTTGCATTTCTGCAAAAATAAAAGTGAAGTGCAGTTAATAATAAATCTGTCTAATGACATTGCATGTGGGGGAAAAAGGATATTTGAGTTTAACTCTTTAGCAGTGGCAAATTCTTTGGTTGATTTTTCAACTTAGAGTAAGGCATAGAATGCTGCCAAGACACATATTTACATATGTTTTTATTTTCACAGTGAGACATACATATAAATCTAACATAAAAGATGTACTATCAAAGGAGACATTCTGGGGAAAACTGGGGAATCAGTTCCATGAAGTCCAGATGTAACAAAATCATCCTGTATTCTCTTCTACTGACAGATCCATGAATTCTCACCTTGATGATAAAGTTCAATTTCTGAATGAAGTATCCCCTGAGACATAAAAGGAAGCCATCTGAGGAAAAGGAGGGAAAGAGAGAGAGAGAGAGAGAGAGAGAGAGAGAGAGAGAGAGAGAGAGAGGAGGGAAGAGAGAGAAGAAAAGAAAAAATTAACTTTTGACTCAATATTTACAATAAGTTTGATTCGGCATTCATTTTGCATGTGAAAAGGTAACTATAAAAATAGATGTTTATATACTCAAACACAACCCAGCCTAGTACATATTCATCATTGTGCTAAGAATTATGTCATAACTGCAGCATGAAAAATAAAATATATAAGCTGCTAACCTGCTCACCACCTACCTCTCCAAGTATATGGGGCCTCGATCACTGGCACCTGTAAACACACTGAGGCTCCAGGAAAGCACTCACAGTACCACGCTGCAATGAAGGCAGAGAGGTTTATGATTTTGATCGTGATGCCTGGACCAGCCTAGCAATATGACCTTCCCATTGGTTGGAGGGAAACTTGACAGAGAAAAATAAATTTGACCATTTAAATATTTCCTCTATGAGAGTCTCTGTTTTGCTTTCACATAGCTTCTTCTGAAATCTCTTCTTCTGCAAAAAAGACTATTACCTTAAAAGTTGGTGAAAATTTTATCAATTTGGAAAATGTGCTTAGGGGAAGTTTTAATGGCCCATTCTGGCAGCTTCCTCCTAAACCAGCCAAACTTCTGTGCTAGAAGCTCACTTTTATAGAAAAAAAGTCAAAACTGGACTCAAAACTAATTTTACCACTTAATGACTTTGTGGTCTGACCTTCTCGAAGCTTAGTTTCCTTGACTAAATCACCTGCCTCATGGAACTGTTGTGAAGCTGAAATAAAGTCATGCACAAGTATTGTTTGTGCTATTAAGTAGTCCATACATTTCATTATTTTACTACAAAAATCACAGTTATAGCAATTCCACACACTCAAGCATATGTGCATTCCTTTCATCCCTCCATCTATTCATTTAATACATACTTAGAAACAAAGAACTGAGTATCACATGCTCTTACTCATAAACGAACCTTGAACAATTATCATAATACTATAAGAAAAGGATTGGCAGTAGCAGGAAACTGACGGGGGGGGTAGGATTGGCAGTAGTGGGAATCTGCCAGGGGAAGGGGTTTCATCTCATCCACAAGGGTACCTGCATAATGAGCATGTGTATACCTAACCCTGAATTGTACCCCACATCTTTAAAATAAAAAATTAAAAGTTAAATAAATAAATAAAACATAAAAAGTGGAATTAAAAAAAAATAGATAGTAGGTGTTTCCCGTGTCCCAGGCACTTTGCTAAGTGCTGAGGCTCCAGGAAGAACAGCAGGGATAAAGAATCTGACTGGAGGAGCTTCCAGCATCAAAGAAGACAGCAGATATGTAAAGATGTAAACGTAGCCAAGTGTGGTGAGTGAGGTAAGAAATATAGATGTTATAGGAGCAGAAAGGGAGACTGGCCGACTCAGTGGCACAAACAGGGAGGTGCAGAGGCAGGAAGAACAAAAAACTGTCAATCAAGAGGTGACACTTGCGAGGAAGGCTGGGCAACGAGGAGGTCAGAAAGGGCACCATAGAGAGAGAACAACTTTGGCATAGGCACAGACGCATGATGAAATTCCATGTGCTGAAGCAAGGAGGCTGAACAAGACAGGCCGGGGGCAGGGACTGCGTGGGGGTTACCTAAGGCTAGGTGTGGGATCTGAGAATGTCAAGAAAGAACTTAGAGGCTGAGCTGTAGGGACGACTCCACCACACTTGCCTTGAAATCAGCACCACCAGGACGATGTGGGGCATACAGGTGAACTGTGAGCTCATAGTCCTGTCCAGCCATTAGGATTACTCCTCTTTCCAGAGTTCTTAGAGATCCCACTTCCTTCTGACCACTTCAGTTCACAATGTGCTTTCTTTCTCTTCTGGAAGCTTTATTTTACATATTTTGTTAGGTCCTAATTGTGCAAACTTGCTTTATCTGTATTAATTGTGTTTGGTTGATGTGTCTCATCTGTCCAGCTAGAGTGCTCTCTCCATGAAGAGTTTACTTTACATGCCAAAATAAAGACTGTCACCTTTACGTTTATGAATATAGGCTTTAAATCTGATGTGGAGTCAGACAGCCTTGTTTCAGAATCTAGCTCCAACACCTGTTAGTTGTACAATCTTGACCCATGCTCTTGACCTTTCTAAGCCTCAATTTCCTCTTTTGTAAATTATGAATAACAATAGTACCTACACAAGGGATACAGGATTAAACATATGTAAACTTATCGTATTAAAACAGTTATTTAATTTCTTATTGCCAAACACAGTACCTTGTATAGAGTTGTGTTATAGCAAATATATTTGAGGTGATTGCTAGTTAACTGATAAGCATCCTCCTTTTTTCAGATGTGCCACGAAGTAGTGGACCTTGGATAGTGAGCCACGTTTTTGCATTAGGAGAAAATAAATCCTCCAAAGCCAGTGAATAGAAGGGAAGATTGAGGAGTATGGCCTGAGAGGGTTAACATTAAAGGAGTGGGATAAAAAGCAAGCAGGAAATGGGTACTTGCCCAGAAACACCATATATTCTCTGCAGCCACCAGCAAAATAATGCCTAAGTGTCCCCAGCTGACCAGGGAGATCCCTTTTACTGCCCTAGCTAGGAAACACAAAGGCAGAGGGAAAAAATTCTCTAAGTCATTTAACATTAGAGTTGACAACCATAGAATATGTTTGGGTGATCTTAAAACATGCGCAGTGTTTTTTGCTGGTAAAGAGGCATAAAACAGTAAGGAGTAATATAGATTACATTTAATCTAAGTTACAGTTTAGATATGGCAGCCAAACATTCACATTGAAAATGGCGGAAATATATTTGAAGCTTCTATGTCTCCACCCCCCGTCCCAAAAAATGAGCAAAACTCATCCCTGCGCCTCATTCTGTCAGTTTCCCACCATCACTGCTTGTCACTTTCGCACCAAGGAATGGCTCAAACTGACAAAGAAGAGCACAGAAATCTGCAGCAGCACAAATACATGCTCAGAATAGCAAGAAATGATTAATAGTGGCTTCTTTCAGAAAAAAATCAGTAAAGTTAAATGATTGCTCACTGCCTCATGATAATTTTTATTATTCTCTTCCCTGTAAAAATAGTATTTTACATTTCTGTGCTTTATCAAAACTTCAACATCCTTTTTTAATCTATGCCATTCATCATTTCACCCTTTTTCCCAGAAAGGGAAAATAAAACCATTTATACATACGATGAATTATTTTGGAAATAAATAAATGCTTAAGTTATTTTTAATGAGATATCTGAGAATGCTACAGAGGGAACCCAGGTAAGGATTAGGTGACTTAAGGCTTCTTTCAACTTGGGATTCCATTATGCTTTTTGTTCCTCCCTCCCTTGTCTGCTTCCCTCTCTCTCTCCCTGTGTCTCTCCTCTCCCTTCCCCTCCTGTCCCCTGCTCTTCCCTCACTCCCTTCTTCTTTCCCTCCTTTCCTCCCTCCTTCTCTTCCTTCCTTCCACCCCCCCATTTCTTTTTTATAAACTTTGGCCAAATCCTTAATTGGTACAAGAAACCGTGCTGAACAATAAAAACAAATGTATGAGACGCTTATCACCTGGTACATGAGACAAACATTCACAAACAACAATGGTAGATGACCTGATGTGGCAAGAATTGCATCAAGGTCTAGGTCAAGTCCTGAAGGATTTTGAGGTCACTTCTGATTGGGCAAGCAGAGCAAGCTTCGTGACATGAATACCATTTTATTCTGGGCCTTGAAGGATGAGAATTTCCATAAGCAGAGGAAAGTATAAAATGAGCTAAGACATGCAAGGCAAGAGAAAGCCAATGTCCCTGGAGAAAATCTAGAGAAGGAAGCAAAATGTACTGTATTGGGAGGCATCACAAGAGAAGCCTGGAAAGGCCAATAGCCAAAGCGGGGTGAGCTGCTAGTTCATTTTAAACCTGTCACTACAAACTATCGCCTTCAGACAGAGCTGGCCTAGGTATAAAAGTTCCCTTGCCAACTATGCCTAAGCAGAAAAAAAGAGTGCTGTTCAAACAGACTGGCCCTAGTCCTTTTTCTGCACCTCTCCACAAATGATATACTCACCTCTGTATAGAAATCAGTTTACTTCATCACAAATTCACTAATTTAGCACACACTTCCTGCACACCTACTATGCTCTAAACATTTGTCCTGTAGACGCTGAAGGTCTTTATTGCAGCCTCCTAAGGACATGGGCCTTCATATTTGACTTTTGGAATAACTGCCAGAGTTGACACAAGGCAACTTAACAAGGAAAATGCTTTGTGAACAATATTGCTGAAACAATGCAGGGTAATTGGCAGTCTTGCTGCTGTTTAAGAATTTCTTGTATGACCCTTCCAGTGTTCAGTGTACACGGTCACAGCGATGGAACGCCCCTTTCTGCCTGACAGTCAAGGTGCATTCCAATCGCGGTCGTGAGTGGTCACCTAACAACTTCAGCTTTTCAAGACAGAACCCAAGACAAGTGAACCATGTTTTGCTAAAAAAAAAAAAATCTACACCAGTGAAATACTCGTCTTTTCTTTGTTTTAACTCCCATGTTACTTCTAAGGATCATTCTTTGGCTCTTTGTTATCATTGACACTTAAAAATGGATATTAAGTGACAATTTTGCTTATATGTGTCTTAGAGAGATTAAAACATATTTAACCTTTTAGATTTCATGCTCTAATTCCAAACCAATCATTTACTGTGATTTCCTTTAGGGTTTATGGTGTCTTGATTAATGTATACCCTTTGGCTCAAATTATTGCATATTTAACCTGTTCTATTCCAGAAACATGGTAGGAGCTGAAAATAAAAATATAAGACACTATCCCTCAGGAGAAGTCTACTGAGAGGTAGAGAAGTAGGATAGACACATAAACACACAAGTGTAATTTAATGTAGTAAGTGTTGAATTAATGTCATGCACTTTGTGAAAGGTGTACAGGGAAGTAACACTCTCCCAACCTGTGGCTTCAGAAAAGATTTCCTGACAAAGGTGACACATCTTTTGTCAACTCACCAGTAAATATATAGAGTCTACAGGACTCCAGAAACCAGAGTGAGGCCAAGAGTTGAATGCAGAGGATACAGCACCATTTGAGAGCACACTGACAGCCAGTAAGGAGAAGAGAAGAACTGTGTCTGTCAGACCCTGGCCTGGCTATGGACCTGCTATGTAGCCAAGGATAACTTCACCTGCCAGAGTTACCACAAAGTACAATTCCAAAAGTGCACGAAGGCCGTTAGTACCCCCTTGTTGAGGTCTGCCTTCCTTGCCTACAGGACCCTACAATTATTTTAATAGACCAACAAGCCCTTTTTTCCCCACCAACAATTGGTAAGAAGACACTGAGGCCTGTGAAATGGTGCGAGTGGAAGTGGATGCCTCCTCCCAAAAGTACCCAGGATTTGCTAATAATCTATTCTATCCATAGTAGAAATCTTTTTTAAGTCTCCTTTTTTCCACTTTCCATCCCAAAATAATGATCTCAATCTTTCTCAATAAAAAAAGAAAAGAAGTCGGGCTCGGTGGCTCAGCCTGTACTCTCGCGCCTTTGGGAGGCTGAGGTGAGTGGATTGCCTGAGCCCGCAGGTTCGAGACCCACCTGGGCAGGCGAGACCTCATCTCTACAATAAATCAAAAAAATGAGCCGGGCGTGGTAGCGTGCGCCTATAGTTCCAGTTATTTGGAATACTGAGGTGGAAGGATTGCCGGAGACCAGCAGGTCAAGGCTGCGGTGACCGGGAACAGCCACTGCACTCCAGTCTGGGCGACAGTGAGACTCCAACTCAAAAAAAAAAAAAAAAGAAAACAAAATAAAAGAAAAAAATTAAAGAAACTTGAATAGAAAGGAGGTGGGACTATTTTAAAGGTGCTAGCTGCAATATCAATTCTAAGAAACACTTTGCAATATGTTGTCTTTATTCCTCAGGTGAATATGCCTCAGGGTCACTCTACCTATCTGACCACAATTTGGTTTTGAGAGAACAAAGGTGGTCATGCTGCTCTGTCTTGACAAGTCAAGTTAGGTCGATTTAAAAATATCAGTTATTTCCAGCACTTTGGGAGGCCGAGGCGAATGAATTGCCTGACCCCATGGGTTCAAGACCAGCCCGGGAAACTTGGGGAGACCTTGTCTCTACAATAAAAAATAAAAAATTAGCTGGGCGTGGGAGGGCACCCAGCAGGTTAATGCTGGGATGGCCATGAGTGTACCACTGCACTCCAGCCTGATGGACGGAGTGAGACCCCAACTCAATCAATCAATAAAATATCAGTTATTTGCATTTAACTTTGCAATTTCTGGGTCTATAAATTCTCCTTGTATTTAGGATTGTCCTAGGTAACGCCTTTATTTCAAATAGCTTGCTACCCCAAGCTCATGTCAATGTCATTACCCAAAACAGTCAAGAATGATGGAAGTCAACATTAGAAGCTCTTGGCACTCCCTGTCTCCAGGCTCTCCTAGACCAAGTAGGTTAACAAATGCACATCATCAATGACATTGTTTCTATTAAAAGATAGATACTAATTTATTTTTAATGACTCGCCTTCATGTCGAGGCTCACACATACACACACACCTATGCAATACTAAAAGTGTGGTAACACAGAAAAATCTAGCAATTCCCTAACTTGATGTGAACAAATCTTGCAGTATATAGTAAATTATGGGGTCCACTCAAAGATTATACTGAATTAAATAACATTCCCCCAAAACTTATCTACCTACAAATTCTGAATGTGACCTGATTTGGAAATAAAATATTTGAAGGAGTAATTAGTTAGGATGAGACCCTACAGCAGTAGAGTGGACCTCGTCCAATGACTAGTGTCCTTATAAGAAGAAAAGAAGCACACAGACACACAAAGGGAAGACAGCCATGTGACAACAGATTAAGAGACTAGAGTGATGCAGCCACAAGCCAAGGAATGTCAAGGACTGTCAGCAACCACCAGACTTGGGGAGAAGCAAGGAAGGATTGTTTGCTGGCTCCTTCAGAGAAAGCATCGCTCTGCTGACTCCTGAATTTTGAAACCAATGACTTCCAAAATCCAGAACTGTGGGAGAACAAATTTCAGTTGCTTAATGCTACCAAGTTTGTGGTAATTTGTTACAGCAGCTACAGAAAGCTAATACAAATTGTAATAAGAATATTTACGTCAGTTCAACTGAATATCTGCCTTATTCGATACAAATTTTGCTTGCCACAAACCTCAAATAGCCAAAGCTTCAGTACAAATCATAGAAATCCTGTGGTGTACATCTTTATTCAATGCAAAAGGCAGAAATATAATCTCTTCAGGCATAGAAATAAAATAAAACACAAGGACGTGGGTGTTCAACTAAAGAGGGGAAAGAAAAGGATGAAGCCAGAGCTGGCAGGAAGCCTCTGTGATGCGCAGACACCTCCTCCTGCAGCTCTGCTTTGTGTCTCACCTGAGCATCACCCCAGCTCATGAAAGGAACCAGCACTTGGTGGTCTTTCTCTCTACACTAATCTGCTGTGCTGTAAATTATTATTCTCTGAGGAAGCTCTGAGAAGTATGCTCAAGATTTTCTTTCCTTTTCCCCTCTGATTTGTCCACCTTAGCATTTCTGCCACCTGCACCTCCAAACTGACTGCCCACAACAAACATACAGCATCGCTCCCTGCTCAGCTTCCCCACAAGGATGGCAAGAGACTGTCCAACCGGCTCCTGCATGTGACTGCGACTCTCTTTTCCCTCAGAGCAGCCTTCCAGACTCCATATGCCTTGAAGGACACAGTCCTTGACCCTTCACATGAGGAGAAAAGGCTCTGGGATCACAGAAGCAACTTTAAGTGACTTCAGAGCCGTTTTTTGTTTTCTTCTGTATTGGAAAGAAACCTGCCATGTTCATGTCCTGTTCCTAGAGGCACACTCTGCGGCTTCTTTAAGAAGCAATGCCTGCCTCATCTCTTTATATCTAAACAGTAGGAAGGAATGACTTTTACAACTTACTGTCTTCATCAGGATATTGTATAAATGAGCATTGGCTACCATTTCTTTAGGATCTACTATGTGCAGGGTATAAAATATTAGCATTTGGTACCATTCGGGATGGGACATATTTGTCATATTATATCTAATTACTTAATATATTTTGTAATTAAATTTTTTTCAGATGCAACTAATGAAAACTAATTAAGCTACCACTTATGTCTCTTCCTTCCAGAGGAGGCCACGATGGCATAGCACAAACAAGAGTTAGGTGGTGTGGGAGATGATGGGTGGAGGCAGCAGGTCACAGTGGTGGGGTCGTGGCATGGCATCAAAGTGGAGGCATGAACATGACCATGAACACATCTAAGTTGTCTCCTAGGAGAGTTCATATTTAAGATGAATCAACAGATTAATGTCACAAAGTCCATCAGAACATAAGAAGAAATCCCTACATGAAACAGCTCCTAGCACTTCTGATGTCCAGAATAAAATAAAGCTATCATCTGCTCCCTGAGATGCCTGTGTGCTGTGGATAGGAGCAGGCTGGGAGTGATACCCAAGTCCTCTCCACTCATCAGATGGGGCTGCCTGTGCATGCTGAGTTCTGATTAAACACTGAGAGAATAGAGACATTGTTTCTGGTTGGGCCAATGAAGTCATGCTACAGGACAAATCTAAACGGAAACTTGAAAGATAGACAGGATTGTAGCAGTGAGAGTAGAGTAAGAAGAGGCATAGTGAGTGAAGAATAGCACACTCTAAGGGACAGAAGCAAAATGGAGCAGAACTTGTACAGGCAATGACAGGTGGTCTAATTGCAGTAAGACCCTGCAAGAGGATAGTTGTGAAAACGAGTTGGAGGGGGGAAACTGGATCAGATGGTAAAAAGCCTTCTGTGGAAAGATCACCAAGTTTTTTTGCTTGTTTTGTTTTGCTGCTTTTTTAGTAGGCAATGGGGATTGCTGAAGATTTTCAAACAGGGGTGATGTAATTAAAATATAGCTTTTAGAATGAAATAATGTCTTTTTCAGCAACTTGGATAGAATTGGAGAACAACATCTATTTGAACTAACTCAGGAACACCGCATGTTCTCACTTATAAGTGGGAGGTAAACTAAGGATATGCAAAGACACAGAGAATGACGCAATGGACATTGGAGAGTCAGAAGGTGGGGGAGTGGCAGAGGGACCAAAAAAATCACTGATCAAGTCCATGTGCACAGGTAGGGGTGGTGGATACACATACAGCCCAGAACAAAAAACTACTTGTACCCCCCCAAAGCTATTGAAATAAAAATAAAAAATAAATTTTAAAAAATACAGCTTTTAAAACAGTATTTTCCTCCACGTTTTTTCCTGAAAATGTTTAGAACAAAACTGCACAATAAAATACTAAAGAATTCTAAATGAAACAAAGAAAGACTGAGAGAAGAAGTGATAAGGTAAAGTCAAAATAATGCTAATGACTATCATAGGAAGACTAGTGTGGAAGTAGTGGGCAGGTAGACTGGAGAAGAAAAACTTGAACGACAATTACACTAGTGCAATGAGCTAATTTTGATGAAACAAAGGCATCGATAAGAGCAGAGCAGTAGTAAGGAAAAAGAAGGGATGAATTACACAGACACTCTGAACAGGGAATTGAGTGAATGCAATGTCTAAAAAGGCAAAAAAGGGGTAGAGCTGCCTATGAATCTCACTGCTCTTTTCATATGTAATGTGTAGTCATCTCCAATCATCTTTGCTGTCTGCGGTTTTTAGTGGCATGCCTTCAGTATTTTTAGTTGAATTGCCTCATTTTCTTTTGCTCCACTTTTTGCTTAGTACTTCCAGTTGCAATTCTCTTGGCATCTCCAGATCTACACCCTTGAATTTCCCATTGTCCCTGTTTTGCCTGTACTTTACTGTCTCATTTCCTGTTGATTATCTATTTAAAAAAAAAAAAAACTACAAAGTAGGCTCCAACATTGAAGATTCAAAACTTCGAAATGAAGTCCAAAGTTTCTTACTCTCATGTCCACAATAGGTTGGGGTCTGACAAAGAAACCTAATTGTGCTCAATCTCATTCAAGAATCTGGGGTTCATCTTCTGCCTGTGATCGACAGACCAAGCAACAAAATGTGTGTAAATGCCCATCTAACCAAAGCTAAGAGTTTCTTGAGAGAGCTGTGATCAGCAAAAATCTAGAGAGCCAGGTTTCTTCCTGGGAAAATAAGAGCTACTTTCTTAAGCAAGGAGGTGTTTAACCTGATGAGATTTCAAGAAGGGAGTAACTGTGAGACTTTGGGCTCAAATCTAACAGCTGTAGGGTCAGGTCAGGCATGGAGGGAGTTGATTATGGGGCTCAAGGGAAAGCCCAACTAATCTAGAATTTAATCTTTGTCTTTCTTGCATTCTGTTCTGAAAATTCTTCTCTGTAAAATTCTCCTCATTTAATTCCCTTATAAAATTATTGTAACACTACAATTTTGGTAATATAAACAAACATTTAAACAATATTCTCACAGGCAATAGTATTGAGTTTGAACTTTTGATCATTTTGGAGCACGCATAACATTGTAATAATAAAATATTGCAAGATAGGACTTGCTTACAATGTTTAGCAAAAGATTATGCACTTAGGCAATCAGTGCATGATGTATGATGTGAAATCCTGAGTAAATAAAACAAAATCCATGACCTAAACACTAAACACACACACACACACACACACACACACACACACACACACACACACCACCATCATCCACTGTGCAATGCTCTTTTAAGTATTACAGAGACCAGTATTACCTTTCACAGGTGAAGATGGACTCAGAGGCGGTACCAGGTTCTCTGACTATGACCTTTTCACAGTACCAGTACTGTGATCTGTCACTGGCCTCACAGTGCAACAGCACCTTCTGCAGTTTTCCGAGCGACACTGCCTCCACTTGAAATGTATCAATCTAATGCATGAGACAGAGAAAAGCCCAACAGAAATTACTAGCGCCCGGCACTGACAAATGCAGGCAATAATAATAGCCCAAAGACCGCCAGCAGCAGCACAATACACCAAAAGAGATAATGCTACTACCGTTAGCATCAAAAGGGGCAACAAAAGATGAAAAATAAGCAAATTACTTTTTTATCCATTAAAAATATATTTCGGGCTTTCTCTCTCTCTCTCTCTCTTTTGTAGTTTTATTTTCTCAATTTGTAGTAGCACCCAATGCAACAAACAAACCAACCCTAACCTAAAGGCTCCCAGTCTGTGGCTTTTCTCTTGTTAGACCCCTGACCCTGGGGAGTAGTTATTAGGTGGTCAGATTGACAACTATGAGACCTAATGTTCAACACATTTCTTTTCCATGAATGCTGATCTACTTCTGAGACTTGTTGGACCAACTTTCTCTCTCCTACTCTTCGTTCTTCAGTAATTCCCTCTCTTGATTTTTCCTCTGTAAATAAAAATAGAGCACTCTGAGTTTGTTGTGGAAAAGCATCCTGGAATCCTCATTCCTAAATAAAAGTAGTTTGTTATGTCAAAAAATACATTGACATTTCTGGAGAGATGTAGGACCCGAAGTCTATGCTATACTAGTTGGAATAAAAAGAACTCCTTTGCACATTACTTCCTCACAGATTGCTGTTGAGAATAACCATCCTAAAATTATTTGAGGAAAGGGTCCGTGAATTTTAATGTCTGACAAATTCCCAGAAATGACAGCTAGCGGTTAGCTACTGTTACTCTACATTAAAATTGTGAATCCAGTATTGCTTGTATTGTATCACTATTAACACAGCCTCCTACATTGTGACCAGGTTGAGTTTTAATTTGATATTTGAAGATATACTACCTGGGTCTCAACCTTGGGTTCCACGTGGTGTTAGAAATCTCTTATTTAAGCCAGACCAAACCCATTGCTAGTCCAATAATGATGTTTCTGTAAACTAGATGATGATTGTTTGTGCTTCTCCTTGGTGTGCCTGGATAATCCCATTGTCACTTCCCACATCCCTAGTGTGCCTTTACAAGGGACATTTCATGACACACATCACCTGTTATAGCAGATGTGACTGATGCTGATTTCCCTGTCTTCTGGGTCTATTTCTGGGTTCACCTACTGCTTTGGTAGAGAGTTTAGGTATGCTGACAGTTTTCTATCTCGGTCTCCTGTGTCTCCTGCTTCTCTGCCTGAGGGCTTCCCTGTGGGATACTTCTGAGGTATGTTCCACAGGTTTCTCTGAAGGTCCCTAGCAAAAAGGAGCCTCAGCAGTGACCAGCTCACTAGGGTCCCTGTATTGGCTATTTTCCTTCCCTGCTTCACTGTCCCCACTCTTTCACTTCTCAGGTGCTTACCTAGATTATCTCCCAGATAAATTACCAGTACACCAGTCTTCATCTAATGGTCTGCTTTGGGATAAGCCCCAACTTGAGGTCCAGAAAAATGCCTGAATCAACTTTCTGAATTTTTCTTGTATCTCAAAGGAGTTTTAGATTTGAAGACAGAATTAAGCTGGGTCTGTTATGTATGTCGCTGCCTTTGATGACACCACTGGACACCTTGTAGGGAAAAATGACAACCAGCCCAATCAATAGTTTATGAAGTGAATAGTGGCTGGTATGAAAAATTCTGATAACAAAACTCTGAGTCTGTTACCACAGTTTCTTGAGTACAAAAGTCTTGAAATTATTTGGCATTTCTATTACATTCCATGCACTGAAGAAATGAACAGGGAAAATGTAAAATCTAAAGTGAACCAGGGAAGAAAAACAACTATGTCTTTCATTCTAAACTTCAAAACATACCACTGAACCCATGACTTACTCTTCTTTATATGCTAATTGCAATTCTACCCCTTACCCAATTTTAATCTCGGTTCATAACACATGCTCCCCCACTCTCTGGTAAATGCCAAACACAGTGATGAACTGAAGAAGATCATCATAAAGATGACCTGAGAAATCTTAGCATGGAACATCACATGATACAACACTACTGCAAAATGACACATGCTGGCAACCAGCCAGCAGGCAGCTGAAGAGATGAAGCCTTCACCATGTATCGCGGAGTGATAAGGTTAAAGAGTCTGGGACCAATGCAAAACCAGCAGGGTTCTTTAGGAGACAGCTTCACTGATCACATAGTGCAATAACAATAATAATAATAATAATAATATAGTATCTAAAATTTTATTTCTGCTCAAAATTAATAATATACTTGGGAATCTCAAAAATAGGCATAATTTTGTTTTTGTCTCACCCGAAGCAGAACTTAGCTTTCCTAGTCATCCAGATGAAAGCCTTTGTGTAACATACAGTGACAAATAAAAGGAACAGGTGAGCTTTATGATCTCTGATGTTTCATAAATACTTCACAAACTGAAAAAAAAAGTCTGAGATACAGCACTTTCAAAGTGGCTTAAGGAGTCTTCTTTCTTAAAAAATACACTTGTAGGTTATACAATCCTCGGTCTTAATCCCAGAATTCTAAATAGTACTGTCTTTCCATATACAATAATATAACAAAAATTATGTAGGTGGATAAATATCTTACTGTAACTTCTCAGAAATCTAATGTATAGAAAGGCTCATCCTAGTATAAAGGACAAGAGGAAATAGCGAGGGGCATAAGTGTGAAAATAATATAGTTGGCTCCATTCAAGAGGTTTAAAGAAAGGCCAATGTGTGGAATACACTATAATGGCCTTCCTATGACCTTTCAAAACAATGCTTTGTACTTGTCAACACATCCTCATATATATTTTCCCTATCTTTCCAACTCATTTTTTTCTTACACTATCAGTAATTTTTAATACCTTTTTCTTTGTTTTATCATTTATCATTGGTTTAGTGTGTCCCATTTTTCTTTTAAGAACAACTTCTAAAACAAAGCACATTATGAAGTCGGGTCAGGAAAAGTGGTGCTAAAGATGCCTTAAAACTAAAATTTGAAGAAAGTCAAGCATCTTTTAAATTTTAAATCATATATGGCCATCCTCAGAGAGATTGCTAAGAAGCTGGGATCATGATTTACACAGACTCACCTGTCCTTTTTGAAATCTTACTGGCATGTTAGATCTGTACAGTCGTCTAAGGCCAGAGTCTCCTCTCTCCCCATAGAGACAGAGGGAAACCTCAGACTCTGTGTCGGCTTGCTTCAACTGCCCAGTGTAGACATCTACCTGGTATCTCACTACTGGCAAAGCAACAGGGGGGAGAAAACAAGAAGAAAGCGTTACCTTGGGATTCATACAAGTAAAACCCAGCTCCACAGGTTTTCAGGCTATAGCAAAAAAAATTATATGAGAATTCCTCTATTTGAGACTTTCTATCAGTTGAGAGATCTTTGACCCTTCAAGTATTAATTTTAATTATAAATGGGCATCTTTACACCATGAACAAATGACCAGAAGTTTTATTGCTTTTTCAGAAAGAGAAATAAAAGATTTTTCTCAAAGACTGTTCTGTATGTAATATAGGAAGATATTTTGTGCTTACTATTTTAGTGGCAAAGATGACAGTGTTACTGTAAATGATGCTTAATGTTTAAAGTAACATAAGGTTTGATGAGAGAATAAATCAAAAGCAAGGGGAGGGCATGAAGGAGCCAGCTGACCCAGGCACAGCTGGGCGAGACAAAGCCATGGCATTTCTTATTTCTCACAGCTTTAGCCTCTGTGACTGCAGCTGGGACACAGGAACCATTTAGGGATTATATTTAATCCCAGATCTACCAGTGACTCGTGCTGTGACACTGAAAAAGTCACTTCTCCAGAGAGTTGGATAGAACAACTCTCTTAGAAGTGGTAGGAAAAATATTCTGTAGCTAAATAGCTCAGAAACAAATGCAAGCAACTGCAAAACAGGTTGTACATAGAAAGATGATACTGGGGATTAAGAACACACATGGAAAAGTGGCTTGTCCTCCTTTTACTACAGGAAGCTCACAGACAATATCCCCGTCTTCTTGGATCCAAGAGAGCCACACGTTTGCTACAAAATCTAGAGTCGTCTTGCTTTTCAAGTGTTGCATGGTCACCTGAGATTAAAAGAAAAAAATGACTAAATTATGTGATTTCTAATTTCTCATAGAACTTGGAATTCCAGAGGAACCCCAGGGACTGCTAAAATGTACTGCATACTCTGATGGTGGTTGTTAGTAGCAGCGGCATTAATAGTGTCTGTCACTTATTAGACAACAAATACTCACCAAGTATTATGCTAAGTGACTTTTTTTGAATTGGGATCTCACTCTGTCACTCAGGCTGAGGTCACTCACTAATCATCGGCACCATCACTAATCATCGCATCCTTGACCTAGGCTCAAGAAATCCTCCAGGCTCACCTCCCGAGTAACTAGGACCACAAGTGCATGCCACCACACTCAACTAATTTTTTTGAAGAGGTCTTACTATACTGCCTAGGTTGGTCTCAAACTGCTGGGCTCAAGTGAGCCTCCTACTACAGCCTCCCAAAGTGTTAGGATTACGGGCATGAGCCACTGGGCCCAGCCAAGTGGTTTATTTTAATTATCCTTTAACCATCACCAATTAGACTGGTAACATTCTTACAGTTTTATAGACAAGAAAATGGAGGCTTGGAAATTTAAAACAGACCCTGTCTGATTCAAAGCTCTCAAGTTCACCTATATTTGTGAAAAAAAGCAGTTGATAGGAAGAACTCCAAAAGAGATTTTGTGTTCATATTATTCACCAAAGCAAGCAATACTATAGAGCTTTTTAAAAATTTCTGGTGTATTTTAAGTGTATTTATAATAGCTGTAGGCTCTGAGAAAGCCCTGAATTGACCAGCCCAAATACCTGCACTTTCCAGCATGCTGCCAGTTGCCTTGGTAGACCTCTCAATAGTGCCTGCTTCTTTGGTGGGTATTTCACATAAAGGTCCCCTTCCCATCACCTTCCCCATTACATCTCAGCAGACTAGCAGAGGACTTCCAGAAGTAACTTCATAATTGTTTGCCTTCCCTCCTATCACAATAGATGAAATGTCCTCATCCTATTAAGATACTAGTTAGTCTTCTAAATAAGTCCCTGTTCCTCCTCAATTTCCTCTGCGTATTGGCCTTGGGTGCAGGTGCACCCTTTCTCAGGTGGCTTATTCTTAATGCTTGCCACCACAATACAGTGTGCCATTCTTGCCTTCCTTCAATCCTGCCTTTAGGCTGTTTCAAAAGAAATTATTCTAAAACAAAAATCAGATTATTTTACACACAGCTCACAACTTTTTCAACAGTCCTATCACTACCATAAAATTCAGAATCTTCGACACAATGAGCAGTTTGTGGTCAGGTTGTAATCTTGCTGGATGTTTCCCCTCATTCTGTACTTCAGTGGTATTAATCCCCTCATGATTTCGCAGCCTGGCCACATCCCTTCTCATGTCAGTTTTCACACACACTTGTATCTCTGTTTGGAACTGCTTTCATCTATCATATTACCATGCTGAATATGCCCATCATTCACTACATAACAGACATAGCTTCTTCTAAGAAGTTTATTGTGAGCCCTTAATCTGATTCAGCAGCCCTACTCTGTGACCAATGGCAGCCTACACATCCATGTTAACACCTAATATTTGAGTAACTTGAGGTAACGAACCATGTCTACTCATCTTGGTACTTCTATAAGCTTTTATGAAGCAGTCTTTGGTGGTTGTTTGTTGAGTGAATGGTTAAATGAATAATTGTGTGAAACAGGCATTTGTAAACACAAGTGATAGACTAAATCAGCACACCTCATCATTAATGACAAATTGCATCTTTACCTGCTCCAGGCAAGAGGCCATGAAAAGAACAGTAGACTTGAAGTTAGAAAAACTGTAATCAAGATCTACATCAGCCATTTTCCAACCATGAGAAATTAATGACCTCTTTGAATGTCATTTTTTTTATCTTTAAAATAGGAAAAACAACTATATAATGTGGTTATTGCAAATATTAAATGAGATTATGTATAAGTAATGTGGGAGGATCCAGCAAAAACATGGAACAAACCATGTTGCCCATTGAAGCTCAACTGGATAAAAAAATGTGGTACACATACTCAATGGAATATTATACAGCTATAAAGAAGGACAAACATAAGGACTTTGCAGCAACTTTGGTGGATTTAGAGTCGATCATACTCAGCAATCTATCACAGAAACAAAGAACAGAGTACCATATGTTCTCACTCATAAGCAGAACTTGAACAATTATATTACTATAAAAAAGAGATTGCCAGTAGTGGGAAACTGTCAGGGGAGGAGGGATTGGGATTGGCAGTTGAGGGAAACTGCCAAGGGAGGGAGGAACACACCTCAACAACAAGGGTACCTGCATAATCCACGTTTATATACCTAACCCTGAATTGAACCCCACATCTTTATAATAAAAAAAAGAAATGTGGGAAGATCCAAGATGGCGTCTGTGGAGCAGCACATTGGTGTCACTGGGTAAAGGCAGAGAATAGGGACCATGCTGTCAATAGATGAAGACACCCCAAACATTTTTGGATAGGTGAAGCACCCTGCACCCAGCAAAAGTCTCTCATAGAGACCAGAAAACAATGGTAGACACAGGAATTCAGGCGCCTCATCATCTACCATGCACTAGGCTCTCATAGGAGCTCAAGCTCTGCCCAGCGAACAAGAATAAGTGAGTATACCTAAACCTAACATGCTTTGGATCCATTCATCCCTTCCCAGTCATGTACGAGTCATTGGTACCATATGGGAGGAGTCCTGGTGAGGGCACAGCGGCAGGCAACTAGACCCCTAGCAGAATAGGGGGAAAACCCACACTGGGTCAGCAGCCATGAATGTAGTAGCTTCAGCCAGCAGAGACCAGCGCCCAGCTCCTAGGCAGGGAAAGCCTACCTGCAGAGTGAACCTCACTAGCACCTGGTCCATCTTCCCAGCTATTTCAGGAAGAATCACCTCCAAGCCCTGGTGCCTATGGGGCAGATCCCCTTCACCCTCCCACATTGCAAAGAAGTCATTCTTTTTCAAAAGCAGATTGTGGACTTGAACAGGGAGGGAGCAAAAGAAAGACATCTAAAGGCTTTCTCAGTGGGAAGGTTTCTGGGCTACAAACTGCAAACAGAAGATGGGGGAAATCTATCCTCCCACTTACTCTCCATAGACTGCTAGCAGCAGTGATTGCTACAGTTGAGAAACTTGCCACAGGGTGCAAAGAGAAGTGAGTGCCCTCTCTCTCTCTCTCTCCAAGACCTATATTGAACCACAGAAGGGGCCTCAGAGCAGAAGGTCAGTGACTAGCTTCAGAGCAACTAAGTCAGAAAGAATTACAAAGAGAGAAAAGAGGCTTGTCACAAATGAAGAAATATCAACAAAAAATACAGGCAACTCCCAGAGTACCAAAAAAGTGCCCGAAAAAGAAGCTGTCAGAGCACAAACAGTGCAAAAACCCCAGAAAGACCTTCCCCAGATGACAGTCACAGAAATAATAGACTGCATGGCTAAAATGAACAGAGAAAACTAAGAAAAACTAGAAGTAAAATTCACAGAGATAGTACAGAAAATAAGAACAGAGTTGGTCAATTTCAGAAAAGCTTATTCTGAAATAATGGAAATTATGAACTTCACCCTGGAAATTAAAAACACAGTAACAAGCATAGGAAGTAGGATCATAGGAAAAGGAAACAATCTCAGAGCTTGAAGACCAAAATATGGAATTAACCCAGTCTGTCAAAAACAGAAGGGAAAAAAAGGCTAGAAAAGAAGGAGCAAAGACTCCAAAAGTTATGGGACTATGTCAAGAAGCCAAATCTATGCCTGATTGACATCCCTAAAGCAGAAAGGGAAACAGAGAACACCATGGATAAAACATTCCATGTGGTCATCCAAGAAAACTTTCCACATCTCGCCAGAAAGGTTACCATTCAAGCACAAAAGATTTAGAGAACCCCTGCAAGATATCACATGAGAAACCCAAGACACATAGTAATCCACCTCCACAAAGTAAGCATAAAAGAAAAAAATCCTAAAGGCAGCAAGAGCAAAATGTCAGACTACCTACTGCAGAAGACTCATCAGAACCACTCCAGACTTGTCTTCAGAAACACTACAAATCAGAAGGTATGGAATCCAATCTTTAATGTTTTTAAAGGTAAGCAATTCCAGCCAAGAATTTCCTATCCCAATAAGTTAAACTTCATCAGAGATGGAGAATTAAAATCCTTCCCAGACACCAAATCCCTAAAAGAATATTCTACCTTCAGACCAGGCCTTTAGGATATGCTTCAAGAGGTGCTAAACACAGAAAACGAAAAGAATTGTAATAAACATCACAAAGGTACAGGCAAACACAGAGTTAAAAGAGCATACAGAACTCTCACAAAAATGAAAATACACACATATATAAATACAAAGTAAAATAAAAGAAAGCAAAGCAACCCCCTAAGATCCTTATGACAGGAGTAGACGCTCACATTTCAATAATTGATTTGAATGTGAATGTACTACATATGCCACTGAAGAGACATAGTCACAAACTGGATAAAGAAGCATGGTCCAACAGTTTACTACCTCCAGGAAATTGATCTCACTATAAAAGACACCCACAGGCTCAAATTTAGGCTAGAAAGTGATATTTCAGGCAAATGGAAAACAGAAGTAAGCAGGAGTGGCTATTCAGATATCAGCTAAAACAAACTTCAAACCATCAAAAGATCAAAGGGCAAAGAAATACGATACGTAATGATAAAAGACTCAATCCAACAGCAAGAAATATCCATCTTAAATGTATATGCACCTAATGAAGCAGAACCTTGTTTTATAAAACAACTACTAAGTAAACTAAGAGAAGACAATGACTCTCACATAATCATAGTTGGAAAGCTAAATATCCCACTAACAGCTCTAGACAGATCATTGAGGCAAAAACCAACAAGGAGATCCAGAACCTTAACTTAATTAAATAAACCCTACAGAACACATTACTCCACATCTACAGAGTATACATCCTACTTATCAGGACATGTAACACACTACAAGGACAATCACATTCTCGGATGTCAATCACACATGAACAAATTTCAAAAGATTGAAATAACACCATGTATCTTCTCCAATCACAGTGGAACTAGATCCTCCAAACCACATGGACATTAAACAACATACTGCTGAAAGGCTTCTGGGTCAACACAGAAATCAAGACAGAAATAAAAAGATTCCCAGAGACAAACAAAAACAAAGACACATCTTAGAATCTCTGGGATGCGTTGAAAGCAGTGTTACTCGAAAAATTCATAGCAATGCACAAACACACACACCGAGAAAGCAGAAAGATTACAAATAAGCAGCCTAATGTCACACATAAGAGAGCTGCAAAGGCATGACCATCTGAATCCTAACTTCATCAGAAGAATCCAGATACCCAAGATAAAATTACAATTGCAAGATATAGAAGACAAAAATATAATAAAAGAATCTATAAGACAAAAAGCTGGTTCTTTGAAAGAATACATTAGATTGACAGACACCTAGACTTAAAAAAAAAAAAGAGGGAGAAAGTTCAAATAAATACAATTAGAAACACAAAAGGTGAAATCACAACTAACCATGAGGAAATTGAAAAGATTATCAGAAATTACCAGGAACACCTATATGTAAATAAACTAGAAAACCTAAAAGAAATGAAGGACTTTCTGATATCACACAAACTCCCATGGTTGAAATAAGAAGAAATTCAAACTCTACACAGACCAATAACAATCCACAAAATAGAGAAATCTCCTGCTTAAAAATGTCCTGGACCTGATGGCTTCCCAGTTGAATTCTACAACACATACAAGGAGGAGCTCATACCAACCCTACTGAAAGTATAAAGGCAATCAAGAATGTTAGAATTCTCCCCAACTCATTTTATGAAGCTAACATTATGCTAATATCCAAACTTGGCAAAGACTCAACAAAGAAAGAGAATTACAGTGCAATCCTCTTGGTGAACATAGATGTAAAAATTCTCAACAAGATCCTAACAAATCAGGTCCCATAATACATCTCAAGGATCATCTACCAAAACCAGGCTGGCTTCATTCCTGGGATGCAGAGCTGGTTCAGCATTTACAAAATCATAAATGTAATTCAACACATCCACAGATATAACACCAAGAACCACGTGATTATATCATTAGATGCAGAAGAAGCATTCTACAACATCCAGCATTCCTTCTTGATAAACCCTTAAGCACCTAGGCACAGTAAGACCATCTACGAAAAAAACACACAGACAGCATTTTGCTCAATGAGGAGAAGCTAGAAGTATTCCCTCCTAAGAACAAGAACAAGACAAGAAAGAACAGGAACAATGAGAGTGAGCATTGTCTTATTTCAAGGCAACAGTAACCAAAACAGCCTAGTATCGGTACAAGAATAGTACATAGACCAATGAAACAGAACAGAGATTCTGGAAGCAAAAATATGGTCTTTCAATCAACTTATCTTTGACAAAGCCACCAATAACAATCAGTGAATAGAGGCCAGGGAAGATGCTAAACATTCTACAATGTACAGGACGGTCCACCACAACAACTCTCTGGCTCCAAATGTCAGTATGTCAAGTCTGAAAAATTCTGGGATATAAAAATAAAGAATTGCTTAATAGATAGCTCCACAATTAGAATGATATAGGTAGATGAAACAAGATATATACACATATGCAGGTCTTATCTCTAGTTGTATTTACTTTTGTTTTTATTTTAATGAAAAAAATTTCAACTATTAAATTAGTAAAGGAGGGCAAAATTCCTGGAAGGCCACAACATATAGGCCCAGTCATACAGCAGCTAATGGCAGGACTCGTAAAAGGCACGTGGCAAGTGGAATAAACCTGAACATGAATCCAAAGGCCTTGGTCTATGTCCTGGCACTGCTCTTTACCAGGTATATGGACTTGGGGAAAAGTTCCTCAAGATGGCCTGAGATCTTCAGACCCTGACTTACAAAATCAGCATTGTAAGCTGTCTTACCAGGTGGAAGAACACTTTATATAATGCAATCAACACATCTTATGGAAAACAGTTTGCAAACTATAAATGATTAGACATAGAACATTATTGCCCTGAGCTGAGCTTTCTCAAGAGTGGATAGTGATACCCACAACTATTGTAAGAGAGCTTCATTTTAGATTTTCCCAGTAGGCAATTAGAGAGTGCCTAGGAGTCAGACCATTTTGTTGCAGATCAGCATGCTCACTTTGTGACATGGGAAGATATTGCCTATCTTAAAACCTCAATTTTCTCATTTGGGATCATAATAGCATCTACTTTGTTGTGGTATAAACATTGAAAGTGATCATGTATACCTTGAGTGCTCAATAAATGTTTATTGTTATTAGTAATAATAGTAGCAAAATTAATCACAGAGATTAGAGCTCAGAATTTTTTTTTTTTGAGAAAGCAGGATTTATTAAGAAGACAGAAAAGCTCCCACAGTGGGAGGGTGTTGGGAGCCAGCCACGGAGGCCCACTGAGCGTTAGGGATCAGGAAGGGCCGTTGACCCTGAGGCCACTAGGATGCGTTCAGGAGCTATTGACCCCATTTCTTCCCCCTTTCTACTCAGCACTAACCAGATTAAGCTCCTGTGAGCTCAAAACATAGAAACTCTGAGATCAGGATGAACACAAGCTAACTTTAGAAGCTCATTGCTCCCATTCTTCCACAAACTGCAGTTTTGGCTTTCACACAACTTATAATTCAAACTCATGTCACATCTAAGAGCCTTAGTATTGGTCACAGGCTCCTGGGTCATGATCTTAGGATTTATTGAAGGTGCAAATTGTAGAATATAGTTTTAGAAGACAGCCATTTTGTTGAAAGAATGCGGCAGGGTTACTTGCAGGTAGCCCACTGTGAACTTTGGACTGGACCACATTCCAAACATTCTGGGATGGGCCACTTTCATTTGTAAAGTAAATACTTAAGCTTCTATAGAATTGTTTAACTTGGCATAAATCAATCAGCTTAGGATGAAAAAGGTTTATAGAATATGTCAGTCACAGATTAGGTTATCCTTTGTTATGGGATTTTAAGATTATCATATGAAAAGGGTTTAAAGGCAATCATTGATTAAGTTTTCATGGATTAAGGTTTCTGGTGGGTGGGAGACGCCCTTCCCACATCTGACTTTGTGTATAAAAGACCCATTGTAGCCGGGCTCAATGGCTCAGCCTGTAATCCCGTGCCTTTGGGAGGCTGAGGTAAGTGGATTGCTTGAGCCCGCAGGTTCGAGACCCGCCTGGGCAGCGAGACCTCATCTCTACAATAAATCAAAAAATCAGCTGGACATGGTAGCGCATGCCTGTAATTCTGGCTACTTGGAAGGCTGAGATGGAAGGATCGCCGGAGTCCAGCAGCTCGAGGCTGTGGTGGCCGGGAGCAGCCACTGCACTCCAGTCTGGGCGACAGAGTGAGACTCCAACTCAAAAAAAAAAAAAAAAGAGACCCGTTGTAATTCCCAATAACACATATTGCTTCTTCACTAGACTGGAGTCCAGTCTCTTTCTCTCTCTCTTTCTCTCTTTCTTCTTCCCCCCAGTCACCGACGCCATCTCCACTTTTGGGGTACCCTGAACCTGGCTGGAGCTGGACTCCGGCAGGAGGGGACCCAAAGGGATTGCCCAAGATCAGAATTCTTAATGATTATTTGGGATTGTTTGTGGTTCCTCACTCGCCAGCATTTTCCAAGAAACTCCATCAGAAACCCTTCAACCAAATGCTCAGCTCTTTATTAACAGAAAGTGAAGTTCTATTCCAAATCCCTAACTCCTATGCTCCTTGAGTGAGCTGACCAGAACTTTCTGGGAGACAGATTATGGCCTCCTGGGCCTCTTTCCTCTAAGCCAATCTGAAGTAGCTTCTCCTGACTGCTGTCTTCTTGACCCCTTCTTGCTTCCTCTAGCTTATCAGTCCATGGACTCAAAAATCAAAGGCAAAACTTCAAATCTCAAGCCTCAAAAAAAAAAAGGAAACTTCAAAGCCTTTGGAACCTCAAAGCTGTCCATTTAGACCTCTCTCCCATCCATTCCCATCCCCCAAGAACGCACTCCAGCACTTCCACTCTGGTTCCTAGATTCCTGTACAATCCCTGCATGCTTTTCCTCAAACAGCTCCCATTCTGGTCCTTTGTGGCTCAGGCAGGAACATAAAAGAAAAAGAGTGTCCACTCCTCTCTAAAGGGTAGGGACTGTCACTATTCCAACTCCTCTCCAAGGCTGTATCCCTTCTTTCATGTCCTGCCCTTAATCCTTTCCCTAACTGTGACTAGTGCCTATCTTTAACGTCAACCAAGCCAACCATTGGAGCAAGGATCACGACCAAGTGGGTTTGAGAGAGGGTGTCACTGTGGTAGGAACACTCGTGGTTGTGAGGGTAGAGTGAGCCACCACCCTCCGTCCTGGCCTGGCTCCATATCCTTCCTAATGGTTAGGATTAAGATTAAATGTAATCAATAACCAGTAACCATTGCCATCATCTATATGTGTATTCTACTTTATTTATAGAACACTCTTCACATATTTTATTCTGTCATAGATTTAATCGTATCTTTTCTTGGAGGAGAAATAATATGCAACCAAAGTGAATGCTTTCTGGACGCTATACATGTGGTCAAGTGTCTGCTGGACACTGGGTATAAGGTAAATACTGGATATAAGATAAGAAATGTATCAGGATGAGAAAGTTTGAGAAAAATGCTTTTAGAAATCCTACTCTGAAATGTCATAAACCTTTGTTCTATAAAACAAAAAAAATTGTAATGCTACTATTTTCATTATGAATTCAATTTAGACAAAGCTTTCTTTAAAATAAATACTAAGCCATTTGTTGGACACAAAGAGTTTATAATACTCTACAAGGTATGGTGTTGGGAGGGAGGAGTGAGAACTTACACCAATCATTAGTATTTTATTTTTGGAGTCAGAAATATGAAAACAGAATAAGATCTAACTATGTTCTCAGAGAACATCCTAAGTGTTATTGAAATTCTGATACAAACTCAAAGTTTGACTCTAAGATTCCTTATTTCTCACCCTGTGCCTCGTGATAACACCCTGTTTGTCACAAAGACTATACAAAGAGGATCAACTATAGTATTTACAATTGACTGAGGGACTATCAAATACATGAATTTATCTTTGGTTCAAATAAGCTGGCACAGCTTTGAGAATGTTTCTATAAACTGCTGGAGTTTTTTGCGATTAAACATTTGACTGGAGATTTTGTGAGAAGAAGCTGGTGCTTCCTGCTGTTCACTGAACTAGAAAATCCTCAAAAACAAACTATTTTTCTTACTGCATTTAAGAACTTGCTGTTTCCCTTCTGTAGTTCTTTCTAGAACCCTGAAGTGAAGAATTAACTGAAAAAGAAAAGGAACTGGAATTTATGAGATACTTTAAAACTTCAAAAAAAGTAAATATATAAGGTCATTTCTTACCTAGCTTATCTAATCTCAAGACTGCCTGGAGCTTATATCAAGTAGGTTATCATATTAAATCCAATGGTAGTAGGTTTTAAAAGTAACAAATTCATCAAAACTTATGATCTACTTCAATTTGAAGGTTCAGATGAATCAAAAAGTTTCAAGAGAGGTCCCATTTTATTTGGCTTCATTTATCCAGTTAGCATGTAACACATGCTTCAGACACAGGCCTGACACTGGAGAGAGCATTAGGCCAGGAGTCAGGAGAAGGAACTCTGGCTTTATGTCATCATTAACTCTATGTGAATGGGCCAAGCCTCAAGACCCTCTAGGATATTTCTTTACCCACCCATCACAGACACGAAGGCTCAGTTTTACCCATTCCCTAAGCATCAAGTAAGATTGTGTGGTTTCCTTCCAATTAACACTTCAACTTGCAAAGTATTTCACTTACAAACTACAAATTATTTCACATATATTTTAAATATCCGCCAAGTAAGCAAAATATGTTTTTTTGATCTGTTACTAAAATGCCAGGGGTTCCATTAGTGTCCTGTTGCTCGCCACACAGAAAGCCAATCACTGAGACAATGACTACCGACAGGGAAGAAGGCTTTTATGTGGGTGATATCAGTCAAGGAGAATGGGAGACTCCATCTCAAATCTGTCTCCTGCTCCTACTGAAGTCATGGGTTTACATAGTGGAACAGGAATGTAAGAAACAGAAAATAGGGAGGGGTAAGGAAGAGGTGATCATGAACAGAAATTAGTAGATGGCAAACAGGTGGGTCTGGCATCTCATTGTGGTGATTTGGTGAGCTTCCATTTCTTGCTACTTTAGATCTGAGTGTCACTTTCCTGAGAAAGGAACTCGGATAAGACAAATGTAAGTTTCAAGCCTTAAGGCCAGGAAGATCAATTTCTATGTTAAATAAATAAGACGGTAACCATTAGCTCTTTGAGGAAGTTGGGCCAGTTTCAGTTCCCAAAATTTTTATCCATCATCCACTATGATAGGCATTGCTCTAGGACTTTGTTGGAGTTGTGACATTGACCAATACAAAGTTCCTGTCCTCAAGTCGCTTGCTTTCCAGTGGATAGACAATCGACAAATACAAAACATCAGATATAGGATGTGTGATAAAGAAAACATGCTGGTATGATCAAAAGCAACGGGGGAATCCCTTTAGACTGCATGGCAAAGGCCACACCGAGGAGAAGACCAGTGTGGTTTCAGCACAGTGAGTAAGGGCAGAGTGGTTTGAAAAGAGGTAAAGAGGTGGGCATGAGACAGGTTAAACAGGTAAGTCACGATCTTCCTGATGTTTAAAAAATATCACTCTGGCTGCTCGTCGAAGCCTGGATACTAGAAGGGAAAGGAAAGAAGCTGGAAGGCTATTACACAAGAGTTCTGCAGCAAAGAGCAGAGAGATAATGGCAACTTGGACTGAGTGATGGTAACAAGATGGAAAAAAACAGACAAAATTGAGATATGTTTCAGCAATAGAGTCAGCAGGGGATTCTTGAGGGATTCGATTTTGGAAAGAAGGGAAAAAAGACAATCCAGGAAAACTTGTGAGGTTCTGGTTTAGATCACTAGGTGGATAGTGACACCAGGTACTCAGATGAGTAAGACTGAAAAAGGAACAGGTGGAGTGGGCAAATCGAGAGTTCTGATTAGGTGTCATTTAATTTTTTTACTTGATATTCACAACTTGTGAGAAAATCAAGGCAAGTATTACAATAGGAAAAACCCAGAAAAAAAGTGATTTTGCCACTTTCTAGAAACTAAACACGTTTCAGGTCTTTTAACTTCAACTCTAAAATTTATTACCTCAATCTGAAAGAGTCAAAGTCAATTTCAGAGAAGAAAAAATAGAAAACCTAAGACTCAAAACAGTTATTAGTTTTATATAACAGCATTTGCTAAAATATGTTGCTAACTTTTTTTTTTATAATATTCAAAGTTAATTACTATCTGAGTATCTTCAGGTATAGTTTCTCTTTGGGTTCAAACTACCGATTACCTGGAATTAATTTGGTCACTTGAATTAATAATTTATAACATCATTTTGGACATTGGACAGTACAGTTGCTTAATGTGTATTAATATGGCTGAGGTAGCAGGTCAGACCTCCAAAAAGACCCCTAAAGTATGATCAAGGAAAATAGTTAAAAAGTCTGAATGACATCAAGGATTCACTACTGGGCCCATAGCCCCAAACTACCAGAATATCATGAAATGGGGCAATTGTTCCATGACCAAAATCTAAATGCTACATGAAAAAGTAGGTTTTCACCCATTTTAACTTGGGACATGGAATAATTTCAAGAAACACTTGTTACAAGCAATGTCTTTCCTTAAAGAATAACATCCCATAAATACATTCATTGGTAATCACAAGAAGCTGTTGGCTATCAGCTGTTCACCATCATCAATGAAGGAAAAACCCTCATGGCATATGTCCTAGTAATGGGAGACTTTCAGATTTTCTCAGTCCATGAAAGACAGACTTTGATCATTATAAAATCAACTATTCTCTTTTTTTGAAAATTTTCTTTTAGCTTTTGGACTAAAGCATCATCTAATATTATTCTATCTATACTCAAAAGACCCAAAGCCTTGACTTTTGCTTTAACTCTGATACAGAGCTGTCAAATGTGAGTACTATGAAAGAGTCAATATGACTGAGGGAAAAATGTGCTTATATTAAGCCAAAGCTTAATATAGATGAAGATAAATATTTGTTAGAAATATTTAGAAAACGGGTAAATTTCCAAAAGCATTTTTTCATTGAAACCTATACTCATTTTCCTTTTTTAAAAAATAAATAAATAAAAAGATCAAGGGAACAGTAGTGGCTTTATCACATAAAATAGTCAACATTTGTTTTAATTTCTTAAATGAATAGAAACAATTTTAGGAATACCCTCACTAGAAACAAGTTTATTTGCTGAGCACCCCTTGCGATTTGCAACAGCAAATATTAGTTGTTTCACAGGAAAACATTATCATAAAAAACTTACTCTTGCTTTCTTAGAAACTTAAGATTCCTCACTCATAAGCGCACCTTGAACAATTCTAATACTATAAGAAAGGGATTGGCAGTAGCGGGAAACTGTCAGGGGCAGGAGTGGGACTGGCAGTTGAAGAAAATTGCCAGGGGAGGGAGGGGCACATTTCATTAATAAGGGTGCCTGCATAATCCACGTTTATGTACCTAACCCTGAATTGTGCCCCACATCTTTATAATAAAAAAGAAACTTAAAATTCCTAGATAACTTTAAAAAATTTCAACCAAGTAGTTAAATACATGTCCTAAAAATAGCTGACTAGAACAGACATAGGGTGGTACTCACAATGCCTGAATTAACATATTAGAATCTAACACTGAGGTTATATTCATGTAGGTGAGGTTATGCAATGTTTCTGCTGAGAATCTGAGAGAAAGGGAGAAATCAATTTAGTTTCCTCCATAAATCTTTTGGAAGACAGGTGCAGAGAAAGAGGGAGGCACTTTTCACTGGGATAAGGCAATTAAAATTACAGCTCTACAGAGACCTAAAGCACAATCTGGTTTATAGTCAGGTTAATGGTGGAATGCATTCTCTGAAGACAAGAACTATATCTTAGTCATGCTGGCATGCTTAAACATCCAACAGAATGTTCTCTACACAGTGGGTACTCTAGTAGTACTTGATAAAATACTTTGAATATGAGTATAATTGCTTTCTGAATATAAGTATTGCATGCTTTTATGCATCTATGCTATTATTTATTCCAGCATCCAAGTCCAAGGAGAGACTTGATGCTTTCTTCCCATCCTGACACACAGAAGTATAAAAAAGTAACTTGGGTTCTAACTTGTCCTAAAATATGTTAATTTGACTAACCAAGTCCATGTAATATAAGAAAAGGGAAATACTGATTCTTAATCATTTTTAGAAGTATACAGAAGATATAAAGATTACTGAATTGTGCCAATAATCAAATGCATATGGAAAAATAAAATTTTGTATTGCATACCAATAAACTTCCAGTGCATTTTTTAAATTCAGAGAGGAGATAATAGCTGTAGTTTGTTAGACAGAAAGATGGTAGTCATCTATACAAAATTCTTTCTACATGCCTCAGTAGGAATGCAAGTGACTGTGATAAAGATCTGTAGTTCTGGCTGGGCTCGGTGGCTCAGCCTGTCATCCCAGCACTTTTGGAGGCTGAGGTGAGTAGATTGCCTGAGCCCGCGGTTTTGAGACCCACCCGGGCAACTTGGCGAGACATCGTCTCTATAATAAATAAAAAATTAGCCGGGCGTGGTAGCGCGTGCCTATAGTTCTGGCTACGTGAAAGGCTGAGGCAGAAGGATCTATGGAGCCCAGCAGGGGTAGGCTGCGGTGGCCAGGAGAGTGCCACTGCACTCCAGTCTGGGCGACTGAGTGAGACTCCAACTCAAAAAAAAAAAAAATCTGTAGTTCTGTTTATTTATCAACTGACTTTTCCTAAACAAGGTCAAGCGACATGTGTCTGACATAGTCCAATATATTTAAAAATGATTCAAACATAAGGGAACAATTTCAGCTTTGCAAATAGACACTTCCCTTCTCATTGGGAAATGAATCATTTTACATATGCCGGTATACAATATCTCATGACAGTTCATGTGCATCACTGATAACTGAAATATGAACCTTCAAATAACTTTCCACTCACCATCTCTTCCTGCTCTGCCCTTACTGAAAATCTACTGCTATTACAGCCTGAATATGGGGTTGGGCCCTTAACTGTCCTCTCATCACCATATGTTTCTTACTCAATTTTATTACTCCAGCCAGATTGAAAGAAGAAACAAATGCTTATTCTGATTCTGTATCATTGCAACAGCTAAGGCCAGGCCTATAGAGAGTTTGACATTTTCTCTTAGATATACCATCACAACCCGACAGTTGACCCACCCCGCTATTTCCAGGTTAAAAAGGGTTCCTTGGGATCTTGTGTTGATCACCTCTCCCAGAACTCTCCACAAGCCTGGAGAGCTCAAGAGTGGATTCGCATGTTAGCTGGTCAATTTCTAAATCATATAAATTATAAGACACATACATATTGTGAACGATGATTGGATTCACACAAACATCAGCCATTTTTCCCAGTATATGTGATATTCAATTGAGCTTCTGTATATTGGGCCTTGTGTAATTTATTTCTTCATGCTAGCTGAGACTCATTAGGACAAAGTCCCATGGGTACCAAACTCATATTTTTACATATCTAATCACTTTAAAAATAGCTCAAGAAATTTATCACATTAAAAATATAGAGTCTACAAGCAAATTTGTAGCCATTTAGAGACTGCCTGTTCTGCATACCTTAGAAAACCTCACCCAACAGCTGTTTCACGTATGTAAGATAGAACCTTGTAGTCATAGGCCTCGACCTGCTAGGATCCTTTAAAGCTCTCTGACAAATGTCCCTGGCTGTTCACTCAGAGGTATCACTTAGAACCCCAGGGCCCTCTCTTGCCCTATTCCCCTTCTGAGTATCAGTCTATACTGTGGCCTCTAGACAGATTTCTGATGGAAAGGACGTCCCCCACATACAAACTTTGCAAGACATCATTACCCAGTAAAACAGGTGTGCTACTGCCTCGGTCCCATGATAATATATTTTTCCTAGATCAGCCTCAAATGCCTCAGACCCCTACCGTAATGCACAGCATTCATTTTATAGGATGTTAATAGATTTTACCTAGAAAACATGGCCGCATGGTGGATTCAGCTCTGGAAATGCTGTTCAGCAGATTTCTTTACCACGGGGCATCATAGAGCCTTTACTATGCTTATTTGCACTGGGATGCTCCAAGAGAGAAATGAAAAACTCAGTGTTTCACAAACTCATTTCACACTGGAAATATTTACTGGGGAGCATTTTGTGAAGGGAGAGCAAGGCTGACTTCTCACATCAGGGGTGATGGCCTCTGGGCTGATGTGAGTAGGCCTTAGTGGGGAAAGTAACTTCTCTGTATGTCAGACATAAATTATAATTTCCAAATGCCATTCTTCACTAAATGAAACCAGGGGTCCTTGAGAAATAGCTGATTCTATGGCTGGGGAAAAGAGAGTACTAGATGAGCCTGGAATACCTTTTGATGCCAGGACGTAAAGAAATCCTCACAGAATGGATGGTGACATGAAAAAAAGGATATGGGAGCTTTAAGGGTCAAATGAAGGATGAATTCAGCAGCAACATAAGTTATGATAAAACAGATTAACCCCTCAAATAAAGTAAGAATGTGCAAGTACACACTTGTACAAGTAAATAAATGAAACTTTTAAGAAGGGAGGAGGGAAAATTCTACCATGTAGTAGAATGCAAATTAATAAATGGAGAAGTAACAACAGAATTTTTAAAATAACCATTTGGAAATCATCATAGTAATAACTGATTCAGGCAAGAATCATCAATAGCTGCTAAAATTAGTGGGTGAAATTTGTATGATGAATAAGATATTTGCACAGCCAATGTATCATTGGGTATAATGTCAGTAGATATCTCTCAAATGATGAACACACACACACACACATTTTAACAGGGAATGGTAAAAGCAAATGCAGTTCAAACATAATAACTGGAGACTATGGGTGAGATTGGAGTTCTTTATTCCATTCTTGTAATTTTTTTTTTTTTTTGAGTTGGAGTCTCACTCCATCGCCCAGACTGGAGTGCAGTGGCAAGCTCCCGGCCACCGCAGCCTCGACCTGCTGGGCTCCGGCGATCCTTCTGCCTCAGCCTTCCAAGGAGTTGGAACTACAGGTGCGCGCTACCACACCCGGCTAATTTTTTGATTTATTGTAGAGATGAGGTCTCACCAAGTTGCCCAGACGGGTCTCAAACCCACGGGCTCAGGCAATCCACTGCAATTATTTAATAAATTTGAAAACACTTCACAATAAAAAATAAGCTGTAGGAATACTCCTTTATTTTACAACTCTTTGGTGGCTTAACTAAGGTTCTAGAAGCTCAGTTCATTCATTGAATCAATTCATGTTCTACCCACTTTGCTCTTTACAGGAACCTTAACCACTAAACAGAGGAGCCACTCCCTTGGTTTCCAGGCTGAGTGCTCCCTCCCTGAACAGTGTGTGCTGGGGATGTTTCTTCATTCGTGTGTAGAAGCACTACACAGTAAAGTTGCCATACCTCTTGAACATGCTTCTCACTCAGAGGTCCCAGAGAAAGCACAAGTCATGCTAGTGGCTACAAGCCAACTTAACTGATGGGTAAGTTTTTTCTAAAATGTTCTGGCTTGTCTTTCCCAGCAGTTCACAGATACAAAGGCTGTAATTTTACTAAACTTTGCAGATTTCGTGGGTTTTCTATTTTCTTAAAAGGTCATTGCTTGTCTCTCCTTTAAAATCTTTGCTTCTGAACTGAAAAACTTTAAAGTCAACATACGGTGTCCTCCCATTCTCCACATCATCTAGCTTAATGCAGGGCATATATTAGGTGTTAAGCAAATACTTCTTGACTCGCTGACTGGAACGTATGTACCTGTTCCGGTGTCATATTAGGCATATGTTAAGAAAATACTACATTAAACATTTTAGTAAAATTCACATTTTGTCATTTACTTACATTGTTGAACCAAAGATACAACAAAAATCACAGATAAAATTTTAAAACATGCAAATAAAAAATATTTTGCTAGATTCTATCAGCAATATTCAAAATCGTAAACCTAAAGCATTTTAGAAGAACTTATCATGTACTGCAAAGGAATCAGTGGTAGATACAGTATTTAAAGCTAAGAAGCAGAGATGTTCTGTAATTGAAGTTACATCATCTGACTCCACTATAGCCTTTTGCTTCCATACTGAAATATCAAGGCTTCTAGGAATTCAATTAATATATATATATATATATTTTTTTTTTTTAGAAAGCAAGATTTATTGAGAGGACAGGAAAGTTCCCACAGTGAAGGGGAACTGAAGGGGTTTCCCATCGTCTATTTTTTAAAAAACAAACTTAAGTTTCAACTGATAGTGCTTAAGACCTGAGTCTCTGGAGTCCAATATGCAATAAGACCATTTATTCAGTAACATCAGACAAATTATTTTACTTTATTCAGCTTCAACTTTCTTATCTCTAAAATAGTACATTAACGGTACCTAAATCCAATAGTTGCTGTTAGAACTATTGTAACTGAATAGCTCAGCCTTGAAATGCATTTTAAAATTTCTTTTTTTCCTTTTCTCTCTTGCTCCTAAACTGTAGCTTTGAAGCATGTCTTAAAAGGTTTTTGTCTCCTTTTTCCCACCAGACACTCCCTTGCACCGTGCACACTTGCTAAGAAATTCCAAGGGCTATCCTTGAAACAAATCAGGCATGGAGACCCAGTCGTGAAACTCGCTCCCACTTAGAAATCACTTCAAGGCGGTTAATCTATCACCCCGCTGTAGCTGAAATAGTACCAGCCAGCACTCCAGATGGACAATAACTCAAGACGCTCGCCAGAAGGAGACATGTCGACCTGCACCCTAGGCCCCTTTTGCATGCTCCCTGTACTCAGTTTCTCCTTTTAAACCCCTGCACAGTCCAAAAGTTGAGATGGCTTCTTTGAAGCATGAGCCTGGCCAGCTCCTTAATTGCTGGCATTTGAATAAAGCTGCTTTCCTTCTACCCCATCTTGCCTCTTGTGTCTTTAGCTTTTCAAGCAAGCAAGCAGACGAACTTGTTGGTTACAAATTTGGTGCCCCATATGATGAGATATACGTTGCGAGTGACCTAACCTGTCTGCCTGGTTTCCAAAAGACAGAGCAGCTGGCCGAGGCAGCACGCCAAGGCTTACTCATTCACACTACCAGGCAGAGTGACAGTCACTCGTAGGCACTGACTGCTCGTGGCTAGCTGACCCTGCAGCTGGGACTTCAAAGATCTCCTAGCAGCTGCGAAGAACGTTTTGTCTTGGAGACGATCCCATCTTTTCCCTTCATGGCTTCAGCTGCCTATAATACCTGGGTCAAAGTGGCAATTGACATCTGGGAACTCGGACTTCAAAGACTGGGTATGTCAACTCTCTGGTTGCACCCAGGATTCCCCTGTCTCTGTCATTTGGTTTTTATGCCTTGTGTACCTAGATAGGTCAACTGTGGTGCCATGTTGTGGTGACATTTGGGGCTTTATACTTTTTTGACCTAGAGATGTCATTTGTGGTGCCGTGTTATGGTGCCAGTTTGCGCTTGAGACAAGACTTTTAGGGCTTGGAGCTCAGTCTCTCCTTTGTGGGAATAGATTTGAGAGTACTCCATTTGCTTAAATCTATGCTTGTGTCTGCATCTGTCCCTCCCTGGAAGTGATTGACATGACACCTATCTTATCTGTGACTCTATTATTCCAGAAGGAATGCCAAGTTTTCTCGGACTCCAGCTCTGCTTTACCCAAATTTTGGTCCATAGCCTTTATTGGATTGCCTATTGAAGTTTAGTCATGTCTACAGGTTCCAATTTTGACAGAAATATAATTTGGATCCAGTGATCATTTATACAATGGAGACCTTGTATTGCTATTTCATAATCTCTAGAAAATAAAAATGGTTTTTAAATTACTAATAAAATAGAAATGTCTTCAGAATTGTCAGCATACATTTTTGTCTGGGTTTACTGATTAGGTAAACTGTATATTTTCCTCTACTAGATATTTTAATGTGTTGATTTGACACAAAGATTATAAGATTGTAAACCTAGCCAAAACCAGAATGGTCTTTGTACAATTTCGCCTGGCAAATAAGACTAATTTAAGATTGTTGGTGCATAAAAAAATAGCTGAATCTTCTCAGTTATCAGCAAAATGCCCACAAGCTTAAAGTTCTAACTTAGGTGAACACCTGATGTTCACAGGCTGTAAAAATGGTTAACTAGGAATAACTTAAAATGAAGACTAGCTTTATCTAATATTTCAATTTTCATGAGAAATCTGAGTGTTAAATATAAATAAATTAAATATATATGAATGGGAAAAATACTTATAGATAAACATTATATATGATTCAAAATCTTAAAATGATTTTAGATTCTCATTAGATACTAGGTCATATTCAACTAAGAAAGATTTATGATATGGAGAAACATGTTTCTAAAAAATTATGATATAAAGAAACATAGAATGGTCTCATCTATAAAATACTAATATCTAACAGTTCAGGATTTCTTGCTTCCTAGGTTTTCAATAAATTTTAAGGTTACTAAGAATAATAATTATAACTAACATATAATTTTATATATAAGGTATGCCCATGTAAAATATGGTTTTTGGTTAAAAAACTATGAAAAAAACCATAAAGTTATGTTATAATTGAAAAAACAATTTATGTAATCTCAAGGTTATAAAAAATGATAGAAAGAAATCAGTGATTAGGCGAGTGAGATGTAAAGAAAATTATGGATATAAAGATGTATTTTTGGTAAGGAAAGTTATAAGGAAAGCAAAATGATTTATATAAGAAAAAATTTTCTATGGTGAATTTTTTCCTAAAATAAAATAACTGGCTATTTTTAAAAGAGAGAAGTATAGGAAAAAAATCAGGAAGTCCAAGCATGTTATAAGTGGTCTATGTTAGTCATTATAAGTTTCATAAACGAGAACATATAAAAAAATTATATAAAATTAAGTTGGCTATAATTAAAAATAATTTATAATAGTCTTTCTAAATATTGGTCCCCTATGTTAGAACAAGACTTCTTAAAATATTTATTTGCCCTTAATAAAATTACAAGAGGTTTCTATTTTTAATTCTATAACCTGCTTATTTTTGAAAACTTTTCAGATCAAATCTCAGAAGTTCAACTTTTGCTGTGTCTTACTTCTTTCAACCTTTTCTCCACATGAGAAGGTTTGAGATGATAACTCTCTCCTTCAACTTTTTCATCAGCTTCTGTAACTTTTTTCCTCTGGTTCTAACTGCCATTATGACCTGAAGCTAAAATGTTTTATCTTGAAGATATATTTTTAAAAAAGTGTTTCCCTCCATTATAACTTGATTCTCTACTCTTGACTCTCTTGACTTTTCTTGATATGTGTGAATTGTCTTATGCAACCAGAAAACTTTCCTTGCAGTCAAAAAGAATCATGTATTTCCCTGCTATACTTGAGAGCCTAGACACATTCTTCTTGCGTCTGACTAATTCAAGCACCCCTTTAGTCAAGTTTGACTTCAAGGTTATCTCAATGGGCTTCCCATAAAGAGAAGCAATCACAATACAGAAGATTTTTCTTTGCCTTTTTGGTAACTGGCTTTAAAAAAAATTTACATTTTTACAAGATAATTTCTATGTTGTCATTATTAGGTTTTGATTATCTGAAAAAAATGAGATTTAAAAGATTAAAGTTTATATATCCATGTATCTTTCTGTATTGTTTTTAAAGTCTTTTAATTCTGATTCTCAGTTAAACAGAAACCTATTATTTCATTTTAATCAAATGCTATGATCCTTTAACATCTTTAACAAATGTCCTCAAAATCCTAAGCTACGTTTCTGACCTAGACTCATTACTGGGAACTTGTCAAAGCTATAAAAATTAATCATCTACAAGGTTGTAAAATCCTTTTACCCAGTCAGACCATGAACTCCAGTGTCATCACCTCCAGCCCTTTGAAATGTCCCGATCAGGTACTATTAACGAATATTTACGCTGTTAAGTCACAGGGTTTTGACTCCTGGGTACACGTATCTCATCTAAAAAGACATCAGCTGCTGTTAGATCTTGAAAGTTGATGCCAGTATCTGATGCCAAACTCATGCTAAGCAAAGCTCTGTCTTTAGACCCTGGGGAAGGCAATCAAAATAAACTGCTTTCAGGAGACACAAGGACAGACTTGTATGCAAAGATACTGAGTCATTTAATAATTCTGCCACTATCTGAATCCGTGATACTAGATAATTTGAATGTTTAGCTACCTGTGAGCTTCCTTTTTCAGTTAGTATCAAAATTAGGGCTTAGAACTGCTTTGTTTGAAACATTGCTGATAATTTTGTTTTGTGTTATTGCCAGAATTTAAAACTGTTAAGTCCCACTGAGCAATCTGTTTTGCACTGCCAACACACTACAGCAAAATCTGTACCATATCAGGCATCCTCCCTCTAAGCCCAGAGACCATCGTGGAAGAGATGGGCTCATGAGATTGTAAGGGCTTGCTTTGAGAGAGAAAATTAATTCAAACCCTTCAAATCAAAGACAGGTATACAGATGTCTAAACAGCTGATGGCTCAAAACCTAGAGTTTTATAGATAAGCCAGTTTTGTAAACTTGCTTTTTGGCTTTGTTTTTGATTATGCTACTTAAAATATTTTAAAAGTTGATGAGTGCCTGCCCATCTCCATTCCTTTCTGGCCTAGAACATTTAATTGACTATAAGTCTTTTAACTCTAAGTCCCTTGGTCGTAGGGGTCCCACTAAGGTACATGATGGACCTGGGGCAGGCAACCACACCACCCAGGCAACAATATGGGACAAAATAAAAACTTGGCCATTGATGATACCTCTGGCCTAGCTTGACCAAAAAGGGAAAGATAATCTAAAAAAAGAATAAAGTCCTAAGCACAACCCCCCTCACTAACAAAATGGACTGCATCTTGGCCGAGGGGATCCCAAATAAACCTTAAAAACTTAGTTCCCCTGAGCCCGTGGGTTCGAGACCCGCCTGGGCAGCGAGACCTCATCTCTACAATAAATCAAAAAATCAGCCAGGCGTGGTAGCACACGCCTGTAATTCCGGCTATTCGGAAGGCTGAGGCGGAAGGATCGCCGGAGCCCAGCAGGTCGAGGCTGCGGTGGCCGGGAGCGGCCACTGCACTCCAGTCTGGGCGACCGAGTAAGACTCCAACTCAAAAAAAAAAACAACACTTAGTTCCCAGGCCATGGTGGGACAAAAGCCCAGACCCGCCACATTACGTCCCCTCCCTTTTGGGATTTAGACACAACTGACCAGCATTAATGTTAAAATACAGATCATACGACTGACATGAATATTCATAACTCCTCCTATAACATGTTGAATACGTATGTTTGGCCAACCTATCATCATATTCCCACAAGAACCCCAGGAACAACTGACAGTGGAGATGATGGCTATCAGAACGTCAAAGAAAGCTTTGACTCATTCCTTTCTTCAACCTTTAGATTATCCTCTTAAAGACCACAGTCAAAGGGAAAAAAACTGAAAAGATGAACCATCCTCTAAAAAGAAACATTGCCAAATACATTAAAGAATCTAGGTACTTATATTAATTTCTGCTCATGAGTTTGCTTCTAACAGGGCAATCATCCCCCAGACGTGTTCCTACATTCTCTTTAACTGAGAGACCATATCCTCCTAAACACTTAAAAGCAGAGAATCTAAAATTACTGCTTAAAACACACACACACACACACACACACACACACACCACAGATAAGAAGAAATTCTTTCTGTTATATCAAGTTCCTACACTTTCTAATGAATGTCCTAAGCCTAAATGAGATTCCTATTCCTATTAACATTAACTGCTTCACTGAATGGGCATAGACAGTGGCCTCCTTCCAAAATAAAACAGACAGTTGGATCTATGGGAAATTACCTCTACACTCCTCTGTGAGCCTGCCATGGAATATCCAACCAGCCAACCTGAGTACTTGGAGTTGCTTCTATGGTATAGCTTATTGCTCCTAGGATACAAACCTGTACAGAGTGTTATTCTACTGAATACTATAGACAATTCTGATGCCATGGTAAGTATTTGTGTATCTAAACATAGGAAATATACAGTAAAAATAGAACATAAAAGACAAAAAATGGTACATTATAGTAGGCACTTACCATGAATGGAGATTTCAGGACTGGAAACTGTTCTCGGTGAGTGAATGTGAATACAAAAGTCTAGGACATGACTATACACTACCATAGACATTATAAACGCTGCACATCTAGGCTACACTAAATTCATAAAAATATTTTTCAATAATAAATTAACTTACTGTAACTTTTTACTTTATAAACTTTTAAATTTTTTTAACTTCTCAACTCTTTTGTAAAAACACTTAGCTTAAAGCACAAGCACATTGTACAGCTGTACAGAACTCATTTTTTCTTTATATCCTTATTCTATAAGCTTTTTTTCTATTTTAAAAAATATTTTTTTACTTTTTAAACTTTTTCATTGAAAACTGAGACACAAACACACACATTAGCTTATGTCTACACAGGGTCAGGATCATCAGTGTCACTGTCTTCCGCCTCTACGATCTGTCCCACTAGGTTTTCAGGGACAATAACACTCATGAGGCTGTCATCTCTTATGATAACAATGCCTTCTTCTGGAATCCCCCTGAAGGAACTGCCTTAAGCTGTTATACAGTTAACTTTTATTTTTTAATATGTAGAAAGAGTACTCTCTAAATGATAAAACATAGAACAGTAACATGAGTATTTATTATCACATATTATGTACTGTACATAATTACATGTGGTATACTTTTATATAACTGTCAGAGCAGTTGGTTTGTCTACAAAAGCATTACCACAAATACGTGAATAATGTATTTCATTAGGACATTATGACAGCTAGGACGTCACTAGGCAATGGGAATTTTTCAGATACATTACAATCTTAGGGACCACCAACGTATATGCAGTTCATCATTTATCAAAACATCCTTATATGGCACATGGTTGTATTTTATATTTATATTTTACAGGGAGAGAGAGAGAGAGAGACAGACAGACAGAACAAGACCATGAAAGAGATTCATAGAAAAAAGCTTGGAAAAAAATGTACCACCAGAGTGTTCATCTAATGATCAATAAATACAACTCATTTTTATTCTTACACTTCACTGTATTCTTCAGATCTTCTTCTAGGAACACAGATCATCTTTGCAAATACAACTAGAAATATGCTATTTTTAAAACCCTTTCACAAGAATAAACCATATTTGTTTAGAAAGTTATGCTCACAAAATTTTGGTTACATTACTTAAATTCAGATGGTCTCCAATTTACTGTGGTTCAACTTATGATTTTTCGATTTTCTGATGGGTTTATTGGGATGTAACCCCACTGTAGGTCAGGGAGCTCCTTATGAGTTACAATGTGGTTACAATTTGTACTAAGTGGAAGTCACTTTCACACCATCATAAGGTCACAAACTCATAAGTTGAATCATGGTAAGTAGGGAACCATCTGCTGTGTTGCCAGTATTAAATGCATTTTTGACTGAGGATATTTTCAATTTACCATAGGTTTATCAGGACATAGCCTCATAGTAAGTTGAGCAGCATCTGTAACTAGAAAAATATATTATCATTCTTATTGTTTTACATAGACTGCTTGTTCCTTGTCATCAGATATTAACTATGAAGAACAAAATTAAAAAACATGGTTACCCTCTGCAAGTTCCACTCATGTTTCTCACTAGTTCCGTCGTGTCCTATCCTTATTTTATATATCATTCCAATGCTTCTCATTTCAACCTGAATGAAATGCAAAGAAAAATAATTATCAGCATGCTTTAAATTAAGCACATTAATGTTTTTTTCTCTGCTGCATATTAAATGCACATTTTGCTCCTGTTAAAAAGCTGTCAGATACCCTTTCAGATTACCCTTCAGACATGAAGTCCTCTCAAGAAACTATCAGTGAAGCTCACATACAGAATATGAAACAGAAATATCATGAGCCTTGACTAAAAATATGCGGAAGGAGTCAAACGAAAGAATAAGATAAAGAACATACATATGCTCGGTTCTGAACTACCACACATTTCTCACTGGAAGCCAGCACTTTCTGAGTTCCAATGACAGAAAGATGGGCTCTTATTTTAAGAAGAAAAAAAAGCAATTTTAACCAAAGAAAAGCTAAATATAACTATTTCTACAAGCTTAACAAAAGTGTGAGTCTAGAACTTCCTTCTACTCTAAAAATCTTCTCTTCTTTGATTCCTAGGCTAAGATATAGATGTTCTAAGTTCAAAGAAAAGAAATAAACCTGTCTATAGAGTATGCTTACTTGGTTAATTCTTGACATGGCCCAAGAGTATTTGGTAATCCAGGTAGCATCGTAGAGAACTGGATTTGAATCACATTGAACTCAGTTGGAAACTTGGCTGTTGTAAACTGAGTAAAATACAGTTTACATCTCTGTTCCTCAAGTTTTTTTTTTTATCTGCTCTATGGCTATAATGCTTACTACATAAAATTTTTAGTGTAACTAAATAAATGTTTATTAAAACAATAATCTAGACATTGTGCAAAGCCACAGGTATACAAAGATGAAAATGATAGCAAAATCCTTAACTAAGAGAAATGTATAGCCTAACAAGGAAGGTAGATTTATAAGCAGATATTTTCAGTATATTAAAATGCATCCAGAAAACTGAACTGTGAGGATGAAAAAATTTCATATACCACTTTACTGTTTAATGACTTAGATAATAGCCATTATTACTACTTCTACTGTAGGTACCCATCTACTTGCCCGGGCTACAAATACAAACCAGAAGCACTTGCTCATGATGTCTGATTTACACTGCTGCCTGCGTGTAGACTAGACCCTGAAAGAGCTGGGTAGTCAGCTGACCCAGAAACCCTCAGAACTCTACTTTCAAACCCACTTCCCATGCTTAGAATTCTCTTTTTTAAAGTGTCTGCCACCACTTTCCCTTATAGACTGCAGCAGCTAGAACAGCCCTGGGCCTATTATATCAGGTGAAGAAGGATATGCTGGTGTTGACCTGGAGGAAGGAGCAGAGGGATGTTAATCTCCCGCATCCAATTTCCCTCCTTTCTTATTCCCAAAGCTCGTCTCAGTGACAGAATTCAGGGGCTATCTCTTCCTATAAGAAAGAGTAAAAAGTTTTTCCATAATTTAGACCTGGTTTATCTCTGGAAGGTAAACCAACCTCTAAATGGCCTTTCATTGTCCCAAGACTATATTAGTACTTAAGTGTAAACCTTCTTTCTCTACACGCTAAATGAAAACAATAAAGGGATATCTGAACTGTCATTTTACCAAGCTTATGTGACATCATGCCTGTCTGCCTGTTGCTTCAGGAGAACAAAACTACCACACAAGACACTTGGTTCTGTGCCAGCCTAGGGGAAGGACTTGATATGCATGGTCTCTTCCAATCAGCTCAGAAGTCCTGTGAAAAGTAAGCCTCTTTATAAGGGCTTATTTTAAAGGATTAAGAAATGCAAAGATAAGTAATTTGTCTAAAGATACACAGCTGGATACATAGTAAGTTCCAACAGTAAAATGTGAACCCAAGTCTGTTTCATCAGGAATACTACTCTGTCCTCAAAAATGACTGTATGCTCACTTCAGGACTAGAAGGAAGAAAAGGAGAATGAAAGAAGTTTAGAAGTGGCAAATGATGCTAGTGAAAAGGAACAAGGATATCAGTACCCACAGATGAGAGAGAGAGAGGGAGAGAGAGAGAGAACAGGAATGAGTTAACTAATCCTAATTTAGGGTTCTCAGACTATCAAGAGGACCCACTCTCAGTGTCCCTTAACTCCTTGGCCAGTGCTTCTCAGACTTTAGTGCTCACAGAAATTACCTGGGGATCTTGATAAAATGTAAATTCTGATCCAATATCTTTGGGGTGGGGACAGAGATTCTACATGTCTAACAAGCACCCAGACAATGCCCATGCTGCTGGCCTAGGGTCCACAAGACTCTAGACTCCTGGGAGCTTCCATACCTACTCCTAATCTCCACCATGAGGTAATAGGTTGGAGCTGTTCACGCTTCACAGTAAATGAGAGAGGCTGGTAGAAAGTATATCCTGAAGCCATTGATCAGGAGAAGGAGCGAGTCCTTAGTGGCTGTGATGACACCTGTCACTCATAGAGCACTTCCCGTCTGCCAGGTACAGTCCACGAGCACCCACAGTCCCAGACCATCTTTAACTGCAAAGCAAGCCTTTTAAGTGAATATTATTACCCACTTTGTACTAAGGAGGAGACTATGGGATTGAGGATAAACAATCTATTTAAGGTCACAGAACTAGTGAAAGGTTGATTTGAACCTGGTCTCCATGACTCCAAGTGCTCTGTTCTTAGCCAATTTATGACATTTCCTATATGTCAGTAGGATTCCTTTTTAAGTTATCTGCATTTTCTCTTTTTGTTTTCAAAAATATCAAACCACCCTGGAATTTGTAAAGAATGGATATTATTGCCTCGATTCTGTACATAATGATAATACGGGCCTGGAGAAATTAAGCAACATATTCAAGGTCACTTGGCTAACATACGGGAAGCAAGGACTCCAGCCCAGCTTATCTGATTTGCAGTTTAGTGCTATGATCAAGATTCTCAACCTTGATTGTGCCTTTGAATCGCTTGGGGAGCATCTAAAAACCTCAATACCCAGGCTGCACCCTAGGCAAAATTAAACTCAAATTTCTGGAGGTAGAACTATGCATCAATAGTTTTTAAAGCTTCCCAGGTAATTCCAATGTGCAATCAAGACTGAGAATCTATACCATCCATTCCAAGAATTGACCCTGGTAAATTTTTCCAGAAAAACACTGATAGGATTTATCAGCACATAAATACATATACCACAAGGTATATTATAAGAAATAATACACTTTCATCGGGTGACATAGGAATCTAACCATACATATGCATTCTGAGTTCCAAACATTTTCAAATAATCTTTTGAAATATATGTGAATAAGATATGACTGCCTGTGCTCCTCCACAACTGCATTTCTTCACTAAAAATTAATTTTAATGATCACAAAATTAGAATGACATGATCAGATCTGAAGATTAGACACCACGTGAGTATCAGTGATTGCCAGCACCATAACCGACAACAGCTGGCTTCTTGGTGTCATGAGTTGGTCTCAATCATTCTCTATTCGCTAGCCAGCCTTAAGATGCAAGAGGAATACGCTCCAGGGAGAATAGTTTCTACTTAACAGTACACCAAAGAACCATATAACTCTCGCCATGCAGGCGGGTGGAAGGATGGATTAGTGAAGTGGAATGCCATTGTCCTAATTGAAATTTGGCCAAAGCTCTGAGGAACTAGGAGAGGCAACCAGCCATATTCAAACTTATGGCCCAGAGGAGAAATTAGAATGCTCATGGGCTCATGGGCAGAGCTTTAAAACACGGTCAGTGAAGATGCCAAGAAAATGGTTTTATACTCAAGACCTTTTTAATAAAAAGAGAAAATAATTTTTTTAAAAAAAGAAAATACCCTTCTCAAAGTGTTGAGATTACAGGCGTGAGTCACAACAAAAAAGAAAAAACAAAAAACAAAAAAACCATTTCACACCCATTCAGCTCAGCATTCAAAACATAGGCAAATATGTGAAAGAAGGGTTTTCATTACAAACAAAAGGCTTATAGTCTGGTTATAATTTGAATTGAGGTGGATGGTTTTTAGGGCCAGGTTCAAACTAACGGCCTAAAGCCGTCTTTAAAGAAAGCAATTTTCTTCTACAAGCTTTGCTAGAAGATACATGAGCAAAAATATTTTCTTTGTTTATTACAGTAGGCATTAAGATAACTAACTTATGGGGATTCTAACAGACCAGAGATTCATTTTATACAGCACCTCCTCCTCCCCCATTCCCCTCCACACACAGACACAGACAATCTTGTATGTCACAGAAATGCCTTTGGAATGTTCAACGAAAAATACTACTGCTGATGCTGTTTACCTGAAACTCATCCTCCTGTCCTGGAAGGAAGAGCTGTTCTGGGCTGTCCTTGCTTAGACTTATTGGCCCAATGACTCCTTTGTCTCCATACACCCAGAGTGTGACATTGGCCTGAGTCCCTGCATTTCCTGTCAGCACAAACACCTTCCATTTGTCTTCTGACAGAAGAGTCTCACTACTCTGGGAACGTCTGATTTCCTCTGTGGGGGGAAAAGGACATTAGCGGCAGTTCAGATACAACATCAGGCTGACAGAATCCTTTGTCACTCTGAAGCCAAGGGATATAAAAAGACGGGCAAGGGTGGGGTGAGGTGAGGCGGGATTCCAGGGAGTTGATTTGTGTTTCACTCCTCACAGCAAGGCTCTGGTAACTGAAACCCAACTACTGAAGGAAACTGAATGAGAACAATAGACACCTGAAGTGCCTGGCAGTCTTTCACTTATCCTCCACGCACACTGGAGTTTGTGGTTCTTTGCCCACAGCTCTTTCATAAAGCTGCTGGCATGGCTTACGCGTTTTACCTAGAAGTACCACAACAGAAAGCAACAAAAAAAGTGGAATTAAAAACACATTTTCAAAAATAGATAAGTGGCCAATCGAAGGAAGAGAAAATTTTTCTGAAATATTTCTGAAATTGAAAAAAAAAACTCCACAGGAGAGGGCAATAGAAGGGATTTGAGACTAAAAAGAGAATTTTCACACACATAAAAATGGCTCCTGAGGTGCTCAGAGCAGCTGTCCATTAGAGCAGGGGTTGCGCAGCACCAGTGTTTCACATGGCAGCTTCTAGCAGTGCCCAAACAACCACTCCTTGCTTGTAAAAAATGCTATGTAGTCCCCAACTAGAATGGCTGTTTTCTTCACGTTCCCTTTGGCCTATCATCTCATCTGAGGAGATACGGGGACATGTAATGCTGAGAGCATCTTCCAAGCTACTCGGCATGAATTGTCTGAAATTGTCCAACAACTGCACCTTAATTCTTAGCTGATATTTCCACTTAGAAATCTTACACAGCCAGGACAATGATAGGTGAAGGGTAACCAGACCTCTTCTCCTTCCTTTGATTCTGTGGTTTGAAACTACAGGCCTTCCTAGGCAGCCCCTAGGATCTTATCGATGATGATAACAAACCCAGCAAATAAGCAGTTACTCTTACTAAATTATAATGAACTAATTTTAAAAATAAAAAGCTATGCAAAAATGAATAAATGAAAAGAAATACTATGAAAGACCTGGCATTTATTTATTTTCTCTTGATTGCCCTGAGTAATCAATGTCAATATAACAGCAGGCATTTTCCCTTCAATTATAATAATCTCCATTTATTAAACTCCTACTGTATGCTGGGCTGTCTGTTGATTGTTTCATGTGCATTTCTCATTAAATCCTTGTTATAAACCCAGGAGGTGAGTCAAATTATGATGTCCATTTTAAGATGAGGAAAAGCAGTAGAGAAGGTAGATAATATGCCCGAGTCACATAATAAGTAAACTTTGGAGCCGGGCTCAGTGGCTCAGCCTGTCATCCCGCGCCTTTGGGAGGCTGAGGTGAGTGGATTGCCTGAGCCCGCGGGTTCGAGACCCGCCTGGGCAGCGAGACCTCATCTCTACAATAAATCAAAAAATTAGCCAGGCGTGGTAGCATGCGCCTGTAATTCCGGCTACCCGGAAGGCTGAGGCGGAAGGATCGCCGGAGCTGAGCAGGTCGAGGCTGCGGTGGCCGGGAGCGGCCACTGCACTCCGGTCTGGGTGACAGAGTGAGACTCCAACTCAAAAAATAATAATAATAAAATAAAATAAAATAAGTAAACTTTGAAATCTTTAAACTCCAAAGTGCCTGCACTTAAGCAACCTTGATGGGTGTTTTGTGTTCACCTAAGCACAATTCACCAGGGCGAAACACTGGGAGCATTTGAGGTTTTCGTTTGTGCTAAGCGCTGTCCTACGTACTTAATATCCCTCATCATGCCACTGCTACTCAGTCTTTACATGACTCCTGTGAGGTACTGTCCCCAATTAAGCAGGTGGGCAAACTAGGACTCAGAGATTAAGTAACCTTTCCAGAGTTACACCGGAAGTAACACAGCCGTGCTAAACCTCCAAGTCACATGGAGCAAGTGTGAGTGCCATGCCATTCTGAGTGTAATAGCAAAGGTAGCAGACCTGGAAAACTTCACAAAATTGGTTCAACAAAATTTTTAAAGCACAATCTAATGATCAGAACTCAAATATTACATGTGAACTCCTGACTGCCTGTTCGGTATGTCTAGTCAAACACACTTGAAATTTCCTCAGGCCCTAGACAACTGTGTAACTAGATTTCTACTGATGAACACACTACAACACACAAGTTCCAAAGAGTAATTAGTGACCCTAGACCAGTATAGTAATTTTTAGGATCATTTACTTACTTAATATCTAATGAATAGCTTAGTCATCTATGAAAATCACTTTTATTCAATTCAGAAATATTTAGTTCCTGTTATTTGCTGGGCACTGTGTTAGGTTCATTGCTCTCTTATAATAATGGAACTGATTAAAAGTTTGAAAGATAAATAATGAGAATCTCACCCTGGAGATACATGCTCTCTAGTGGAGAAGATAGTCATACAAATACCTCATAGAAAACAAGAGAAGCCGGGCTTGGTGGCTCAGCCTGTAACCCCGCACCTTTGGGAGCCTGAGGTGAGTGGATTGCCTGAAGCCCGCGGGTTCGAGACCCGCCTGGGCAGTGAGATCTCATCTCTACAATAAACCAAAAAATCAGCTGGGCATGGTAGCGCATGCCTGTAATTCCGGTTACTTGGAAGGCTGAGGCAGAAGGATCGCCGGAGTCCAGCAGGTCGAGGCTCAGGTGGCCGGGAGCGGCCACTGTACTCCAGTCTGGGCGACCGAGTGAGACTCCAACTCAAAAAAAAAAGAAAAGAAAACAAGAGAAGTACTGCAAAGTTCAGGTGCCACAGAAAGCAGGAAGTGATTAACCATGGAAGGGTGGGCAGGAAAGTCTTCCTAGAGGAAACCTCAGTGCTGAATGCAGGAAGATGACCCAGAATTTTGCAGAAAGACAGGAAGGGCACTGGTGACATGAACTGAATATTAGAACGATTGGGGTGAGCTGTAGCAGGGAAAAGACTGAGGAAGACCAGAGAGCAGCAAACAAACACACAAACTCTATAACGGGTCAAGAGACCATGTTTATTTGGTGTTAAGTTTTAGGTGTCCATGCACAAGTACACACACATTTGTGTGTGTGTATTTAGCTTGTTTGTTTGATATAACTGGCAAATGATGGTCTCTAAGGCCCCTTCCTCCTACACTAACATTTTCTTGTATCATTTGCACAAACATAACACATTGTCAGGGTGCACTCATCTTACAAAAATTCATGACTTAATATAATATAATCTATAATATAGAATGATATATTAATGTTTGTGCTGTTATCAATTAAATATGAATACCATCTAATGCCATGATGTTTTGGAAATGAACCAAAGTCCATTAGTCTCAGACTATAAATTTCTCCAACTGAGAAACATAAAAGCAGTTGCTTTTGTTGACTGGAAGCTGAAAATACTCTAAGCTAGGAGAATATTTGATGAGGATCTGGGTTAGTCAATAGACTCCTTAATGGTCTCTCTGAATAAAAGCTATAATACATAAGATTTCTTCAGGTGACTTAAAAAATGAAAAAAAAATGTCCTCTGTGTGGGGGTTACTGAACACTTCAATTAAACACAAGTCAGATTGACTCAGACAAAAAAAGCAAATGTTAAGATACTTTTGTGCTGTTAGTGCCCTGAAGTTCTGGTGGAAGAAAAATTACTCATAGAAATAAATAGCAAATTAGCCAATTCTCTTAGTTTGTGGGTTGCTCAAAGTTGAGGACTCTTAAGACATGAATCACCACCAAATGTGGCTATAAAAAGACAACCTTTATGTGTTAATCCAAAATAGAATTCGATAAGCTAGTGTATACTAAAATGTAATTGAAAACAAATGTCCCTTTAACATTAAATGGTGTAATACCAGAAAGATTGTCATTTTTTAGTTCTAATGTCAAACAATGCAAATTAACCTGGATAAAATCAGAAGTGAAAGCACTCTATAATCATCTTGTAATGGGAAACTATCTATTTCCACAAAATTAGCATAAATAATCTTGTTTTTTAATAAATTTATCTTTCTTAATTTAAAATATAGTAGGCAGAGAACAGGATATACAAAGCCAGTAGGGATAAATAATAGATAGAAAACAATATTAAATAATCAAAAGTATCCTAACATGCTAGAATGCTGAACTAAAGCCAAGAAGATAAAAATTAACTATTATCAAAGTAAAGGACTGAATCTTGGTTGAAAACATCAGTTATATATTTTATGTTGAGAGAATATTATGAAAGAATCCTAATGATTTAATATAAACCAAGAATACACTAAAAATACCTAAAACATGTATTCCAGGCTGAGACTGTATGAGCTGATGTACAAGGCCCACATAAAATACCATTGTTCTAAATTGTTCAAATTATATGAGAGGACAGTTTTCTTCTTGGAGAGTGACACTTCGAGAGATGTATTTATAAATGTAAAGAGCCTAAAAACTATACATAGGAAAAAGCTATTAAGATAATATATTCGATGTTAAAAAGAAATACTGAGAATCCACTTTTTGGCTGGACTCAGTGATTCAGCCTGTAATCCCAGCACTTTGGAAGGCCGAGGCGAGTGGATTGCCAGAGCCTGCAAGTTAGAGACCAGCCCAGGAAACTTGGTGAGACCTCGTCTCTACAATAAATCAAAAATTAGCCGGGAGTGGTAGCGCGCGCCTGTAGTTCCGGTTCCTTGGAAGGCTGAGGCGGAAGGATCGCCAGAGCCTAGCAGGTCGACGCTGGGGTGACTGTGGGCATGAGTGCCACTGCACTCCAGCCTGGATGACAGAGTGAGACTCCAACTCAAAAGGGAAAAAAAAAGAATCCACTTTTTAGTATTTAGAATTTTTAGAGAGAAATATACTAAGAAGAAACGAAAATATACTAAGAAAAAACAACAAAGTCTGTTTTATAAAAGAAAATATTTACCTTTTGTGGGACAAAAGAACATATGAGTAGGTTTTCTGCTCAGCATGCAGAGGTTCTTTCAAATGATTGGGATGGCTTGAAATGGAGTGGTTTGTTTCTGCGCTCTTCATGTGAATTTGGGCATTGCTTTGTCATGTCAAAGGTCCCTTCACATCCTCATTCCATGATAAATTAAAACTTGTACCACCTTCACACTGTAAGTTATTACACTAGCATGAGCATTAAAAGAAATAAATAGGAGCGCCCACCTGACGGGGGAAAAGGGGAACGTGGGAAATCAGGAACTCAGTGCTCCTGGCATGGACTTAGCGCAGCACTGCCAGTACTCACGTGAAGCTGTGCAGGCAATCGAGCCCTGAATGGCTCGGGCCATGCCATTCCCCACGAGTGTAATCCTTCCAGGCCGCATCACCAGCTGCCAGTCTGGGAGGGAAGAGAAGTCCTGACACTTTCATTTGCCCCAAAGGCAAATTCCCTCTTGTCTGGGACAAGCTGCTGTGAGAAGACATGTGGCTGGCTGTACCTTCGAGTTCTGAGCACAGGCTTCCTGAGTCAAAGGCGGGAAAACTTTGTGAACTCGCCACCCCAGCAGCCCCTCACTCCTGGTGTGAACTCTTTCAGCAGCAGTGTTACTGCAACAGCCAGGGGACAACCTCCCAGTTACCACTGACGTAGCCAACTGTACATGCCCAGGTGAGGAGCTAGAGCACGGACCCGTGTGAACTAGTTCACTCCAATCAGCTTTTCCCCCACACCTTCCTCAAAAGCCCAGTAGGGCCAGGGCCTGCCCCACCTATCACCTGAGTCATCTGTGTACTGCCCCAGGGCAACAAAGGCTAAGCAGAAAGTCCACACCACCACCACAGCTGGCGATCTCTTACAAATGCTACTTCCTGATTAGAAGTCAACTGGCACAACACATGGCAACATCTGACACGAAAACACAGTGCCTGTGAGAGTCTGTTGCCAGGACTCAGTTAACACCTCTATCCAAACCACGCCTGTCACTTGGGACACCTTGAGCTTGTACATGTACCCAGCACATCGCTGTCGTAGCTGACAACTGAGAAAGCCACCAAACTAAGGATATATACAACCAAGGAAACCTTACAGAATCTATGACATTCCTTTGCCAACTCCATCAGGGCGGATTCTTACACCTGCCACTGGGAAACCAGAGGACTGGTCAGCCCGATTCAGTTCTACCTAACATCACCCACCTCTAGGAGATACAAGCAAAGACCATGTCACAGCATATCTTGTAGACTAGTCCATATTCTAAGGCATCAGAGAGCTTCTCCAGAGTGTCCTGCAGAGACATGCATGACCAAGTCTCCTCAGAATTCAACTCTTGAGCCTTCACAACTCTGGGTCCCCTGGCAGGCATTGCCCAGCACTATCCTGAACTGTGGCAGCCTCATAGGGCAGCTAGACCCAGAAGAACAGCAACATTCACGGTTGTCCAGCCCTCACAGATTCCACTCCCAGAGGAAGGGGAAGTACGCCGCATAAGAGGAGCATCTCGTGGGACAATCAATCAATCAATCCAGAGTGCAGGCTTCTCTGTGTCCCAGATATCCCTGCCTGAGGGAAGGTTGTTTCAGCAGAGGCACAGACATAACTGGACTCAATGAAGAAAGGCTGTGGTTCTACCCCAGCAGTTGAGCAACCCAGGTGCTGATAAAGGTTTTTTTTTTTTTTTTGGAGAAAGGGACTTCTCTGCTCCCTTGCCTACTACTGTAGACACTTGCTTCTCTTGTGAGAGTTCAGTGCGCGTGCACCTGTTGACAACCTTTTGAATCATTTTGGGGCAACTTGCATAAAGGGTGAAACCCCACTCCCTCTCTACACAGTACATCAACCTTCTTACAGAGGTGCGTGTCTGATCTGAAAATTCAGAAAAACAGAACAGAGGCATAACAGAAAAATAAACTGCTCTCCTGCCAGCCTATGAGTGGAACTAAGGTGCTGCCTTCCCCCCCCCCTTGTGAAAGCCTTAGTGCATCTCACTGGGAGTTCCCCAAACCACGTCCATTAGAGCTGCGGCGCTAGCACATCAAAGGTGTACTGTATATAACCATCAGCTTTAACTGCAACCAGTTTTCACCTACAGGTGCCTCCTAACAGCCTGAAAGCTGAAAGGTTAAACCCAGAAAAAAAAAAAACTGGGAAAAAAAGAACATATTTCACCACTGAGGAGCAAGATAAGCTTCATGAGTTCTCTAGCATTCTAGTCACACAGGAAACAGTGAACCTACATACACACACACACACACACACACACACACACACACACACACACACAGACATGCACACATTGCTACTACAAGCAGCATCTGAGAAAGACAATTCATAAAGATTCTCTATAACCAAGGAATTCATACAAAGCTTTTACCATTGAATTCACTGAGAACCAAAGCTAAACAACCATAAATTATACACATTAAAGACACATTACTAAAGGACATTAAAAAAAATTGAATAAAAGACAACATACAAAAAAGAAAAAAGGCAATAGTCTACATAAGTAAGAAGGAACCAGAAAAATAATCCTGAAAAACCAGCATAAAGAAATATGATTTGAAAATTCAGAACAATTTTTTATTCAAGGTATGAATAAAAAGTTCTCCAGACAGATATGTTTTTAAAAAAAAGAGCCGGGCTCAGTGGCTCAGCCTGTAATCCCGCTACTTCGGGAGGCTGAGGTGAGTGGATTGCCTGAGCCCGCGGGTTCGAGACCCGCCTGGGCAGCGAGACCTCATCTCTACAATAAATCCAAAAATCAGCCGGGCGTGGTAGCGCATGCCTGCAATTCCGGCTACTCGGAAGGCTGAGGCGGAAGGATCGCCGGAGCCCAGCAGGTCGAGGCTGCGGTGGCCGGGAGCGGCCACTGCACTCCAGTCTGGGCGACAGAGTGAGACTCCAACTCAAAAAAAACCAAAAAACAAAAAAAATAAAAAATAAAAAAAAAGAACTGAACTTTTAGAAATGAAAATCTCAGGGGCAGAGAAAAAGATGGTGGCCAAGCCAGTCAGACTATGTAAGTCCCTGTGTGAGTGAGTGAGTGTATGGGAAAGTCTGTGTACGTGTCAATGAGTAAGCAGGCTTCTTCTTTTCTTTTTAATTAATAAAATCCCTCCTGAGAAGAAGCTGCTGGGAGAGACTAAGTGGGGGCTCACGAGCAAGTGACCAGGCCCCTGGTGCAACAGCCGTGCTGCAGCTTCTCTGCTTGGTCCCTGGCTCTTCCCAGGTTGCAGAAGCCAACCGCCAGTTTTTTAAGGGGCAAAAGTTTTCCTATGAAGAAGCAGGGGGGATGGGGGAACTACCATCCCAGGCTCTGCCTCACCACTGCAGCAGGAGAGACTGTCGGTTCTAGGCTTTGCCTCACCACTTCAGCGCCTGGCAGGGCACTGGCAGTAGGGGCTGTGGAGGGAATCCAGAGGCAAAGTCCCACGGAAGAGGACAAGAGAGGCACCCCACCACCATCTTGAAGGCAGGACAGGAAAGTACTCCAGCTTGCTCACCACAGAGCAACAGACCCTATCTCTGTGATGGGAATCAACTACTCAGGGGATGATCATGACCCAAAGGAAATATCTGGAAAGCACAAACTCTGGAGGGACAGGAAGAGGGCTGAGTCTCAGACACCCTACCCACTACCCTGATTCAGCTGAGGGACAAAGGGTGTGACCAAAAAAGGGCAAAGAAGAATTCCAAAGAGATCAGTGGTATATCCAGGGCCGACCCAACTGCTTCCTCCCCAGCAATCCTCTGAACATCAGACCCACACAGCTGTCATGACTGAGAGGGATGAACCCAGGCAGAGCCTGGATGTCAGCCATAATAGGAGGACTCTACTCCAGGATAAGCCTGGCTGAAGCACCCCCACCAGTACTTGGGGAAGACACAATTCCATACCTCCCCATACTAGGGGATTCCCCTGACTATATGAGAGTGAGAGGGGTGGGCTGCAGCCCCACCCACCCTCCACTGCCTGCTCCTCCTTCCCAGGTCTAGACACTGGGGAAAAGTGAATAAGGCCAGCCTCTGCAAAAGACAGCAGAGGGGCAGCTGAGAGGAACAATTACCAAACCTGCCACAGGAAGGCAGGTATTTTTTTTTAATTTTTAAAAATATTTTGCCTGTTTGTTAGCTTTTCTAGTTTTTTAAATATTTTTTCTTTGAGCATTACTGTGTATGTGATGGTTTGATCTGTATCCCCCCTTTTTTTTGTCTGTCTTCTTTCTTTTTGGTTTCTGTGTATGTGTTCATCTTTCGGTTTTTGGTTGTTGTTCATCTGTTTTTGCTCTTTTGTTCTCTTCTTTTTAGTTTTCATGTGCATGTGAGTATATGTGTGAGGGCTCAATCTGAATTCCTGTTTTTTCTTTTTTTCTCATTCTTTCTCTTTTTCTTCTCCATACATTTTGTGCCAGACATGTGTGTTTGTGTTTGGTTTTCCTGGGTTTGTTGTTGTTGTTGTTGTTGCTGTTGTTTTTAGCTTTTTAAAATTTCAGTTGATTTGGGGGGGTTGTCTGTGTGTGTGTTTTTTTGCTTTGGTTTCTGCTTTCATTGTTCTGTGGGGTTTTTGTGTTTATTTATTTATTCCCTGACTTATTTCATTCTACTTTTCTCTGTTCTCCTACTTTCTGTTACTGTATCTTGGGCTCAGGAGGTACACACACACCTTTTGCATCATCACATAGAGTTGGTGGGGAGTGGGTCTTGGGAACACATATCACAATCAGTGAATACTGTGATTTTCAATTAGTTTCTGAATCCTGGCTTTCCATCCTCTATCTTGTTCGACTCAAAACTACAAGAGACAGCAAAGTTTCCCACCCACACACAGTTAAGTTTCAAAATAGAAGAAACCCACAACCCAAATCAGGGAAGACTAGAGGGCTGAGCAAACATCAGGAGTGAAAGCCTCTCCCACTGCCACTGAATAATGGAACTAAAGAGAAAAGAGAGAGATCTGTCACAAATGAGGAAAAACCAGCAGAAGACCACAGGTAATTTCCAGTGTAGCAAAGAGAAAATGCCTAGAACATCAGACTTCAGAACCCAAAGTATGGAATTCACCAACAACTGACCCAGAATATGACAGAGATTAGGGAATGGATAAAAAGAGTGAATTAGACTCAAGAAAGACAAAATGCAACACTAAAAGAACTTGAAACAGAGATTTTGGCCATAAAGAATCATCCAGGAAATAAATAACAAGATGACAAGCATGAAAAGCAGAATTAAGCCGGGCTTGGTGGCTCAGCCTGTAATCCCGCACCTTAGGGGGCTGAGGTGAGTGGATTGCCTGAGCCTGCAGGTTCGAGACCCACCTGGGCAACTTGGTGAGACCTTATCTCTACAATAAATTAAAAAATTAGCCATGTGTTAGTGCGTGCCTGTAGTTCCAGCTACTTGGAAGGCTGAGGTGGAAGGATCGCACCAGCATTTAAAAGCAACTACTAAATAAACTAAAAGAAGATACTGACTCTAACACTATTATAGCTGGGGGATTGCATACCCTACTAACAACCCTAGATAGATCATCAAGGCAAAAAGTCACCAAGGAGATTTGGAACCCCAACTTGATGCTTGACCAAATAGACTTAATAGATACTTACAGAATATTCCACCCAATAAACAGAATATAATTCTACTCACTACCACATGGAACATACTCCAATATCAATCACATCCTCAGCCGTAAATCAAGCATAAACAAATTCTGTAAGATTGAAATTTTGCCATACACCTTCACAGACTAGAGTCGAATAAAAATAAATATCAACACCAACAAAATTTCACCAAAGTCCTCAAAGTCATAGAAACTAAACAGCTGAACAACTACTTAGTCATCACTGAAATCAAAACAGAAATTAAAAGATTCCTGAAAACAAATGAAAATGAAGAAGCATCTTACCCAAACCTCTGGGATGCCATAAAAGCAGTTCAAAAAGGTTAATTCATATGTCTATGGACACATATCAAGAAAATAGAAAGATCACAAGCTAACAGCCTAACAAATCACCGAAGGGAGCTGGAATACAAGACCACCAAAACCCCAACTTTAGCAGAAGAATCCGGACCATCAATGTAAGAGTCCAAATATGGGGAAAAGAAGACAAAAATACTACAGAAAAAAATCAACAAAACAAAAAGCTAGTTCTTTGAAAGAATTAACAAGATTGATGGACCCCCTAACCAGAATGACCAAGAAAAAGAGAAAAGGCCCAAATAAACACATTCAGAAATACAAAAGATCAAATCACAACTGACCCTTAAGAAATACAGAAGATTATCAGAGATGACTATGCACACCTGTATGGAAATAAACGTGATAACCTAAATGAAATGGAGGACTTTCTGACATCACACAAACTCCCAAAGTTTAAGCAAAAAGACATTGAAACACTAAATAGACCAATAATAACCAGAAATTGACTCTGTGATATGAAAATTAACTACCAAAAAACACACTGGACCAGACTTCTTTCCAGCAGAATTCTACGAAATGTACAAGGAGGAGCTAATACCAATCCTATCGAAAGTATTCAAAGCAAATGAGAAAGAAAGAATTCTCCCCAAATAATTTTATGAAGCTAACATCAAACTGATACCCAAACCAGGTAAAGATCCAACAAAAAAAGGGAGCTACAGACCAATATCCCTTATGAACATAGGTGCAAAAATCCTCAACAGGATTCCAGCAAATTGGATCCAACAACACATCTCAAAAATCATCCAACATGACCAAGTAGGCTTCATTCTCAGGATGCAGGGCTGGTTCAACATCTGCAAGGTCGTAAATGTAATTAAATGCATCAATAGATGCAAAAAACAAGAACCACATGATTATATCATTAGATGTAAAAAAAGCTTTTGATAAAATCCAGCATCCTTTCTCTATTAAAACTCTCAAACACCATGGTATAGAAGGAACATACCTCAAAATAGTAAGGGCCATCTACGATAAACCCACAGCTAGGATATTGCAAAACAGACAGAAACTGAAAACATTTCCCCTGAAAACAAGAACAAGACAAGGCTGCCCACTCTCACCCCTCTGGTTCAACATTGTGTTGGAAGTCCTAGCTAGTGCAATTAAGGAAGTCATGGGTATCCAAATATGAAAACAGGAAGTTAAGTTATTCCTCTTTGCTGACAATATGATCCTATACCTCAAAAATCTAAGAGAACCTGTCAAAATCTGCTTGCACTGATAAAGGACTTTGACAAATTCTTGGAGTACAAAATAAATGTGCAAAAGACAGTCTCATTCTTATACACCAACAACAAGCAGATGAATAACCAAATAAAAAGCACAATCTCATTCACAATAGCCACAAAAAAAACCTTGGCATCATCCTAACCAGAGAAGTGAAAGACCTTTATGATGAGAAATACAAAACACTGCTCAAAGAAATCCAAGAAGATACGAACAAATGAAAAAATATTCTATGCTCATGGATAGAAAGAATCAACATTGTTAAGATATTCATCCTACCAAAGGCAATCTACAGATTCAACGCAATACCCATTAAATTCCCAAAATCATTCTTCTCAGACCTGGAAATGACAATACAGAAATCATATGGAAACATAAACGACCATGAATAGCCAAAATAATCCTTAGCAAAAGAAACAAAGCAGGAGGTATCACACTTCTAGACTTCAAACTTTACTATGAGGCTACAGTAATCAAAACAGCCTGGTATTGGTACAAGAACAGGCATATAGATCAATGGAACAGGATAGAGATTCTGGAAGCAAAGTCTCAATTTCTCAACCAACTCATCTTTGACAAAGACTCCAGCAACAACAACTGGGGAGAGGAGAACCTATTCAGTAAATGGTGCTGGGAAAACTGACTGATCACATACAGAAGATTGAAACAGGAATCCTACCTATCACCATACACAAAAAGTAACTCTAAATGAACCAAAGACCTAAACATGAAACATCACACTCTAGAAAATGAAGAAGACACCCTTATGGAAATTGGAACTGGCAACCAATTCCTGATCACAACCTTAAGTGCCCATACCATAAGAAATAAAATAGACAAGTGAGATCTCATCAAACTAACGAGCATCTGCAAAGCAAAAGAAATCATCAAGAGAGCAGGGAGACAGCCCACAGAATGGGAAAATAATATTTTCCAACTGTATATCTGACAAAAGCCTAACATCTAGGATCTTACAAGGAACTCAAATGTGCCAACAGAAAAAAAAACAAATAGCCCCATTAAAAAGTGGGCAAAAGACATGAACAGACACTTCTCAACAGAAGATATACAGGCAGCCAACAGACACATTAAAAAGTGCTCAGCCTCACTAATCATCATGGAAATGCAAATCAAAACCACATTAAGACACTACCTAGCCGGGCTCGGTGGCTCAGCCTGTAATCCTGCACCTTTGGTAGGCTGAGGTGAGTGGATTGCCTGAGCCCGTGGGTTCGAGACCCGCCTGGGCAGCAAGACCTCATCTCTACAATAAATCAAAAAACTCAGCCGGGCGTGGTAGCACATGCCTGTAATTCTGGCTACTTGGAAGGCTGAGGCGGAAGGATCGCCGGAGCCCAGCAGGTCGAGGCTGCGGTGGCTGGGAGTGGCCACTGCACTCCAGTCTGGGCAACAGAGTGAGACTCCAACTCAAAAAAAATAAATAAATAAAACAAACAACAACAGATGCTGGTGAGGAGGCAGAGAAAAAGGAACACTTCTACATTGTTGGTGGGAATGCAAACTAGTGCAACCTCTTTGGAAAACAGTGTGGCAATTTCTGAAAGACCTAGAAATTGACCTTCCCTATAACCCAGCAGTCCCCATATTGGGAATATACTTGGAGGACCTCAAATCATTCTACAAAAAAGATCTGTGTTGTCCTACCTAGCTCTGTGCAGCCTCCTACCTTAGACCCAGAGGCTATATACACATTCCTCTAAGATCAACCATCAGACTAGGAGAGTCAGATCTCCCTCCCATGCTGTAATAGGCACAGACAAGTCTGATCTGAGTAGGAGACTTGACAGCAGCAGCAGACAAGGGGGTGAGTCCAGATTTGAATCATCCTCCTCCTACAGCAGTCTGGGGATGAATGACCCACACTGAGAGCAACCATATCAGCTTGTGCTGAGAACAGAAGTGACAGAATGTAGATTGAGGCCATTCCCTAACAGTGTGGCAGCCAAAAGCAGTGATAGACAAAAGCAGCTGCAGCCAAAAGTGGTGGCAGTGCTTGGGAAAGGAACCTGAAGTTCCAGAAATGGCTACAGGATGAATTTTTTAAAATCTCTTTCCTTCTGTTTTTGTTTATGTTTCATACTTGTTTAGTTTTTTTATCTTAATAACTTTTAAGAGATTTTTTTTGTCTGCATATGCATTTTTGATGGTGTGTACATCAACTGGGTTTTTTCTTTGTACAATTGTTTGTATGTCTTTTTTTTCTTTTTGTGTGTGTTTATTTGTTAACTGGTGCATCTGTCTATTTTCCCTCTTCATCTTCTTTCTCATTGTCCTCCATCCTTTTTCCATTCCTTTCCTTTTTTTAAATCTCATTTTGCTTAACAGAGCAAACATACAACCCCACTGCATGGACAGATTAAAAGGCAGTAGGAAGTGGGTCCTGGGGGGCCACACACCTGTGAGTGGATACTGAGATCTGCAGATAGCTTCTGAGACACAGCTCCCCCTTTAATCAAATCTCAAAAACTGCAAAAAACAGCCCACCACCCAGTCTGGCTTCAAAATTGAACAAATCCAGAGGAATCATATAAGGAAGAATAGGGGATTGAGTAAACAGAAGTAAAAGCTATCCCCCATCACTGAACAATGGAATTAAAGAAGGAGAAAAAAAGAAGGTGGAAGAAAACCTTCACAAATAAAGAAGAACCAAGGAAGAATATTGATCTCATACACACTGCTGGGAAGACAACAACTGAGAATACAAACTTTGGATCTCAAACAATGAAGAGCCCCCAGAATGACTGATCTCAAACCGCAATCCAGATAACAAAATATTAATAGAGAGAATAAATAGAAATGAAGAGAAACAAGAGGAAAGAATTCAGGAGTTGATAACTGAGATAACAACAATAAAGAATACATAACAAACTGATAAGCATGTAAAACAAAATTAACCAAGGAGAAGAAAGACTCTCAGAGCCCAAGGACCAAAATACTGAATTAACCCAAACTATTACAAAAATAGAAAAGTAGCTTAAGAAGATGGAACAAAGCCTCCAAAGATGAGTGATTATATAAGAGGCTGAATCTAATATTAGTTGGAATCCTTGAGGCAGATAGAGAGACAGAGACCACCCTGGAACAAACATTCCGTGAAGTTATCCACAAAAACTTCCCTCATCTCATCAGAGACATGACCATTCAAATACAAGAGATTCAGAGAACCCTTGCAAGAAAACGAATGAGAAGATCAACTCCTATACACATAGTAATTCACTTACACAAAGTAGGCATAAAAGAAAAAATCCTAAAGGCAGCAAGAGAGAAAGGTCAGATTACTTACCAGAGAAGATCAATAAGAATAACAGCAGATTTATCTACAGAAACACTTCAGGCTAGGAGAGATTGGAACCCAATCTTCAAAGTTCTCAAAGATGAACAATTTCAATCAAGAACTACCTACTCAGCTAAGCTAAGTTTCATCAGCAATGGAGAATTCAAAGCCTTCCAAAAAAAAAACCTTTTTTTTTTTTTTTGAGTTGGAGTCTCACTCTGTCGCCCAGACTGGAGTGTGTGGCCACTCCCAGCCACCGCAGTCTTGACCTGCTGGGCTCCGGTGATCCTTCCGCCTCAGCCTTCCAAGTAGCTGGAACTACAGGCGTGTGCTACCATGCCTGGCTAACTTTTTTTTATTTATTGTGGAGATGAGGTCTCACCAAGTTGTCGTGGCAGGTCTCAAACCCGCGGGCTCAGGCAATCCACTCACCTCAGCCTCCCAAAGGCACGGGATTACAGGTTGAGCCACCGAGCCTGGCTCTAAAAAAAATTTTTGGCCATTACTTTGCTAAGCTGTGGTCTGGCCATGTGACTCATCGAGTTATGGCTGCCATGTTTCTAAGCTTTGGTCCCCTCCCCTACATGGGAAGGTGAATTCTCGATATCTCTCTCTCTCTCTCTCTCTCTCTCTCTCTCTCTCTCTCTCTCTCTCTCTCTCTCTCTCTCTTTCTCTCTAATTTACTTTCTAAATAAACTATATTTTCCAATCTAAAAAAAATTCTTCCCAGACATACATACAATTCCTAAGAGTTTATGTTGCATCCAGAGCAACTCTACAAGAAACACTCAAGAAAGTATCAAACACAGAAGAAAGAAAAAAAAGAATGACTACACCCTTCTCAAGAATGCAAAAAAAGGTTGAAAACACAAACAAATCAACCCCAAAATCAAAAGAAAAACAGCAAACAAATAAATGAACAAACAGAAATAACAATGAATTCTATAAGAATCTCATGACAGGAATAAACTCTCACATCTCAATAATAGTCTGAATGTGAATGAACTAAATGCACCACTGAAAAGACATAGAATGGCAAACTGGATAAAAATTTGTGATGTACTGATATGCTGTCTCCAGGAGACTCATCTCACCAGAAGGGACACTCACAGACTCAAAGTAAGAAGATGGAAAACAAATTTTCAGGAAAATGGAACACACAAAAAAGCAGAAGTTTCCATCTTAACACCAGACAAAATATCCTCTAAGCCATCAAAAATATAAAAGGATATGGAAAGTTACTACATAATGATAAAAGATCCAATTCATCAACAAGAAGCATCCATCCTAAACTCATATGCACCCATATGAGTTAGGAACACGAACTTTCATAAAGCAGTTTTAAGATAAACTAAAAAAAGGCATTTACTATAACACTATCATAGCTGGGGATTTATTTTATTTTATTTTTTATTTTTTGAGTTGGAGTCTCACTCTGTAGCCCAGACTGGAGTGCAGTGGCTGCTCCCGGCCACCGCAGCCTTGACCTGCTGGGCTCCGACAATCCTTCCGCCTCAGCCTTCCAAGTAGCTGGAACTACGGGCTTGTGCTACCATGCCTGGCTAATTTTTTATTTATTGTAGAGATGAGGTCTCGCCAAATTGCCCAGGCAGGACTTGAACCCACGGGCTCAGGCAATCCACTCACTTCAGCCTCCCAAAGTCATGGGATTACAGGCTGAGCCACCAAGTCCGGCTGCTGGGGATAAATACCCCACTAACAACCCTAGACAGATCAATGAGACAAAAAAATCAACAAGGTGTTCCAGAAACTCAACTTGACGCTTGACCAAATGGACTTAATAGATACCTACAGAACACTGTACCCCAAACCCACAGAATACACATTTTACTAACCACTACATGGAGCGTACTCTAAAATTGACCACATCCTTGGCCATAAGTCAAGCATAAACAAATTTCAAAAAAAATGCTGCCATGCACCTTCTCAGACCACAGTGGAATAAAACCAAATATCGACACTAGCAAAGTTCCCCAAAATCCACAAAGACATGAACAATAAACAGTATTATGTTGAACAAATTCTGGGTCAACATGAAAATCAAATAGAAATTAAAAGATTCCTGGAAACAAATAAAAATGAAGAAACATCTTACCAAAATTTCTGGAATGCCATGAAAACAGAACTGAGCGTGGAATTCATATCTATATGAACACATATGAAGAAAAGGGAAAGATCACAAGTTAACAGCCTAAAAAAATCACCTAAGGAAGCTGGTAAAGCAAGACCACCAAAATCCTAACTTCAGCAGAAGAATCCAGATCACCAAAATAAAGCCCAAAAATGAGACATAGAAGACAAAAATATAATAGAAAAAAATCAAGGAAACAGAAAAGCTGGTTCTTTGAAAGGATAAACAAGATTGTTTGAGCCCTAGCCAGACTGACCAAGAAAAAGAGAGAAAAATCCCAAATAAACACAATCAGAAATGCAAAAGATCAAGTCACAACTGACCCCGAAGGAATCTAAAAGATTATCAGAGGTTACTAAGTACACTTGTATGGAAACAAACTTGAAAACCTAAATAAAATGTAGGACTTTCTGACATCACACAACCTCCCTAGAATGAAACAAGAAGAAATTGAGACTCTAAATAGATTAACAATAACCCAGGAAATTGACTTTGTCATAAGAAAACTATCTATTAAAAAAAGTACTAGGCTCCATGGTTTTCTAGCAGAATTCTGCCAAACATACAAAGAGAAGCAGATACCAATCCTACTTCAAGTATTGAGAAAAACAGACCTCTGCCCAAATCATTTTTATGAAGGTAACACCACATTGGTATTCAAACCGAGTAAAGATTCAACAAAGAAGGAGAGCTACAGGGCAATAACCTTAATAAATGTAGATGCTAAACTTCTCATCAAAATTCTAGCAAACCAGATCCAACAACACATCTCAAAAATCATCAACCATGAACAAGTAAGCTTTATCCTTGGGATGCAGGACTGCTTCAACATCTGCAAGACCTAAAATGTAATTCAGTACATGAACAGATATAAAAACAAGAACCCTGTGATTATATCATTAGATGTGGAAAAAACTTTCAATAAAATTCAGCATCCTTTCTTGCTAAAAATCCTTGAATGCCTAGGCATAGATGGAACATACCTCAATATAGTTAGAGTTATCAACGAGAAACCCACAGACAACATGCTGCTAAACAAACAGAAACTGGAGCCATTTCCCCTGAAAACCAGAACATGAAAGGGCTGGCCACTCTCACCCCTCCTGTTCAACATGATGTTGGAAGTCCTAGCTAGAGCAATCAGCAAGCGAAGGAAATCAGTGGTATCCAAATAGGAAAGGAGGACGTTAAGTTATTCCTCTTTACAGACATGATCCTATACCTCAAAAACCCAAAACAATCTCTCAGAAACCTCCTTTCACTGATAAAAGATTTTGGCAAAGTCTCAGAGTACAAGACAAATGTGCAAAAGATAGTCGCATTCTTATACACCAACAATAAGCAAACAGAAACCCAAATAAAAAGCACAATCTCATTCACAGTAGCCACAAAAAAAATGAAATACCTTGGCATCTTCCTAACCAGAATAGCTAAAGACCTTTACAACAAAAACTGAAAAACTCTGTTCAAAGAAATCAAAGATGACACAAACAAATGGAAAAATAATCCATGCTCATGTACTGGAATAATCAATCAATATTGGTAAGATGCCCACCCTACCAAAGGTAATCTACAGATTTAATGCAATACCCATTAAATTGCCAGCATCATTCTTCTCAGAATGAAATGCCAGTACATATGGCATTTTAGAATGAAATTCATATGGAAACATAAAGAACCATGAATAGCCAAAACAATTCTCAGCAAAAGAAATAAAGCAGAAAATATCACACTTCCAGACTTTAAACTTTATTACAAGGCTACAATCATCAAAACGACCTGGTATTGGTACAAGAACTGGCATGCAGACCAATGAATTAGCATAGAGATCCCAAAAGCAAAACGTCAATTTCTCAAGAAACTCATCTTCAACAAAGTCTCCACCAATAACCACTGAAGAGAGGAGAACCTATTCAGTAAATGGTGCTGGGAAAACTGGCTGTCCACATGCAGAAGATTAAAACAAGACCCCTACTTATCACCATACACAAAAATCAACTCTAAATGGATCAAAGTTCTAAATGTAAAACTTCAAACTATAAGAACCTTTGAAAATGCAGGAGACACCCTTATAGAAACTGGAACTGGCAACCAACTCCTGGTCAAAATTTCAAGTGCCCATGCCATAAGAGATAAGATAGACAAGTGAGACCTCATCAAACTGAAAAGTTTCTTCAAAGAAAAAGAAATCATCAAGAAGGCAGGGAGACAGCCTGCTGATGGGGAAAAAATATTATCCAACTGTATATCTGGCAAAGATCTAACATCTAGGATCTAAAAGGAACTCAAACGTGCCGAAAAGAAAAAACAAACAGCCCCATTAAAAAGTGGGCAAAAGATATGAGTAGACATTTCTCAAAAGAAGACATGCAAGCAGCCAAGGGATACATGAAAAAATGCTCATACTTACTAATTATCAAAGAAATGCAAAGTAAAACCACACTGAGATACCATCTAATTCCGGTCAGGATGGCCATCATCAATAACTCAAAAACCAAGAGATGTTGGAGAGGATGCAGTGAAAAGGAAACACTTCTACACTGTTGGTGGGAGCATAAACTAGTACAACTTCTGTGGAAAACAGTGTGGTGATTCCTAAAAGATCTAAAAATTGACCTTCCTTACGACCCCACAATTCCCCTCCTGAGAATATACCCAGAGGAACGCAAATCACTCTACGAAAAAGATATCTGCATACTTATATTTATTGCAGCATCGTTAACAATAGCAAAAATATGGAACCAACCGTGCTGCCCATCAAAAGTGGACTAGATTTTTAAAATGTGATGCATATATGCAATAGAATGTAACACAGCCATAAAGGCCAAAATTATGAACTGCGCAGCAACTTTGATGACCTCAGAGTCTATAATGCTCAGTGGTCTATCACAGAAACCAAAAACTGAGTACCACATGTTCTCACTCATAAGTGGACCTTGAACGATTATCCTAATACTTTAAGAAAGGGATTGTCAGTAGTGGGAAACTGCCAGGGGAGATGGGGAACACCTCACCAATAAGGGTACCTGCATAATGAACATATGTATACCTAACCCTGAATTATACCCCACATTTAAAATAAAATAATAATTTTTTAAAAGAAATTATATAAATTATAGATAAGTGCTCATTTCAAATTACATTAAAGGACTAGGTAATTATGGTACATTTATACAATAAAGTATTGTCTTTGTTAAATTATTTTATTTAAAAATATAATATGAAAAATGCTTATAATGCTTGTACCTTATATTAACTAAAAAGTAGATTGCAAAATTATATATCCACTATAATCTATATTCGTGTACAGATACATATATACACAAATATAGATAAATTTTAAAATGATATTTGAGGAGTAGTAGAATTATATCATTTTAATAGTTTCCTTTGTGCTTTCTGTGTTCTACATTTTTCATAGTAAATTTAATTTACTGACTACGGCTTTTAAGAAACACTCCAACTTGATAATAGATTTTTTTTCCTCCCAGGTTTCTTTGTTTTTAAAGTGTTGGCATCTAAATAGGTTTAAAGAAAGAATATCCTCTAGCAATGACTTTGGCACAGATTAGGGCTGCCCATACTCTGTGGAGCACACCACAGACAGATGACAGACTGGCAGGACTGTTGCACTGCACTTTTCAGGTGCCCAGGCACAGGGAGGTGAGACTTGAATTGCATTCATCTCCCTGGGTCTCAATTTTCTCTTTTGTCAAAATAAGAGGTTGCAGTAACAATTTCAACTTCAGAGCATCAAATTATGTCTTCTCTTTTTATATTTTATTTGAATATGTTTAAATGCAATGTTTCAAAACTTGAAATTACTCAGAAGTAATTTATATTCTCTCTTAATTTGTAAAATGTGAGTTTTCAAAATATTTGCTAATGCAATGAAATGATGTCTTAGATTGCTTTAAAATAATCAAATGGGAGCAATGTAGGGCACAGTGTGAAGGAGCATAACTGAGAAAGAGCATTAGGCATATGTTGAAGCTGCGTGATGCGTTCATGGAGGTTCATTAGTCCATCATTTCTACTTTGGAAAAGTTTTGAAATTTTCCATAATAAAAACAAGATACCTTCCTCAGATCCTCTACCCTAACAAAACTAATATCATAATATCATAATTCATTTTGACCTTAAAGGAAAACCCTGCAAATTTAATGGTATGACATCTCTACTTACTAACACAAAAGAATTATTTATTGCACATATGCTCCTTTAATTTCTACATCCTCTTGCCCTTTTAAAATTTCATCTTTCTTTTTAATAAATAAGATTATGAATGAAGAGAGGACAGGTTTACTCTGCTTACAATTCCTAACCCCCAAAACTATAAATATATATATACATATATATATATACATACATACATACATATATATATATATATATATATATATATATATATAGCCTATCTCAAAAGTTGACTAACTCTCATTCTTCAGGAACTGGGAGTTGGTTTTAGACGTCTTCAAAAGTAGAAAATAGGTTTTCTAAAGTTTTTTTTTCCACTAACATATATTTTGATATGAATGGCTAATGTAACCCAAATCTAATATGACAGCTAAACTGCAAAACTGGAAGGTATTTCTTGCCAGAAGCAACTTTTAACTACAGAACCTGTTGGATAGTGTTAGAAAAAAGACATCTAAAGGGAATCATGGTCTAATTACTCAGTAAAGAATTAACGGATAAGAGTTTTTTAGATAATATTCATGCATAAAGACTTTTTTTTTTTTACCTCACTTCATGAATACTTATAAAACAATTCTCACTGCAATCAGCATAGGCTAAATTTAAACAAATCATTGGCATTTCGTAGGTGGCATTTGCATTAGGGGAACTTCATTATCTGAACTTCCAGGATTCCATGTCCAAGTTCATGAATAAACTGAACTCGGTCTCCCTTTTCTCGGGCTTTGTTCCACTCTCCACCTCCACTGTGTTACCATTAACTACAATGAAAAACTTAATACGTCTTTTTACAATGAGTTAATTGCTTAAATTTCATTTGTGTCTAGTATGACCTGGATTTTTTCTGCATCTCAATTATCAGTTTTTAGCCTTCCATTTTTCTGTGATTGTTTAATGCTTATCTGATTCTCTCACCTATAAACTTCAAGAGGGCAGAGACCAAGTCTGTTTTACCCATCACTGCATTTCCTTACATTTAGTGGGCACACATGCCTATTTCATGACATTAAATGAAATAATTATTTGAAAAGTTCTTTATATATCATGAAACCTAATTTTATCATTTTTGAAAATTACTTGGTTGGCCCCAATTAAAATGTATACTGTCCAATCCTTAAAAATGCAACAATAGTAACATTTTAAAATTGTTTTTGCCTGGACAAATTTTCATAAGAAATGTAGAGGTTTTCTCTGAAACATTTTGCCACTCATTGCAAGTATCTATTCCTAGAGATTTCAGCTAGCATGCTATTTTCAACCAAGCCGAATTTTACTTGAAGTGGCCATCCCTGATTTAGATACCATTACTTCCTGACACAAGATTGAATTCTTCTGTGACAAATTTTAGCTAAGCACATGTTTCTCATGCAATGTGATTCTTCACACTGTTCTATGAATTCATGACATGACATGGAAAAAAAGAACGAGGCCAATGCAGCAAAAATCAAAAACTTAATTTCTCTTCCCTATGTTTGATGTGCTAATACCATAGGACTTTAAACAAATGATATCTATTATGTCACTATCTGAAGACGAGCTAGTACATCCTAGCTTTCAAAAGTCCCCTTTTAAAAGGTAACGTTATAATGTATCTGTTTCTCAGGACAGGTTTTTTTAAAAACCAGTTCGGAGACAGTGGTCCCTCTGTTACATTCTACCCATAGATGACTAGATTTTGATGCAAAGAATTTGCCAGATATCATGCTTTGTACTGCCTAGTCAGAGAGCAGATAGTCCATTGAAAAGCTAGAGCACGTTTTTTCATGCATCAGCTTCTATATTAGAGAAATAACTTCTGTTGTTGCTTAGACTTGTGAGAAGCTATTGTTTTTCATACAATATGTTCAGAAAATATTTTTTAGGTGATCGTCCAATCAACGTCATAATTTAATACTATCTTCTTTTGAGCTCACCATTCTAGATAAGGATTAAACTTAAGACACCGATAAGCGTAGCTATTATTAATAACCCAAAAAACAACAGGTGCTAGTGTGGCTTCAGAGAAAATGGAACGCTTCTATATTGTTGGTGGGAATGCAAGCTAGTTCAAGCTTTGTGGAAAGCAGTGTGGCAGTTTCTCAAAGATGTAAGCATTGAGCGTCCATACAATCCAGCAATTCCTTTTCTGGGAGTACACCCAGAGAAACATAAATCGCTCTGCCAAAAAGATACCTGCACGTGTATGTTCTTTGCATCACTATTCACAATGGCAAAAACAAGGAACCAATCCACATGCCCATCGAAAGTGGATCAGATAAAGAAAACATACACATGATGGAATGCTACACAGCCATAAAGAAGAACAAAATCATGGCTTTTGCAGCACCTTGGATGTAACTGGAGCCCATCATACTGAGTGAACTGTCACAGAAAAAAAGAACTGACTACTGATGTTCTCCGTTGTAAGCAGGCCCTGATCACTGGTCACACGAGCACAAGGGTGAGACGGACAGACACTGAACACTGCTGGGGAGGAGGGAGGGGAGGCACATGGTAGCACTATCTCCGTATCTGGTCCACTATCAGGGGGGAGAGGGCCCACCAGAAGACCAGACTTCACCTGCATGCAACAAATATTTATGCAATAAATCCTCACTTGTACCCCACAACTCTAAAATAACATTTTTAAAAAGACAAAGAAGTAAATGCTTTTAAATATATATAGTCTTTATAATCTAAAACCAAAGCATTAAAAAAATAACAACTCTCAAGCAGTTCATGTGGTATAATATAATGTTTTAAAAAAATAATCTGACATTGTTCCTGATGTGGCCACAAGGAAAAGCAATGCAGGCAAACAAACCAAAAGAAGCAGAGGGGAAAAAAGCCTTGACTTACCTGCAGCTGAAGAAGACAAGGGACTCTTAGCCTCAGATTCTGGTGGTATTTTTTCCTCTTTTTTTGAGTCATCGTTCTTTTCTTGCTCGTGGCTGGGTGTTGTAGACATTCCCATTGGGTTTTCTCTGCCAACTGCAATGAAGATTTTAAAAGATGCCATCTTTTCAGAATCACTTCTTTTTTTCTCAGAATACTCACCATATGTTCAGCTCTGCAAGTTTAAGTTTCGCTATTGTTTCCATTTCTATGCCTAGTCAAATCTTTTTACTCCGGATTACGTAGTTCCCGGAAAATGACTTTTTATTCTTATCCGCAGGCTGTGTATGGATAGCGTCCCTATAAAACCTATTCACTGCTTTATAAATCCAAGCAATAGTTTAACATCACGATACGCATCAAACTACTTATTCAAGATGCTTTTCTTATAGATGCTAAATGAGAACTTTGGTAATAATTTGGTACCTTGCTTTTCCCAAAAGAGGAAACTGACTAAAAAGTTGTTCAAGCAGAACTTCATATGACCCTACTGAAGTATGAAATCCAAAGAAACATATACATACCTATAAATGAAGAAAAAATTAGCTACTTTTCTGCCTTTTATCTAGAAGCAAGTTGTTTTAGAGTCTTGTTCAGAAATAGATATTGCCAACTCAGTTGAATAATGACTTCAGTTTTACAGTTTATGTTCATAAGCACTATTTATATTTAGGATTTCAAAACTCAAGTTGTTTGTGTTCATTCTTCAGGATCAGGCATAGGAAAGTTACTTACTTTTGAAATGGTGGTAATTGACACTATGAATGTCAGGTTTTAGAGATTGCAACAGCAACAAAAAATTATATAGATATCTAATTCTATATAATAAAAAGTAATAGCAAATACTTTTCAAAACTACAATTGCAGTCAACAATGTCAGATGACTTATGAAGTAAGATGGCATACAAACTCATGGGTATGGTTGACAAAAATTAGCAATAGCATTGTTTTTTATAGCGTTTAGGTAATACAAGATATAATTTCATCACTCATAAACGAAACCTGAACATTTACCTTAATACTATAAGAAAGAGATTGGCGGTAGTGGGATACTGCCAGGGGAGGGAGGAAGAAAACCCAACATCAATAAGGGTAACTGATCGCAAATCAGGTAAAGTGGGGACAAACGAGAGGCCCAAACTTTACCTGTATGATGACCACTTTTATCCCTAATCCTGAATTGTACCCCACATATTTAAAATTTAAAAATAAATAATTAACATTTTCAAAAGATATAATTTCAGACAATAATAAGTTTTAAAACAGCAGACACTATAAAGCATAGGTCTTTCTATATGGTTTATTTATAATATAATGCCTAGACACTGAAGATTGATGATAAAGAAATTTCAAAGTAGCAAAACATCAGAAATAACTAGAAATATGTTTTTGAGAGTAAATGAATTCTTGGAGAAAAAATATATTTAAAATTTCTATACATAATTAAGGGTTCATTTACCCATCTACAAGTAATATAGAAATCCAGGATTTACAAAGAGAAGATAAACTACCTTCCAGTCACTGCCATAGTACTAAGAAAAAAACCAATGTAAAAGATATAGCTTTTGACATAGAAGGGGCTACAGCCCAGAGAGGAAACACATAAACAACGACCTCTGATGTGGATTGATGGGTGCTAAAACTGACACGCACACCAAGTACATAGGGAGAACAGAGGAGAAAACAATTTTTGCACCAGTCCAGAAATTAGAAACAAGCCAGAAAGGGATTGCACAAGTCAATCTATGCAGAACTGTGAAAGGAGAATGAGAATCTCTCACCCTTCTACCCTAGCTGCACCAGCTTCTCATGACTCTTCCTCAGCGTCTTTAAGACAACACCATATATTTTTATACAATACAATAGTAGGAGAATCAGAACATGAAAGATATTTTCTGGAAACGTTATCCAGTGTTTTCTTACCCCTCAGTACAGAAGGGTGTCCACTTTGCCTTTGAGCAAGGTGGGTCACAGAAAAAGTCCAATATCCAAATACCAAAGTGGTCCTCCAATATTAATACACTGAACTGGAGCAACTCTTACCAGCAATTTGTCTGATTTTCACAATTTTTTTAAAAGTGAAAACTTACCACTAGCAATGCAAAACAATACTTTTGATAAAGGCAAAAGAACAGCAATTGTCTACGTGGAAATATTATCCAAGGGCATATATTACATATCTAGTTTGATTTGAATAATTGATGAGTGACTTCAGGTAGTATCTCCTTACATCCAAAATATAAGTTGTTTCAAGATCCACCAGACTACAAAGGCAGTAACTTTACAAAGTCAACTAGTAGAAGTCTTTTATTGTATTGAATACTAACTATTCAAAGAGTAAAACAAACAAAAACTTAGATGACAGTAATTAATATAGTGTCACATTACTAGTATGTGTATAATTTAAATCCATATAGTCAATCATATTATCTGAACCACATTGCATCATTTTTTTATAAATAAGATTGTAATATCTATAGTCAGAATTGAGGAATTGTGTATGCAATAGTATTTCATTTAGATTTTATGCTTGAATGATCTTAGTAGACTAGAATGAAGCAAAAATAAATTTTATAAACATAGTTTTATGCAAACTTTCATAAGACTGAAAGAAATGTTTATTGTAATAAAAATGTAACATCCGAGCCATATCTTTAGTCTTGCATTTTTTCAGATAATTAATAGCCAGAGTCTCATGATTTGTATATAAAGGATGGTTCATTCCAAAGAACTGGACTGGAATTAAAGCAGAAAAGACAAACTTTTTGTGTATAAGTTGAGCCTCTGTCAAAATACTTGAAAAGTGTGAATATGTTCACTCTTTCCTAGATGTTCTTTAAAGGTTACAGCATACTGAAGTTAATGAAAAGTTACATTTGATATTGAGGCAGAATTTTTATTTATTTGTTTTTCCAACTTTTTTAAAGCTCACTTTTTTGTATTATAAAGAAGAGGAGTACAATTCAGGGTCAGGTTGTCAAACGTGGATTATGCCGGTACCCTTGTTGCATTCTAGGACTCTATCAACTCTATTTGAGTTATAAAAGATACACCATGATGTGTTCCTCCTTTCTTGAATAATCACAGCAAATACTTGTACAGTACTTACTGAGTATCGGGCATTATTCTAAGCATCTTATATGTTTTAACTCATGTGATTCTCACACCATCACTAAGTTAAGGTATTATTGGTCCTCATTTTACAGAAACAGGTTTGTGGTACAGGAGCAGCAAGGGCATACCATTGGCAAAAACCAGGACCTAGACATGGGCAGTCTGGTTCTCAGAACTTATGTGCTGAAATCCCACCTTTGTCTGCTATACTTCTGAGCATATTGCTCTTTGATGAGTGGGCCCAGTCAATGAGGCTACCCTCGTCTTAGATTGGACAGAGCCATGCCATCCATGCGATTGTGTGCTATGTCAGACCAAGCAGTTTACAAACTTTTACTTGCAATACAGGTGTTTCTGTGGAAGCCAGGGCTACTCCTTTGGGTTGCATGCTTGGGGATGACAGGTCCTTCTTCACAAGAAGGTCTCCACTGGAGTCTCTTTAAATGTAACCTTACTTTTCTCTTTCTACCATGATCTCTTCCCCTATTCAAGTCCCCTTATCACTCAGGACACCTTACAACTTTAACCTTACTTTTCTGACAACTATGAGGGAACGCTTAAGCCATAAAAACATAAGGGACTGCTCTATCTCTGTACTGAAATAAAAACAATTCAAAACTGCTAACCATTTCTGGGTCTGTTGTTTTTGTTGTTGTTGTTGGGGGGGGGTGGTATAGGGAAGGTTCAATCTATCATATGTAAATAGTCTAGTTAATAAACACTATATGTGTATAGTCAGAAAATAATAAAATGATATGGGAGATTACTACAAACATTTGAACAGATATTCTGTCACTTTTTATAAAACCCTGCAAGGTAGAGTTTTTAACACCTAGAAATCTCACTGGGATTCTCTTCTTGTGAAAATAAAACATATTAATAGAAACTATATTTTGAAGAAATATTTATGCTTTCAAATTCTAGGAAGTTCCTAGGATTCGTGCTGCTCCAATAAAATTTCTAAAGCGATGTCTCCTGCATTCTTTCCCATGCTAAAGCAGGAAGTTGCCTCCAGAACACAGAAGAAAATTCAAACCATCCATGCTCTAGTAACACAACTGAATTGTAGGGCCTGTAAATTAGTGACTTAATGTTTATTGGTTCTGTTAGTAGTAATACCCTAGGCTGACAAATACATGGCCTTTTATCCTCCCACTCCTACTTCTTGCCACAAATTACTTTTCTCCTTCTCATCTCCTGTTCTAATTATTGCAATCTCTTCTCATCTTTTCTTCTCTGCCCTTTTATCACCATGCTTCCTTTCTTCCTGTGCTCTTTCCAGCATGGTTGCTGTCCTCTGCTAGCTATTTCTCACTCTCTTCTTCTACTCCACCCTGTATCCGTCTGCTGGCTTTCAAGTCATCTGTTTCCCTTCAGAGCTCCACGGGCAGATGGCATACCCATTTTGTTGAGTAGGAGCACCACTCTGTGCCAGCCTGTGGGAAAATGTAGGGTGGCGGGAATGGTGGTATGGAAGGCAGTAAATTAAAGTATACTAGCCAATCAATTTGCAAAATTTTCAATGTGGCAACTGAAGGCTGAGAAGGAATTGATGACGGTAGAGCAAAGAACAGAGCCAGATATACCACGATGTTAAATCAAGCTCATTATGTTCTTATTTTAACCTGTCTTCTGTAAGATATTATACACACACAAACATAAATTATAGGTAGATTCTGATAAGAAAATGGAAGCTAAATAAAAGTCAGAGTGACTAAGAAAATGACCTAGATTTTGACTGAGCCAAATGCCCAGAACCACATCAGCAAAAAAAAAAAAAATCAGACAGCAACCTAAACATCAAGATAATTAAAAACATAATAGAGTTACTTCATTAGCCTTTATGTTCAAGCAAATACATTTTAGGCTTAAATTGTTTAAGTAAAGCCCTAAGATCTTTACTTCAATTTGCTAGAGAACATGAACTTAGCTATGATAGAAACCAGCTTCAATATATTCACATTTCTGTCCTATCCTGAGACTTTTTCAAAATCCTATATTTAATCTAAGTCCCATTCGTGTTGATCTTTATTCCATCTGCTTTTATACTAAGAGCATTAAAAATTAATAGCAACGAAGTTGAGAATATTTCTAACAGCATTATCCTTCTCAGGGTAGAAAGAGATGTCCATAAAAAACAAAAGATTTGAATATACCCATGTACACACACACAGACATACACACACAAATGCATATGTACAATATAAAAAGCTACAAAGGAGTTCAATGTATCAAAAACTCTATACCCAACATTATCTGAAAATTTGAGGCAAGTGATTGGTCTTAATTTCATTTTCTTCCGTTACTTCTAAAATTGTATCAAGCAAAAAAAACTAACAGCAGAAATTTGCTTTAAAAAGCGACGAAATTGTCAGACACTCTGCACAAACCATTATAAGGCAAACCAAAATCAAAGTATTTCAAAGTAAACATACATTGGATGACTCGTGGATAGAAGCAAACATTCTCATCCTCGGTGTAAATCATTGGCTTTGCCTGTCCATCTGACTGAAGTCCGACAAACAACCCGGGGCTCTTCGTAGATTCCAGGCTTATGGATGCATTTTTCAAATTCTTCTTAATTTTAAAATGACAATATATATCTCCTATACCCTACAATCAATACAACACAAATCCATAAATGTGAGCAAACACTAAAGGAAAGAATCTAAAACCAGTCGCTTCACAAGAATACAATTTTGCTTCATTTCAAATCCTTATAATAAGTCTAGAACTTTTTGCATTAATTGTACTGTGTGCTTTATCCTGTTCCGTAAGATCCAGAAATAGAGAAAACATGAAGGACTGAGCCAAGGAAACATGCCTTTGGACAAAGGGCTCTGGGTCACTTCGGAGCTTCAACTAAAGACAGAATTGTGTATGCTGCTTCATTTCTTTGTTTGTTTGTTTTTTCCTTTTTTTCTGGGGAGGGGCTCTTGCTTTACGTTTAATTCAGTTGTGTGGGTTCTGAGGAACTTATTTATTCTAAATTAAGTGGTAAGGCTTTACCATGCCACACCCTATTCACTGTTGCTCTTAAAATACACACACACATACACACACAAAACGAAAAACTTCATAAACATATATAGTATGTATTGTGGGCTAAATGATGGTCCCTCAAAATTTATATATTGAAACTCTAAACCACAGTACCTTAGAATGTGACTATATTTAGAGACAGGTTATTTAAGAGGTAGTCAGGTTAAAATGAGATCATTATAGTGGATCTAATCCAATGTGACTGGTGTCCTTAGAAGAAGAGGAAATTTTGGACGCTGACACAGAGGGAAGACAACATCAAGAGACACAGAGGGAGACAAGCGAAGGAGAGACTTTGCTCATCTCTATAGGTGAACACAGAACATTAAAATGCAAAATTTTCCTTTAGAAGATACTCTAAAACAAAGGAGAAAAGAGTATTTCTTGCCATAAGTCAATTTACGTTCAAACGTAACCCAATTTTCTATGTTATTTTACATTTTTCAGATTGAATTTTCATAAATAGTGCACACATAAATTACCCAGTGACCATAGAGGAAAATATTCAAAACTGGGTACCTAGCAATAATCTACATCTTCAGATTATCAAAATATCTTTCCTTTATTTAAGGCAATTATAATCTAATAGAAATACTGCACCTTTCATTGCTTTTAAAGTTTTCTTAAAGGCTTTCAGAGTCCTAGCAAATGAGTTTCGTGAGAATGAATTAAAATTTGCAGTGGCAACTATTACTTATAATAGAATATTATATTCTGATTTTCACTTAAATGTGAGCTTCTTGTCAATAAGAAACAAGTCTCTCTGTCTCTCTCCTTCATTTTATAAATACAAATTAAGCAATTTTTATCTTCTGCTCTTATTATGGATACAATAAGACTTTGGGCTTGATTTGTTCATGGTCAAGTAGAGAAAACAACCACATATACAAATAATAATAAGTAGATGAGCTAAGGATAGAACATTTCGGGCAGATGGACACCATAAACAGAGGCAGAGGGACAATTGAAAGCATGGTGTGTGGATGAACAGGCATCTTAAAGTTGTTGAACAACAGAGAAGAAGGTAAGTGCAGAAAAGTAGCCTCAGTTCGTGTGCAACTTAGGAAGTTTGGGCCTTACCTTAAACCATGAGAGTCACTGAACAATTTTATGGACAGATCTTAAATTGCCTTCTGGACATTTCATAAATATCCTTCTAATACCTTTCCTCTCTAAAAGAAAATCTCATTATTTACTCAATCACTTACATACTCTTTTGTTTTCTAATAATTATCAACAGAACCTTACTTCTCCCATTCTTCAAGAATGCAGTTTTAAAACTCCCTTTTTTTTTTTTTTTTCTTTTTAATAGACTTTATTTTTTTTTTTTTTTTTTTTTTTTGAGTTGGAGTCTCACTCTGTCGCCCAGACTGGAGTACAGTGGCCGCTCCCGGCCACCGCAGCCTCGACCCGCTGGGCTCCGGCGATCCTTCCGCCTCCGCCTTCCGAGTAGCCGGAACTACAGGCGCGCACTACCACGCCCGGCTGATTTTTTGATTTATTGTAGAGATGAGGTCTCGCTGCCCAGGCGGGTCTCGAACCCGCGGGCTCAGGCAATCCACTCACCTCAGCCTCCCAAAGGCGCGGGATGACAGGCTGAGCCACCGAGCCCGGCTGACTTTACTTTTTAAAAGTTTTAGATTTACAAAAAAATGGGAAGATAGTAGAGTTCCCATGTAGCCACACCCACTTTCTTCTGTTATTAACATCTCATATTAGTATGATATATTTGTTATAATTTCTGAACCAATACTGATACATTATTATTGAATAAAGTATCCACTTTATTCACATTTCCTTTATTTTTACCTAATGTTCCTTTTCTGTCCAGAATTCTATCGAGGGTGCCACATTACTTTCAGCAGGCATGTCTCTTTAGCTTCCTCTTGGCAGAGAAATTAAATGCTAAGAACAACAATAACAAAGCAAACTTTTCTCCTCTTCTGCCTTCCCCTCTCCAACTCTCCTCTCCTCTCCTCTCTCTGTCATTAATAAGGATATGTCACAGGGACACAGATGCAAACTGCAAGAGTGACAATTTCTCCCAGATTCTCCTTGTTTTTGATGACCTCAAGGTTCCGGTAAAATATTTTGTAGACTCCCCCACCACCGGAATGTGTCTGAAGTTGTCTCATGATTAGAAAGGAGTTATGGGATATTGGAAGGAAACCACAGGGGTAAAGCTTCATTTTTATCACTTCGTTTCAAGCATACATATTATCAACATGATTTGTGACTGTTGAGGTTGGCCTTGATCATCCAGCTGAAGTAGTGCTTGGCAAGCTTCTCCGCTGTACAGTAACTCTTTTTTTCCCCCTTTCTACACTGTGTCCTCAGGAAGTCACTATGTCAGCCTGAAACTGAGGGGTGAGGCGTTATGCTGCAACTAACTCCCTGAAGGCAGAGTATCTTATTCATTTTTCTTTCCCATTTATTAATTTAGTTAATCATTTGTTTATATCTCTGTGAACTCATGAATACTTAGTTCATACTTTGTGGTATAATCCAATACATCTTTATTTTGTTGCTCAAATTGTTCCAGCTTTGGCCACTGGGAGCTCTTTCAGTTGGTGTCTGTGTCCCTTTGACATATCTCCATTAGTGACAGAGAGAGGAGTTTTTTTGTTTGTTTGTTTGTTTTGTTTTTGTTGTTAGCACTTTCTTAATTTCTGGCACTACGTGCTCCAGGTTCATCCTGTATATTTATGGCCACGGAATTATCTATTTCTCCAAGAGGCCCTAATTTCTTTCATTGGAGAATAGTATTAGGAAACAAAGTCTAGGTACCAGGTTCTGCTTGTTCCCAATGAGATGGTGCTTCTAGGACTTCTCATCTAATGGAGCACAAAACATGTGTGTATACTAATATATATATATATATATATATATATATATATATATATATATATATATATATATGGATGGATAATTTATATATAAACACATATATTTGTGAGTAGTTCTATGTACAAACTTCCACATCTATATTGAGCTAAAGATGACCCTGTACCTGTGTCTCCAATTCTAGTGAATTACCATGGATCCTTTAAATCATTCTATGGATCACTCTGGCTTCTTTTCATCCTTATCCATAAACTCCCACTCCAACGGTGAAAAATCTGACTCCCACCATCTGCCATTCATTTACTTAATTGCTTCATTCCGGTATACATACATAGTAGTATCAGAATTATTAGCACATGTCCTTATGAGAAATAATTTTATCAACTAGAATACCGAGCTTATGTGTATTTTCATTTTCTTATGATCTTACCAACTCCATTCACTTCCAAAGATATTTAGGTCAGTACCTTTTCCCACCATCCCCTTCATACTGGCTCTTTCATATATTCATATAAATGTTTATTGTCACCATCTGCATTCTTTCCTGAGATCCCCAAACTTCCTAATGATATTTTTATTTGCATATGTTAAGACTCACTCTTTGTGCTGCACAGTTCTATGGGTTTTGACAAAAGCATAATATCTTGTATCCATTACTGCAGTAGCATATGGAACAATTGTACTGCCCTAAATATCCCCTATGCTTTACTTGTTTATCTTTTCCCTCAAACCCCTAGCAGCCACTCACCATTTTTCTGTCCCTATGGCTACACATCTTCCATAAGGTCACACAATTGGAATTGCATAATATGCAGCCCTTTCACATTGGTTTCTTACATGTAGTAATATGAACTTACATTTCCTCAATGTCTTTTCATGACTTACAGCTCATTTCTTTTTACTGCTGAATGGTGTGCCATTGTATGAATGTACCATAATTTCTCCATTCACCTATGGACGGACTTCTTGATTGTTTCCAGTTTTCGGTGACTATGAATAAAGCTGCTATAAACACTCATAGGCAGGTTCAATTTTGTGAAGTGTGTAAGCTCTGTGTCTAGATTCTTTCTTTCTTTCTTTCTTTCTTTTTGCATATAGACATCCAATTTATCCAGCAACATTTGTTGAAAGTCTATTCTTTCTCCATTGAGTTTCCTTTGCTCTTTTGTCAAAGATCAGTTATCCATACTTGTGTGGTTCTACTTCTAGTCTCTCAATTCTGCTTCACTAATGTCTGTCTCTTTTCTTTCATCAATATCACACTATTGATTTCTATAGCTTTATACTAAGTCTTAAAGTCAGGTAGCGTCAATCTTTGTTCTTCTTCACTATTGTGTTGGCTATTCTGGGGTGTTTGCCTTTCCATATAGACTTAGGACCCATTTATTGATACTCACAAAATAGGTTGCTGAAATCTTGATTGGGTTTGCATTGAATCTATAGATCAAGTTGGTAAGAATTGGCAACACCGTAGAGTCGCCAGTCTATGAACATTGCCTATCTGTTTGTTTATTTAGATTTTCTTTTATTTCTTTCTTCAGAGTTTTGTAGTCTTCCACTTACAGATCTTGTATATATTTTGTTAGGTTTATACCTTTTTTGTACTGATATAACTGGCATTATGTTTTTAATTTCAAATTCTAATTGCTCATTGCTAGTATATAGAAAAGCAATTGAATTTTGTATAGTAGTTTGTTTATTGCAATCTTGTTATAAGCACTTACTAGTTCTATTTTTTGAAATTTTGTCAATTCTTTGGGATTGTCTACATAAACAATCATGTCATGTTTCCTTTTGCTGTTTTACTGCATAAGCTAGGATTTTTAGTACAATATTGAATAATAATAATGGTGAGAGGGGACATCCTTTCTTTGTTCCCAATCTTTGTTCCTGATCTTAGGGATCCAGTTTTTCTCCATAAAGTATATTAGCTGCAAGATTTTTGTTGAGAAAGTTCCCCCCACTCATAGTTTACTGATAATATTTACTACCAATATTCAACTAGCCATTAATACTGAGTACTCCACAACAAGATCTACCAAATTTGACTCAAACATTTCAATATTGTTACTACTTCCCAGACTTCAGACCCCCATTACCTCATGGCTGGATCACTAAAAACACTAACAGAAGCAAGGATAATACTTTTGAAATTTTTAACTAATGTATTTTCATTGCTAATTGTTCCAGTTCTCTCACCTACCAGATCAGCAATGTTCATTACATTGGGGTAAGTAGAATCCATCCTAGGAAAAAGCAATCATTGCTCAGCTTTGAGTTCCCAAATAGAAGGGCTTTAAGAAATATATTCCAATAAATAATTAAAAGGAAGATTTTTTTCATTTGTAAAGCCATGCTTTTTTGAGAAAGAAAATGGTTGCCAAAGGAAATTGAACTTAATACACCTAAAGTCAAGCTTGGAAACCTGGACACCATAGAGTTTAAATGATAAAGACACTGGAGAGGTAGATACCAAATATTACATGCAGGAAATTTCCACTCCACAAGACAAAGAGAAGTCTTTCTGGTGCTGAGAGTAGTAGCAGGGTAAATGGGCTAGAACAGAAACGTGAATGTTCTGATTTCAACCCCATTTAGAGTTGATTCTTAGCGAAGCAAATAAGGGGCAGTAGAAACATCCATATACAGTAAGTCCCATACATATGACCTAGTTCCCTTCCAAGAGCTCATTCATAAGTCCAACATGTTCATAAGTCAACAAAGTTAGCCTAGGCACCAAACTAACACAATCGGCTATATAGTCCTGTACTGTAACAGGTTCACAACATTTCTCACACAAATAATACCTACAAACACAAAAGTAAATAAAACATTTTAAATCTTACAGCACAGTACTTCGAAAAGTATAGTAGTATAGTACAGTACAACTAGAATACAGGGGCTGGCATTGCGTGAACAGGCAAGAAAGTAATGGACTAGAGGAAGGAGAGAAAGTGGAAGACAGTAGAGCTGAAAGATCATCAGCAACTGGAAATGGAGGGCAAGCTGCAATTTTACTCACACTTGACACTGATGGTGTAGGTTCTGGTTTCTTGCTGGATTCAATTCTATCTTGTGAAAAAGCGATTCAGTGATGTATGGATAGTAGCACTTTTTTTTTCTCATCATAGATGTCATGGTAGCACTGGATTGCATTCTAAAGGGCTGCTGCAACCTTTGTGTACCATCCTACGTTTGACTCCTGTGCCTCAAAAACTAACAATGCCTCCTCAAATAATGTGAACACACGTTTGAATCTTTGAACATTTGCAACTTGAAGACTCATATGTAAGAACTTGCTGTATTTTGGGGGAGAATCTCAAGAGCTAAGGGGTTATCTTAGGAAATTTATAAATTTCCCTTACAACATCTTAGCGTTTAGCATAGTACCAGAGCAACATGGAGCCATCCAGAGGGTAGATTAGGAATGTCTGAGGAAGGAACCTGAGAAGGTAACTCTGATGTAGTATTCTAGTTTCACCACAGGGCACGTGGAAGCATCACATGATCCAGAAGTTATCCCATGCTTAAATGGCAGACTCACTTACTGAGAGGGCTAGAAATCTGGGAGAGGACTGGATTTGCTGCAAGTTGTTCACAGAATTAGGAACCTTGAGACCAGAGACTATTATAGAAGAGTCACAAGCCCCATGTTGCCCAAAATGTTCTGACTATAATATCAGCCTCATTCGAAATTATACTCAATTGCTGTGTCCGAGTACAAATGAATTCTGTCACACTATAATAGAGACCAGTGTGGATCTGAAGAAGGGTCCCCTTTTCTTTGACATTTTTAAGTCTTTGTCTCCAGTTACCAACCAAGGATAAAGGAAAGGATAAAAATAAATAAATAATGAAAGAAACCCTGACTTACCGTTAACTTTTAAAGGACTAATCTTTAAACTGGATAGAAACTAAGATATCCAAGCATTTTTCTGACTGGAAAAAAATCTACCAATCAAACTAATCACAGAGGAACATGCTAGAACAAGTAGTGCACTTTAGGTAAACTGCGGGTTTTTGAGCCACACTGTTTTATTATAGTAATCTCATAATTATTCTTCCAAGCTTTAGATTCTTCATAAACCACTCTATCTTCTACACAGAAACCAGATTTATGAATTTTAATATCATTCCCAACCCACTATTTCCCCAAATTTAGAACAGATCACTTATCAAAAATCAATGTCATTTTACACTGAAGATCTCAGGACACTACCCATGACTCACGCAATTGAAAACCCTTTCCCAACCTCCTCTGTTCCCATACCAACCCTGAACTTGGTACTTGCCTCTGGCATTGCACTTTGCACACTCTAGTGTAATCGTCTGTCTACATTTTTCTTTTCCCTTTTTTGACTACCAGTCTCCTAAGGGCAGGGAGCATGTCTACCTACTGTAGCACAAGTGACAAGCAGTTTCTACCTTGTAGTAGAAATTCAATAAATATTTGTTAGCTCTAATTCTTTTTCTTGCTAATTTCTAACCTCATAATTTGTTCACGCAATGTCCTTCCCTCTCTTTGATAATGAAAAGTTAAATTATTTTCTCTAAAATTTGCCATTCCAGGGAACTTCTCCTGACTCATTCACTCTGCTCAAATCAGTCTCCCTCTCCTGAGCCTTCACAGAAGCAGTTGGACCATAACCTGAATGGGAGTACCAATTTATTATTGCTGTCTACATTGCTGTCATGTGAGTACTTGTTCCCTCCAGCAGTACCTGAAGGAATGATATTTTTAACCCTCCATTAAGTATAATTAGTGAAAGGAATGAAAATAAAATTTAATAAAACCAAACTTCAAAACAGTAAACCTTCAGAGTTTCCTTTATTCCTTCTTGTCTTCTTTCATTTACAAGAAAATCCCTGCTTCATCCCTAACTCAAATTAAAACTGATTAAAGGTTTTAAATGAAAAATAAAAGCAAATATGTGGGTTCTGGATGCACAAGCGTCTTTCTTATGTACTCTCAGTAACAAACACTGACTGAACAAATCCATGGTAGAATATTGATGCATGCTCACATCACTGCAAGCCAACATAGCATCTCATGCCTAATTGTCTCTATTTGACTTATTTGCAACAGGATAACTGCTAGTTACCAAGTGATATTTTAACTTCTCACATTCAACATTTGTTGAGTATCTGTCAGATGGGATACTTTAATAAACAAAGCCCACAAGACTCTTCCCCCTGTGGTCCCTACATCCTGATGGAATGCATTCTGTACACTGGCGTATTATTAATGCTACTCATTAGTCTTTTCTTTTGCAAGATTAATCACGAAACAATTTATTCCCTTCTTAAAGTCTATATGCTCCTGTGGAGGGAAAAATCATTGTTGCTGTCCTCCAAGTCCGCTGTATATTCTTCAAATTTCTTTCATGTTGTAAAGATCGAAACTAATGCATAGACTGTGGTCTATAATAATTGTGAAATGTAAGACCATTGTTTAGAAAATCCAAACAAAAGAATTTATCTTGCATATGGTTGTGCATGCAAACACAAGTTTATGAAAATCAGTTTCTTCAAAAAATTTTTTAAGTAAAACATGATTTATAATTATTTACCTAACACTGATAAGACTCACTGAATGTTATACTTTTCAACCCAATGGTCTAGTGTTGTATATACCTAAGCCATCTATATTATTTCATATGTTTTCATATTACAATTTCTTACAAATGTTAATTACCTTCAATTTTTAAATTGTTTGCATGTATAGAAATATATTTTGAGTCAAGAGACAAAAATTAGATACATCTGTAATGAGAGAATCTTTCCTAGCTTATTCAGACTAAATTCCTGCGATAAACAAGTATACTGTTAGTGTGGGGTATGTCTGGGTGTGTCTTTGATATACTGATCACTCTTCAGCTTGTTTTTCTCACAATTCCTACATCTTTGTTTTCCTTTGTACCCATGCTTAGTGAGATCTACCCATGCTATTTTGAGGCTTATTTTTCTTCTTTAAATTAAGTCTTACAATTGTCCCTAGTAAACTGCATGCCGTTTGTGGCTAACTTGAGTCTCTGCTACATCAAATCTATTAAAGTGACTTACTCCTACAGAATAATAATTTCATGGTAGCAGAAATAGAAGTATTTGTCACAGGATCAGCATCACACTTGATTTAAATGTGCGTTTGCCTATAAGAAATGTTTTAGAATGCACAATGGCAAACACATTGGAACCATTAATGCTTTTATTCCATTCAATTTATTACAAGTATTCACTGAGAAGCTACCAGGACTGAGGCATTGTTGGGTTTTTAAGGTATCATACCATGAGCATGCCATTACCATTTACTATGGAATACATCTTATCCCTTTGAATAGTGTAAGCAAATCTCACCATAGCCTCTAAACATATGCAAACTGGGTTAACTAAGGTAATTGTTACCATTCTGTTTCCAAGAGTAATGTCCTTCCAATGAAGCGATCCTTGTCAGAGACAATGAAAGTGAAAATAATATGTTTCATTGTCATGCATTTCTTAAAAGTAAAGATGGATAGGCATTTTGACTAAAAACACTATCAAAATTTCAGATAGAGAATTTTAAAAGTCCAACAAGCATATCAACAGGTCATTAAACAGCTATAACATAAAGAAAACACTACAATGGAAGTAGAAGAAGTAGAATAAAAATGACGAGTTTTCTGTGGAAGCTTTCCTTGGTGAAAGCACCAGTGTAAACGTTAAAAATCAATGTTAGGTGGTATTTCCTTTTCTTTTTTTAAGAATGGCCATCATTAATAAAACAAACAACAACAGATGCTGGCAGGATGCAGAGAAAAAGAAACACTTCTACACTGCTGGTGGGAATGCAAACTAGTGCAACCTCTTTGGAAGATAGTGTGGCGATTTCTGAAAAAACTAGAAATTGACCTTCCATATGACCCACAAATCCCCTTACTGAGAATATACCTGGAGGAACTCAAATCATTCTACAAAAATGATACCTGCACACATATGTTTGCTGCAGCTCTATTCACAATAGCAAAAGCATGGAAACAACCATGCTGCCCATTGAAAGCAGACTGGAAAAAAATGTGGTACATACACACAATGGAGTATTATGCAGCCATAAAGAAGAACAAACATACGAACTTCGCAGCAGCTTGGATGGATTTAGTGTCTATCATACTCAGTGATCTATCACAAAGAACAGAGTACCGTATGGTGTAACTCATAAGCGGACCTTGAACAATTATCATAATACTATAAGAAACGAGTGACAGTTCTGGGAAACTGCGAGGGAAGGGTGGATTGGATTGACAGTTGGGGGACTCTGCCATGTGGGGGGCAGGGACAGATGTCATCAACAAAGGGACATGCATAATGAACATTTGTATACCTAACTCTGAATTGTACCTCATATCTTTAAAAGAAAAAAAATAATAATAAGCATGCATATTTAGCAAAAACAAATGAAAAACCCCAAACAGAGCACTGTATTTAAAGAGTAATTTAAGAACTTTGATATGTGAAAAAATCGAGACCCGCCTGAGTCACTTGGCGAGACCTCATTTCTACAATAAATCCAAAAATCAGCCGGGCGTGGTAGCTCATGCCTGTAATTCCGGCTATTCGGAAGGCTGGGGCTAAAAGATCACCGAAGTCCAGCGGGTCGCGGCTGCGGTGGCCGGGAGTGGTCTGGGCAACAGAGTGAGACTCCAACTCAAAAAAAAAACCGATGTTGTCTGAGGGGCAAACACCATCAGGAGGTAGCCTCAAAGTGATCCTTTAGGCCTCTGTTAATGACACAGTTGTTAAAATACACAAAACAACTGGCTACTTGAGACCCAGAGAAGAAACTCTAGCTGACCTCGATGTCCACTGACAGTATTTTTGTCCCCTACGATTAAACGCATTACCTTTAGAATAGAAACTTTTCATTCCTACCAAATCTTTTAATAACTACACAAAAGGAGTCACAAGATCATTTACATGGGTCAGTTTTAGGTGGATCATTTACATGGGTCTGTTGCTGCTGCTTGCTCGCCTGATGGCTGTGTGAGCTTAGGATAAAGGAGGGGTGGTCACTACCAATGAAAAACAGTTCACTCATCTGTGTTAGGCTGTGAGCACTAAAATACAATCTGCCTCTTCTCTTTGCTTTCTTTGCCGATTTGGTTACAGTATCAGGGAATTCACCATTGGCTGGAGTGGGGGTACAGTCTCGAAAGATTTAGGAAACTGAGTACTCAAGAGCCTCTGGCTTTGTGGACAGGCTTTGCAAAAGTTCAGATCTTTTAGCAGCACCTTCCCAATGCCATAATTTTTCTAAAAACAAGTTTGGGATTTTTAAAAGAAATAACAGGAAGATAAAAGCACAATGTTTGTGCCTCTGAGTTTAGAAGAAGGGCCAAAGTTACTGACCTGCAGGTATGTCATAAGCCAAGGAAACCTCCAAAACCATACTTTAAGCTGGAAATTTTTACAGCTGTTTGAAACATACATAGTAACAATATTTCCTCTGCAACTCTCAAGGATGACAACTACCCCACCTTAGCTGAGGGTTGACATTGAACTAGTACACATCGGTAGAGGTATACCTATTGTTTAAATACTGAAATACTTCCATATTGGATAGTGAGTATCCATTGCCTGAGCCCCCTTTGTGTTTCCCTGATGTCCTGGCTACCCCAGAAAGCTCACTGACAGTGTTAGGTGGCAGAGGCTGGATCCCAGCAGGAAAATTGGGGCCCCGATGACATGGCCAGGCAAAACCTCATCTCCATCGTGGACCCGCAGGGATCCTGGCTCCATGCACTTCCCCAGTGTTGCACCCTAGAAGTTGCAGTTACCGAACCAGTTGTTAAATGCAGTATTTTGAATATCCAGACAGATTATTTCTGGTTTACCCTTTTACGTGGCTCCTGTTACCAGTCTCTTTTACATTTACATTTAACTATTGCTTTATACACATGTGTTGCCTTGAGAGGCCTTGGAAGAGTGACCTTAACCCTCTGGACAGATCTCATGTAACTAAGATGTGACACGCCTATCTCCAAAGGACCTAGAGAATATCTGTCTAATGCCCTGTATTCTCATTTTAATGTTCTGTATATGAAATTCTATGTAACCAACCCATTTATGCCCCTTCACCTTTATCAGTAGATCTCACTGAGTTCTCCATTTTGGCTGTATCTATCCAAAAGCAAACAGAACAAATGCCTCTTGCTGTTTTCAAATTTTGAAATACCTAAGACATGATACTGTGGGTTGAAACTCCAATGCACGATAGCCTACTTTAGCTCCAAAATGCACAGGAAATCCTGAACCATGCATTTCATCTCAAGAAGCCCTTCGGGGGGGGAGGGGAGGAAAAGGGATTCCCAGCATTGATGCAAAGCATCATAACATACGCTAGAAAGACCCAGAATGTTCTTCTACCTATTGATTTCAGGCCAAATCACTCACCTGACAAGCTGTCAAGGCTGATTCTTGGAAAATTTCTGGAGCAGAAAACCTTGGTTTTGAAATCATCTCCTTATCATGTATACTGACCCTGGTCTCCTCTTTTTTCCTTTTTTAAAATTTTTATTAAAAAGACGCGGGGTACAATTCAGGGTTAGGTACATAATCATTGACCATGCAGGTACCCTTGTTGATGAGGTATGCCCCTCCATCCCCTAGCTGTTTCCCGCAGCTGCCAATCCGACCTCCTCCTTCCCTGACATTTTCCCACTACTACCAATCGCTTTCTTATAGCATTACAATTGTTCAAGGTCCGTTTATGAGTGAGAACATATGGAACTCTGTTCTTTGTTTCTGTGATAAATCACAGGTATTGGTACAAGAACAGGTACATAGACCAATGGAACAGGATATAGATTCCGGAAGCAAAGCCTCAATTCCTCAACCAACTCATCTTTGGCAAAGCCTCCAACAACAACCACTGGGGAAAGGAGAACCTATTCAGTAAATGGTGCTGGGAAAATTGGCTGACCACATGCAGAAGATTGAAACAGGACCCCTACCTATCATCATACACAAAAATGAACTCTAAATGGATCAAAGACCTAAACGTAAAACCTCAAACTATAGGAATCTTAGAAAACACAGGAGGTCCCCTCTTAAGGGTCAACCCAGTTTCCCATCCCTGTTATCCTCAATCCTCCACAACAGACACTTAGAAGGGCCAGACCTGGATGCTCATTGCTAGGCCTTCTAGGGCTCTGGGTGAGCTATTCAATCAAGCTCACACTTAGCTTCTGCATTGGAAGAATGAGCATACCAATAGTTCTATGTTTTAATGTGTACATTTCTGCCCAACTTCCTATGCTCACCAGATTCTCTCAACTGAATGTCAAGATCTTCTACCACTCTCTCAACCTAAACAGGTAGGGCTGAATCTTGCATTGCACAAATAGGAAGAAGAAGAAGTGGGAGGTTGCAGTGTAGGGTCAAAAGATTCTAATGAAAACTCGCAGAGGAGGTTTACTCACTTGGAAGAACAAGTCAACCAGCACACTGAGAAAAAAATGAAAGAGACAGAGAGGGGCACACAGATTGGAATCGAAGAACAATGAAAATCACCATTCACCTTGAGTATAAGGCAGCTAAATGGAAGGTGAGTGACCACCGAGCTGTCCTTTTGGTTGCTATCCAGGGAAGACACAAATTTCCAATGTCAGACCATCACCCACTTTGGAGTGACACTTATCTGTGCCTCCAGATACTCTAAATACACACACCAAAGCATGTATCATATAGGGACACATTATCTCTGTTTTCTCTGATTCTGATTGCTCCTTTGAGTCCCAGAAAGGAAACATTTGTATGCCGTGTGGCTATGAATAATAATGAAGGGAAGCTACTTCGGTTGTTCCTCCTGCAGAATGATGAAATCATGGTTTTAACCAGTCTGACCACAGTCGTAACATTACCTATTTTTATCCCAGTTCATCCACCTACCGGTTTGAAGATCATGAGCATGACACTTTGTCTCTTAAGCTTGGCTTTCTCTTCTGTGAAATGGTGATAAAACTTACGTCATGACACACTAGTAAGTTGATCAGGGATGTTCACTAAATGTGTGCTTGCCTGTGCTTTCCCTTTTCCATTGTATCAGTGCAGCTTATCAGACACAAACTCGCCAGTCTGCAGCAAAGATAGCAACCCAGAGACCCATGAAAGGTCTAAGTCTTCCCTCTCCCCTGTCCCCACAAGCACGTGCAAGTTCTCCCACATAGCCAAACGTCACACTGGTGAGGGGAAGGAAGAGGGAGGACCTCAGCATTTATCCAAAAGATCTCGTTTAAACTAAACTGTTTTAAGCAAGAATAGATGGAGAGAACATTAATAGGAAAGTTAAAGGCAATCTTATATGTTCCTCAACCCATTGGAGAATTATGAACATATAAAAGGAGTTATGTTAGATGTCCTCTACATCCTCTTCTAAGGCTCAAGATGCTAAAGGGAAATGCCTCATATTTAGAATTTAAAACTAATTTCTCCACATACAGAGTATCTAGTGATGGAAATTCAGGCATCAAACGAAGCAGCAAAGAAACGCTGTTGAGCTGGAACTTTCTAGAGCCTTGGTTCTCAAAGTGTTGTTTGTGGACCAACATCCGCAGCAATAGCAAAGAGTCTGTAAGAAATGTAAACGTTCAGGTCCTACACCAATCTTTCTGAATCAGAATCAGCTACCTCAATTAACACAGGTGTTTTGTATGTACATTTCATCTCAGAAGTACTGTCAGGGGTCGGGATCCCTCTTTTATCACACCAGCCATGCTGCAGCTCTCCTCACGTTAAAAATGCCAAGCAAGGGGGGGACCACCATACATAACATCAAATTTCCAAAAACCACTCAGAAAGTGCTGTTTTCGTATTTAAACGGGATCTTTGGATAAATTCTGAGGTCCTCTCTTTCCCTTCTCCTTACCAGTGTGATGTCTAGCTTTGTGAAAGAACTTGCATGAGCTTGTGGGAGGACTTAGGCTTTCGGTGGGCCTCTGGGTCGCCGCCTTGGCTGCAGATCAGCAAGTTTGTGTCTGACGAGCTGCACCAATACTCACAGTTTCTATTACTGGCAAATGTCTTAAAACATTTCTTGAGGTAAATAAGAGCAGATGCTTACCGTTCCATCACACCGGCCATCCTTAATCCTTAGATACATCCGTGCATTTTTCACACTTTCAAACATACAAATCCCAGAGCTGATTTGATGTACTTTCCAGTAGGATGTCTCAGACTGGTTTCCCACTCCCGTGCAGCTCCCATCCGGCTGGAGACACAGGGCCTGACACAGGCTTGTGGCAAGTAGAACCACAGCACTGTTGAGGAACACTCCCTTTAGAGCAAAAGACAGAACAGAAAGGCAGTAAATAATAGGCTCCCATTTTGCCAGATGGAGATGGTTATAGAGTCAATTCTCTTACAAATGTCTCAGTGATCAAGATCTTAGTGGAAGCTTCGTGACTGAAAATGAACAAAAGAAATACAAAATTTAACTGCTATGCAAAGCTAAACAAAAACTCAAGGAGGTTGACTTACTTCAGTCATTATTTATTGAGAGTTAAAAGTTCGCCTCAGGTATTATAGTGATTTGTAAAAGATACAAGACACAAATATTTCTCTTAAGAAATTTTCTATCACTATAAATAAATAATGTTAATATTAATATAAAGCATATGCTACAAAAGTACCTGAATTATGAAATGCACTTTGTGGATATTATTCAAATGTATGCGTGTTGGAATTCATATAAAAAGATTAAATACAACCAAGGTATATTTAAGTAAATCTAAGAGGATAAGTTAAGAAGATAAAAGACACTTGAAATGGATAAAAGACAAATATGCAAATCACGAAAGACAAAACAAAAATAATGAATAAACTTAAGAAAAAGCAACCCACAGTGGCAACAAAAAAATAAACTACAAGCTAAAATTAGATGTTTATTCTACTAGAAAACTGTCAAAGACGTTTGCTCTAAAAACCACACTCAACATTGAGGTCAAATAGATGGGTATTTCCCTACACTGCTGAAAGGATTTAAGTAGCAAGAATTTAATTTTACCCAGAGACGTCTGGCCTTGGTCTCAGTTTCTAAGAGATAATCTCTACTCTCTTAAGTACTATACCTGATAGGAGTGTCTTTGCTTATTACAGAGCCTTGGGTGAGCCAGAGAGCAACAACATGACTGAGTGGGTGGCTTTGGTTCAGAAGGCAGAGTGGTCTTCTGAGAGGCCGGAAACTGAGATCAGCCACATGGACTCCCTACATGAGGGAACCCCAGTAAAAACTCTGAGTACCAAGTCTCAAGTAAATTTCCCTGGCTGGCAATACCCCTGCATATCACCACACCTGAGTGCTGAGAAAGTAACTCTGCCCTGACTTCATAGGGAAAGAATTAACTGCATTTTTCGCATTGGGTGCTTTTCCTAGACTCTTCCCTATGTGTCTGTTTGTGAGCCAATTTTAATCTGTATCCCTTCTCTATAATAAACTGTAATGGTGAATATAATAGCTTTCTGTGAGTCCTTTTGGTGAATTATCAAGCCTTGATAGTGTTCTCAGGGTTCCCCACACTCTACAGTTTATGTGAAAAGTGGAAGTATTGTAGACTGTTCCCTCTAACTTCATTGTTGGCTTAACTTTCGGAGGAGTAAAAGTTGGTACATTGTGGAAAGAAATTTGGCAGTATATTGCTAGAGCCTTAAAAGTCTCACATTCTGGCCTTAAATTCAATTTCTAATTTTTTAAGATATGGTCAAAGGCATGTGTTAAAGTATATATTACACTATCCCATGTACAAGTGGTAAAATAAATAAATTAAATTTTTAACAATAAAAAAGAAATATGTACGTGTGTGTGTGTGCACGTGTGTGTGTGTGTGTGTGTGTGTGTACAGATTTTCAATGTAGACAAAAAGAACCTTCTACTGGAAGAAGATGCCATCTAGGACTTTCAGAGCTAGAGAGGAGAAATCAATACCTGGCTTCAAAGGACAGGCAGATGCTCTTGTTAGCTACATCTAATGCAACTGGTGACTTTCCGAGGAAGCTAATGCTCATTTGCTATTCCATATATACTAGGGCCCTTAGGATTTCACTAAATCTATCTGCTTGTGTCCTAGAAATGGAACAACAAAGTCTTGATAACAGCACATTTATTTATAGCATGGTTTACCGAATATTTTAAGCCCACTGTTGAGAACTACTGCTTAGAAAAATGTTTCCTTTCCAAATATTCCTGCTCATTGACAATGTACGTAGTCATACAAGAACTCCGATGGAGATGTACAAGGAGATTAATGTTGTTTTCATGCCTGGTAACACAGCATCCATTCTGCAACCTCTGGATTAAGAAGTAATTTTAACTTTATAAGACTTATTATTTAAGAAATATATTTCATAAGGACATTGATGCCACAGAGTGATTCATTTGATGGATCTGGGCAAAGTTCATTGAAGCCCTTCTGGAAGGGATTAACCATTTTAGATGCCATTAAAAATGCTCATGATTCGTGGGTAAAAGGCTAAAATATCAACATTACCAGGAGTTTGGAAGAAGATTCTGACACTCATGGATGACTGAGGGATTCAAGACTTCAGACGAGAAAAAAATTGCAGATGTGGTGGAAATACCGAGTGAACTAGAATCTGAGATAGAGCCTGAAGATGTGACTGAATTATTGCAATCTCATGATAAAACTTGAATAAATGAAAAATTGCTTTCTACAGATGAGCAAATAAAGTGGTTTCTTTCTTTTTTTTTGAGTTGGAGTGTCACTCTGTCGTCCACTGGAGTGCAGTGGCCACTCCCGGCCACCGCAGCCTCGACCCGCTGGGCTCCGGCGATCCTTCCGCCTCAGCCTTCCAAGTAGCTGGAATTACAGGCATGCGCTACCACGCCCGGCTGATTTTTTGATTTATTGTAGAGATGAGGTCTCGCCTACCCAGACGGGTCTCGAACCCGCGGGCTCAGACAATCCACTCACCTCAGCCTCCCAAAGGCTCGGGATTACAGGCTGAGCCACCGAGCCCGGCTCTTTTTCTTTTTTTGAGACAAGGTCTTACTCCACCATCCAGGCAGAAGTGTAGTGATATAGAGCATGGTTCACAGCAGCCTCCAATTCTTGGGCCCAAACAATCCTCCTATCTCAGCCTTCTGAATAAGTAGGATTGCAAGTTCATGGCACCATGCCCAATCAATTTTTTTAAAAAGTTATAGAGATGGGATCTTGCTATGTTGCCCAAGGTGGTCTTAAACACCTGATCTCAAACTATTTTCCCACCTCAGCCACCCAAAATGCTGGGATTGCAGGCATGAGTCCCCATGTCCAGCCAGAAAATAGTTTCTTGAGATGGAATCTACTCCTGGTGAAGAAGCTATAGATATTGTTTAAATGACAGCAGAGTATTTAGAACAGTATATACACTCAGTTGATAATGCAGTGGAAGGGTTTGAGAAGATTGACTCCAATTTTGAAAGAAGTTCGATCGCAGGTAAAAACGCTGTCAAATGACATCGCATGCTGCAGAGAAATCTTCCATGAAAAGAATCATTCGATGCAGCAAACTTCATTCCCGCCTTACTTTAAGAGATGACTGCAGCTACCGCAATCTTCAGCAACCACCACTATAATCGGTCAGCAGCCATCAACAAGGAGGCAAGACACCATCACCAACAAAAAGAGCATAACTTGCTGAAAGTTCAGATACTTGTTAGTTTTTTAGCAGTAAAGTATTTTTTAATTAAGGTATATACACTGTTTAGACATAATGCTATTGAAAACTTAACATACTACAGTATAGTAGAAATACAACTTTTATTTTTTTGTTTTGCTGTATTTATTTTTTAGATATCAAATTTATTTTATTCAGTTTCTTCATCAATTTAGTATTTAATATGGGAATTTTTGTGTGTGTGCTGGAGTCTCACTCCATGGCCCAGACTGGAGTGCAGTGGCCGCGCCCGGCCACCACAGCCTTGACCTGCTGGGCTTCAGCCATCCTTCTGCCTCAGCCTTCCAAGTAACTGGAACTACCACGCCCGGCTAATTTTTTGATTTATCGTAGAGATGAGATCTCGCCAAGTTGTCCAGGCTGTTCTTGAACCCATGGGCTCAGGCAGTCTTTTCACCTTGGCCTTCCAAAGTGCTGGGACTACAGGTTTGAGCCACCACGCCCGACCAACATGGGCACTTTTTATATGCTGTTATTTGAGTTGTGACACTTGAATCCTAGAAAGCATCTATTTTAACAGTGATTGTGATATTATTAAATAGGTGCCTGGATTAATCTACTTAAAAATACTTAACAGATTTTGGGGGGTTGCTATTTGGGGGAGACTGTTTTTCTAAATTTATTTTATTTTAAAGATGTGGAGTCCAACAGAAGATTAGGTATACAAATGGTCACCACACAGATAATGTTTGGGTGACCCTTGGGTTCGTACTTTGTCTGGTTTGAGATCAGGTACCCTCAATAATGATATGTGCCCCTCCTTCCCTGGCAGCTTCCGGCTACTGACAATACCTTTCTTACAGTATTATGTAAACCTTCAGGGTCTGCTTATAAATGAGAACATATGGTATTCAGTTCTTTGTTTCTGTGATAAATCACTGAGTATTATAGACTCTAAATCCAACTGCGTTGCTGCGAAGTCTATAATTTTGTTCTTCTTTATGGCTGTGTATATTTCATCACGTAAAACTCAAATAGTAAGAGCCATCTTTTGACAAACCCATAGCCAACATATTGCTAAACGGACAGAAATTGGAAACATTTCCCCCTGAAACCTGGAACAAGACAAGGCTGCCCACTCTCACCCCTTCTGTTCAACATAGTGTTGGAAGTCCTAGCTACAGCAATCAGACAAGAGAAGGAAATCAGGGTTATCCCAATAGGAAAAGAAGTAAAGTCTTCCGTCTTTGCTGATGATAAGATCCTATAGCTCGAAAATCCAAGAAAATCTGTCAAAAACCTCCTTGCACTGATAAAGGACTTTGACAAATCTCAGGGTACAAAATAAATGGGCAAAAGACAGTCGCATTCTTTTTTTTTTTTAGTTGGAGTCTCACTCTGTCGCCCAGCCTGGAGGCAGTGGCCGCTCCCGGCCACCGCAGCCTCAACCTGCTGGGCTCCGGCGATCCTTCTGCCTCAGCCTTCCAAGTAGCTGAAGCTACAGGCACGCGCTACCATGCCTGGCTAATTTTTTGATTTATTGTAGAGATGAGGTCTCACCAAGTTGCCCAGGTGGGTCTCAAACCCACGGGCTCAGGCAATCCACTCACCTCGGCCTCCCAAAGTGCGGGATTATAGACTGAGCCACCGAGCCTGGCTGACAGTCGCATTCTTATACACCAACAACAAACAGGCAGAGAAACAAATAAAAAGCACACTCCTATTCACAATACACACACACACACACACACACACACACACACACACACAAAACCAGAGAAGTGAAAAATTTTTACAATGAAAACTGCAAAACGCTGCTCAAAGAAGTCAAAGATGACACAAACAAATGGAAAAATGTTCCATGCTCATGGATTGGAAGAATCAACATTGTTAAGATGTCCATCCTAACAAAGACAATCTGTAGATTCAATGCTATACCCATTAAATTATCAACATCATTCTTCTCAGATGTGGAAACAACAATACAGAAATTCACATGGAAACATAAATGACCATGAATAGCCAAAACAATCCTCAGCAAAAGAATCAAAGTGGGAATTATCCCACTTCCAGACTTTAATCTTTACTATAACTCTTCAATAATCAAAATGACCTGGTATTGGTACAAGAATGAACTTATAGGCCAATGGATAGACATTCTGGAAGCAAAACTTCAATTTCTCAACCAACTCATCTTTGACAAAGCCTCCAACAGCAACCACTGGGGAGAGGAGAACCTACTCAGTAAATGGTGCTGGGAAAACTGACTGAGCACATTGACGAATGAAACAGGACCACTACCTATCACCATACAAAAAAAACCAGCTCCAACTAGTCAAAGACCTAAATGTAAAACCCCAAACTTTAAGAATCTTAGAAAATGCAGGAGACAGCCTTATGGAAATCAGAATAGACAACCAATTCCTGATCAAAAGCACATGCCATAAGAGATAAGATACACAAGTGAGACCTCATCAAACAGAAAAGCTTCTGCAAAGCAAAAGAAATCATCGAGAGTGAGGAGACAACCCACAGAATGGGTAAAAAAAAATATTTGCCAACTGCATATCTGACAAAGGTCTAACATCCAGGATGTATAAGGAACTCAAACATAGCTTCTAAATGAACTGGGAAACCAAAAAAATTGTGTAACTAGCTTTATTGAGATATTTGCTTCATTTTGGTGATCTGAAAATGAACCTGTAATATCTTCGAGGTATATTATAAATGTGTGAAGGCAAGTAGACTTTATTTTCAATCATAAACCAATTATTAATTATGCCATACTGGTAAAGATTATTAATTTCCTTGAAAAGCTTTTTCTTCACCTTTAAAATACCAATAACAATGTTTGTCAGTATTTTTTATGATAAATTTACCCTTGTACGTGGTGAAATTCTCAGTAAATGCCTGGCACAAAGTAGGCAATATAAATGATAAATAAGTTTAATGCAAATGACAGCTACTAATTTAATATAGTATTGTTTTTAAGATAAATTCATAAACACATAAAAAACATAATGATATGATCAAATGGATGTATGTAACACTCAAAGGGTATAAATTCTAATAGTTAGAAAAGTTAAGTATATACATTTGCTGATTGCTAAATGCAAAATAGTCTAACTGTTTACTAAAAATTCCCACATTCATGGCTTTAACCCCCAACTGCAGTTAGATATAGGGTGTTAATACCGTCTCAGCGTCATTGCTGCTAAAACTGTGATCTCTAATGTCTTCCAAAGTCAAGGCTCAGAGAATGGTAATACACACCAATGTCACCTTGTGGGAAGTGATCCGATTACCACCTTATGACTTAATTCAAATTTTCTTCAATAGGATAAAAGAAAGTAGACACTTAGCAATATAAACTTCAACGACTTTCCTCCATTTTACCTTGACAAAAATCACAAATTCTTTCGAAAGGTTTGTATAGCCTGCTGATGACTCATCTGCTATTTTGCCATGGCGATCAAAAATAACCGTCAGACCAGGAATCCGTGCTGACTCAAGAAGCGCACAGCGGTCAGGCTGGTAAAGGACTCGTAGCTCTGTGGCAGTTCCATCACTCACCTAAAGGGAAAAAAAATGACCTCTGAATTAGCAAGAAAACATATTAAACCTGAAAAGTGTTGATTTTATATGCACATACACATCTACCTCACTTTATGAAATTCCTTGTAATATTTATAAAATCTCACAATTTTGTAATTCGGTGGCTTTTATCCCCCAGCCTTATTTTCAGTGTCTTGCTTCAAGGACTTTCTTCTCTCGATTTTTTTAAAAAGCGATAGCCAAATGTTGGGTAACAAGAAAAATAATTCCAGTGGCAGGATAATTTAAGGAGATTTAATACGTATTTTATCCTCGTTTATTTTTCCGTTTGCGTCCTCCTGATTTAAGATGGTTCGGGACTAAAAGCTAAAATTAACAGAAGTCTTATCTTATTCCTAGGTTTTGCTTTCAAATTGAGGTTATGTTTTGATGAGACATTCCAAGAAGGGCTCATTGGTACTCCTTGAATGACTGAATCCAAGACACTTAAGTCTACTAACCTCAGCAAAGCTCTATTGCCCAAGTATGATAGGAAAAGCAGCACAGATATTTGTCTTCAAAAAACCATCTCACATTTAATGAGTACATCACAGTGACCATTGTGGTCCAAAGCTATTAACATCTGTCACCAGATACTCTGAGGCCCTCCCCTTCCAGGTGAAACAAGATGTGTCTCATGGTAACTAAGATGAAATTTCCCATCAATCTAGTGCTACCTAGCGGAATGGGGCTTTACAGGTAGACTTAATTTGATTTTAGGAAAACATAGTCATGAGACATTTCTTCAACACTTAATTCAATTGAGTAGATTCCATATGCACTACGTTCGTATTTCTTAAGTATTTATGACCAGACTCCATGCAGATCAAAATGTGCTAAGAAATAGTAGGGTATTATACTAAGTCCATGGCTGAGGAGAAAAGGTATCATGTGGAAAGTTTGATTTATTCATCACTTACCCTGAATTTCAGGCATACAAATTACACAAGTTTTGTTTCAGTAATTATTATTTTTCCTTAGCTTAAATGATCTCCATTGAGTTAAAATCATTATGTAATATTGTATAACGTTATATGAGTAAGTTGTAGCAGGAGGGCTAATGTCAGATTGTCTGTGTTCAATTTCTGTGTCTACACTTTGTAGCTTGTGATTCTGTGTAACTCACTTAACCTTTCTGAAATTCATGTTCCTCTTCTGCTAAATAGGGACAATAGTGGATTCTCTCACATGGCAGACTTAAAAATTAAATATGTAAAACAGTGTATTAAAGTTATCCTATGCTGTATCATTTCTAAAAATATATAACGCATGCATTTTGGAAGATAGTCTTATATATCAAAATCTACTTCTCAAACCTAAGCCTAAGCAACACAAAGCGTAATTAGGTAAAATTATTGCTTTTCCCCAACAATATGGACCCTAAAGGGACCACTAAGAAGTCAGTCTTCTTTTGAAAGCCCATTACAATTTTGAATGTTATCAGAAAATTAGTCTGCTTTTCCTTGTCTAAATTCCAATTTAGGAATTTAGGACCATTTATGTATCAGAATCTCAAAAATTAGTGAAACAAAACATAATAATGAAAAAATGAAAATATAAGCCAAAGGAAAATGTAATTTCATAATACTACAAAAGTATCTTTCACAAAAATACATAATATATAGACACAATACTATTCATATATGGCAAAGAGAAAATTTACTACACACCATTCCAGTGACAATGCCATTGTCAATTGCAAGAGAAAGATGCCTCATCTCATGACTTTGGAAAATGCATATATTTTCCTTGTTGAAAATAACATCAAAGAGACCTGGAAAACATTTTTTAAGTGTTAGCAATTAATTTATGCTTCTAAAACTTTTTTATTCAGTTAATATATTCAAATCTCCTAATAATATATTTTATGATGTCTCTCAAGAAAATAATTTTCATCAAAAGTAAAATGCTTTTGCACAATATGTTCAGTTTGTGAAAATTCATAATATAATGTATGTTCTTTTTCCATATAGGTATATATGAGTAAGATGACTCTAAAATTAGATTATTTCTTGAGTCATGACTTCTTTCATTTCCTAATAAGTTGCTAAAGTTTGTATGTTGTGTGTGTGTGTGTGTGTACAGAGGGTGCCAAAAATGCATACACATTTTTAAGAAAGGAAAAAATTGTATTAAAATTGTAATATACAAAGTCTGACAATTAGGTTCAAGAACTCATCCTTTAAAAAAGTGCTACATAACTCATTGCTGGTATCACTATGGTCATCTTCAAAGTACTTCCCTTGGGAAGCTATGCACCAACACCAGCACCAAAGCCACTTACCAAAGCAATTTGGGAACTCTTTTTCTGGAGTAGCCACCAGAGATGTATTACCCTTGACATTCTGAATGTAATCAAAATGTCTTTCTTTCAACATTTCCTTTACCTTCAGGTAAAGAAAAAAGTCATTGGGGGTCAGATCAGGTGAGTAGGAATAATGTTCCAATGCAGTTATTTTTTCACTGACTAAAAACTCCCTCACAGATAGTGCTGTGTGAGCTGGTGCAATGTCATGATTCAAGAGCTCCTTTGGGACCATTTTCACACACATCTTTCTCCTGCCAAGATTTTCAGTTAAGATTTTCCTAACTGTTTCTCTGTTGATGTTTATTTGGTCTCCTGTGTGTCTCACAATCGGCTGGCGATTTGACACACAATTCAGCAACTTTTTGCAAAGTTTTTGTCCGTTCTGCTAGTTACTGGTGGCCCTGACCTCTCTTTATTAGTGACGCTTTCTCTTCTCTCAAAAAAATTTTAATCAATTTGTACGCTGCCATTTTCTTCATGGCATTATCCCCATAAACTTGGACTAGCATGTCCCTGATTTCACTTGCACTCTTGCCAAGTTTAACAAGAAATTTGATGTTTGCTTTTTGCTCTAACTCAAGCTCCACATTCTCATGACAGCATACAAAAACACGCGAAAACAATAACAAATGCCATTCAGCAAGACACCACCACATGTCAACAGAAACACAGCTATGAGACACTGATATTTCAAGGTTATGAAATCTTACTGAGTTGTTTGTACAGTGCTGCCAATGTAAGCACACAGTGGCAAGTCTGTGAACTTAATTGTCACACCTTGTATACTGATAAGAAATGATGAATACAAGTCACATTTGACTTCTGCAATTAAAAGAGGTGCTCAAAGTGGTTACCATCAGTGTCCAGACACTTTTGATTATGGTTAATTAAAAGTAACATATAGATAACATCTCTCAAAATGTGTAACACCCCCAGTATATGTGTGTGTGTATTTATAAACACAAAAAATAATGTACAAATATATTATATAAAATACATAACATAAAATATGAAGTGTATGTTATATAATGTCTATAAAATGTCATGGTAACAAAGTAAAATTTTCCAAAATGGACCAATCCTTCCTTTTTTACCATTGTCAACATAGCCCATTTTGCATTAACTCAAAACTTTCAGCCTAATCAATGTATACCAATGAAGGAGGATTATGGTAGTCATTGGGTAATTTAGATCCCCAAATTCCAATTTTTGACATGGAATTATTTAATTCCTCATTTTATTATGTGTGCATATTTATCTAACATTAACCATGCAATTAATTAATTCTACCTTTATGTTTTTATTCCAATCAACCACATGGGCAAACACTTTTAGTGAAGAACAAGGTCTGATACAGAGGTTAACTACAGAACTTCAAATTTTAAAAGGATTTTGCTACATATTTAAATGATCTTATAATCATGTAAAGTCATATTTCTAAAAGTGAAAGATTATTTAATAGCCCACTCCAAATAGAAAGCTTTCTGCCCAATTAATCTCTAATTTTTGTCTACCTAATAAAATGCATTTTAATGGCTGAAAATTAAGGGTCTCATAAAATTAAATCTTGTCAGTGAACACTTACAGATAATTATGGGAATTAGGGTATTACTGAAATCAGGGAAAAACCAAGAGGCAGGAATTCTGACTTGGAGTCTGACACTGACTCACTAGATAACCTTGGATAAAGCACTTTGTATCTTTCTGTCAATTGTCTCATCAATAAAACCAAGGCAAGAATTCTCAAAGGACTTGTTCAGACGATTCACTAATTGTGTGAAACTAATGAACTGATGATAGGACAATCTGAAAACTAAGAGTGTTACTGAAAATGTTCAAAGAATAATTTTTGTGGTCTAATTTACTCTTCCATTGGATCTAATGATTTCATAAATATCAAAATCTAAAACCATAAAACTATAAAGGCATCATCATTTTTGGTAAGGAGTCAGTAAAAAATTTTTTTTTAATTTATACATCTTGTTATAAAAACTTCTTTCTTTTAAAGTTGATTAGGAGTATCAAATAAAAGTGTTATGATAGAATGGATATTCATCCATTGCCATTATTGCCATGCTTAGTATCATCAATAGGATGTGTTTTATAAATATCTGTTGAATAAATGAACTCCTACCGCTAAGAAAAAAATAAAGGATCTCTATTTTAATAAGTTTAACACAATACAGAATGTCCCTAGATTTGGAAGCTTCATAAAGTGACTTTTAACAAATATATACATATTAGGAAGAAACTATTTTCTAGTAAAATTATAACCAAGTCAGTCTGATCAATGAGATCTTCAGAAATACCGAAATATCTTTCAATCGGAAAAATACACCTTATTTATTTATTATTTATTTACTTAGAGTTGGAGTCTCACTCTGTCGCCCAGGCTGGAGTGCAATGGCATGCTCACAATCACTGCAGCCTCGACCTGCTGGGGCTCGACCTCCAGCGATCCTTCCACCTCAGTCTGCCAGGAATCCAGAACTACAGGCATGTGTACCACACCTGGCTAAAATACACCATTTTAAAAGAACTCTAAAATGCTTTCATGGGCTCCTGGTGTTCTGCAGAGCGCTGCTCAAAAAAAAAAAAAAATTAGGGAAAAGAACACCACATGTGAATGAAGGTATTAAAATTAAGTCGAAAGCCTCTTACCAATGAGCATCAACAGAAAGAAACATTATCTAAATTTAAGTAGATACTTCCAAAGGTACAACTGCATTGAATCCTTTTCTGAAAATACAGCTACCATTGGCTCCTTTTTTTACTGAAAGCCCAACAAAACTTTCCATACTTCCCTGCTGAAGCCTTAAATGACCCCTTCCTTTTTTTGTTAAGTTGTTATATAAACCTCTATCTCTGACTATTCAGTGAGTTACTCATTACTGAGTACTCCCACATTACATATGGTGTGCACGTGGAAACACACCTTGTCTTTTTTTGCATGCTTCCTAGTTCTGGCTCCGCCAATAAAGAGTTCAATCATTCACACAACCATTGTTTATTGAGCACCTACTGTGTGCAAATAATTTTTTAGCTGTAACATAAATAAAAATTATCAAGGTTCTTATATCTAAAATGCTGTTATCTTTAAAAATAAGAGGTAAGTCTACATGATTTTAAAGTGGTTGACTAATACTAACATCCATTGGACCTAAACACAATAATTTCATCAAAAACTCTAATTGGCCAAATACAACAGAAGCATTTGTTTTCATTTCACTTTGCCTCTTTACTATGTTTGAACTTGCAGACATCTTTTTGAAACTCCACAAAATCTCCCCCCTTGATAACTTTCTTCTCAGTCTCCTAGCTCATTCTCCATTGTCCCTGTAGGGTCTCAGAAAAATAATACCCCAAAATGAAGCCTGTAGAAACAGTCTCAGAAGCAAAAGTTTTGTCTGACCTCCTCCTATCCTCCTGTCTCTGGGCCCTCAGTTTCCCTAAAGGCAAATAACCATAGAAACCAGAATCCCTCTTCTCCAAGGTGAGTCACAGAAACCAGAGCCACTTTTCCCCAAAGCCAGGCATAAAACCTAAAAATATTACTCACATTCTCTCCTTGTCTTTCTGCCTAAACACTGACCATAAAAGGTGGCTCAGATAGGTAGCTCACACCATGGTAGCTCATACCTGTAATTCCAACACTTTGGAATTTCCAACTCCTGAGGCAGGAGGATTGCTTGAGGCCAAGAGATTGTAACCAGCCTGGGAAACATAATTAGACCTCATCTCTACAAAAATTAAAGAAATTAGCCAAGTGCGGTGGTGTGCCTCTAGTCCCAGCTACTTGGGAGACTGAGGCAGGCTCACTTCAGCCCAGAAGTTTGAGGCTGTGGTGAGCTATGCTGATGCCATGTGCACCAGAGCCTGGGCAACAAAGCAAGATCCTGCCTCTTAAAACAAAAACAAACAACAACAACAAAATTGGCCATAAAGAAATTAGCTGACCTTGTTTGATTGTCTTATGAGATCTACATTCTAGAGAGGGTCCTGCCCGACACCAAAAGTAAGGCATACTGCACAGAGGTGCCGAGAAAAATCTAGACAGATAGACCTTGCTTATTTTCCTCATTCAGTCTATTAGCATTGCGTCATGCCCTTTTTGCCCAATTAGATTCATACCTTGTTAAATATAAGCCAAAAAATGGATAGTTTCCTGTGTATTATTTTTCAGTCTTCATTCTGAAGGCCCCATACCCCTTAAAACTATGATCACATAAATCTGTATCACTTTTTTTTTTAATCCTATTAACCCACATTTTGTCAGTAAACCTCAGAAGGCAAAGGGGAAATTTTCTGCATCCTCTGCATCCTCTTCACTTTGGGTTGTCCCTATGGTTCCATCTTCACATGACCACCCTTCTAATTCTTCGAAGGCTCCCTAGGAAGTTTGCTTTAATAATCCACACATTGGGAAGTCCCAGATCTATATCTCCACCACTCATCTCTCCCTCAACATCAGGTTTATATAATTTACTGTTGAACATAAACAACTGGGTGTTTCACGAACACTTCAAACTCAGCATGCACAAATGACACCTCATAATTTTCTTCATATTCCTAGCTTGCAAACAAAACATTTCTAAATCCTTCTTCACTTCGTACCACGGGGGGTGACCCCATCAGCAGCTCAATCACCCAAATGAGAAGCCATCGGGTAATCCTCCTTTCACCTTCCTTGTCTAATTAAATCACCAAGCCCTGCCAATTTTGCTTCTAGAAATTCCTCAAATTATTCTCTATTCTCCATCAATGCTACCATTGAACTATTTCAAGTCCTCATTATCTTCTGCTTGACATGCATATTATAAGAGCTCCCTAACTAGTCCTTCTTTCTCTACATGCCTCAAATATGATTTCCACTTAGCTGCCAAAGTGTTTCTCCTCTGCTTCAAATCTATTCATGTCTACCTTCCACCCACTGGAGGGAATGAAGGAAGTTGCCTTTAGACATACAACTGACACTTCTCTCCCAGAGTCTTTTGTAGTAAGCACAGAATAGTCATAGAAGAGTTCACATTTAAATTACCAAATGCAGTTGACAGCTTTGGGTTGCAAGCAGACTGCTTTTAACACAAGATGACTATGGTTGTAGCGGTGGGGTGAAATGTTTAAAACTTGTTTTATGGCTTCTGGAGTAAAACATGAAACCAAACCCTCCCTGTTGGTGGCCACGTTCAGTATAGCACTTGAAATTAATGTTGGATCTCTTGTGAGATTCTGAATTGAGAAATTCATTAATTCATCATACGAATTGCCCTGATTTACTGCAAATTGGAGAAGGTGTTAGACATGCCATTATATACCTAAGTGAAAGGGTTAGAGTATATGTCCTAGGAAAAAAATGCAGTCATATCCCTACTAGGTACATATATTTCCAAGAATCATCTTTTTCCATTGCATCTCCTTTACCCAACATTTCTTTCTGTAATCAGAGACTAAAGTTCTTAGCAAAAGGTGCTGAACAAGAACATCCAATGTAGAGTGCATTCATTTCCAGTCTAAACAAAGCAGGTGCTTCAAATTTCTCTCAGAAAACAGAGGAGTGAGGCCAACAGCTGCTTGATTTCAGAGAAATATAGTTAAGATGTTGTAAGTGCTGGGCGGAAGACAAAATTTAAAATTTCACAGTGCACAGCTAATGCTGTGAACTTTCTTCCAGATCCTCTGTTAAGACCAACTAACAGAGAACCAGACAGAGAAAAGAATTGCAGCTAATCATCACCAGATATTCACTAGAAATAGGGCTTAAAACCATATAGATAATCAGTAGGCATGATCTAAGAGAGGAATTAGAATTCCATTAGTACCTTGTAGATAGGAATGTATACCAAAGACAATCGACACAGGCGGCAGGCTCTGAAAATGGCTATATTTTTCTCTATTCAAGGGGAATTAGAAAATAAGCATTAAAACATTTTTTTAAGTTAAAACAAGGGAAAATGGGTATTTCTCTCTTGAGCATACTGTACAAATCATTTATTAAAGAAGCAATCAAAAATGTATAAAGTCTATCGTGAAAGCTTTAATTAAGAAGACCCAAGAAGCCATATGACTTATGAAACAATTTTCTTTAAATTATCACTTAACTTTAATTAAAACTGAACTGGAAATTTTGAATAATATATTAGAGTTACAGTGACCATATGATTGATTGTCCAACCAGGACGGACACTACTGAGAGTGAAAGGAAATGCCAAGCAGATAAAAAACTATCATAAACAAAACTGGGCAAACTGGAATGTATGATCCCTTTAACTAAAGTTATGCTTCATGCAAGAAAAAGATTTGAATTTAACTTTAAAATTAAAGACTATGTGTTCATGTATATGTTTCAAGTGTAAATAAAAGTTTAAAGAATGTACTTTTATTATTATTTCTACTTTAATGGCAAGAGTGTAGCAAGTCTAAGACTCGTGCACCAATGATGACAGTGAAAATTGATGTAACTTCTAGAAAGAGATGTGGCAATATGTATAAGGAGATTTAAAATTATCTTTATCTTTAACCTAGTAATTTCATTTTTCAGGAATCTTTGCTAGGAAAATAATCTACAGTTATCAAGCATGAGAATAGAGTGCCATATCCCTGTGGCAAGTCTATTGAATGGAGTCCACCCTTATCTGCAGTTTTGCATTCCTTGGTTTCAGTCACTCACAGTCAACTGCAGTCTGAAAATGTTATATTAATAGTATTTCGAGAGAAAAAGAGACCATATTCACAAAACTTGTATTACAGTATTTGTCATAATTTTTCTATTTAATTATTATTGTTAATATCTTATGCCTAATTTATAAATTAAACTTTGTCATAGGTATGTACACATATAGGAAAAAACGTAGCATATATGAAGTTCAGTTTTATTCCAGATTTCAGGCATCCACTGTGCGATCTTGAAATGTATCCCTCATGAATGAGAAGGAACCACTGTATAATTTTAATGCCTTTAAGAATAGGTAATGCTATGGAAAAATAATCACTTGCTAATATTAGGCAACAAAATTAAAACATGACATTGACTGTTCTGCTTAGCTGATTATATTTTTAAAATTATGTTACATAAAATATGTGTATTTAGTATAATGCTATATATGTTTGTATGTTTTAATATATGCAAGACTAAAGATATTCACTGGCAATCAAATTCACTGGCTATCACTAGGTAATGGGTCTAGCAGCAATTTAAATTTTCATATTTATGATTTAATGGTGTTCTTCAAATATTTTATGAGTACTATTTATTTAGTAAGGGAAGAAAGTTACATCAAATATAAAATAAATAACATTTTCTAGAAAACTTTAAAAAGAGATGAATAATTTCAAACAATGGAAGAGAAAAATAAAAGCCTATATAAGAAAAGAAAGGGAGCAGATCTTTGTGGCAAAAGAGAGAAAGCAAAAGAAACAAAAAGGATAATACTAAATGTTATAAGTAAACTCAAACATATGCTATTGACTGTAAATGAGCATAAACTCCTTGCTAAAGCCAAAGATATTCAAAATTAGTTTTTGCTTTTTTAACATAATTTTATTACAATTTTTTTTTTAAAAAACCCTCTGAATTAAAGCATACCGATACACCGGACTCATGCAAACAACAGGAAAACAAGATATGCAGTATTAATATCAGTAATGTAGAATTGAAAGCACAGTGCATTAATGAGACACTGAAAGCCTTAACAGTAAAAACATAAATATAGTAATATTTATGAAACTTTCTCCATCAGATTATAGCAGCAAACATAAAGCAAAACTATTAGATATAGGCAGACAAAATGGTAACAAAAATTGTTTTAACATATAACTCTATTAGGGCAGGGAAAAAATGAATGAAAATAAAGTGGTTACGCTAAGATGCAGTGGTTAATGTCATAGAGTCTGGTGCTAAACCACCAGAGTTTGAATCCTGGTTCTACCTCTTGATAGCAAAGGAATCTAATCTCCTTGTTTCTCAGTTTTCTCATATGTAAAATGAGGATAGTAGTGTTTAGCTCAATAGTATTATTGCAAAGATGAATTGAATTAATATCAGCAAAGGACTTAGAACAGTACCTAACACATACAAAATGAATCTCTGTATTTGCTATATCAAAATAAAAGTGTATAACTGAAAGTATATATACATATGCAAAGGGAAACAAAAAACTCAGAATTATCTTTTGGAGTGTGGACCTCTTGTGGTACACGTGGAATTTGTTCCTCCAGATCAAACGGTCAACCAAAGTTTTTATTGGGAAGTTTTGAGAGGCCGCGTCATAATTTGCAGAAGAAACATCCTGAGCTGTAGCCAACAGGTGACCGGTTCATCCACCATGACAATGCGTTTGCCCAAACTGTGCTCAATATTCAACCGTCTTTGACCAAAAACGTCATGACCTCCATACTCCACCCTCCCTGATCTTGCTCTGAGTGAGTTTTTTTGTTTCCCCCGATGAAAAAACTCCACAAAGGAAAAAGCTTTGCCAATGTGGAAGAGGTGAAACCCAAAACGGCAGAAGCACTAAAAGAAATCAAAACTGATGAGTTTAAAAATTGTTTTGTGGGGTGGAAAAAAGCATCTTGAGAGGTGTGTTGCATCAAACAGAGAGAACTTTGAAGGTGACTGTAATTTAAACATGTAAAAATAAATAAACAGACGGGCTCAGTGGCTCAGCCTGTAATCCCGCGCCTTTGGGAGGCTGAGGTGAGTGAATGGCCTGAGCCCGCGGGTTCGAGACCCGCCTGGGCAGGCGAGACCTCATCTCTACAATAAATCAGAAAATCAGCCGGGCGTGGTAGCGCATGCCTGTAATTCCGGCTACTGGGAAGGCTGAGGCGGAAGGATCGCCGGAGCCCAGCGGGTCGAGGCTGCGGTGGCCGGGAGCAGCCACTGCACTCCAGTCTGGGCGACAGAGTGAGACTCCAACTCAAAAAGTAAATAAATAAATAAATAAACAATTTTTAATAAATAAAATCCTGTTTGGGGGTTCCCCCTCATATATTGCATATATTATATACACCTTTATAATTTTATAGTCTATAAATAGAATATGCACTTTCAGAATTTAGGGAACATTTATAAAAATGTACTTTATGCCACTTAAGTTTTAAAAATGTATTTTAGAGAATAGGTGAAATTATCAAATATAACACAGAGTTGTTAACTAAAATTTAAAAAAAACAACACAGAAAATGAGAGAGGTTAAAATCATCCGCCCAAATAACTTCATCAAATAAGAATGAAGTTGAAGTTGTAGCAAGGAGTAAATACAAAATTTAAAATCAGTAATTTTCAAATGAAAGGAGTACTCTTGAAGAGCATGTTCAAATAAAAGGATAGACTTTTTTTAGACTATGCATATATATTCTCCCCACATGGATTGATATGTACCACCCTAGAAGCATGACAAAATTAACTGCAGTAAAAAGCCATTACTAATGGTAGTACTCTTTCATATCTTTCAGAGGCAAAATGAAACAAAACAAAAAAGCTGAGACCTATTGTCTCAATTGCTTTCAATTAAAGTTTCAGGCTCAGATTGTTCTATGGGTGAGTTCCTCTAATTTTGAAGATCCACAAACTTCCTGCACTCAACCAACTGTAAAAGAGCAACAGACAATGGTATAAAGGCCCTCAATGCATTCCCTAAAATTAAGATAAGCTGAAATCAAAAGTTGGAAAGGCTCTCCTATTCCCCAAAATATGGCTAGACAACTCTCATTGGAATGTAAAATCCAACAAAGCAAACTTTTTCTGTTTTGATTGTTCAATATGCCCTGTACCTAAACCAGTTTCTGGCAAACATTAAGTGCTTACTGGATGTGTGTGTATGTGTATAAGCATAAGATGTCTTCTGTGAATGGGATTTATAATTTCTAAATCAAACACAGTCAACCTAAAAATCTCATTTAGACCATAGAGGTAAAGAGCTATCCACCATAAATAGGCAGGGTTTAATACAAGAATGAAAGATTACTTAGTTTTAAAACATATACTTATTCAAGTAATAGAAACCATTAGGTAAGTTTCATATGAAAAACTGCATTATATTGTTCAAAATAGCAAGAACCTGGAAGCAACCATGCTATCCATCAAAAGAGGACTGGATTTAAAAAATGTGGTACATATACATGATGGAATACTACGCAGCCATAAAAAAGAACAAAATCATGAATTTCGCAGCAACCTGGGTGGAACTAGAGTCTATAATACTGAGTGACCTCTCACAGAAACAAAGATCCGAGTATCACATGCTCTCACTCATATAATGGACCTTGAACATCCAACGTAATACTATAAGAAAATGACTGACAGTACTGGGAAACTATGGGGGGGAGGGGAAGGGAGATGGGATTAACGGTAGTAAATATCTGTCTAGGGATAGGGAGACACTCCTTATCAACAAGGGTGCCTGAACGAAGCTTATTTGTATACCTAACCCCTAACTGTACCCCACAATATCATAATTAAAAATATTGATTAAAAAAAAGAAAAACTGCATTATACATCCTGTAGATGTCTAATCAAAATTGAATAAAATCTGACACTTATTTCTCATTTTTTAAATCATTTTTAAAGGATTCTTAGTAAAATTAGAAATAATTAATTTCCTATCACTCTAAAAATTAAATATTTAAAAAGCAATAGCCTCACATCTATAACATAAGGAAGACTTGTTTCTCCTGGGCTTCCTCTCCCACACTCCCTCCCACTGCACACCAGATGGAGAGAGCAACTCTTTGACTGACAACTTTGAAAGAAACGGCCAGGTATGCCAGCTTAGCCCCTGAGGAAGAAAAACAAAAGTTTGTCATGTGAAGAATACTAATGCCTTTAAATTATCAGGCCCAGAGAGGCAATTAAAATGTAACCGCAGTCTCATCTAACTCTCCCTTGAGCTATAGAATTACCTCTTGAAGCCACTTGCTATGTGGGCTCTGCACTGCTGCAAGCAGCCATAAAAAAAGTCATACACCCTACAATTCAACAATGTGGAGTAAGTCGCCAACCAATGTCATTTCTCTAAACCCTCAATAAAGAGGCCTCTTAAGGCTATTTCATATCAATGAAATCATTCAATATATGGTCTTTGGCATCTCGCTTCTTTCACTTAGCATGTTTTCAAGGTTTATCCATGCTGTTGCATGTATCAGTACTTCATTTCTTTTTATGATTGAATAATGGTCCTTTGTGTTGATGTACTACATTTAGTTATCTATTCATCAGTTGCTGGACATTTGGGTTGTTTCCACCTGTTTGCTATTGTAAATAGAGCTGCCATGAACATTCGTATGCAAATTTACTTGGGGTATATTGTTAAGTCACAAATAGTTCTACGTTAACTTATCGAAGAATTCCCAATTGTTTTCTAGAGCAACTAAACCATTTTTACATTCCCACTAGCAATATATGAGAGTTCCAATTTCTCCATACCCTTGTCAACATTAATTTTCTGTTGTTTTTTATTACAGCCATCTTAGTGGATGTGAAGTGGTATATCATTTCAGTTTTTTTCACATTTTCCTAATGACTAATAACATTGCACATATTTAAAGTGTTTTTTGGCCATTTGCATATCTTTGCATAAATATCTACTTGAGTACCTGGCCTATTTCTTAAATTGGGTTGTTTTTCTTTTGTGTTGAGTTGTACATTTTTGTATATTCTGAATAATCAATCATCATCTGATATTGGATTCTCAAATATTTTCTCTCATTTTGAGGGTTGTCTGTCTCTTGATAGTCTTTTTTGATTCACACGTGTTTTTAAGTTGATGATGTCCTATTTATCCATTTTTCTTTGTTTCTTATGCTTTTGATGTCATATCCAAGAAACCACCTATTCACCGAAGATGAACTATTTACATCTATGTTTTCTTCTAGGAGTTTCATAGTTTTAGCTCTTACATTTAGATCTTTAGTCCACTTTGAATTAATTTTGCATATGTCGTAAGGTAAGTGTCCAATTTCATTCCTTTGTATTTGGATATCCAGTTGTCCTAGTACCATTTGTTGAAGATGTTATTGTTTCACCATTATGGTTATGGCACCTATACTGAAAAATGAATTGATCACCAATTCAATTCTATTTCTAGACTCTCAATTTTATCTCACTGACCTATATCTCTATCCTTATGCCAAGGCCTAACTTTTTTTTATTATTTATACTTGGTAGCAGTTTGTGAAATCAGGAAATGTCATTCTTCCAACTTTGTTCTTTTTCTTTTTCAATATTGTTTTGGCTATTCAAGTTCTTTCAAAATTCTAGATGAAATTTATTATTCACTTGTCCATTTCTGCAGAAAGTGGCGATATTTTGATAGGGCTTTTGCTGAATCTGTTGATGGCTTTGAGGAGTATTGCCATATTAGCAATATTAAGATTTCCGCACAGATCAATGGTTGCCTGAAGACTGTGTGCATGCTGTGTGTGTGTGTGTGTGTGTGTGTGTGTGTGTGTGTGTGTGTGTTTGTGTATTGCAAAGGGACAAAAGGAAACTTTTGAGAGTGATGGAAATAATCAATATACTAATTGACAATGCCATGGGTGTACATATTTGTCAAAACTTGTCAAATTATATACTTTAAATATGTGCAGCCTGTTGCATGTAGATTATGCTTTAATAAAAAGTTGTAAAACTTAAAAAAGGATTTCCAATCCACAAACATGGGATTTTTTTTTCATCTAGTCAGGTCAGTCTTCTTTCTTTCAAAAATGTTTAGTAGCTTTCAGTATACAAGTCTTGCACTTCCTGGCTTAATTTATTCTTAGAATTTATTCCTGTACAGTTCAATGATTATGAAAAAATTCTATTATAAAAATAATGGACCACACTCTTTCATGTTAAAACCACTTGACAAACTAGGAGTGGAAGGGAATTTTTTCTACATGTTAAAGGATATTCATGAAAAATCCACAGCTAAAATTATAGTCAGTGTCTAAAGACTGAAAGTTTTCCCACTGTTGGGGCTTGGCAGATAATATCCCAAAATATGGTACTTTGACATGCTGAATTAAAGAAGTAGCCTTAAGATTTCTCTGACCTCTCTCTGCTTAATCCTGTCTCTCCCAAAGCACAAGATAAGATTGTGCTCTGAGATTCTTATCTATCTTTATTCCTAATAGAATTTGATGGTATCATAAGTAGAATTGTTCTCTTAAACACATTTTTTGGATTGCTTACTGATATTAAATGTAAACATAAATAATGTATGTGTGTTGATCTTATATCCTACAACCTTGACAATTTTATTTACTAGATGTAAGTGTGTGTGTGTGTGTGTGTGTGTGTGTGTGTGTGTGTGTGTGTAACCTTTTGGATATTCTATAAATGAGATCAGGTAATCCATAGATATGATTTTACTTCTTCCTTTTCAATTTGGATGCCCTTTATTTCTTTTTCTTGCCCTAACTGCTCTACCTAAAACTTCCGGTAAAATGTTAACTAGAAGTGGCAGGGAAGGCATTCTTGGCTTGTTTTAGACTTAGGGTTGTAGGGACAAAGGAAAAAAGCTTCCCCCCTTCACCCACCGAAGGATCACTGAAAACGAACTGACAAAATGCAGATTAATAGAGGGAAAAGGCATACATTTTAGTGTGCATGCATGGGGGAGTGCAGGAGAATGATTACCCAATAAGCCTGGGGGGTAACGATGCTTATATATCTCTTTTTATAGGGAAAGAGCACACAGGGATATAGGGATAAGCTATTTTCAGAAGGTAAGTAAATGGACCCAAGAGGTAGGCATTATCTTGTGAATGATTCTCTTTGGAAATTGAAAGGAACTGAAAAACAAATACCAGTTTGGGACAAAGTTCCAAGTCCCTCTGAGATCTGGGTGTTAAATTTTCTGTCTCTTCCTCTGTGACATGAGTTTTAACATTTTCTAGTTAATGAAATTTCAGGGGAGGGATCAAAGGCAATTGTGTTCCTCTCTGGGGGTCCAATTTCTAGGTAGATAAGGAAACCTCAGAGAACAGTCTTATCCTAGGCTTTGGGAGACACAGAGGGTTAAGCAGAGAGAGGTCAGAGAAATCATGAGGCCACTTCTATAATTCAGCAGGTCAAAGTGCCATATTTTGAGATATTGTTTCCCAAGTCCCAACAGGGGGAAAGCTTTCAGTCTTGAACCACTGACTATAATTTTGGCTGTGGGTTTTTCATGAATGGCTTTTACCATGTAGAAGAAACTCCCTTCCATTCCTAGTTTGTCGAGTGGTTTTAATATGAAAGGGTGTGGTTCATTATTTTTATATTAGAATTTTTGATAATCTTTGCACTGCACTCTACAGGGAAGATTTTGTAAAATGCAGCATAGCCATTAAAGGGACATTAATATTGACATTATAGAAAAAATACGCCGAATATTCAGGACTTCCCATTGCACCACTGTAGAATATAGAAATAGACAGCAACATAAGAAAAAAAATAAGGATTCCACTTACAGTGAAACTTCCCTTTCCATTCCTGGCCATAACTTAGTGTGAAGGGAGAGTGGAGTCCTTAGTAGTACCCAGAGTAAGAAAATGCCATGAGCAGTTACCTTACAGAACAGTGTATGGTATGTTAGTGATCTTTTACTGTGTAAAATATGACTCCCAAACTTCACAGCTTAAAATGAACATTTATCTCTTTTAACTTCTGTAGGTCAGAAATTCCCAACCTGTAGGTTAGAACCAACTTATCTGGGTGGCTCTTCATAATATCGCAGTCAAGTTATTGACTGGGGCTAGAGTTATCTAATGGCTTGACTGGAGCCAGAGGATCCTCTTACAGGATGACACACACAAGGCTGTTGGCAAGAAGCTTCTATGCCTTGCTATGTCAGCCTCTCCACAAGGCTGCTTGAATATCTTTGTGACATGGCAGCTGGCCTCCCTCAGAGAGAATGATCTACGAAAGAGTGCCAGAAGGAATCTGTAATGCCTCTTATGACCTACTCATGAAAGTAACACACATTCATTTCCACCACATTCTATAAGAAGATAGTCACTAAATCCAGCCTATACTCATGTGGAGAGGGATTAGCTTCCCCCATTGAAGAGAGCAGTGTCAAGTAATTTGTGGAACATATTTTAAAACCTCCACACTGAAAAATACAATTACTTTTTCCATATGCAATAGTCTGACATAGTATGGATAAACACTCCAAAAAACAAAAGACACTATCAAAACCAGGTAAAACTATTTACCTAGCTGCATACAGAGATAATAAAGAGGACAGGCAATAATGACACATTAGAAACTTCCAACTACATAATATATTGTAAATATTTAAATATCCTTTCAGTAATATAAATCAAATATACCTGAATCTAGATTATGAATGTTTTATCTTGAAAGACTACTACTATAAAATGAAAGAACTATATGAATCTATATTTTAGAGTAAATCTTTTGAAATTTCATGAGGTGAAATTTACGAAACTGACAGACATAAAAGTAGCCATCAAAGGTTCATTGTTAAAAACTGAATAGCTTTGTTTGGTCCTTCCTTTTAGTTATAGGACCCCACAATAGACACATGAAGACGTTTTATGACTGTCATCATCGATGTCACAGCATTGTTTTTAGTACCCCAAAACTTATGATCAGAAAATGAAGCTCCCTGTTGCATTTCAAAGAATTTTTTCATGCTGTATATCTGCATTTAGGCCCATTGTTTCCAAGGAATGGTCCAGTAGCACTCAGAGAACTGAGCATTATAACTCTCTGAGTATAGAAATAACTAAACTCACAACCAGCTTGATAACTAAATAGAAATACTGGCTTGTGGTGACAAAAAAAAAAAAACACGTAGTTTCGGGGAGTGAAAATTGTAAGTCAAAAGATCTCAAAGACATGTTCTTAAAATATTTTCTTGAAAAGATGTCTGTGGATCAGCATTTTTCATCACAACACTTTCGAGGCATGTGAAAACTGATTCATGAGTGTGAATTTATGGGACACTGAGCATAACATCAGGAGATAATCCTGCAAGTAATTATCACACATAAAAGACCTCCTGTTACAAAATGAAATTTTCCTCACACTGAGGGAAATTACTCATACTGTCCTGTACTTGCCTTTTTTAGAAAAGTTCATTCTGCTTTATATATGGTAGAACCCAGCAAATGAGGAGGCTAGAAACATTGAAAGGTAAAAAAATTTCTCTATTTTCATCATCTACCAATTAGTTTGGTCTACACAGAGGTTCACATGCTGGCAGCTGGTGGTGGCTGCAGGTTGGAAATTCAGCTAGGGCTGTCAGAGACAGATCTTTCCCTAAGGACCTCTCCACATGGCTGCTGAGACTCTTCACTGCATGAAGGCTAGATTCCAAGAAGGATTCACCCAAGAAGCGAGGGTAGAATATGCAGATCTTGGAAATTAAAGTTATATATATATTAAGAGCTGACCCAGAAATGGGTGAGAAAATCAGCTTTACTTCTTTATGTGGGGGTAGCAAATTGCCTTTATAAACTAGCACATGAACTGGGTATGAGAAGCCAGTTCTTTCTAGTCCCTAGATTTCTTAAGTCTCATCTTGTAGGGACATGAGAAATCTACTACCTCTGAGCAAACGTTTTCACAAAATGTTTGTATAAGGAGACATTCCATCTTAAAGATGCTCTCTCTCTCTTTCTCTCTCTTTCTCTCTCTCTCTCTCTCTCTCTCTCTTCTCTCTACACACACACACACACACACACACACACACACACACACACACACACGCAATCTCTGCTATATCTCTGTATAACTTTCACTCTCTGGAAGGAAGAATGGGCAGCCCTATACAAGATCAGAGCTTCCTAGTCTGCAAATTTATCTCCTTAACTGTACCTGGCTGCATGTGCTGGTCCTATCAGACCCTCAGATCATGACATTGAGGGACTAGAATTCAGGGAACCCAACACAAGACATCCTCTGGCTGCTACATTTGCTGAGAAATAAACAGTCCTGGTCTCTGATCCTGTGTTCTTGTGTCTTTTACAAGTAGGGTAAAAACTTAGGTCCTTCACAGTTTCTGATTTAACAACGGGAAATATTTTTGTAGCCATATTTGCAAATACATCATACTAAGAAAGAAAAAGAGTATCAACATTGGTAGCACAGAACCCAGGGAATAGGATATGAAGGGCCACTTTGCTTTAAGTGGACAAGTAATCCCAAGCGGGAACCAGTTTTTGCCCAGGTAAGAAAAATGTCTAAAGAATAGACTAATTTTGGAAAGAAAAGCTACTAAGAAGTATTCTTAGACAGTCATTTATTTTTATAGAGGAGAAATTGTATTGTTCCGTAGGATCTCAAATATGAGGTGAAAGAGGTAACATTTTGAGGAAATACTATAGGTCAGTATCTCCAGCATATCCTAGAGGCTATTTGAACAGTAAAGTTACTAACCAAGTATAACAAAGCAAAATCCACAGACACAGCAGGAAAATTTTGTTTAAAAAATGAAGGCCAGAATTTCAAAAAGAGTTGGAGGCTTGAGTTTATAGTCAACAATCCACTATTATCAGTGTATTCTTCTTTGTCAATTCTTATGTCCATGGTTTCATGACACGGAGGTATCAAGCATCAAATCTAGTTTTCCTTCACCTAGTTTTCCTTTGTACTTTATTATGGCACTAGCTTTAAAACACCTATGATCAGAATTGTATGCGTTTTTCTTCTTCATTAGATCATAAATCTCTGGAATTTGGGGTAATATTTTATTTATTTCTGTGGTCCTAAAATTATCTGACATGGTATTTTGGTCAGAAGAGGCACACGACAGTAGAACTGACTTCATTCCTTAAATGATCATATATTCAAGAGTTACATCTGCTGCTTTTTATAAGCAGTTAATGTTAATTGCCTAAATTTTATTATTTAATTAATTAATGCCAAACATAATTTTTTATGGTATACAGTGAAATTATCTGTCCAGATTTAAAGCTATCATCTATTAATCATTTGTAGTAATACACATAGTGAATAGTGTAAATGGCCTAAAACTGGTGTAAAGCCATCTGAAAAAGGAGCTAAACCATCCATTAAACTGCGTCTAGAAATCTTCAGCTCCTTCAGCTCCTCGACCTGTCCAGAATCACATGTTTTGCCAAATGATTTTACCATATTTGTCTTTCTTCTCGCCAGTGGCGTCAACCGTACCATCTGGATGCAGACGGACAAATCCGCCAGTCAGTCTGTTGTAGAACTGAAGAGTATTTCCTTTCATAAACTTCCAGCTTTCTGCAGTCCACTGAAAAGAAAAACAAAACAAAACCAAGACACCAGTACGAGAAGCCATTTGAACAGTGCGTGTACTAAATAGTTTGAAGCTCAGAGTAAAAGCTTACTGTTTCTTTTCTCTTAAGTTCTAGCTTCTGCCCTGAGAAGATAAAGGAAAGAGAGGATCATCCATTTCAGCAGTGTCATGGTTTCTCAGTCATCACAAAACACAATTTTCCAAGAAATGTGTGTACATGACACTTACTTGCAGAGAAGATACTGTTATCGCTGGCATACAGTTCTCTGACAATTTTACGATCATCAGCCCCTTGATCCAGCCACCTGTGGAAAGAAAAGTATGTGGATTATTTTCCAACTTTATATATAGTCAGACTTTACATAACTGCCATTAGCAATTATCTTCCCAAGTCAGAAATGATGGATAATTGGGAAAGACAAGGTTGTCTAGTTGTTAAAGGCAGAGGAGCACAGAACAGAAAAGGAAATCCTGCATGACCGTAAGAGTGCAAGGGAGGTGGAAGAAACAACTGCGCTATGAAAAGGTTAAAATACATCCATTCCCTTATCCACGGGTGAGTTATTCAATCAGTTAGCCTGCTAACTGCGGAAGTCATCAAAGGTTTTATGTCCATCAGATGAATCTATCCTGCCCTTTGGCCACCAGCTACCACTTAAACTTCTGTCACTTATTTCATAAGTGGCTATTATTGGTTCCATGAGGAAAAAGGCAGGGGAGTATTGAAAGAAAAAGCAAATCTGTCACTACGACTGAGAAAAAAACTCAAAAATCAAGGTCCATGGACAGTGGGTCAGCTATATCACCACTATGTAAAAAGCTACATGAAACATTGTGCACATTTATTATTTTTGAACCTAATGTGGGATCTCATCCACAAGAAATACGTTTCCTTGTCAGAGACTGTTGATCTCCTCATGGATATGTAGAGAGAAATCATTTTTTCAAATATGTCTTAATTTACCATTAAATATTAAATTTGCCTAACCAGGAATGATGATCAACATAATGGCTATCTTTTTCGGTAGAAGAAGCAGCCCCTAAGATTAATATTCGCAAAAGTAACCTAACAAAGTCTCGATGACTAGGAAAAACTAAACAGGCTATGCAGTTCTCAATATGTGAACTTGAAAGTGACTGATATGAAATGAATGTGTTCGGCGTAAAAGCACACCTACAAACCTGTGACAGAAGAAGGCATACTCGTGGTTTGTTGTAGGATCCTTGACAACAACGTCGTCAAGAAACCAGCCATTTCCTAAATACAAATTGAAGAAAAAAATGTGATGTGAATATATACGTCCCAGTATTATTTCAAGTTTTGAGAAGTAGGTTCTAGCTTCCAAGTGTATAGAAAGACATTCTGCAACATAAAGATTTGGTACTTTTAAGTAAAGCAAATTATAATGGAAGTAAACTGTCAGCTACATTTAAACGTGTCTCTCATACTTATAATAAAAGGACAGCGTTGCTTTAAGGTTTCGGGTTTTGTGTGTTTTTCCAAACAATTGAAGATAGGACAGTTGTAGGATTGTTCTTCATTTCATAAACTGCGTTCATAATCCTGGACCTAATATCCTCCAAAGAATATTCACTTGAAGAGTTGGAAATAATTTCTATTTCCAGAAAGTTATTAAAGTTCAAATTTAAGCCAAGTATGCATAAACCAAAAAAAGTGCATTTTCAGTGTCATTCAGAAATTCTTCCCAAGTACATAAACTAAGCTGGTATTGTATTTTCTTTCTCAATGTTTAATTTCATGTTAGTTTGCAAACTGGAGTTGGCTAAAATACAATTTTACTTATAGATAAAATAAAATATTTTAATCGGTCATAGTGGTTTTGTATATGCAAAGATCCAGCTCAAAATAATCCTCCCCAATTAAAGTCCTTACATGAGTTAATGAGTTAATGCTAATCAGCTTTAGGATAAAACTTTTAAACAAAAAATACAACCCTATTCTGCTTATTCTTCCGCTTCATCCCTCATCACGTCGTTCCATCATTGAGTGGTGCCAAACTCCTCACAGTTCTCTAGATTGGTGGTTCTCAAACCTAGCAGGCATCTGAATCACCAGGAGGGATTATAAAACACAGACTGCTGCGCTTCACACCAAGAACTTCTGATTCAGTATGCCTGGCATGGGCAGCCCACAGTGAATAACTGTCCCAGTTTGCCCAGGACAAAGGGGCTTCCCAGGATGTGAGATTTGGGGAGCTAAAACCAGGACAGTCACAGGCAAAGTAGGCTGGTTGGTCATCCTCGATAAAACTCCAAAAATTGAGTTTTCAGCAAATTTTCTAGGCAATGGTGTTGGTCCAGGAGCCACACTTTGAAAATCACTGCCACAGATAATTCATAGTCACAATTCTATGCCCTTACATATGCTATTCTCTCTGCCTAGAATAAAATGCCCCAAAATGTTATTATTTAATTTCATTTTTAAATGCTACCCTCCCTCAAAAAAAAAAAAATCACTTGTCTCATTTAAGGAAAAAGAGCATGCTACCAGAATTCTGAAATGGGTTTTAGGAACTACTGAGGAAGCTGTTTAAAACAAAACAAACGAAAAAAAAAAAAAAACCTCTGAAAGTAAAAAGGTATTGATTTGAAAAATACTTTGTAAGTTAATAAGATAGCTTAAAATTACATTGTCTACATTTTTAGTATTTTTTATAAGGAAGACCTAGGACTGGATTTAGAGAACCAGAAAAGATGTGTTCCTGAATATAACTAGGGTGTTCCTGCAGGAATTAGGGAAAATAATGAAAGTTAAGCAGTTCTATTGAATGTGTTACTTTCTTACATAATACATAAAATAAGTAGCTTTATATTTCTAATTGCTTAATGTAACATTTATTTTTTATAGGATCGGATTTAAGAACATAAACAATAAGGAGTATTAAGAGCATGTATATTCTAACATCTAACCCAAAAAATCAGTTAATCTGCTCTATATATGTTAAATTATATTTTATATATATGGCATATATATATATATATATATATATCATGCCCATATGTAATCAAATTGTAGCCTACTGTATAAAGGGTTGGTGCCCTGCTAGGTAGATAACAGTTATGTACTTAACATATTGTTTCCTCTTTCTAGTTATACAAGATGGCTACATTATTCAGCCTCCCCTGAAATTAATCAGAAGGTCATTTGATTCATTTGTTACCAATGGAATGAGAATACAAATGATATTAGGCACTTGCAAGCCCAGCCCTTAAATACAGCCCCCAACAGCGGAAGTTGGCCTAATTCTCTGGCCAACTCCCGCTTCCCCTGTAACCTTGAAAGGTACATAGCACCTGGAACAGCCACACACTGGCTGAGGCCTGACCCTGATTCACTGTTTGAAGAACAACTTCCTGGGAAGCTTTTCTAACTTCCTTTAGCCTGCTGTGTGAACAACAAATAGTGTTGTGTAAAACCCATCATATTTTGGAGTAGTTTGTTACAACCAGTGAGCATTAATTATGCCACACATCAATCTTCTTCGTTCACTTGACATTAAACATGAGCATTTTCACATTTTTCCTAAGTGTACTTAGACAACAAGATTTTAAAAGTCATATAGTATTTCAGTGTATGGACATACCACATAAAATGTTTTCTATTTCAAGATAAGGAATTTTGTTCTTATGCAAAATAGAGCTACAATTTTGAGCATATACCCTATTTATACTTAGTTTTTAATAACGTTCTAGATGTAGAATTATTGACTTAAGTTAAGTACTACCATCAAGTAGCAACTTAGTAACAATCCCTTCTCCCTCATCCCACTGATTTTGATCTAGGACATTTTATCTGATTTGTTCATCATAGTCCCAAACAGCCAAATCCAGATGTCCTTAAATGGACAAATGGTTAAACCAACTGAGGGACGTCTGTACCACAGAATACAAAAAGCAATAAAAATAAATGAACAATTGACATGAACAACTTGAATGAATCTCTTGGAAATTATACCGAGACAAATTTAAAAAGTCAGCCCTCAAAGATTACATAGCATATGATTCCATTTATACAGCTTTCGAAATAAGAAATCTTAGGAACATAGTATAGGTGAGTGGTTGCCAGAAGTTAAGAACGGGGGTAAGAGGAGGGGTAAGAGGAGGGGAAGAAGATGTGGCTATAAGGGACACCATGAGGAATCATTCTAGTGACAGCATTCTTCTGTGTCCTGAGTATATTGATACCAATATCCTGGTAGTGATAATGTACTATAGCTGTGCAAGACATTACTATCAGGGAAAACTAGGTAAAGGGTACAAAGAATCATTCTGGATTATTTCATACAACTTCATTTGAATCTACAATTTTCTCAGAATGAAAAGTAGCATGGGAAATTATTAAGTTTTAAAGTTTTTATATCTTTGAATAATAAAAATCTATTTGGGGGCCATTGCCCAACTAAACTACTTCTGGCCATGTGTTTTTTGAGCTATGGCCAGGCCATGTTTTCCTAAGCTTTGGACCCCTCCCCTACCTTGGGTAGGTGAATCTCCCCTCTCTCCTCTCTCTCTCTCTCTCTCTCTCTCTCTCTCTCTCTCTCTCTCTCTCTCATATCTCCTCTTTCCTCTCCTCTCTCTAATTTACGTCTAAATAAACTATATATTCCCATCTAAAAAAATTATTTTTGGTCATTTTCAAATTACCAAATTGATTGGTTTTTTAAAATATCCATTACTCATTTTCAATTAAATCCATTTAAAACCTAGTTCAGATTACATTCTGTATTACAGATTTAACTGTCTGTTATTCTGACTTTTGTCAAACTAAATTTAAAACCCATTTTAATCCAACTTAATTTTAATTTCAATATGAAGATATTCCTTGTTAATCATTTTCAAAATGTTATTGTTTATTATATCCTTTACATTTTTCAAGATAATAACTGAATCTTTTTAACAGCCTTATTGAGGAATAATTTCTAGACCATTAAGTTCATCTTTAAAATAGTTTCTATGGTTTGTAGTAAAACTGCAGCCTTGTGCAGCCATCACCATAGCCCAAATCCAGTGCCCTTTCATCAGACCAAAAAGAAACATTGTACCTATTCACATCTCTCCCCACTTCCTCCCCTTACCCCCCAACCCTATCCCCACCCCCACCCCAAGCCCTCCCTCTCCCAGACTTAGTCAACCACGGACTACTTTTTGACTTTAATAGATTTACCTATCCACGTTTTACACAAATTGGGTCACACAATACGTGGTCTTTTGTAACTTGCTTATTTAACTTAAACAGAAAAGGGAACTCTGCTGTCTGTGTCAGGACTTACCTGTGGGTGAGATGTGTTGCTCTACGTAGATTCCAGATTTTATCACCTCTAGGCTTAATCAAAATGAGTAGGTACATCTACTCATTTTCCCCACTTGTGATGCTGTACCTGATTTTAGAGCAGCCAATAGTCTTTCCCTAAAGAAACCACTGCAGCAGTCTCTTTCCGTCATAGCCTGGGCTTTTCATAAAATGAATCTGGCAGCAAACTGTTTTTTCCAAAGCAAAAGGACAATCCTGGGTGCACTTTGGCTTATCAAAATTCTAAAGTCCTTTTATTGCAAATGCACCACAGAAACAGGCATCTGGAATATGCAGAAAGCCAAAACCTTCACCTCTCTCACCAAACAATAGCAGTGATTCTGGAGCACCAAGAGGAACTGGATCACACAACCAGCCATGACCACTGGTAAACAAATTGTTAAGGAACACACAGGTTCACAAGGTGGGTAGAGCCTATAAATCAAAATCTCTTGACTGTAGCCCTCAGTATTTCTTAATATAGCTTTCAGACAAGGCCACCCTAATACAAATGGGTTTGTTTTTCATTGTTGATGTTATATAGAGAAAGAGAAATTTGTCTATATTTCTATATTTCTATCTATTTTCATATTTTCCATCAAATATTGCTAGTGGTAAAGCAGCCACCAGTTATTGTATATTGACTTAATATTTAGTCACTGTACAAATTATCCTATTTCTTTTATTCATTTTTCAGTTGATTCTTTTTTAATCATAATAGACATTTATATCTCCTATAAGCAATAATTTTAATTTTTTCCAAAGTTATAACTGCTAGAAAAACCTTATTATAATTCTTATAATGTTTTCCAAAGAATAACTTGTATATATTTATAACACAAAATTAAGCATTTAGAAATAAAATACGACGCTCACATGTACCAGTTTAGTTTATGTACGTGGGGAGGATTTCTAAATGTCTATGAACACGCACATTTTTTTGTTTATGTATACTTGGTTTAAATTTCAACTTTAGGCGAGTGGACTGCCTGAGCCCGCAGGTTCGAGAACAGCCCAGGCAACTTGGTAAGACCCCCCGTCTCTACAATAAAAAATAAAATAAAATAATTACCGGGTGTGGTAGCATGTATCTGTATTTCCGGCTACTTGGAAAGCTGAGGCGAAAGGATTGCCTGAGTGACACTGGAGTGACCGTGAGTGTGCCACTGCACTCCAGCCTATGCAACAGAAACTCCACCTCAAAAAAATTGAACTTTAATAACTTTCTGGAAATAGAAAGTATTTCTAACTTATCAAGTAAATATTCTTTGGAAGATATTAGGTCCCTGATTATGAATTCAGTTTATAAAATCAAGAGCAATTCCACTTCTGAGGGGGAATGCACTCAATTTTTCTTCATTCAGGATGAATTGGCTGTGGGTTGGTAATACATAGCTTTTATTATTTTGAGGAATGTTCCCTCTATGCCTATCTTGCAGAAGTTTTTTTAATCATGAAGGGATGCTGAATTTTATCAAATTCTTTTTCCGCACATCTATTGAGATGATCATATGATTTTTCTAATTCTGTTTAAGTAGTGGATCATATTTATTGGCTTGTATATTTTAAACCACCCTTGAATTCCTGGGATAATACTCCCTTAGTTGTGGTGAATTATGCTGTTGACTTCAGTTAGCTAATATTTTGGTAAAGATATTAGCATCTAGGTTCATAACAGGTATTGGTCTGCAATCTTCTTTTTGGTTGTTGTGTATTTTCCTGCTTTGATATCAAAGTGATACTGGTTTTGCAGAATGAGTTAGGGAGAATTTCCTCCTTGTCAATATTATAAAATAACTTCAGTAAAACTGGTACCAGTTATTCTTTGAAAGTCTGGTAGAATTCAGCCGTGAGTTCTATTGGGTCCTGGACTTTTTGTTGTTGTTGAGAGACTTTCATTTACTGTTTCAATCTTGCTATTCATTATTGGTCGGCTCAAAGTTTCTGTTTCTTCCTGATTCATAGTTGTGGGGGTTGTATGTTTTCAAGAATTTATCCATTTCCTCTAGAGTGTTTAGTTTGTGTAGAGGTATTCATAATAATACTGAATGTTCTTTTGAATTTCCATTGTATCAGTTTTAATGTCACCATTTTCATTTCTGATTGAGCTAATTTGAATCTTCTCTTTTTTTCTTAATTAATCTAACTAGTGATCTTTCAATTTTGTTTAGCTTTCCAAAGAAGCAACGTTTTGTTTCAGTGATCATTTATATTGTTTTATTTCAATTTTATTTAGTTCTGATCTGATTTTCATTATTTATTTTCTTCTGCCAGCTTTGGGTTCAGTTTACTCATGTTTTTCTAGTTCCTTGAGCTGTGATGTTAGGTTGCTGATATGCAATCTTTCAGTTTCATTACTGTAGTTCTTAAATGCCATATACTTTCCTCTGAGTTCAGTCTTGGCTGTGTCCTGGAGGTTTTAATAACTTGTTTCACTGTTGTGATTCATTTTGAGGAATGTCTTAATTTCCATCTTGATTTTATTGTTGGCCCAAAGATTATTCATGAGGAGATTGCTTAACTTCATTGTTATTGTTTTTTACTGAAAGTTCTCCTTGAAGTCATGTCTAGTTTTATTCCACTGTGGTCTAAGAAGGTACCTGATATTATTTCAATTTTTTTTTTAATTTATTGAGACTTGATTTGTGGCCTACCATATGTTCTATCTTAAAGAATGCTTCATGTACTGGTGAGAAAAATGTATATGCTTTAGTTTTGGGGTGGAATGTTCTGCAGATGTCGGTTAGTTCCATTTGCTCTGGGGTCGAGTTTAACTCCAATGTTTATTTGTTGATTTTCTGCCTTCATGATCTGCCTATTGCTATAAGTGAGGTGTTGAAGTCTCCCACTATTATTGTATTATTGTCGATCTTTTTTTCCTTTTTTTTAGTTCTAGTGGAATTTGTTTTATAAAGCTGAGCGCTCTGGTGTTAGATGCATATATATTTTAAGTTGTTATATATTCTTTTTGAACTGATCCCTTTATCATTAAATTATAAACATCTTTGTCTTTTCTTAACTGTTGTTATTTTAAAATCTGTTTTATCTGATATGAGAATGGCTACTCCTGCTCATTGTTTGTTGTCATTTGCATGGAATTTTTTTTTTCCATTAGAGCTCCCTTGATTATTTCTTATAGAGCCAGTCTAGTGGTGACAAATTCCCTCAGTATTCGCTTGTCTGAAAATGACTTCATTTCTCCTTCATTTATGACACTTAATTCTGTGGGATACAAAATCTTTGGCTCTCTTTTTTCTGTTTCAGGAGATTGAAGATGGGGCCACAATCCCTTCTGGCTTGGAGGGTTTCTGTGGAGAAGTCTGCTATTCGTCTGACAGGTTTACCTTTGTAAGTTATTTGATGTTTTTGTCTCACTGATCTTAAAATTATCTCCTTCATGTCAACTTTGTATAACTGGATTATTATGTGCCTTGAGGAAAACCGTTTTGCAATTTATCTTCTATGAGCTCTTTGAGCTTCTTGTATCTAGATGTTTAGATCTCTGGCAAGGCCAGAGAAGTTTTCTTACATTATCCCCTTTAAAAAGTTTTACAAACTTGTTACTTTCTCTTCTTCCTTGGGAACATCTATAATTTTTAGGTTTCAATATTTTACATAATCCTACATTTCTAGGTGATTTTTTTCTATAATTCTGATTCTTTTTTCTTTATTGATGTCTGATTGGGTTAGTTTGAGAGCCTTGTCTTCGAGTTTTGAAATCCTTTCTGCTACTTGTTCTAGTCTACTGCTAAAACTGTCCACTGCATTTATTGCTTCCCTAAATGCATCTTTCATTTTCAGCTTTTTTTTAAGTGATTCTCTTTGGAGAATTTTTCATTCGCGTCCTGAATAGCTTTTTTAAATTTCTTGATGTTGGTTTTCAACTTTCTCTTGAATTCAATTAAGCAATTTTATAATCATCCTTTTGAACTCTATCACTGAAAATTCAAAGATTTCATTTTGGTTAGGGTCCATTGCTGAAGAGTTAGTGTGGTTTGTTGGGGGGGTGATGTTGGAGATCTCTTTTTTCATATTGTCAGAATTATTTTTTTGGTTCCTTCTCATTGAATATTTCTTCTTATTTGAGGTTGGCAAGGGCTGACAAAGACAGTGTAGGGTTCTCTTGGTAATATATAGCCTTGGTGCAGTGAGTTTCTCAATTGTCAGTTTGGAAATTCTGTGCTACCTGCACAGGTTCACAACATTCTGAGAGACTGGAGTGGCTTGGATAGTGGTGTCAGCTGAGGTCTAGAATCAGGCCTTCCCCAAAGCTGAGGTATTAGATCAGATGTGATGGGCTCTGTGGTTGACCTCCAGCCAGGAGATGTTGCCTGTGATAGACAGCTATCTGTGATGGTGACGGTGAACTTTCTTCTTGGTGTTTATTGCTTTAAGGAAGTACACAGCCAACCTAGGCCAGAGGATAAGGCTCTGGGGATTACCTACATTCTCTGTTTTGAGCTTTGAGAAGAGTGCAAGGATGTGAGGAGGAAGGAGCTCAAGAACCCTAAATATGTGCCTCTTAGCAACCCCAGTGTTAACTAGGAAAAAGTCCCCAGACACTGGGGTAATGCTGTAGTGGGGAGAGGGGACACAAAAGAGTTTACATAGGGAGTGAGTGTTTGCTATGCCAATGAGTCCCACCTGGCTTCCCACCTCAGCCTCAGGTAGTCTGCAATCTGAATGTCAAAGTGTAGCTGGCCTCAGGTGTTCTCACAGCAGCCCACCCTTGTGAGAAAGTGTCATCAAAGAGTTTGCTCTTGGGACCCAGCCCCCTCCCAGGACAGCTAGAAAGCAGTCACCAGCAAGGGAGGAGATCCTGGAGTTGCTTCCCCCCCCACCCTTCCACATGGGTTTCAGCAGAGCACAGCTGTAGATGCTGTAGATAAGGCAGCTTCCCATGAGAGACTGAACTTCCACAAGGCTCAGGGGGCCTTTCAAGTCCATGACAGGAGCACAGAACTCCTGAATTCCCCTCACTCCCCTTCCCCACTGCCATCCAGAGGCTGCTAATGATCTGTCCCATGATCTAGATGACTTATGTTTTTACAGAAGGGATCTCTCTATGTTGCCCAGACTAGTCTTGAACTCCTGGGTTTATATAATACGCCCCCTTAGCAACATGAGAAGCTGGGACTAAAGGCATAAGCCACCATACCCACCGGCACACTTTTTTATTAGACCTTTTAATGACTTTTTTCCCCCTAAGAACCAGTTCTTATAACTAACGTTAATTCTTCTGTCTCTCTATTTTTTGTATTTGACTTTTATTTTTATTTTCTTAGAGTTTTTCTCAATATTTCCTTATTGCTTACATATCTTCTTAAATTATTTAGTCCATTTATTTTATTTTTATTTTATTAGAGAGATATGAGGTACAAGTGAGAATAAACTACACAAGTAGGCTGCAAGCCAGTGGAGTCTGGGCTTCTAATTGCCCCCGCATTCCCACTGGAATTGAACCAGGTACCCTTTGTGTTGTGACAAGTCCCACACCTTCTTCTTTCCCTCCCTTCCCTAGTAGTGTCCAATGACTGCTGATCCCTCCCTTGTGCTAATGTGACTGATGTTCAAGGCCAACTTATAAGGGAGAACATACAGTATTCAGATCTTTGTTCACTAGTACAACAGGCTTCAACTCTATACAAGTGACTGTAAAGTCCCTGATTTTGTTCTTCTTTATTGCTGCACAGTAATCCATCATGTATATGTACCACATTTTCTTTCTTTCTTTTTTTTTTTTTTTGAGTTGGAATACCACATTTTCTTTTTTTTTTTTTTGAGTTGGAGTCTCATTCTGTCACCCAGACTGGAGTGCAGTGGCCGCTCCCGGCCACCGCAGCCTCGACCTGCTGGGCTCCGGCCATCCTTCCGCCTCAGCCTTCCAAGTAGCCAAATTACAGGCGTGCGCTACCACGCCCCGCTGATTTTTTGATTTATTGTAGAGATGAGGTCTCGCTGCCCAGGCGGGTCTCGAACCCGCGGGCTCAGGCCATCCACTCACCTCAGCCTCCCCAAGGCGCGGGATGACAGGCTGAGCCACCGAACCCAGCTCACATTTTCGTTATACAATCCACTTTCAATGGACAGCAGGGTTGGCTACATGTTTTTACTATTGTGAATAGTGCAACAAAAAAATTTTTGTGCAGGCTTTTTGTTTGTTTGTTTGTTTTTGTTTGTTTGCAGCGTGATTAATGCTTTTCTGGGTATATTCCCAGGAGAAGGATTGCTGGATTGTATGAAAATCAATTATGAGTTACTTTAGAAATAGCCACACTGCTTTTCATAGTGGTTGAATAATTTTCACTCCCACCAATAGTATAGAAGTGTTCCCTTTCCTATGCACCATTGCCAGCATCTCTGTTGCTTTTGATTTATTAATGATAACTGTCCTTCCTGGAGTTACATGGTATCTCATTGTAGTTTTGACTAGCATTTCTCTGAGGATTAGTAAGACTGAGCACTTTTTCATGTATTTGCTTGCTGCTTGTATGCCATCTTTTGAGACATTTCTGTTCATGTCCTTTGCCTAAGTGTAAATGGGGTTGCTTATATTTTTTCCTTAACTTCATTTGAGTTCCTTGTAGATCCTGGATGATAGGTCTTGGTCAAATGCATAATTTTCAAATATTTTTTTTTCCATTCTGTGAGTTGTCTCTTTATTCTCTTGAATAAAGCTTTTAAGGTTGATGAGGTCCCGCATGTCTACCTTAACTTTTATGGCATTCGCTTTTGGAGAATTGGTCGAGTTTGTCGCCTTTACCAATGTGCATAAAGATGTTCCCTTCATTTTCTTCTAGGATTATTATAGTTTTACATTTTATGTTTGCATCTTTGATCCATTGTGAGTTGATTTTTGCCTTGGGTAGAATGGACACGTAACAATATTGATTCTTCTAATTCATGAGCATGGAGTGTTTTTCCATTTGTTTGTGTCATCCTTGATTTACTTGAGCAGAGTTCTGTAGTTCTCATTGTAAAGGTCTTACACTTCTCTGGTTAGGTGGCTGTCAAGGTATTTCATTTTTCTTGTAGTCATTGTGAATAGTATTGTGCTTTTTATTTGGTTCTCTGCACGTTTGTTGCTGGTGTATAGAAATGCAGCTGTCTTTTGCACATCATTTGGAACCTTAGACTTTAACTAAATCATTTATCAGTGTGAGGAGATACTTGACAGACTCTCTAGGGTTTTCAAGTGTATAATCAGACTGTCCACAGAGAGGGCTAGCTTCCTCTTTTCCGTTTGGATACCTCTGATTTCCCACTCTTGCCAGATAGTTCTGGGTAGAACTTCCAGCACTGTGTTGAATATGAGGGGTGAGAGTAGGTGAAAGTGGGCATCCTTGTCTTGTTAAGTTCTTAGGGGGAATGCTTTCAGCTTCTGCCCATTGATCAAAATGTTGACTGTGGGTTTATCAAAGAAGGTTTTTATTGTTTTGAGAAATGTTCCTTCTATGCCTAGATGCTCAAGGGCTTTTATCAAAAAGGGATGCTGGATTTTGTCAAGGGCCTTTTCTGTGACTAATAATATGATCATGTGCTTCTTGGTTTTACATCTGTTAATGTACTGAATTATCTTTATGGTCTTGCAAATGTTGAACCAGCACTGCATCCAGGAGTAAAGCCCACCTGGTCATGGGGGTTGTTTTCTGAGATGTGTTTTTGGATCTTATTTGCTAGAATCTTGCTAAGAATCTTTGCATCCTTGTTTATTAAAGATATTGGCCTGTAATTCTCTTTCCTTGTTGGATCTTTGCCAGGTTTGGGTATCAGTATGAAGTTAGCTTTGTAAAATGTGTTGAGAAGAATTCCATTGTTCTCCTTTACCTGAAATACTTTCAATGATATTGCTATCAGTTCTCCTTGTACATCTGTAGAATTCAACTAGGAGTCATCTGGTCTGGGGTTTTTTCTGGCAAGGAAGTTTCTTATGACTTAGTCAATTTCCTGGATTGCTATTGGTCTGTTTAAAGTTTCAGTTTCTTTTTGTTTCAACCATGGGAGGTTGTGTGAGGTCAGAAAGTCCTCCATTTCCTTTAGATTTTTTAGTTTATTTGCATACAGATGTTTATAGTAATCTCTGATAATCTTTTGAGTTTCTTCAGGATTAGTTGTGATTTTTATCTCAAGTGTTTCTAATTATGTTTATTTGGATTTTCTCTCATTTGTTTTAATCAATCTGGCCATGGGTTTGTCAACCTTATTTATCCTTTCAAAGAACCAGTATTTTGTTTTGCTGTTCTTTTCCATGGTATTTTTGTCTTCTGTATCCTACCATTGTGATTTTTTTTTTCTCTGTGATCTGGATTCTTCTGATGAAGCTAGAATTTATGTGATTGATGTGTATGTGCAACGCTATGAATTTTCTTCTTAACACTTATTCATGGCATCCCAGAGATTCTGATAAGTTGTGTCTTTGTTTTTATTTGTTTCCAGGAATCTTTTCATTTCTGCCTTGATTTCCATGTTGACCCAGAAGTCATTCAGCAGCATGTTGTTTAGTGTCCTTATCCTTGTGTTTTGGAGGGAGATCTTGTTGGTGGAAATATTTATTTTTATTTCATTGTGATCTAACACAGTACCTGGCATTGATTTGATCTTATGAAATTATTTCACACTTGACTTTATGTTCGATAAGTGATTGATCTTGGAGTATATTCCATGTGCTAATGAGTAGAATGAATACTCTGTTGATGATGGGTGGAGTGTACCATATATTTCTATTTAATCCATTTGATTAAGCATTGAGATAAAGTTCCATACCTCCTCCCGGTTTTTTGCCTCAATGATCTCCCTAAAGCTGTTGGTGGGGTATTTAGGTTTCCAATGATGATTTGGTGAGAGTCCATGTCCTCTCTTAGTTTAGTTAGTAGTTGTTGTATAAAGTCTGGTGCTCCCGTGTTGGGTGCATGTGTTTAAGATGGATTTTTCTTGCTGGAGGACTGAATCTTTTATCATTATATAAGGTCCTTCCATGTTATTTTTTACCTTTTGATGGTTTGAAGTCAGCTTTGATATCAGGATAGCTACTACACCTACTCTTCTATTTTCCATTTGCCAGAAAAACTGTTTTCCATCCACCAGCTTTGAGCCTGTCAGTGTCCTGTGCAGTGAGAAGAGTTTCCTGGAGTCAGCAAACTGTTGGATCATGCTTCTTTATCGAGTTCTCCACTCTATGTCTCTTCAGTGGGTCATTTAGTCCATTCGTGTTCAAACTGGTTACTGAAATGTGAGAGTTTATTACTATCATAGGGCCTTTAAGGGTTACTTTATTTCCCTTTTTCTTTTGTATTTACATATGTGTGTGTTTTCATTTTTGTGAGGGCTCTGTGTGCTCTGTTAACTCTTTGCCTCCCTGTACTTTTGTGATGGCTATGACCATTCTTTTGTGTGTGTGTGTGTTCAGAACCTTCTAAAGCATCTCCTGAGGGGCTGATCTGGAGGTGGCATATTTTCTTAGAGATTAGATGTCTGGGAAGGATTTTAATTCTTTGTCACTGATAAAGCTTAAATTGGCAGGGTAGGAAATTCTTGGCTGGAATTGCTTGTCTTTAAGAACATTAAAAATTGGACGCTTGCCCCTTATGGCTTGTAGTGTTTCTGCAGATAAGTCTAAAGCAATTCTGATGGGTCGTCCCAGGTAGTTAGTCTGGCCTTGCTTGCTGCCTTTAGAAATTTTTCTTTCATGCTTACTTTGTGGGAGATTGTTATGTATCTTGGGGATGGTCTTCTTATGTTAGACTTTGCAAGGGTTTCTGAATCTCTTGTGCTTGAACATTCGCCTCTCTAGTAAGACGTGGGAAGTGTTCTTGAATGACTTCATGGAATGTTTGTTTCGGTGTTCTCATTTTCCCTTTCTGTTTCAGAGATACCAGTCAGGTGTAGATTCGGTTTCTTGACATAGTTTCACATCTCTCGTAGGCTTTACTTCTTCTTTTTGAGCTTTTTTCTGTTTTTAACAGACTGGGTTAATCCCATATTTTGGTCTTCAAATTCTGAGATTCTTGCTTCTGCTTGGTTGATCCTGCTTCCTGTGGTTGCACTGTGTTTTTAATTTCAAAGATAAAGTTCTCCATTTACTTTATTTCAGAATAGGCTTTTCTGAAACCAGCCAACCCTGCTTTTACTTCCTGCGTGACTTTGGTGAGTTTCGATTCTAGTGTCTCTTGTTTCTTTCTGTTCATTTTTGCCATTCAATTTCTGACTTCTGTGACTGTCATCTGAAGAAGGTCATTCTGCAGGGTTTTCATTGTTGCTTTTTTGGGTGCTGTTTCTTTAGGACTCTGATGGTTGCCTTTGTTTTTTCTTTTCTTTCTTTTTTTTTTTTGAGTTGGAGTCTCACTCTGTCGCCCAGACTGGAGTGCAGTGGCCGCTCCCGGCCACCGCAGCCTTGACCTGCTGGCTCCGACGATCCTTCTGCCTCAGCCTTCCAAGTAGCTGGAACTACAGGCACACGCTACCATGCCCAGCTAATTTTTGATTTATTGTAGAGATGAGGTCTCACCAAGTTGCCCAGGCGGGTCTCGAACCTGCGGGCTCAGGCAATCCACTCACCTCAGCCTCCCAAAGGCACAGGATTACAGGCTGAGCCACCAAGCCTGGCTGCCTTTGTTTTTTCAATTATTTTTTCCAATTTGTGACAGACTTCTCTCCCTCTTTATAATTCTTCTTTATTTTTATTTCTCTGAAGCTAGTCAATGATTCTCTGTTCTATGACCCTTTCAGTGGTTCAATATAGGTAAATTAGTGAGAGAAGGAAGGGCATTCACTTCTGCTTCTTTCTCCAACCTGTGGCAGGTTTCTCTCCTGTAAAATGTTATCTCCTGCTGTTAATCTAGTCAAGTTAGTTTTCAGCCTCTGCTACTAGTACCCTGTGGAGAGTGAGTGGGGGGATGGGTCTCCTTCTGATGCCTGTGGTTTGCAGTCCAGAAGCCTTCCCACTGACAAAGCCTTCAGGTGTCTTTTGTGTTGATCCATCCGTGTTCAATTCTGCACTCCACTCTTGAAAAGGAGTGAATTTCTTGCCACAAGGAAAGAAGGGGATCTGCTCTGTAGCCACACAGGGCTTGGAGGTGATCCTTTCTAAGCTGGCTGAGAAGATAGCTCACTCTGCAGGCGGCCTTTCCTTACCTGGGAGCTGGCTCTCAGGCTCTGCAGGTAGAGGTCATGCTCACTGTGGCTGGCCAGGGCCAGGTCTTGGTCCCCATTTTACTTGGGCTCCAGTTGCCTGCCACTATGCCCTGACCAGGACTCTTTCCATGTGGGATTGATGACTCATGCTTGACTAGGAGAGGGTGAATCAGTCCAAAGCATCTTAGAATCACTCACCCACTCTCCTTCAATAGTCAGGACTTCAGTTCTTATGCAAACCTGGTTCACAGCAGGAGATGGGACATCCAGATTCTTGTGTTACTGTCATTTTCTGGTCACTGTGTGTTAAAAGAGACCTTTACTGGATGCACAGTGCTTCACCTGTCCAAAAGTGTATCAGTGACTGGATCCCTACTCTCTGCCTTGCTTGGTGAGACATGCACTGGCCTGCTGCTGCATAGTGGCCATCTTGGATTTCCCCCCTCTATTTTTAGTCTTTCTTTTTAAATACTTGTTGCATCATGATCTATAATAAGAAATATATTCTTTGCTTTTCTTCCCTGTTTCCTAACACAAAACTCCTGGAATCCTTGAAATACTAATGTAATAAGTGTATTTTTGTATCCTAATGAGATGACAGGTGTCTGGGACCCGCTGGGTAGTCTTAGGATGGGGACTGGTCACCAGAAGAGCCAACCATACAATTTGAGAACTAGAACTTTCCATCCCCAGATCTCAGGGGTAAGAAATGGAAGGGGACCTAAAAGTTTAGTTGATCATCGGTGGTCAATGATTTAATCAATTCTGCATATGTCATGAAGTGTCCGTAAAAATCCAAAAGGACAGAGTTCAAAGGCCTTCCAAGGTTGCTGAAGACATGGAGGTGCTGAGAAAGAATCGCTCTGGAAAGGACACGGAAGCTCTGCACACCACCCCACACAGCTCACCCTACATGCCTCCTTCATCTAGCTGTAAATCTGTGTCTTTTGGAATATCCTTTATAATAAATTGGTAAACATTAGTGTCTCTCTGAGCTTTGTGAGTTACTTTAGCAAATGATTAAATTTGAGGTGTGCCACAGGAATCATGGAGGTGTTGTCAGTTGGTCACAAGTTCTGCAAGCCTAAACTTGCATTTAGCATCTGGCATCGGGGGTAGTCTTGTGAGACTGATCCTTTAATCTGTGGGGCATGACATCAACTCCCGATAGATACTGTCAGAATTGAAAGTTACTCAACTTGTTGTAGGGAGAGGGGGGACACTACATATTTAACCACACAAGTATTCTGTGTTGAAAGCATAGGAGAAAACAGTTTGCTTTCCTAATAAATGGCACCAAAAGTGAGAATCTGAATATGCCTTTGAATTTTATAAATTGTAGTACTATTTTCTTAATAGTTAATAATATATTGGTCTTTGGTCTATGTTCAAAGACCAAAACTCCACAGGCAACAAGGAGAAGATTTATTTTCATATGCTTATTCATTTAAACCTGTTCAAGAAATATTTGTTTTCTTCTTCCTTGAATAAAAGCTAGAACAGGTACTCTGGTTTTTCTGGTTACTTGAAAATAAAAAGTCTGTCTGCTTCTTTTAAAACAGAACTGGATTCATTTCACGAATTATAATGACTAATCCCATGTAATAATCCAAACTCCGAATTTTATTTAAAAATGAAATGTCTCTTCTTCCCCATCTTTAGTTCTGGAACCTTAGGAGGTAGGCAAGCTCCCAGGTTAACTTTTTCTTTCCACATTATACAGATTGAATAGCCCTGATCCAAAATTCTTGGGACCAGAAGTGTTTTGCTTGGGATTTTTTCAGATTTTGAATTTGAGCATTCTAATTCAAATAATCAAAAATCTGAAATGCTCCAATAAGCATTTCTTTTGATCATGATTTTGGTGCTCAAAACTTTGAATTTTGTAAATTTTTAATTTTAGATTGTCAAATTTGACATGTTCAAACTATACTACCTGCCCCCAAGCACTTGGAGGTAAAGAGAGTAGGGGAAGAGGAGAACTAAAAATCTAGAAAAGTCTCATGAACCATACACACACACACACACACACACACACACACACACACACAATTAAAGTAGATTCTTTGTGGAGAGTTAGGTGAGTTCTTTGAAAATCTTCTATCTCTAGGGATTATTTACTGTAGTATCTTCTCTATCTGCCCAAAATTATACTCTGTTCCTTCTCCAGGTTTTCCTTCCTTTGTAGTCAAAGGCCATTGAGGCAGCCTGCAAAGTTATTTAGATGGGAGTCCTGTAACAAATTCTAGACGGTGCAGTTTCTTCAAGTGGTTCCTTCATATCAAAAAAGAGCCCCTCCAGCCTCTCCTATTACTGGGAGTTGGTGTATCATAGCAGCTGCTAACCCACTGCAACAAAAACGTCTACCTTTTATAAGGCATTATAAATGCTGAAACTATAACTTGTTGTCAGCCCCTTCCTTCATAAGTCCTAAATGCATGGTCTTTTGTCTATATTTAGGATAGTGCTGGGATGGGTTTGAATATATGTGTCCCCCAAAAATTCATCCGTTGAAACCAAAGACCCAATGATAGTATTAAGAATTGGAACCTTTAAGAAGTGATTGAGTCATGAGGGGTCTGCCTTCATGAATGGGATTAGAACCCTTATAAAAGTGTTCAAAGGACACAGCTAGGCCTTTTTTGCCCTCCTTCCATAGGAGGACAAAACAAGAAGGCTGTCAACAGATGCTAAGCGAAAGTACTTTGATCTTGGATTTCCCAGCTTCCTGAGCTGTAAGAAACAAATATCTGTTTCTTTTGGGAGTTTTTTGTTTTTGATTTTTTAAAAATAAATTATCCTGTCTAAAGTATGTTGGTTTAGCATCCTGCAAAGAAGTAATAGAGATGGTGAGATCTCGCTTCCTATTATTTTATCCTGGCCTTTTGAGACCTCAGCAGAAAATGAGACAGAAAAAATACCATTGCAGCATTCTGGTAGATTGCAATTGCAGTTATGATTTTCACTTTGGCCCAAAGTGAAATCATGGGAAGGACTGAAATAGCTAAGTGATTGAATTTTTTTTTATTTCATTTTTTTAGTTGAACTTGGTTTTATTAAATTGTAGTTAAAGAATGTGGCCTGTTTTTGGAAAGTTATTGAGAGTTCTGTTTGGCCTAATATGTGAGTAAAATTATAAAAAGTCTCAAGGAGTTTGAAATGAAAATGTTTCTCTGTCTACACAGTACAAACCTTTGAGGAGAGTAATTAAACTAATTGGCTAACATGCCAAAATCTGAGACATATAAGAAAATCCTATCCTATTTTATTTTCATTTCTTTTGACTATCTAAGAGAAATTTACTTTATCTATTTACTTGCAATGTTATATATTAAATAAAGTTTCAATTCTATGGCCATACCACACTGTACATGCTCAATCTTGTTTGCATAAAGGCACATGAATGTTATCATCTCATTGCAAATCAGTTTATTCAAAAAATTATCTTTCTTATACCTTTAGATGTTTGTTGCCTTAAATAGTACTTACTATCATAATAATGTTATAACTAAAATAATATTTATTTACATATTTCTGATATATCATTTTCTAACGTAATTTTTTAATATTAAGGGATCATTTATTCCAAGTGTGTCTCTTGCATAGAACATATAATTGAATACGAGGATTATTTTAGACTGAAAAATGTTTGCCTTTGTTTAGAAAAATTAACAAAAACTCAGAAATAAGATCGAACAATGACTACATGTCTAGTCAATGTTATAGTAGAATACTAATAAGCTTGTCTGAAAGTCATCTGACTCACTGTGGGAATGTAACGTTATTTGACTTAATACTTGCTATGGATTAAGGGCCGGATACTGTAAAATTAGCTATCAACTGACCAAAAGTAAAACACAAATGATTTATGTCTGCTCAAAATATAAAATAATTTTGTTCAAAAGAGAAAATAATTTCAAAGGCATATTTTTATTGTCTATAGAATATTGATCATATATGACCCCACAATCCCCCTACTGGGAATATACCCTGAAGAACTCAAATCACTCTATCAAAAAGATACCTGCACACGATGTTTATTGCAGCATTGTTCACAATAGCAAGAGCCTGGAACCAACTATGCTGTCCATCAAAAGAGGACTGGATTTAAAAATGTGGTACATATACACGATGGAATACTACGCAGCCATAAAAAAGAATAAAATCATGAATTTCGCAGCAACCTGGATGGAACTAGAGTCTATAATACTGAGTGATCTCTCACAGAAACAAAGATCTGAGTATCACATGTTCTCACTCAAATAGTGGACCCTGAACATCCAATGTAATACTATAAGAAAATGACTGACAGTGGTGGGAAACTATGGGGGGGAGGGGAAGGGAGATGGGATTAACGGTAGTAAATATCTGTCTGGGGATAGGGAGACACCTCTTATCAACAAGGGTGCCTGAACGAAGCATATTTGTATACCTAACCCTTAACTGTACCCCACAATACCACAATAAAAAATATTGATAAAAAAAGAATATTGATCATATCTCTAAATTATCAATCTTATTCATTATTCTTTTTGTTCTCATTGATTGCATGCACATAATTTTTAGTTTCTTGCAACTTTCTTTGAGCCATCTTTGTTAACCTGCTCATTCCCCCATTAATTATTTAAACACATGTTCATTCTATGTTTATGAGAATTTTTTTCTTAACATTTTGAAAATTATACTTTGACACTTTTGAGTAAGAAAGTTTATTATCTTGTTTGATGCTTTTGGGTTTTTTTAATCCTTTTTTTGGTATGTGCCCTTTAGTACTTCATCTTTTGCTAAGTGAATTTTTTTTATCCTATGACTGTATTTTTTTATCTTATTACTTTCTGTAGCAGAAAGTAAATTTTGGGTGAAGATATGAGTCATCTCACAAAGAGGATGGGAAGACTGGGGAGAAGCATGAACAAAATTACAGTATAAAACACAGCTGAGCCAACAAGTTAATGACAGTCTCATTAATGTGCCTCAGTTGGAGGCAATCATAACCTTCAAGGAATAGCACCACCAGGACATACAATTACTAACCCTACCAGCAGCAGGCTAGAATGCTGCCAGAAGCCAAACATACAAATCCAAATTTCACTCTTGTTTTTTAGTCACTCTGTCTAACATTCTAAGCCCATTCAAGATTATCTCCCAAGCCTATGTCATTTTGAAGAAAAAAATATAGTTAAATTTTAAAGGACTTTGGGGGACAATATTTTGATTTCGGGGGGCAATAATTGGATATCAGTTTTCCATAGTATTTTCTAGAATTGAGCAGGATTTCACATAAATAGAGTAGAGCCAGATATTCATTCACTCTCTGTGGATGAGCCTTACCTGAGCCAAGTCCATCATGGCCTATCACAATCTTATACAAATCTCCAAGGTGCACAGCTTCCAGAAAAAAGGTGTCAGTCTATAATGAATTTAAAAAGTGTAATTAGATGTATGCTATAACTCTGACTTCTACCAAGAGTATTAATTAAGATGCAATAGAAAATTCATTGCAAAACAAGTTGGTTTATTAAGCATATACACAAATATGTCCATATTAAGAAAGTACAGGCAAAACAATAATATTAAATAATATAACATAATAATCCATTTTCAAATATACTCCCTTAATCTTTGTAACCAGTTTTTAGTTATAAAAAACACACTTAAGGACTATCTATAACTATATATTTTCAAATTATCATAGTATAAGTATAATTATAAAATGTAGTAAAGTTTGTGTTCATGTCAATGCAAACAACTCTTGTCTGCCCTGGGATACATTTTTTTCAGTGATGTTTTCAGTGATGTTTACACAAATATAATGCTTCTGAAATAATTTTTGGATACCGATACAAAAATATTAGAAATTTGTATTTATCAAATTTGCTACGAAAATCACAAGAAGACAAGGTTAGGTCCAACAGTTTATAGATGCAGAATATGGATGAACAGTGAGGAGCACAGAATAGTTGTAACAAATTAAAAGATAATGCTATAGGTTTAAATGTAAGAAAAATGTATGATGTAGCATCTGTTAAAAGCGTTTTAAGCCGGGCTCGGTGGCTCAGCCTGTCATCCCGCGCCTTTGGGAGGCTGAGGTGAGTGGATTGCCTGAGCCCGCGGTTCGAGACCCGCCTGGGCAGCGAGACCTCATCTCTACAATAAATCAAAAAATCAGCCGGGCGTGGTAGCGCGCGCCTGTAATTCCGGCTACTCGGAAGGCTGAGGAGGAAGGATCGCCGGAGCCCAGCAGGTCGAGGCTGCGGTGGCCGGGAGCGGCCACTGCCCTCCAGTCTGGGCGACAGAGTGAGACTCCAACTCAAAAAAAAAAAAAGCGTTTTAAAAACAAAACTATAACCTTTTCATTAGTCCAGTGTATTATATGTTTCAAAATAGCTTCACACTTTATTTTATCCTCAAAATTTTTTAAATGAGAAAAAAATCATTTGTACAGACAAGGCCAGTGAAACACAGATCAAGTATCAGAGCTCAGTTCCTTTGACATGTAATAAGACTATTTTTATTTTGAGCTACTTTGTCTCTGCTTCAGTGTACTATTAAGACTATAAATAATGAGTGAAAAACCATTAGCATTCCTTAACAAAAAATATTGTCCATGCCTGGCACAGGTTAGTGGATAACATTGTTATCTCTGCATTCACTAAACAGATGAGTCAGAAAAGCAAGAGTTTTTATGCAATAAGAAAGCATATTAGCAAAGAAAATTATGAGTTAACCCTGCGGTCTATTACAGCTGTAAAGATTCTTCAGTACATCAGATAGATGACAAGATATTTACAATAATAGATAAAAAGAACTCTAAGAAGAGAGAGGAAATATAAAAATATCTTGGCATACTCACTAAGGACTAGTTGAGTCATCAAGGAAAACAGAGATAAAATATTATAAACCTTGCATGCTTTACTCAGTAAATGAAAAAAAAAACTTTAAAGATCTAATGCATATGAATATTAATAATAGTAAAATAACATAATACATTCAGTTTCTACATTCAACAATAAAAGTTGTATATAATTATCCATATTTAACAATTCCTCAACAAAAAAGGAAAAAACACCAACAAGAAAGCAGATTAACAAACACCAGGCACCAGTTAACCCATGGAGACACTAAGTTAACAATGACATAAGGACTAGAATACTTTTTTGTGTGAATTCTAGAAACTGCTTAAGAGATGCAACAGCCAGGCCAATGCATAACCAAGAAGTGACTCCATCAAAAAAGGCTAGGAAAATTCAAGGCATTTGGCATGCCCATGCCCTACCCTACCTGGCATAGTGCAGTACAAAAGGAAGAAAAGCTTTAATACCCCAGATACTCCCTCAAGACAGAAACAAAAGAGTGGACTATATGTCCAAGTTATATATTGCCAAGAGGCTGCCTGAGAGGCTGGTCTATGTCTCTCCTGATTGGAGCCATGATGAGAATGGCAGCACAGTTTGGCAACCTGCAGAGACCAGTCCTGCAGCCTATTAGAGCTATAAAGATTCTTCAGTACATCAGGAAGATGACAAGGTAAGAGATTACGGGCTCTGGATAAGAAACAGGGACAAGATCTCTAAACTTCCTGATAAAAATTTGATACAACTATTTTAAAACGTTAAATGAGCTCAAGAGAATGTAGAGAGACTATTAAATTAAATCAGAAAAGTCAGACATAAACAAAATGAGGGTATCAGCAAACGGATAGAAACTCTAAGAAAAAAACAAATTCTAGAGCTGATAAATGCAATAACTGAACTGAAAAATTCACTAGAGGTATTCAACATCAGACTTGATAAAGCAGAAGAATCAGTTAACTTGAAGGTAGGTCATTTGAAATCATCAAGTTGGGAAAGCAACAAGACCAAAAATGAAGAAAAGAAAAGAGGTCATAATGGACTTATGAGCTACCATCAAGGAGGCCAACATGTGCATTATGATAATTTTAGAAGGAGAAGAGAAAGGAGCAGAGAGTTTTTCTGAAAACATAATGGCTCAAAACTTCCAAAATCTGATGAGTAAAATGTTAACATAAGTTTAAAAAGCTCAGTGAACTCCAGTTTAAAAAAACTGAAAAGAAATGTACACTGGGAAGATCGTGAGGTGGGGTTTCAGGAAGATGGCAATGGAGTCAGTTGGAGTGTATGAGTCTCTGTTTACGTGAGTGTGTGCAAGGACAAATTAGCGTGTGTGTGTGTGTGTGTGTGTGTGTGTGTGTGTCTAAGTGCGAGTGTCTGACTGAGTATGAACTCAGAAACAAGTGACCTGAGCTCGCCAGGTAAAGTGGTTACCATTGCTGCTGTTCTGACTCCAGACCTTCTTGCAGAAGTGCTGGAGCAAGTGCCATTTTGGGAAGTCAATGGGACCCTTCTCTAAAAGAAGCCACAGGGAACAGCTGGGGCTCCACGCCTGACACCCAGTCCCACCACCATCTTTGATGCCAGGTCAGCACTAGCAGTGGCTAAAGTGAGAGTGCAGTGAGAGAAATGGATGGTGATATCTAGCAGAGAGGCCACTATTGCTGTTACACTGGAACCTGGGCAGGAAATGCTCTAGCATGCCCACCATTGAAATGCTCTAGCACGGCCACCATTGAGCAGCAGATCAGTGCCCTGGGACTTAGAAGTGAAATCCACATCTCTCTTGGATTGATACTCACAAACCCAAAGGACATAACTTTGAGTGAATGCTCCCTGGAAGGACAGGGCCAGTGCAGAGTCCCAGTCACCCCATCCCCCATGCTGGCAAATTCATGGGACAATGGGTTCAATCAGAGGAGGAAGACCTAGCCAGAGAAGGGGGGATACTCATATGTCTCCATTGCATGGACATATTGTGAGATGGTGGGAAGCTGGTCTCAGGGGGCCTACACCCCAAACATTAGACATTGCAGTCTGAAAGTAGCTTCTGAATCTTAGTGCCCCACAATATACCTTATTCAACCCTGACTGCAAAGAGACAGCACAACTTCTCACTTCCAGCCCCATCTCAAAATAAAACCATCAAAGTCCCTGCTCAGGGAAGGAGAGCAGACTGAGCAAATAACAGAAGTGGAAGCTTCCTCCTCGATCACTGAATAATGGAATTAAAGAAAGAGGAAAGTGACCTGTCACGAATGAAGAAAAATCAAGGGAAGATCAGCAGTAATCCCTAGAGTCACAAAGTGACAGTACTTTAAAAAAACAGACCTCAGAGCCCATACAATGGAAGTCACCCAAAATTGGCCCCAGAAGGCAACAGACATCAGGGAGTGGATGGAAAGAGTGATCAAGACTCAAGAAAGAGAAGAAGCAACACTGAAAGAAATGGTAACAGAGATTTTGGTCATAAAAACTCCATCCACAGGCAATAAATAAGCTGACAAGCATGGAAAGCAGAGCTGAGCAGAGGAAAGAATCTCAGAGCTTGAAGGTCAAAATATGAAAATAACTCAAGAGTTAAAAACAAAGAAAATTCAAAAACAAGGAACAAGGTCTCTAAGAGATTTCAAACTATATCAAGAGACTGAACTTATACCTGAATGGTATACTTGAAACAGAAAGGAAAAAAAAGAGAACACTTTGGAACAAGCATTATAGGGGGTTACCCAAGAAAATTTCCTCATCTCACCAGAGACACAATCATTCAAACACAAGAGATTCAGAGAACCCCTGCAAGGCATCAAATGAGAACACCAACCCCTAGATACATAATAATTCACCTATACAAAGTAGATATAAAAGAAAAAAATCCTAAAGGCAGTAAAAGAGAAAGGCCAGATTGCCTACCAAGGAAGACCAATAAGAACAGCATTTAGACTTATCTGCAAAACATTACAGGCTAGAAGGGACCGGAGTCCAATCTTCAAAGTTCTCAAAAATAAAAAATTCCAACCCAAAATTCCCCACCCAGTTAAGCTAAGTTTCATCAGGGATTGAGAATTAAATTCATTCCCAGACATCCAATCACTCAGAGATTTTGCTGCTTCCATACCAGCTCTACAGGAGCTACTTAAGAAGGCATGAAGCACAGAAAAAGAAAAAAAAAGAACAACAATGCACTTTACTAGAGTACAGGCAAACATAGAGCCAAAACAGCATTAGGAGCCTTATGACAGAGACAAACTCTCACATTTCAATAATCAGCCTGAGTGCAAATGGACTAAATGCACCACTGGAAAAATATAGAATGGCAAACTGTATTAAAAAAGCATGACCCTACAATATGCTGCCTCTAAGAAACACATCTCACTACGAAGGACACTCACAGATTCAAAGTTAGAGGATAGAAAATGAACTTTCAGGTGAACAGAAAACAAACAAAAAAAGCAAGACATGATTCTAATATCAGACAAAACAACTTTCAAGATAGCAAAAATTTAAAAAGCTACAGAAGGATATTACGTAATGATAAAAGGTACACTCCATTAGCAAGAAATATTCACCTTAAACTTATTTGCACTCAACATAGGAACACCAGGATTTATAAAGTAACTAAGAAAACTAAAAGAGGATATTGATTCTAACAAAATCATAATACCCCACTAACAACCCTAGATAGATCATTGAGGCAAAAAAATCAGTAAGGAAATCCAGAACCCCAACTTGATGCTTGACCAAATGGATTTAATAAATATCTACAGAACATTTCATCTACAACCACAGAATATGCATTATATTCATAACCACATGGAACATACTCCAAGATTGACCACATTCTTGGCCATAAATCAAACATAAGGAAATTCTATGAGATTGAAATAATACCGTGCATCTTCTTAGACCACAGTGGGATACAAATAAGTATCACCACAAACAAAAACCTCCTAAAGCACACAAAGACATAGACACTAAACAACATACTGCTGACCAACTCCTGGGTCAACATAGAAATCAAGACAGAAGTGAAAAGATTCCTGGAAACAAATGAAAACAAGGATGCATCTCACCAGAACCTCTAGGATGTCATAAAATCAGTACTAAGAGGGAAATGTATAACTCTAAACATACATCAAGAAAACAGAAAGATCACAAGTAAGCAGTCTAATGTCACACTAAAGGGAGGTGGAAAGACAAGACCACAAAAACTCTAAATTCGACAGAGTAATCCTGATCACCAAAATAAAGGCCCAACTATAGGATATAGAATACAAAAATACCATAGGGAAAAAAATCAACAAAACACAAAACTGGTTCTTTGAAAGAAATAAATAAAGAAGATTGACAGACACCTGACAGCCAGATTGACTAAAAAAAGAGAGAGAAAGCCCAAATAAAACAAATAGAAATGCAAAAGATGCAGTCACAGCTGATTCTGAAGAAACTCAAAAGATTTGAGAAGATTACTATGCACACTTATGCAGAAACTCAAAAACCTAAATAAGATCCTGGAACCTTCAATAGACCAATAACAACCTAGGAAATTGACTTCATCATAAGAAAACTACACACACACACACACACACACACACACACACACACACACACACACAAGCTCTGGGTCAGATGGCTTCCCTAATGAATCCTACACAGCATAAAAAGAGGAGCTGTTAACAATCATATTGAAAGTGTTCCAGACAATCAAGAAAGATAGAATTCTCCTGAAATCATTTTATGAAGCTAACATCACACTGATACCCAAACCTGCAAAGACCCAACAGGGAAAGAACATCAGCCCATCTCCTCAATGAACATATATGTAAATATTCTCAACAAGATTCTAGCAAATTGGATGCAACAACACATCTCAAGAATTGTCCATTATGACCAAGTAGACTTCATTCCTGGGAAGCAGGACTGGTTCAACATCTGCAAAACCATAAATTAATTCAACACTTCAACAGATGTAAAAACAAGAACCACATGATTCTATAACTAGATGTGGAAAAAGCTTTTGACAAAACTCAGCATCCTTCATTGATAAAAACCCTTTAGCACCTAGGTAAAGAAGGAACATTCATCAAAATGTGAAGAGCCATCTACAATAAACTCACAGCCAACATATTGGTCAAATGACAGAAGTTGGAAACATTTCCCCTGAAAACAGAAACAAGAAAAGGTTGCCCATTCTTACTCCTCCTGTTCAACGTAGTGTTGGAAGTCCTAGATAGAGCAATTAGGCAAGAGAAGAAAATCAGGGGTATCCAAACAGAAAAAAAGGAAGTTAAGCTATCCCTTCTTGAAGATGATGTGATCCAATATCTTGAAAACCCAAGGAAACTGTCAAAAATCTCCCTGCACTGATAAGTGACTTTGGCAAAATCTTGGGATGCAAAATTAATGTGCAAAAGACATTCACATTTCTATACACCAACAACAAACAGGCAGAGAACTAAATAAAAAGCATAAACTCATTCACAATAGCCACAAAAAAATGAAATACTTTGCATCTTTCTAACCAGATAAGTGAAAGACCTTTACAATGAGATCTACAAAACACTGCTCAAAGAAATCAAAGAAGACACAATCAAAAGGAAAATATTCCATGCTCATGGATTGGAAGAATCAATAGGATTGAGATGTCCATCCTACCCAGGCAATCTGCATATTTAATGCAATACCCTTTAAATTACCAATATCATTCTTCTCAGACCTGAAAATGACAATGGATAAGTACACTTTCCCCAGAACTGGACTTCTAATTAGCCTGCATCTGGTCAGTGAAAAGGCAGGTAATTGAAGTCCTTTGTGAGCTTGTACAAACATGCCTTCTTCCTCGGCGCACTCCAGGGATAAAACCAATCTCCCAAAAAGGAGTGTGTCCATACATCGAGCGCCCATCTTTTACAATTTCCACCCAAGGGCCTGACCCCTAAATCATCTACCTCTGGAAGTTGATGGGGCTGGGATTCTCAAGTACCCTAAAGACCACAGAGAATGAAGAGGTGATTTAAACAAGCACAGGAGCACTCCCAGAAGCTATTTCCCCTGGCTTTGTGCAGAGCAAACAGACAAAAACCCCCTGCACCCAGTTTCTTTCTGAAGAGGGTTTGACTGCACACCTAATGTTCTAAGTTCTTCTAGATGTCCATGCCTAAACACTCTTATGGGCACTTCATGCAGCTCTTGTCGCTGACTCGTTCCAGAGATAGAGCCAAGTCTCCAGCTAACCCACCTGTCTCTGAGAGTTTATAGAATCAGTCATTTGCTAGGCTCCTGGGGGCAACAGGGAGCAAAGCAAACTGTGGTCTAAACAGGAGTGCTAGCATTTGCCACAGATCCTCTTCCAGATTAATGCAGAGCAAGTGAGAGATAAATTCCAGCTCCCAAGTTCTCTCTGAGGAAAAAGAAATTGGGCCCCATATCTAGTGCCTCATCTTTTCCAGCTGCTTATCAAGAAACTGGCTTCTATCTTACCTATCTCAAGGCACTGACAGGATTTGGAACACCCTAATCTCTTTGGAGCCGCTAAAAACAAAAACAGTCATTTAGACAAACACAAAGGTTTGAAAGGCACCCTAAATCTCTGGCCTAGTTGATTACTGAGGCTCATTTTTACATGAAGCCAATCTGACAAAACTGAGAGAGGTGGCTATCTTATCTAATGCATATCACCAATATAGAGAGTCAAAGAAAATGAAGAATCAGGGAAGTATGCTCCAAACAAAAGAAGAAAATAAAATTCCAGAAATCAACCCTAATGAAATAGAGATAAGTGATTTACTCTACAGAGAATTCAAAATAACAGTCAAAAGACGAGATCACAGGAGCAATTACTGAGCAAAGTGAGAATTTCAACAAAAGACAGAAAATATAGGGGGTTGAGATTCAAAATATACAAAGAACTTAAGCAATTCCACAACAAAAAGAAAAATATATATATTCAAAAAGGACAAAGGACTTAAGTAAACATTTCTCCAAAGACTATATGCAAATAGTTAACAAGCCTATGAAAGATGTTCACCATCACTAATCATTAGAGAAATGTATATCAAAAGTGCCATGAAATATCACTTCATACCCACTGGGATGGTTACTACAAAAAAAATTAACAAGGCAAGAAAGTGGAGAAATTGGAACCCTAGTGCACCGTTAGTAGGACTTCAAAATGGTGCAACTGCTATGGAAAATAGTATAGCAGTTTCTCAAAAAAATTGAAAACAAACTAACACATAATCCAGTAATCCCAAAAATGTATACTCATTTTAAAAGCTGTTATCTATGTATTACTTTCCAAAGTTGAATTGTACTATGGTAGCAGTGTGTAGTATGACATTTGCTCAGAAGATGGCATTAACTCACCATGAGACAGGCAGGACAGTCAAGAAAATGGCAGAAGCACAGCTGTCATTCGAGGAGCACAAGACCTTTTTGAAGTGGTATTTGAAATTTGGAAATGCTGTGCAAGTACAATGACAATGCAGACAAGAGTAGGCAACAGAACCTCCAACACCCCTAACAACTGCACTCAGTGATAAGTTTGAACAGCATGATACTGTGTGTGATGTACACAAGGGAAGATCCGGGAGGCCTCCCACAGTGATAAGTCCTTCAGTAGTTCACCATAATCAGAAGTGTCTGGATGCTAATGGTAACCACTTCGCACACCTCTTTGTAATTGCAGAAAGCAAAGGTGACTTGTATTCATCTTTTGTTATCAGTATATTTGTTATCAGTATATATTGAGTGTTACAATTTTAATACAGTTTTTTTTTCATTTCTTAAAATGTGTATACTTTTTTTGGCACCTCTGTATATCCAAAATAATTGAAAGGATGGTCTCATATAGATATTTGTATACCTATGCACATAGTAGCATTATTCACAATATTCAAGAGTAAAGTGTATGTATGTGAAATATACATATATATACAGATATGCATATATATGTCTCAAAAAGAAAGGAAATCCTTTCACATGCTACAACATGGATGAAGCTTGAGGAGATTATGCTAAGTGAAATAAGTCAATCACAAAAAGACAATTACTATATGATTTCACTTACATGATATATCGAAAGTAGTTAAATATGTAGAAACAAAGCAAAATGGTGGGTGCTGGGGACGGAAGGGAGAGAGAAATGAGGAGCTGTTATTTAATAACCATAGGGTTCCAGTTTGGGAAGATGAAAATATTCTGAAAATCTGTAAGTTCTACACTGAAGATAGTTAAGATGGTAAATTTAAAGGTGTTTTTTTTTAACCACTATTCATCTTTTAAAAATCAGACAAAGGACTTTTCACTTACTTGTCCTCTTAAAAAACTGAAGGAGCTCTTTGATCTAAGTAGTTGTCTGGATCCTGTATCTCCCTTTTCCCCATGAATAGAAATGTAGACATTTGCTGCTGTTCCAGCATTCCATAGCTCACCCGTTGCTATGTACACTTCGTATAGTGTCACTGAACAAAACAAAACCAAATTTTAGGTGCCAAGTACACATACTATAATAAAGACTAATTTTTAAATTAGGCACTGTAAGAGGGTAACAATAACTAACAATAAAATAGAACAATCGTAACAATACATTCTTCACAATTTCACGGAGAGATTTTTTTCTTTTTATAGATCTTAGCAACCTCAGCATACAATTTTTTTTGTTTCCTTATTAAGTTGAGAACTTTCACCTTTTCACTTAAAGGAAGCACTTTGCAGCTTTTCTGGATATCCAAATTGCCACCATGACTACTCTTGCACTTTGAAGCTGCTATTGAATTAAATAAGGGTTACTTGAACACAAGCACTGTGGTGCTATGACAGTTGGTCTGAACACTGATACAGCTACTAAGTGACTCATAGACAAAGAGCATCTACAGAGTGCATCCACTAGATAAAGGGATGATCCACATCCTGAATGAGACGGAGTGAGACAGTGGGAGATTTTGTCACACTACTCAGAACAAGTACACAATTTAAAACTTATGAATTGTTTCTTTCTGGAATGTTGCATATAATGTTTCTGGACAACAGCTGACTCGGATAACTGGAGCCACAGAAAGCGAAACCATGGATAAAAGGAGAGTGTTGTACAGAAATCAAATCAAAATGTCTAGTTCCAGGCAAGACAGAGTAATCCATACCATTCAGTCTCTCCTACTGCATGCAACAATAAAGCTTTAACAGACTGCGTGAAACAGTTATATGAAGCTTGAAAAGTAAACAGTGTAAGGAGAAGGGGAAGGAAAACCAAAGTTTAAAGTAACACCAAGTACCAGTGAGTTTACCGTTTTCCTCCTCCATGACCCCACAGCCACAACTCAATGCACCAGAAAACTGGAAATAGGCACAAGACCTCAGACACAGGAGGCTCAGTAGAAGACCTTTAGTTACAGTTCAGAAACCAGAAAAGAGAACTCCTAACATACAGAGAAGGTTCAGACATTCTACCATTATTTAAAATTTTCATTTTTCTGTTTTCGTTTACCCTAATGCCTGAGAACAGGAGCATACAGGAGCCAACACTCTGAAATGAAGAATGTTCACTTCTGTTTGGTAGACCTAGTTTTCAATATGGTTTTCCTTCCAAACAGGAAGACTGCAGAAAGGCACAGTGCAACAGGAGGATAACTAAATCCAAAGGACCAAAAAGAGGACCCAGGGAATGGTAAAGACTTTAAAAACTGGTATGACACTGAACCCATAGCCATAGAAAACAGGTTGGAATTTGTGACCTGAAATTAACCAGTAGTCATCTGTATACCAAAACAAAAATATGAACATTCTCCAAAGAACTTAAATAAGAGAGGTGAATATCTCATATAATATGTAAAATGTCCAGCATATGATATGAATACTCAGAATATTAGTAACCAGAAAAATGTCAACTCATATGCAAAAAGGCACCAATACCAAGATGACACAGGTACTAGAATTATCTGGCAGAGATTTTAGGGCACCTGGGATGCAAATTCTACTACAAACAATCATAAGCATTCTTTTTAAACATGGACTTACTTATTATAGAGTTGTGGAGTACAAGTGTGAATTAAGTACATAAGTGGGCACATGCAGGTGAAGTTTGGGCTTCTAACTGGCTGTCACTCCCCCAGTAGCAAGCCAGGTACACTTTGGTTGTCACATGCACCCTCTCCTCCCTTTCTCTCTCCCTCAGCAGTGCCCAGCGACTGCCATTACCACCTTTGTGCTAATATAATTAGTGACCAGGGCCCGTGTATGAGTGAGAACATGTGGTATTCACATCTTGGTTTCAGTGACAGTTCACTTAGTATGATGGTCTCCAACTCCACCAAAGTTGCTGTTAAGTCCATGATTTTGTTCCTCCTTATGGCTGCATAATACTTCATTGTGTATACGTACCACATTTTCTTTCTCCAGTCCACTTTTGATGAGTAGTAGGGTTGGTTCCACATTTTGGTTGTTGTGAATAGTGCAACAATAAACATGCAAGTGCAAGTGTCTTTTTTGGTAGAGTGATTTATGTTCCTCCAGATAGATTCTCAGGAGGATTGTTAAATTGAATGAAAGATCAATTTTTACTTCTTTTTGAAACCATCACACTATTTTCCATAGAGGTTGAATTAGATTGCTTTCCCACCAATATTATAGAAGCATTCCTTTTTCTCTGCACCCCTGCCAGCACCTGTGTTTTTTCGACTTAGTAAAAATAATCATCCTTACTAGAGTTAGGTTGTATTCTCATTGGAGTTTTGATTTGCGTTTCTCTGATGATTAGTGAGACTGAGCAGTTTTTCATGGGTCTATTGGCTGCTTGCATGTCATCTTTTGAAAAGCGTCTGCTCATGTCCTTCACCTAATTTTTAATTTATTTCTTTCCGTTAACTTCATTTGAGTTCCTTGTAGATCCTGGTTGTCAGATGCAAGTTTTACAAACACTTTTTTTTCCATTCTTGGGTTGTCTCTCTACTTTCTTGATTATTTATTTTGCTGTACAAAAGCTTTTCAGCTTGATGAGGTCCCATTTGTCTATCTTGACTTTTATGGCATTTGCTTTTGGGAACTTGGTCAAGAATTCATTGCCTACTCTGATGTGCATAAAGGTATTTCCTGCGTTTTCTTCTAGGATTCTTATAGTTTGAGATTTTACATTTAGATCTTTGTTCCATTTAGAGTTGATTTTAGTATGATGATAGGTAAAGGTCCAGCGTCATTCTTCTGCATATAGTTAGCCAGTTTTCCCAACACCACTTGCTAAATTTGGGCTCCTTTCCTCAATGATTGTTATTGGTGGCTTTGTCAAAGATAAGTTGATTGAGAGACCTTGTTTTTACTTTTGGAATCTCTGTTCTGTTCCATCGGTCTATGTGCCTATTCCTGTACCAATACCATGCCGTCTTGGTTACTGTAACCTTATAATAAATCTTAAAGCCTGGAAGTTCCTGCTTTGTTCCATTTGTTGAAGATTGTTTGGGCTATTTATGCTCTTTTTTGTTTCCATATGAATTTCTGTATTGTCATTTTCAGGTCTGTGAAAAATGATGTTGGTAATTTAATAGGTATTGCATTGAATCTGTATATTACCATGGGGAGGATGAACATCTTGACAATATTAATCCTTCCAATCCATTTTCATGGGATGTCTTTCCATTTGTTTCTATGATCCTTGATTTCTTCTAACAGCATTTTGTAATTTTCATTGTAAAGGTTTTTCACTTCTCTGGTTAGGAGGATGCCAAGGTATTTCTTTTATTGTGTGACTATTGTGAATGAGATTATGTTTTTTATTTGATTCTCCACCTGATTGTTGCTGGTGTATAGAAAGGAAACTGTCTTTTCCATGTTGATTTTGTATTCTCACTTTGCTGAAGTCATTTATCAGTGTGAGGAGACTTTTGACAGACTCACTAGGGTTTTCTAGGTATAGAATCATACCAGGCCAGGCTTGGTGGCTCAGCCTGTAATCCCAGCACTTTGGGAGGCTGAGGCAAGTGGATTGCCTGAGCCCGCGGGTTCAAGACCAGCCTGGGCAACTTGGCGAGACCTCATCTCTACAATAAATCAAAAATTAGCCAAGTGCAGTAACACGCACATGTAGTTCTGGCTACTTGGAAGGTTGAGGTGGAAGGATCACCTGAGCCCTGCAGGTCGATGCTGGAGTGGCCGTGAGTGTGCCACTGCACCATTCCAGCCTGGGCAATGGAGTGAGACTCCAACCCAAAAAATAAAATAAAATAAAATAAAAGAATCATACCATCCACAAACAAGGATAGCTTAACTTCCTCTTTTTCTATTTCGATACCCCTGATTTCCTTCTCTTGTCCAATTGTTCTGACTAGGACTTCCAGCACTATGTTAAATAGGAGGAGTGAGAGTAGGCATCCTTGTCTTGTTCCAGTTCTTAAGGGGAATGCTTCCAGCTTCTGCCCATTGAGCAAAATGTTGGCTGTGAGTTTATTGTAAGTGGCTCTTACTGTTTTGAGAAATGTTTCTTCTATGCCTAGCTGCTTATCAAGAAGGCAGGTTGGATTTTGCTTTATGCTTTGTCTGTGTCTAGATTTAATCATGTGGTTCTTGATTTTACATCTGTCAATGTGCTGAATTATTTTCGCTCTTGTGTATGTTAAACCAGCTGTGCATTCCAGGAATAAAGCCCACCTGGTCATGGTGGATGATCTTGAATCTAATTTCCTAAGAATTTTATTGAGAATTTTTGCACCTATGTTCATCACGGAGATTGGCCTGCATTCTCCTTCCTTGTTGGGTCTTTGCCAGGTCTGGGCATAAGTATAATGTTAGCTTCATAAAATGAGTTGGGGAAATTCCATCATTCTTGACCACTTGGAATTCTTTCAATAAGATTGGTATCAACTCTTCTTTGTATGTCTTGTAGAATTCAGCTAGCAAGCCATCTGATCCAGAGGTTGTTTTGTTTTTGTTTTTTGGTTGGTTTTTTTTTCACAGTGGTTTCTTATGACTAAGTCGATTTCCTTGATTATTTTCGGTCTATTTATTTTATTTTATTTTATCTTTTGCTTTGTTGTATTACAAAGAAGTGGGGTACAAATCAGGATTCGTTACATAAGTAATGTATGTGCAGGTGAAGTTCGGGCCTCCAACTTGTCCACAATCCTCTGTCTTAGAATAAGTTATGCTTTGTGTTGTTACATGTTCCCTACCCCAATCCTCCCTCCTCCGGCAGACCCTCACTTGTGTTATTCTGATTAATGTCCAGGTCTCATTATGAGTGAGAACATGTGGTATTCAGTTCCTTTTTTCGATGACAGATCACTAAGAATGATTTCTCCAACTCCATCCAATTTGCTGAGAAAGCCTTGATTTTTGTCCTTCTTTATGGCTGGGTGATATTCCATCATGTATATGCACCACATTTTCTTTATCCTGTCTGTTTCTGATGGGCAGTAGGGTTGGTTCCATGTTTTTGCTATTGTGAATAGTGCAGCAATAAGGATGCATGTGCAGATGTCTTTTTTGTAGAATAATTTGTGTTTATCTGGAGTAGGGTGATTGCTGGATCATATGGAAGGTCAATTTTTAGTTCCTTTAGAAATCACCACACTATTTTCCATAGAGGTTGGACTAGTTTGCACTCTCACCAACAGTGTAGGGGCATCTCCTTTTCTCTGCACCCACACTAGCATCTACTGGTTTTTGATTTACTAAGGATGGTCAGCCTTACTTGACTAAGGTGATATCTCTGTGTAGTTTTGATTTGCATTTCTCTGATGATTAGTGAGACCAAGTATTTTTTCATTTATTTGTTGGTTGCTCATATGCCTTCTTTTGAGAAGTATCTAATCATGTCCTGCCCATTTTTTAATAGCATTGTTTGTTTGGTTTTTTTCCTTTCAGCTCATTTGAGTTCCTTGTGGATCCTGGATGTTAGGCCTTTGTCAGATACACAAGTAACAAATATTTTTTTCCATTCTGTGGGTTATCTTCCTGCTTTCTTGATGGTTTCTTTTGCTGTGCAAAAACTTTTCAGTTTGATGAGATAACGCTTATCTATCTTATGTTTTATGGCATTTGTTTTTGGGGATTAGATCAATAATTGGTTGTTAGCTCGATTGGATCCTCACAATTCCCAGGACACAGAGCCAAGCACCATTTTTTAAAATCAACAAAACCCTTTACGGGAAGAAAATTCTGGGAGAAACTGACTAAGTGGAACTTGTGAGCAAGTAGCCAAGACCCTGGTGCTATAGCTGGTGCTGCAGTTTCTCTGCTTGACTCCTGGCTTTTCCCAGGTTGAAGAGTGCTTTTTTTTTTGAACAAACAAAAGTTTTCCTGTGAAGACGCAGTGGGGAGACACTACTGCCCCAGGCTCTGCCTCACGACTGCAGTAGGAAAGACTGCCGGCTCCAGGCTTTGCCTCACCACTTTAAGCACCTGGCCAGGCACTGACTGCAGGGGCTGCAGCGGGAGCCTAGAGACAAATGCCCACCAGAAAGGACAAGAGACGCTCCTGCCACCATCTTGAAGGTGAGGCAGGAAAGTGCTCCAATTTGCCTACCATGGAGCAGCAGACCCAATCTCTGTGACTGGTGGATCAACTACTCAGGGGTTGATCATGACCCAGAGGGAATATCCTGAAAGCACAAACTTCAGTGGGACCTAATGAATGCTGAGTCCCAGGTGCTCCACATCCCCTCCCCCAATCCAGTCACAGGACAAAGGGTGTGGCCAGAAAAGGATGAGGAAGAACTCCAAAGAGATCAGTGGTGAGTCCAGGGCTGAACAAATCCCCTCCTCCAGCAATTCTCTGAACGTCAGACCCACACAGCTGGTCCATGACTGAGAGGGACAAACCCAGGCGGAACCTGGACGTCAGTCACAATAGGAGAACTCCATTCCAGGATAGGCCTGGCTGGGGCACCCCCCATGAGTACATACCTGGGGAAGATACAATCCCACACCTCCCCACCAGAGGAGATCTCCCTGACCACACAAGAGTGGGAGGGAATAACTGCAGCCCCACCCACCTCCACTGCCCCTCCTCCTTCTCTGCTCTGAACAGTAGATAGAGAATGAAAGAGGTGGAAGCACTGAAGGAGAGACCGAATTAGAGGAACAAATACAGAGCTTGCCACAAGAGGGCAGGGTTGGTTTTTTTTTTCAATTTTTAATTTTTTTAATTTTTAAAATTTTGTGTCTGTTTGTTAGTTCATATATTTTATAAATATTTTTCCTTTGTGCATGAATGTGTGTGTGAGGGTTTGATCTGCATCCTCCCCTTTTTTTAATTTTTCTTTTTCTGTTTCTTTCTTCTTTTGTTTGTTGTTTTCTGTTTATGTGTGTATGTGAATAGTTGAGTGTTCCTCTTTCAATTTTGTTGATGTTATTGGTTTGCTTTTGCTGTTTTGTCTCTCCTAGTTTTTTATTTTATTTTTTATACATTAAGGTGTGTGTCACTATATGTGTGAGGTTCAATCTGAATTCCTTTTTTTTTTCTTTTCTAGTCTTTCAGTTTTTCTTCTACATTCACTTTGCACTAGGCATGTGTGTGTTGAGTTTTCTTGTTTTGTTGTTGTTGTTGTTTGCTTTGTTGTTATTCCAGTTTGTTTTGAGGTGTTGCGTATATCTGTGTATGTATGTGTGTTCAATTATTTTTTGCGTTGGTTTCTGCTTTGTATTGTCTTATAGAGTGGTGATGGGGACTGGGTCTTAGGGAACACATACCACAATCAGTGAACATTGTAATTTGCAAGTAGTTTCTGAATCCTAGCACACTATCCCCTACCTTATTGAAATTCAAAAACTACCAGAGACAGCAAAGCTCCCCATCCACAATCCTATTTCAGAATAGAACAATTCCAAAGCCCAGATCAAGGAAGAATAGAGAGTTGAGCAAACATCAGAAGGGAAAGCCTATCCCACTGACACTGAATAACAGACCTAAAGAGAAAAACAAGAGATCTGCCACAAATGGGGAAAAGTCAAAGGAAGACCACAGGCAATTTCAAGTGTAACAAAGAGAAAACTCCTGAAAAATCAGACCTTGGAGTCCAAACAATGGAAGTCACCAGTGACTGGCCCCAGAACACAGCAGAGATTCAAGAATGGATGGAAAGAGTGAATAACACTCAAGATGACACACTGAAAGAACTTGTAACAGAGATTTTGGCAATAAAGAATTTCATTCAGAAAATAAATAATAACAAGATGACAAGCATGGAAAGTAGAATTAATTTAAAGAAGAAGAAAGCATCTCAGAACTTGAAGACCAAACATGGAATTAACCCAATCTATAAAAATCATAGAAAGAAGACTCACAAAGCAAGAACAAAGCCTACAAGAGATGTGTCATTATATCAAGAGACTGAACCTATGCCTGATTGGTATCCCAGAAGAAGAAAGGGAAATAGAGAAAGTATTCCAGGATGTAATCCAAGAAAACCTTCTCCATCTCACGAGAGATGTGACCAGTCAAGCACAAAAGAATCAGAGAACCCCCACATACATCAAATGAGAAGACCAACCCCTGGACACATAGTGATTTGACTACACAAAGTAGGAACAAAAGAAAAAATCCTAAAGGCAGCAAGAGGGAAAGGTCAGACTACCTACCAGGGAAAACCAATCAGAATAACAGCAGACCTATTAGCAGAAACACTAAAAGCAAGAAGGGGCTGGAGTCTAATATTCAAAGTCATCAAAGATAAACAGTTTCAACCAAGAATTTCCTACCCAGTCAAACTAAACTTCATCAGTGATGGAGAATTTAAATCCTTCCCAGACATCCAATTCCTAAGAGATTACACAGTTTCCAGACCAGCTCTACAGGAGACACTTAAAAAGGTATTAAGCACAGAAAAAAGAAAAAGAAAAATGACCACATATGTCCCAAGAGAACAGCAGAGCACAGAATCAACAGAGAATACAGCACAACAAGAAACTTGAAAACACACACATGCATCAACCCAAGAGCCAAAAGAAAATAAGCAAACAAAAAAAAACTTTATAAGAACCTTATGACAAGGATAAATAATCACATTTCAATAATCAGCCTGAACGTGAATGGACTAAATGTACTACTGAAAAGACACAGAATGGCAAACTGGATAAGAAACTAAGATCCAATTATTTGCTGTATCAAGGAAACTCATCTCAGCACAAGGGATGCACACAGACTCAAAGTTAAAGGATGGAAAATGAGTTTCCAGGCAAATGGATCACAAATGAAGGCAGGAGTCATGATCTTAATATCAGACAAAACAACCTTTAAGCTATCAAAAATGTAAAAAGATACAAAAGGACACTTCATAATGATAAAAGGTTCAATCCTTCAACAAGAAATATCCATCCTAAACATATATGCACTCAACACAGGAGAACCAGCATTTATAAAGCACCTATTAAATAAGCTTAAAAAAGATATTTACTCCAACACTGTTATAATAGGGCACTTGAATACCCCACAAACTGCCATAGATAGATCATCAAGGCAAAAATCAACAAGGAGATCCAGAACCTAAACTTAACACTCGACAAAATGGACTTAATAGATATCTACAGATTATTCCACCCAACAACCACAGAATATACACTCTACTCATCACCACATAGAATGTACTCCAAGATTAATCACATCTTTGGCCATAAATCAAGCATAAACAAAATCCATAATGTTGAAATATTGAGATGCACCTTCACAGGCCACAGTGGAATAAAAATAAATATCAACACCAACAAAATTTCTCCAAAGCCCATGAAGACATGGACACTAAACAGCATGATGCTGAGCAACTACTGGATCAACACTGAAATCAAAGCAGAAATTAAAAGATACCTGGACACACACACAAAAATGAAGAAAGATCTTACCAAAACTTCTGGGATGCCATGAAATCAGTTCTCAGAGGCGAATTTATATCTCTATGAGCACACTCAAGAAAATGGAAAGATCACAGTTGAAAGCCTAAAAAATGAACTAAGGGAGCTAGAAAGAGAAGACCAGTAAAACTCCAACTTTACCAAAAGAATCCAATCAACATAATAAGAGTCCAAATACAGGACATAGAAGACAAAAATATTATAGAAAACAGCAGCATAACAAAAGGCTGGTTTTTAGAAAGAACTAACAAGACTGATAGAATCCTAGCCAGAATGACCAAGAAAAAGAAAAAAAAAGGCCCAAATAAACACGATCAAAAATACAATAGATCAGAAATACAAAAGAAATACACAATCAGAAATACAAAAGATCAAATCACAACTGACTCCGAAGAAATACAAAAGATTGTCAGAGATTACTAGGTACACTTATATGGAAACAAACTCGATAACGTAAATGAAATGAAGGACTTTGTGACATCACACAACCTCCACAGGTTGAAACAAGAAGACATTGACACACTAAATAGACCAATAACAACCAATGAAATTGACTCTGTTATATGATACTACCTACAAAAAAAAGCCCTGGACCAGATGGCTTTCCTGCACAATTCTACAAAATGTACAAGGAGGAGCTGATACCAATCCTAATGAAAGTATTCCAGGCAATTGAGAAAGAGGGAAATCTCCCCAAATCATTTTATGAAGCTAACATCACTTTGATACCCAACTGACTAAAGAGTCAACCAAAAAAGGGACCTACAGGCCAATATCCCTTATAAACATAGATGCAAAAATCCTCAACAAGATTCTAGCAAATCGGATCCAAAAACACATCTCAAAAATCATCCACCATGACCAAGTAGGCTTCATCCCCAGGATGCAGGGCTGGTTCAACATTTGCAAGACCATACATGTCATTAAATACATCAACAGATGTAAAAACATAAACCACAAGATTATCTCATTAGATGCAGAAAAAAATGCTTTAGATAAAACCCAGCATCACTTGATTAAAACCCTCAAACACTTAGGTATAGTACCATCTACAATAAACCCACAGCTAACATATTGCTAATGAACAGAAACTGAAAACATTTCCCCTGAAAACTGGAGCAAGACAAAGCTGCTCACTGTCATCCCTCTTGTTCAACATTGTGTTGGAAGTCTTAGCAGGGGCAATTAGACAAGAGAAGGAAATCAGAGGTATCCAAATAGGAAAAGAGGAAGTCAAGTTATCCCTCTTTGCTGATGATATGATCCTATACCTTGAAAATCAAGAGAACCTGTCAAAAAACTGCTTGTAATGATAAAGGACTTTGGCAAAGTCTCAGGGTACAAAATAAATGTGTAGAAGACAGTTGCATTCCTATACACCAACAACAAGCAGGCAGAGACCCAAATTAAAAGCACAATCTCATTCACAATAGCCACACAAAAATGAAATACCTTAGCATCTTCCTAACCAGAGAAGTGAAAGACCTTTACAATGAGAACTGCAAAACACTGCTCTAATAAATCCAAGAAGACACAAACAAATGGAACAATATTCCATGCTCATGGATTGGAAGAATCAACATTGTTAAAATGTCCATCCTACCAAAGGCAATTTACAGATTCAATGCAATACCCATTAAATTACCAACATCATTTTTCTCAGACCTGGAAAAGACATACAAAAATTCATCTGAGCCGGGTTCGGTGGCTCAGCCCATAATCCCGTGCCTTTGGGAGGCTGAGGTGAGTGGATTGCCTGAGCCCGTGGGTTCGAGACCTGCCTGGGCAGCGAGACCTTATCTCTACAATAAATCAAAAAATCAGCCGGGCGTGGTAGCACACGCCTGTAATTCTGGCTACTTGGAAGGCTGAGGCGAAAGGATCACCGGAGCCCAGCAGGTCAAGGCTGCGGTGGCCGGGAGCGGCCACTGCTCTCCAGTCTGGACGACAGAGTGAGACTCCAACTCAAAAATAAATAAATAAGTTAATTAAATTAAATTTTTAAAAAATCATCTGGAAATATAAATGACCATGAATAGCCAAAACAGTTTTTAACAAAAAAAAATAAAATAAAAGAGAGAGAGAGAGAAAGAAAGCAGGAAGGATCACATTTCCAGACTTCCAACTTTACCATAAGACTACAGTGATCAAAACAGCCTGGTATTGGTACAAGAGCAGGCACATAGACCAATGGAATAGGATAGAGATTCTGGAAGCAATGTTTCCATTTCTCAAACAACTCATCTTTCACAAAGCCTCCAACAACTATTACAACTATTGGGGAGAGGGGAACCTATTCAGTAAATAGTATGGGAGAACTGGCTGTTCACAAACAGAAGATTGAAACAGGACCCCTACCTATCACTATACACAATAATTAACTCTAAATGGATCAAAGATCTAAGCATAAAACCTCAAACTATAAGAATCGTAGAAAATGGAGAAGACACCCTTAAGGAAAGTGGAACTGGCAACCAAATCCTGCTCACAACCCTAAGTGCCCATACCATAAGAAATAAGATTGACAAGTGGGACCTCATCAAACAGATGAGCTTCTGAAAAGCAATAGAAACCTTCAAGAGAGCAGGGACACAGCCCACAGAAAGGGAAAAAATATTTGCCAACTGTATATCTGACAAAGGCCTAACATCTAGGATCTGTAAGGTACTCAAATGCGCCAAAAGGAAAAAAAAACAAAGAACCCCATTAAAAAGTGGGCAAAAGACACCAATAGATACTTCTCAAAAGAAGATATATGGGCACCCACAGACACATGAAAAAGTGCTCAACCTCACTCCTCATCAGAGAAATGCACATCAAAACCACATTGAGATACCAACTAACCCCAGTAAGAATGGCCATCATTAATAAAACAAACAACAACAGATGTTGGTGAGGATGTGAAGAAAAAGGAACACTTCTACACTGCTGGTGGGAACGCAAACTAGTGCAACTTCTTTGGATCACAGTGTGGCGATTTCTGAAAGAACAAGAAATTGACCTTCCATATGACCCAGCAATTCCCCTATTGAGAATATACCTGGAGGCACTCAAATTATTGTACAAAATAGAAACTTGCACATGTATGTTTATTGCAGCTCTATTCACAATAGCAAAAACATGGAACCAACCATGTTGACCATAGAAGATGGACTGGATTTTAAAAATGTGGTACATATACACAATTGAATATTAAACAGCCATAAAGAAGGACAAACATATGGACTTTGCAGCAATTTGGGTGGATTTAGAGTCTATCATACTCAGTGATCTATCACAGAAACAAAGAACAGAGTACCATATGTTCTCACTCATAAGCAGACCTTGAACTATTATCATACTACTATAATGAAGGAATTGGCAGTAAAAAGAAACAGCCAGGGGAGGGGTGGGATTGGCAGTTGAGAGAAACTGCTAGGGCAGGGAGGAGCACACCTCATCAACAAGGGTACCTGCATAATCAACATTTGTATACATAACACTGAATTGTACCCTACATCTTTAAAATAAAATAATTAAATAATTAAATAATAATGATAATTTGTTTAAAAAATTGGTTGTCTACTCCAATGTGCAAAAGGGTATTTCTTGCATTTTCTTGTAAGATTCTTATAGTCTGATGTTTTATGATTAGGTTTTAGATCCATTTAGAGTTAATCTTTATATACGGTGAAATGCAGGTTGCCATTTTGTTCTTCTGCATATGGTTAGCCAGTTTTCCCAGCACCACTTGTTAAATAAGGTCTCCTCTCTCCAGTGTTTGTTATTGATGGCTTTGTCAAAGATGAATTGGTTGAGAGATTGAGTTTTTGCTTCCTAAATCTCTGCCCTATTTCATTGGTTTATATGCCTATTCTTGTACCAGTGCCAGGTTTTTAAATTTTTTTTATTGTAGCCTTATAGTAAAGTTCAAATTCTGGAAGTGTAATACCTCCCACTTTGTCTTTTTTGCTGAGGATTATTTTGGTTATTCATGCTCTTTTTTGTTTCCCAATGAATTTCTGTATTATAATTTCTAGGTCTGAGAAGAATGATGCTGGTATTTTCATGGGTATTGTGTGCAATCTGTAGATTGCCTTTGGTAGGAATGAACATCTTGACAATGTTGATGCTTCCAATCCATAAGAATATAATTTTTTTTCCTTTTACTTGTGTCTTCTTTGATTTCTCTGAGCTGTGTTTTGTAGTTCTTATTGTAAAGGTCTTTCGTTTCTCTGGTTAAGAAGATGTTATGGTGTTTATTTATTTATTTATTTTTAGTAGCTATTGTGAATGGGATTGCACTTTTTATTGGATTCTCTGCCTATTTTGTTGGTGCTGTATAAAAATGCCACTGTATTTTCCACATTGATTTTTGTACCTCAAAACCTTACCAAAGTCATTTATCAGTGCAAGGAGGTTTTTGACAGACTCCCATGGGTTTTCTAGGCATAGGATCATGTCATCCTCAAAGAGGGATAGTTTAACTTCCTCTTTTCCTATCTGGATATCTCTGATTTTCTTCTTTTGCCTGATTGCTCTAGCAAGGACTACTAGCACTATGTTGAACAGGAAGGGTGAGAGTGGGCAAACTTCTCTTGTTCTAATTCTTAGGGAGAATGCTTTTAACTTGTGTCCATTGAAGAATATGCTGGCTGTGGGTGTATCATAGATAACTCTTACTGTTTTGAGAAATGTTCTGGACTTCCGGCAAGATGGCAATGGGACAGGTCAGACTGAGAGTTTCTGCAAAAGCGAGTGTCCATAAAGACTCTGAATGAGTGGGCATATGCTGGTGGGTGAGTGTATGTCTGTCTGAGGGGAGATTCAGGTTCATGCACCCAGGGCTCTCCTCTGGGGGTGAGTACAACCCTCCACTGCCCTGAGATTAGAGCCCTGGGCACACAGTATTGCCTGCTGCTCTCAGGACTCTCCAGAGAAAAGTCTGCTGAATTCAACTGATCCTCATCATCTGGAGCCAAACCCACACAATTACCTGTGACATCAAATTGACTGGAGCCCAGAATCTGTGGAGACAGAAGTCAGGGAGAGCTGGAGAGGAGCCCCACCACCAGCAAGGGACGAGGAAACACTAATAGGAGCCAATTTCTTTGTCCTGGGACCAGGCAAAGACCTGCATTGCCCCATCCAGCTCCACCCAGCCTCCAACTTGGAACCTAGAGGCAATCTCATCAAACTTGGAGAGATCAGTGCCCTTCCCCCATGTTGGATCTGGCACAGACATGTCAGATCTGAGTGGAAGACTTGACAGGCAGCAAGCTGGATTGGAGTCCAGATCTGACAAACCCTCCACCAACAGCAGGCCTAAGGCATCTGACCCTGGCTGTGAGCATCCTTATCAGCCTGCACTCAGAGCAGAGGGGAGGTGCTAGAGATCAGAGCTGAAAGGAAGTTGGGCTTACAGAAGCCACTGCAGTGTGAGGGGATTTTTTGGTTTTGATTTTTTTTTTTTTTTTTTTTGGTCTGTTTGTTTTGTTCAATTTTTTGTTTGCTTGTTTTTCTTTTTTCTTCTTTTTGCTATCTTTTTTCTGGTTTTGATTATATTTTCATACTTGCTTTGTTTCTGTTATTTTATTGTTGCTTTCTTTTAGAATTTCTGTTTGTGTATGAGTATTTTTGAGGGAAAGAACATCAATGGGGGAGGTCTCTGTCAGTTTGTGTATTTGTATGATTGTCTGTATGCTTTAGTTTTTAAAACAGTTTCTGTCTTGGTGTCTCTTTCATTTGTTAGTTGATACACCTGTCTGTTTTCCCTCTTAGTCTCTCTCTCCACCTTCCTCTCACTCCCCCCTCTTCCTTTTTCCATTCTTTACTTTTACTTACCTCATTTTGCTTTCAGGGATCAAACTTATACCCCCACTGTATGGACAGATTGTAAAGCAGTGGAAAATGGATTCCAGGGTGCCCACACACCTGTCAGTGGATAGTGGAATCTGCAGATACTTTCTGAGTCCCAGCTCCCCCCTCAATTAAATCTCAAAACTGCAAAAAGTACAACCCCCACCTACAGTTCAGCTTCAGAATTAAACAAAGTCAGAGGATCCACATAAGGAAGAATAGGAGATTGAGTAAACAGAAGTAAAAGCTACCCCCTCATCCCTGAACAACAGAATTAAAGAAGAGGTTAAAAAAATAAAAATAAAAAGGAGGGAGGAAAACTTACACAAATGAAGAAAAAACAAAAGAAGCATATGGGTCCCATACAGACCCCTGAATGGTCAGCCGTTAAGAATACAGACTTCAGAATGCAAACAATGAAGAGTCCCCAGAATGAATGGTCTCAAACCACAAACCCAGATATCAAGATATTAATAGAGAGAATAAACAGAAATGAAGAGACACAAGAGGAAATAATGAAGGAGTTGATAACTGAATAAGAGCAATAAAGAATACAGTGTATGAAGTAAATAACAAACTGATAAGCATGGAAAGTAGAATTAGCCAAGCAGAAAAAAGAATCTCAGAGCTTGAGGGCCAAAATATGGAACTAACCCAAACTGTCAAGAACATAGAAAAGAAGCCTTAAAAGACAGAGTAAAACCTTCAATAGATGAGTGATTATTTCAAGAAACCAAACCTAAGATTAATTGGACTTTCTGAGGCAGAAAGAGAGACAGAGACCACCCTGGATCAAACATTCCATGAAATTATTCAAGAAAACTTCCCTCACCTCATCAGTGACATGATCATTCAAGCACAAGACATTCAGAGAATCTCTGTACTAGGACAAATGAGTAGACAAACTCCTAGATGCATAGTGTTTCACCTACACAAAGTAGGTATAAAAGAAAAAATCCTAAAGGCAACAAGAGAAAAAGGTCAGACTACCTTCTGGGGAAGACCAATTAGAATAGTAGCAGACTTATCTACAGAAATACTTCAGGCTAGGAGAGTTTGAAGCTCAACCTTCAAAAATGTCAAAGATAAACAATTTAAACCAAGAATTATCTACCCAGCTAAGCTAAGTTCATCAGTGATGGAGAATTAAAGTTTTTCCCAGACATTCAATCCCTAAGAGTTTATGCTCCCTCCATAAAGCTCTACAAGAAACACTTTAGAAAATATTAAACTTAGAAGAAAGGAAAAAAAGAATGACAATGCCCTTCACAAGAATGCAGGAAAAAGATTGAAAGCACACATGAATCAATCCCAAAATCAAAAGAAAGACAACAAACAAAGAGCAACAACAACAAACTCTATAAGAATCTCATGATAAGCTGGGCTCGGTGGCTCAGCCTGTAGTCCCGTGCCTTTGGGAGGCTGAGGTGAGTGGATTGCCTGAGCCCGCGGGTTCGAGACCTGCCTGGGCAGCGAGACCTCATCTCTACAATAAATCAAAAAATCAGCCAGGCATGGTAGCGCATGCCTGTAATTCCAGCTACTCAAAAGGCTGAGGCAGAAGGATCACCGGAGCCCAGCAGGTCGAGGCTGCGGTGACCGGGAGCGGCCACTGCACTCCAGTCTGGGCAACAGAGTGAGACTCCAACTCAAAAAAAAAAAGATCTCATGATGGGGATAAACTCTCACATTTCAATAATTAGCCTGAATGTGAATGGACAAAATGCACCACTGAAAAGAAATAAATATAGTGGCAAAATGGATAAAATATCATGAGGCAACAATATATTGTCTCCAAGAGACTCATCGCACCAGAAAGCACACTCACAGACTCAAAGTAAGAGGATGGGAAACAAAATTTCAGGTGAACAGAACATAAAAGAAAGCAGGAGTTGCAATCTTAAGATCACAAAATACCCTTTAAGCTATTTAAAATTTTAAAAGATACAGAAAGTCAATACATAATGATAAAAGCTTCAATCCATCAACAAGAAATATGCATCCTAAACATATATGCACCCAATGTAGGAGAACCAACTTTCATAAAGCAGCTTCTAGGGAAACATTAAAAGAATATTGACTCTAACATATCATAACTGGGAACTAAAATACCCCACTCACAACCCTTGACAGATCACTAAAACAAAAAATTAACAAGGAGATTTGGAACATCAACATGACACTTGACCAAATGGAGTTAATTGATACCTACAGACCACTCCAACCAACAACCACGGAATATACATTCTACTCATCACCACATGGAGCATACTCTCATATCAACCACATCTTAGGCCATAAATCAAGCATAAACAAAGTTCATAAGATTGAAATCCTTCCATGCACCTTCTCAGACCACAGTGGAATAAAAATAAATGCCAACACCAACACAGTTCCCCCCAAACCCACAAAGACATGGTCACTAAACAGCATGATGCTAAGCAATTCCTGGGTCAACACAGGAATCAAAACAGAGATTAAGTTACCTGGAAAGAAATGAAAGTTAAATATCTTACCAAAACCTTTGGAATGCCATGAAAACAGTACTAAGAGGTGAATTCATATCTCCATGAACACACATGAACAAAATGCAAAGATCACAAGTTAACATCCTAACAAATCACCTAAGGGAGCTGGAAAACAAAGACCACCAAAACCTTAACTTCAGCAGAAGAATCCTGATCACCAAAATAAAAGTTCACCACAACCAAGTAAGCTTCATCCCCAGGATGCAGGGCTGGTTCAGCATTCATAAGACCATAAATATGATTAAATACATCAACAGATGTAAAAACAAAAACCACATGATTATATCATTAGACGTGGAAAAAGTTTTTGATAAAATTTAGCATCCCTTCTTGATAAAAACTCTTGAACATCTAAGCATAGATGGAATATACCTCAAAATAGTAAAAGTTATCAATGAGAAACCTGCAGCCAGCATATTGCTAAACAGACAGAATTTGGGACTATTTCCCTGTGGAACAAGACAAAAATGTTCATCTCACTCCTCCCTTTCAACTTAGTTTTGGGAGTCCTAGCTAGAGCAATCAGACAAGAGAAGATCAGGAGTATACAAATAGGAAAAGAAGAAATCAAGTTACCCCTCTTTGCAGATGACATGATGCAATACCTTGAAACCCAAGAAAATCTGCCAAAAACCTCCTTGCACTGATAAAAGACTTTGACCAAACCTTAGGGTATAAAATCAATGTGCAAAAGACAGTCACATTTCTAAACACCAACAATAAACAAACAGAAACCCAAATAAAAAGCACAATCCCATTCACAATAGTCAGAAAAAATAATCGAGTACCTTGGCACCTTCCTAACCAGAGATGTGAAAGACCTTTACATGAAAACTACAAAACACTGCTCAAAGAAATCAAAAATGACACAAACAAATGAAAAAATATTCCATGCTCATGGATTGGAGGAATCAACACTGTTAAGATGTCCATTCTACCCAAGGCAATCCACAGATTTAACACAATACCCATTAAATTACCAGCAACATTCTTCTCAGACCTGGAAACAATACAGGAATTCACATGGAAGCATAAACAACCACGAATAACCAAAATAATCTTCAGGAGGGAAAAAAAAAACAAACAAACCAAGAGGTATCACACTCCCAGACTTTAAACTTTATTATAAAGCAACAATAACCAAAATAGCCTGGTACTGGTATAAGAATGGGCATAAAGACTAGTGGAACAGGATAGAGATTCCAGAAGCAAAACCTCAATTTCTCAACACACCTTCAACAAAGCTTCCACCAACAACAACTGGGGAGAGGAGAACCTATTCAGTAAATAGTGCTGGGAAAACTGACTGACCACATGCAGAAGATTAAAACAAGACCTCTACCTATCCCCACACATAAAAATCAACTCTAAATGGATCAAAGAACTAAACATAAAACCTCGAGCTATAAGAACCTTAGAAAGTGCAGGAGCTCTTTGGCTCAGCCTGTAATCCCATGCTTGGGAGGCTGAAATGAGTGGATTGCCTGAGCCTGTGGGTTTGAGACCTGCCTGGGCAACTTGGAGAGACCTCATCTCTACAATAAATCAAAAAATTAGCGGGGTGTGGTTCCAGCTACTTGGAAGGCTGAGGCAGAATGATCATCAAAGCCCAGCAGATCGAGGCTGCAGTGGCCAGGAGCGGCCACTGCACTCTAATATGGGTGACAGAGTGAGACTCCAACTCAAAAAAAAAAAAAAAAAGTGCAGGAGACACCATTATGAAAATTGGAACTGGCAACCAATTCCTGACCAAACCCCAAGTGCCCATGCCATAAGAGATAATATAGACAAGTTGGACCTCATCAAACTGATGAGCTTCTGCAAAGAAGAAACCATCAAGAGAACACTGAGATGACCCACACATTGGGAAAAAATATTTGCCAACTGTATGTCTGACAAAGGCCTAACATCTAGGATCTACAAGAAACTCAAATGTGATGAGAAGAACAAAACAAACAGCCCCATTACAAAGTGGGCAAAAGATATGAATAGACAGTTCTCAAAAGAAGATATATGAGCAGCCAACAGATACATGAAAAAATGTTCAGCCACACTAGTCATCAAAGAAATGCAAATTAAAACCACACTGAGATATCACCTAACTCTGGTCAGGATGTCTGTCATTAATAACTCAAAGAACAGATGCTGGAGAGGATGTGGCAAAGAAGGGAACACTTCTACACTGTTGGTGGGAGTGTAAACTAGAACAGCCTTTGTGGAAAACAGTGTGGTGATTCCTAAAAGACCTAAAAATGGACCTTCCGTACGACCCTGCAATCCCCCTGCTGGCAATATACCTGGAAGAACTCGAATCACTCTATAAAAAAGACACCTGCACATGCATATTTATTGCAGTATTGTTCACAATAGCAAGAACATGGAACTAACCATGGTGATCCTCAAAAGAGGACTGGATTTTTTTAAAATGTGGTACATATACACAGTGGAATATTACACAGTCATAAAGAGGAACAAAATCATGAACTTCACAGCAACCTGGAAGGACTTAGTGTCTATAATACTGAGTGACCTTTCACAGAAACAAAGAACTGAGTATCACATGTTCTTACTCATAAGTGGACCTTGAACACCTTTTGTAATACTATAAGAAAAGTATTGGCAGTAGCAGGAAAATTCAGGGATATGGGGATGGGCCGTGGAAGTGGGATTGGCAGTAGTGGGCATCGGCCTGGGGAAGGGGGGGCACACCTCATCAACCAGGGTACCTGCATAATGAACTTTTCTATACCTAACCCTAAATTGTACCAAATATCTTTTTTAAAAGAGAGAGAGAGAGAGAGAGAGAGAGAGAGAGAGAGAGATAGGTGCTCAAGGGTTTTTATCAAGAAGGGATGCTGGATTTATTTTGTTGAACGTTTTTTCTCCATGTAATGATATAATCATGTGGTTCTTGTTTTTACATCTGTTAATGTGTTGAATTATGTTTATCATCTTGTGACTATTGAATGAGTCCTGCAACCCAGGAATGAAGCCTACTTGGTCATGGTGGATGATTCTTGAGATGTGTTGTTGGATCTCATTTGCTAGTATCTTATTGAGAATTTTTGCTTCTATGTTCATCAAGAAGATTGACCTGTAATTCTCTTTCTTTATTGGCCTTATCCAGGTTTGGGTCTCACTGATTTTAGCTTCATAAAATGGTATGAGTTCCATCTTTCTCAATTGCCCAGAAAACTTTTGATAAAATTGGTATCAACTCGTCCTTGTATGTTTTGTAAAATTCAGCTGGAAAGCCATCTGGTCCATGGCTTTTTTTAATAGGTAGATTTCTTTTGATGAAGTTGATTTCCTGGATTGTTATTGCTCTGTTTAGGGTTTCAATTTATTCTTGTTTCAACCTTGGAAGGTTATGTGATGTCAGAAAGTCTTCCATTTCCTTTAGAGCTTTTAGTACATTTGCATACAGGTGTTCATACTAATCTCTGAAATCTTTTGAATTTATTTGGGGTAAGTAGTGACTTCACCTTTTTAAATCTATTTTTATTTATTTGAACTTTCTTTCTCTTTATTTTAGTAAGTCTGGCCAGGGATCCATCAATCTTATTTAGTGTTTCAAACAACCATCTTCTTGTCTTGTTTATCTTTTCCATATTTTTGTCTTCTAAAGCTGTTAGCAGAGTATTTTGGTCTTAAAACATGATGAATCAGTGTTGATGTCCTTTCTTAGTTTAGTTAGTAGTTTTTTTTATAAAACCCTGTGGTCCTGTATTGGGTACAAGTATGCTTTAGTTGGACGTTTCTTGCTGGTAGATTTAGCCTTTTATCATTATGAAATGTCCTACCATGTCCTTTTTAACTTTTGATGGTTTAATGCCTATATTGTCTGATATCAGAAGAGCTACTACCACTCTCTTCTGTTTTCCATTTGCCTGAACAATCATTTTCCAGACTTTAACTTTGAACTTGTGGGTGTCCTTTGCAGTGATATGAGTTTTCTGGAGACAGGAGACTGCTGTATTGTGCCTCTTCAGTTTGCCCAATCTAAACCCTCTTCAGTGGTGCATGTAATCTTTTCAAGTTCAAATTAATTATTGAACTGTGAGAGTTTATCCCTGTCATCAGGCTCTTATGGGATTGCTTTGCTTCCTCTTTACTTTTGTATTTATGTATGTGTGTATTTTCATTTTGGTGAGTGTGCCACATGCTTTGTTAACTCTGTGCTTGCCTATACTTTTGTGATGGGTATGACCACTCTTTTTATTTTTTTATTTTTTATTTTTGGATGTGTTCCACACTTTCTTAAACATCTCATGAAAGGCTGATTTAGAAGCAGCATATTATCTTATTAATTGAGGTTTGAGAAGGATTGTAATTCTCCATCACTGATGAAGCTTAGCTTGGTGAAGCAGAAAATGCCTGACTGGAACTCCAGTTCCTTCTGACTTATACTGTTTCTGTTGATAAGTCTGGAGCAATTCTGATGTGTCTTCTTCAGTAGGTGGTCTGATCTTCCTCTCTTGCTGCCTTTAGGAATTTTTCTTGTATGCTTCCTTGTGGAGGCAGATTACTATGTGTCTTAGATATTGTCTTCTCATGTGATAACTTGCAGTGGTTCTCTGAATCTCTTGTGCCTCAATGATGACCTCTTTATCCAGTTGTGGGAAGTTTTCTTGGAGACATCTTGGAATGTTTGCTCCATGGTGTTCTCAGTTTTCTTTTATGCTTGAGGGATACAATCAGGTGTCAATTTGGCTTCTTGACAAAGCCCCACATCTCTTGAAGGCGTTTCTCCTTCTTTGTGAGTCTTTTTCCATGTTTTTGACAGACTGTGTTAGTTCCATATTTTGGTATTCAAGCTCTGAGATTCTTTCCTCTGCCTGATTGATCCTTGTCCTCAGCTTGTTATGTGTTTTTAATTTCCAGAATGAAATTTTTCATCTCCATTAGTTCAGAATGGACCTTTCTGAATTGACCAAATCCACTTTTACTTCTCTTACGATTTTGGTGAGTTTTGCTTCTAGATTTTTATGGTTCTTTTTATTTGTTTTAGCTATCTAAACCTCTGATTTCTATGACCATCATCTGGGTAAGTTGTTCTGAAGGGGTTCCATTGTTTGTGCTCTGACAGCCACTTTTTGGGGCACTGTCTCGTTAAGACTTTGAGGATTGTCTATATTTTTTCTTTGATTTTTTCTCGTTTGTGATAAGTCTTTCTTCTGCTATATCTTTCCACTTTGGTTTTGTTGCTCTGAAGCTAGTCAATGACTTTTGTTCTAGAATTCTTTCCGTTATTCAACATAGGACACTCAGTGTGAAAGAGAGAAGCACTCACTTTTGCTCTGGGACCCACACTGTGAAACTTCTCACTGCTGCAAATTTTCTTTCCCATTGTTAATCGAGTTGAGTTGGTTTTGAGAGCCTGTTGCAAGCACTCTATGAAGAACAAATGCAGGATGCCCACCCTTCTGCTATCTGCAGTTTGGCACCCAGAAGGCATTTCACCAGGAAAGCCTTTGCATGTCTTTCATGTTGCTCCCTCTATGTTCAAGTCCACAAACAACACTCAAAAGAGAGTGAATTCCCTGCCATGGGAGTTGGGGGGATCCAACCTGTGGGCATACAGAACTGGGAGGTGATCCTTCCTAGCCTGGAAGTGGGGAGATTGACTGTCAGTTGCTGGCAGCTGTCGACAGCTGAATTCAATCTGCAGGGGAGCTTTCCTGGTCTGGGAGCCAGCCACTGGGCCATCACTTTCTGGTCTCTTTGTGTTCAAAGAGAACTTTGCTGGGTGCAGGGTGCTTCACTTGTCCTAAACCTTGAAGGGTGACTCCACATATTGACAACTGGATCCCTACTCCCTGCCTCACTCAATGAGAGCGACACCAGTCTGCTGCTTCACAGCGACCATCTTGGATCTCATCCTATAAACATATTAAGACCAATGGGAAAATAGGAAATCTCAGCAAAGAGATTGAAAATTTAAAGAACCAAATGCAAATTTCTGAACTGAAGAAAAAAGAACATCATAAACAAGTTTTAAAACTAATTGAATAGGCTCAAGAGCAGAATGGAAAGAAGAGAGGACATGAAGCAGGTTAGCAGACCTCTACTCTTAGTTAATGGTTTACTTAATCATCATTTTCAAAGTATATAAAGTTCATTATCAAAAGCAAGCATTTCCCTTTCTCTTAAGGTATCCATGCTTTCCTTGAGCATGACTTTTTCTTTCTGATAAATTCTTTCTTAAACTATACTTTGGATTTGCTCTGAAATTTTTTTCTGTGGTGAAATCAAGAATGCATGGAGTGGCACACCATATGCTACCTGAAATCACAAAACACTGATGAGCTTGATGATAGATAAATGGAAGTCTCAGGGACCTGTGGGATAATTTTTTTAAATCTGATATTCATTGCATAGAGTTTTAGAAGAAGAGGAAAAAGTATGATTCCAGAGTTCTGTGAACTCAAATACAATCCTTCACTGCCCTACTGTATCAGCTTCATCTTTGGATTTTAACATCAGTGATATTTTCACATTATCTATTCCCTCCTTAATTTATAAAGAAGCAGGGTTTATAAGTAACAATCATTGAAAGTTTTATTTTCTAGTATTGTTAACTTGACAGTCCTTCTCTAAAGATTAATAACTTTGTCACACATATAATTGGCAAATACTTTTTCTACCACTTGGTGGACTCTCTCTCTACTCTCTTGAGTAGAAAACAAAACTTATTTTGTTTTGCAGAAGCTTTTCAGTTTGATGAGATCTCACTTGTCTATCATTGTTTATGGCATGTGTATTTGGGGGTTTTGATCAAGACTTGATTGCCAATTCCAATTTCCATGAGAGTGTCCCTGCATTTTCTAAGGTTCTTATAGTTTGAGGTTTTGCATTTAGGTCTTTGATCCATTTAGAGTTGATTTTTGTGTATGGTGATAGGGAGGGGTTTTGTTTTAATCTTCTGCATGTATCAGCCAGTTTTCCCAGCACCATTTACTGAACAAGTTCTCTTCTCCTCAGTGGTTATTATTGGAGGCTTTTACAAGGGACTCAAATGTGCAAAAAAGAAAAAAAAGCAGACAGCCCTATTAAAAAGCGGGCAAAATATATGAATAGGCACTTCCCAAAATAAGAAATATAAGCAACTAACAGATACATGAAAGAATGTTCAGCTTCACTAATCATCAAATAAATGAAAATCAAAACCATACTAACTCCAGTCAGGATAGCCATCAACAACAACTCAAAAAACAACAAATGCTGGAAAGGATGCAGAGAAAAGGAAGCACTTCTACACCATTGGTGGGAGTGTAAATTAGTACAACCTCTGTGGAGAACAGTGTGGCAATTTCTAAAAGATCTAAAAATTGATCTACCACTAACTATCAATCCCCCTCATATACCTGGAAGAGCTCAAACCACTCTATGAAAAAGATACCTGCACACACATTTATTGCAGCATTATTCATGATAACAAAAACAAGGAACCAACCATGCTGTCCATCCAAAGTAGACTGGATAAAAAAAAATTGGTACATATACGTGATGGAATATTTGCAATAGCCATAAAGAAGGACAAAACTATGAACTTCACAGCAACTTGGATAGATTTAGGGTCTATAATAGTCAGTGATCTATCACAGAAACAAAAAACTGAGAACCACAAGTTCTCACTCATAAGAAGACCCTGAATGATTATCATAACACTGTAAGAAGGAGATCAGCAGTAGTGAAAAACTACCAGGGAAGAGGAGGATACAACATCAACAAGGACACCTGATCTCAAAACAGGTAAAGTGGGGACAAAAGGGAGGTCTAGTATGAGAACCACCTGTATATCTAATTCTGAATTGTACCCCACATCTTTAAAATAAAAATGATCAATAATATTTTATTATTTTTCTAACCAACATTTCATTTTGCTTTTTTAAAACAAAAAAACTTTACTAAAATTGGAGGAGGAAAACAGGAAAAGGGGAATCAGAGTAACAATGTTCTATCACCTTTGTACTGTTCTAATCAAAGGTGCTCTTGATTTTCATATAAGAATTTAAAAGAAAAATACATAAAAGAACTGGAGCTTTCCTAGTTAATTAACTCATTTCTCCAGGGGTCAATAGTGAAAATTGAAATACAAAACAGTTGTTTCATTAAACATAAGACATCATTAAATACAAAACAGTTGATTCATTAAACCATAGGACATCAGCAAGATGGTGCAAAAGGAAGTCCTAGACCCAATTCTCCCACAAAGACACCATCTTAACAACAACAACTGGAACAATTGTCTATCTGAGAAATCCAGGAACCAATTAAGAGGTTTTTGCACCCAGGAAAGCCCAAAGACAAAAAGAACGTAATCAAAGTCAGTAGGAAAATTAATGCCTCAGTCCCCTCCCAATACATTCCCAGCACAAAAGCATGACCATGTTGGATTTGCATACAAGGATAATTCAACATATGAAAATAAATCAATGTAATATACCACATTAACAGAATGACAAACAGGAACTAAGCCAGGCTCGGGAGCTCAGCCTGTAATCCTATGCCTTGAGATGCTGAGGTGAGTGGATTGCCTGAGCCTGCGGGTTCGAGACCTGTCTGGGCAACTTGGTGAGACCTCATCTCTACAATAAATCAAAAATTAGCTGGGTGTGGTAGCGCACACCTGTAATTCCAGCTACTTGGAAGGCTGAGGCTGAAGGATCGCCGGAGTCCAGCAGGTCGAGGCTGTGGTGGCTGGGAGCGGCCACTGCACTCCAGTCTGGGTGACAGAGTGAGACTCCCAACTCACAAAAAAAAAAGAAAGAAAGAAAAACAGGAACTACATAATTACTTTGTTGATGCAGAAAAAGCATTTTTTCAATTCAATATTCTTTCTTGATAAAAATTCTTAACAAACTAGGAATAGAAAAACACTACCCATAATTAAGGCCATACATAAGAAGCTCACAGCTAACATAATGCACAATGGTTAAAAACTAAAAGTTTTTCTTCTAAGATCAGGAAAAATACAAGATGCTCACTCTTGCTACTTCTATTCAGCATAGTACTGAAAGTTCTAGCTAAAGCAATTAGACAAGAAAAATAAACAAGGGAAAAGGGAAGAAGTAAAGTTATCTGTTTGCAGATAATATCTTACACATAGAAAACTTTAAAGCTTCCACAAAAAAAAAACAATTAAACAAAATCAACATTCAAAAAGCATTTGCTTTTCTATACACTAGCAAGTAATAACACAAAAAGAAAATTAAGAAAGCAATTAAGTTTCCAATAGCATCAAGAATAATAAAATACTATACTTAAGACTAAAATTAAAACTTCCCCCATCTCATCAAGGATGAAAAAATTCAAACACAAGAGATTCAAAGAACCCCTGCAAGACAACAAATGAGAAGACCAAATCCCAGACACATAATAATTCACCTAAACAAACTAGCTATAAAAGAAAAAATCCTAAAGGCAGCAAGAGAAAAAGGCCAGACTACCTACCAGGGAAGACCAGTTAGAATAGCAGCAGATTTATCCACAGAAACACTTCAGGCTAGGAGAACCTGGAGCCCTATCTTCAAAGTTCTAAAAGATAAACAATTTCAACCAAGAATAATCTACCCAGCCAAACTAAGCTTCATTAGTGAGGGAGAATTGAAATCTTTTCCAGATATCCAATCCCTAAGAACCTACGCTGCCACCAGACCACCTCTACAAGAAACACTTAAGAAAGTACTGAACACAGAAGAAAAAGAAAAAAGAACACCAACATTCTTCACAAGAGTACAGGCAAAAGATTAAAAACACACATGAACCAACTCCAAAACCCAAAGAAAGACAACAAACAAACAGGAACAACTCTGTAAGAACTTTATGACAGGGATCAATTCTTGCATTTCAATTATTAGCCTAAATGTGAATGGACTAAATGCACCACTGAAAAGACATAGAATGGCAAAATGGATAAAATATCATCAGGCAACAATCTATTGCCTTCAAGAGATTCACCTCACTAGAAAGGACACCCACAGACTCAAAGTAAGAGGATGGGAAACAAACTTTCAGGCGAACGGAATACAAAAGAAAGGAGGAGTAGTGATCTTAATTTCAGAAAAAATACCCTTCAAGCTATAAAAAATAAAAAAAGATACAGAAGGCCACCACATAATGATAAAAGGCTCAATCCATCAACAAGAAATATCTATCCTAAACATATATGCACCCAACATAGGTGCGCCAACTTTCATAAAGCAACTTCTAGGAAAACTAAAGAAAGATATTGACTCTAACACCATCATAACTGGGGACTTTAATACCCCACTCACAACCCTAGACAGATCATCAGGACCAAAAATCAGCAAGGAGATCCAGAACCTCAATGTGACTTTCAACCAAATGGACTTAATTGAAATACCTACAGAACACTCCATCCAAAGACCACAGAATATACATTCTACTCATCACTGCATGGAACGTATTCTAAGATCAACCATGTAATTGGCCATAAATCAAGCATAAGCAAATTTAAAAGGACCGAAATTCTACCATGCACCTTCTCAGACCAGTGAAATAAAAATAAACATTGACACCAACAAAGTCCCCCCAAAACCCACAAAGACATGGACACTAAACAGCATGATGCTAAACAAATCCTGGATCAATGATGAAATCAAAACAGGGATCAAAAGATACCTGGAAACAAATGAAAATGAAGAAACATCTTGCCAAAATCTCTGAGACGCCTTGAAAGCTGTAGTAAGAGGAGAATTTATATCCCTACAAACACACATGAAGAAAATGGAAGGATCACAAATTAACAACCTAACAAGCCACCTAAAGAAGCTGGAAAAGCAAGACCACAAAAACCCTAATTTCAGCAGAAGAATCCAGATCACCAAAATAAAAGCCCAAATCCAGGACATAGAAGATAAAAAGATAATGCAAAAAATCAATAAAACAAAAAGCTGGTTCTTCGAAAGGATAAACAAGATCGATGGTCCCCTAGCTAGACTGACCAAAAAAAACAAGAAAAAAAAATCAAATAAGCACAATCAGAAACACAAAAGATGAAGTCACAACTGACCCTGAAGAAATACAAAAGATCATTAGAGACTACTACGTACACTTGTATGGAAACAAACTTGAAAACCTTAAGGAAATGGAGGACTTTCTGACATCACACAACCTACCTAGGTTGGAACAAGAAGAAATTGAGACCCTAAATAGACCAATAACAATCAAGGAAATCGACTACGTAATAAGAAAACTTCCTACAAAAAAAAGCCCTGGTCCAGATGGCTTCCCAGCAGAATTCAACAAGACATTTAAGGAGGAGCTGATACCAATCCTACTGAAGGTATTCCAGGTGATTGAAAAAGATGGAACTCTCCCCAAATCATTTTACAAAGCCAATATCACATTGATACCCAAGCCAGGTAAAGATCCAACAAAGAAAGAGAACTATAGACCAATATCATTGATGAACATAGATGCTAAAATTCTCAACAAAACCTAGGAAACCGAATTCAGCAATACATCTCTAAAATCATCCATCATGAAAAGTAGGCTTCATGCCTGGGATGCAAGGCTGGATCAACATTCGTAAAACCATAAATGTAATTAAATACATCAACAGATGTCAAAACAAAAACCACATGATTATATTATTAGACGAAGAAAAAGCTTTTGATAAAATCCAGCACCGCTTCTTGATAAAAACCCTTGAACATCTAGGCATACGGGGAACATACCTCAAAATAGTAAAAGCCATCTATGAGAAACCCACAGCCAGCATACTCCTAAATGGACAAAAATTGGAACCATTTCCCCTGAAAACTGGAACAAGACAAGGATGCCCACTCTCACCCCTCCTGTTCAACATAGTACTGGAAGTCCTGGCTCGAGCAATCAGAGAAGAGGAGGCAATCAGGCATATCCAAATAGGAAAAGAGGAAGTCAGGTTATCTCTCTTTGCAGATAATATGATTGTGTACCTTGAAAACCCAAGAGAATCTGTCAAAAACCTCCTTACACTGATAAAGGCCTTTGTCAAAGTCTCAGGAAACAAATAAATGTGCAAAAGACAATCGCATTTCTCTACACCAATAATAAGAAAACAGAAACCCAAATAAAAAACACAATTCCATTCACAATAGCCACACACAAAAAAAGAAATACCTTGGCATCTTCCTAACCAGAGACGTGAAAGACCTTTAAAATGTAAATTACAAAACACTGCTCAAAGAAATCAAAGATGACACAAACAAGTGGAAAAATATCCCATGCTCATGGATTGGAAGAATCAACATTGTGAAGATGTCCATCTTACCTAAGGCAATCTACAAATTCAATGCAATACCCTTCAAATTACCAGCAACATTCTTCTCAGACCTAGAAAAGACAACACAGGAATTCATATGGAAACACAAACATCCAAGAATAGCCAGAACAATCCTCAGCAAAAAAAACAAAGTAGGTGGTATCACATTACCAGACTTCAAACTTTACTATAAAGCTACAATCATCAAAACAGCTTGGTATTGGTATAGGAACAAACATATAGATCAATGGAATCGAATTGAGAATCCAGAAGCAAAACCTCAATTTCTCAACCAACTCATCTTTGACAAGGTCTCCACCACCTACTACTGGGGAGAGGAGAACCTATTCAGTAAATGGTGCTGGGAAAACTGGCTGACCACATGCAGAAGATTGAAACAGGACTCCTATCTATCCCCATGCACAAAGGTTAACTCCAAATGGATCAGAGACCTAAATGTAAAACCTCAAACTATAAGAACCTTAGAAAATGAAGGAAATACCCTCATGGAAATTGGAACTGGCATCCAATTCCTGAACAAAACCCGAAACCCACAGGTCATAAGAGAGAAGATAGACAAGTAGGACCTTATTAAACTGACAAGCTTCTGCAAGGCCAAAGAAACCATCAAGAGAGCAGGGAGACAGCCTACAGACCGGGAAAAAGTATTTGCCAACACCAGGTCCGACAAAGGCTTAACATCCTGGATCTACAAGGAACTAAAACGTGCTGGAAAGAAAAAAACAAACAACCCCCTTTTAAAATGGGCAAAAGATATGAACAGATACTTCACAAAAGAGGACATCCGAGTAGCCAACAAACACATGAAGAAATCTTCAACCTCACTAATCATCAGGGAGATGCAGATCAAAACCACACTGAAATACCACCTAACTCCAGTCAGAACGGCAATTATCAACAACTCAAAAAATAACAGCCGCTGGAGAGGGTGTGGCAAAAAGGAGGCACTTCTACACTGCCAGTGGGAGTGTAAACTAGTGCAAACTCTGTGGAAAGCAGTGTGGCAATTCCTAAAAGCTCTAAATATCAACTTCCCATATGACCCCGCAATCCCCCTACTGGGAATATACGCTGAAGAACTCAAATCACTCTATAAAAAAGATTCCTGCACATGTATGTTTATCGCAGCATTGTTCACAATAGCAAGAACCTGGAAACAACCATGCTGCCCATCAAAACAGGACTGGATTTAAAAATGTGGTACATATACATGATGGAATACTATGCAGCCATAAAAAAGAACAAAATCATGAATTTCGCAGCAACCTGGTGGGAACTACAGTCTATAATACTGAGTGACCACTCACAGAAACAAAGATCCGAGTATCACATGTTCTCACTCATATAATGGACCTTGAACATCCAATGTAATACTATAAGAAAATGACTGACAGTACTGGGAAACTATGGGGGAGGATGGGATTAACAGTAGCAAATATCTGTCTGGGGATGGGGAAACACCTCTTATCAACAGGGAGCCTGAATGAAACGTAATTGTACACCTAACCCTTAACTGTACCCCACAAAACCATAATAAAAAATATTGATAAAAAAAGATGAAGAAGAAGAAGAGAAAAGAAGAGGGAAAAAAAAAGACTAAAATTAACCAAGGCAGTGAAAGATTTGTAGACGGAAAAATACAAATCATAGCTAAAAAGAAAATAAAGAAGATACAAATAAATGAAAAGGCATCCTATGTTCATGAATTAGAAGACCTAAAATGTCTTCTAGTGTCCATATTACCCAAAGCAATCTACAGATCAATGCAATTCCTATCAAAATTCTAACAGTATTTTTACAGTAATAGAAAAAAATTCTCAAAATTCATATGGAATACCAAAAGTCAAAACAATTTTGAAAAAAGAAAAACAAAGTTAAAGGCCTCACACTTCATGATTTCAAAACTTACAACAAAGTAACATTAATAAAGGCAATGTGGTACCGGCATAAAGACAGATAAACCAATAGAACAGAATAGAGAGCTAAGAAATAAAACCTGGATTACATGGTCAAATGATTTTTATAAGGGTACCAAGACCACACAGTGAGGTAGACAGTCCCATCAACAAATGATCCTAGCTAAACTATATATCCACATTCAAAAGGAAGAAGTTGATGAAAACATAGGAGAACAGCTTCAGAATATAAAATTTGCCAATTATTTCTTAGATATGACACCAAAATCACAGACAACAATAAGCAAAATAGACACATGGGGTTACATCAAACTCGAAAACTTATGCACAGCAAGTGCAACAACCAACAGTGTGAACAGGCAACCTACAGAATTGCAGAAAATATTTCCAAATATTGTATCTGTGTTAATATCCAAAAAGTATTAGAAACCTCTACAATTCAAAAACAAATACAAAAAACAGACAACCCAATTTAAAAATAAGCAAAAGCTTTGAATAGACAATTCTCCAAAGAAGACATACAAATGACCAACAAATCTACAAAAGTTCAACATCACTAATTACTAGAAAAATGCAAATGAAAGCAATGATGAAAAACCATTTCACAACCATTAGGGTGACTAATATCAATAAAATAAAAAAATAAGTGTTGGGGAGAATGCACACAAATTGGAACTCTTATGTTCTGTTTACAGGAATGCAGAATGGTGCAACTGCTATAAAAACAATGTGGCAGCTCCTCAAAAAAATTAAAAATAGACTTATCACATGATTCAAGAATTTAAATTCTGGGTATATTTTCCAAATAACTCAAAGTAGAATCTCAAAGAGATATTTATATTTGCACACCCATGTTCATTACATCATTCACAATAGTTAAAAGGTGAAAGCAACCCAAATGTCCACTGCTAGGTTAATGGACAAAGAAATTATGGAATATACATGTGATGGACTATTGTGCAGTCTTAAAAAGAAAGAAAATCCTATTACATGTGTATCTTGGCAGCCCCAAATTAGGGCGCTGACGTAAAGTTCATCTATTCTGAAGAAATTACCTGGAGGACAGGTTAATGAAGGTATATGTTTATTATTACTTACAGAGGGAACAAAGGTGGCTGATTTTCCATACCCCAATCGACATGGGGAGAGAGTATAAACTCCAACATGGGAGAGAAAGCAAGCATTACATGTCAAAAAGAAGAAACAAAGATGTTTTCTCTCAGAAGCCATCTTGTGTTTGCAGATACACAGGCATTTTAGGACATTTCTACTAGAAACAGGCAGCCCCAGTCAAGGACCATCCTCCCAATCAGAAGATGGGAAAGGGCGTGAGGTACATGTCCTGTATTTACCCCACAACATGCTATACCATGGATAAGCCTCAAGGACATTACACTAAATAAAATAATCCAATGACGAAAGGACAGACATGGTAGAATTACACTCATATAATGTATCTAAAGTAGTTAACAATCATAAGAACAGAAAATATAAAGGTGGTTTTCCAAGGGTTGGGAGTAGGAGAATCAGTGTATTAATGAATGTAGAGCTTCAGTGTTGTTAGCTGCAAAAGTTCTAGGGATCTGTTGCATGACAATATGAATCCACCTAACACTATTGAACCGTACACTTAGAATGTTTAAATGGTAAATTGAATGCTTGTGCTAACTTCTGCAATTAAAAATAAACATTTAAAAAGTAGCTCACACAGCCTGAGAGATCCTGCTTTTGGTATTTTCTTAGCAACCTTTATCCACTGCAGGAAAATAATGCCATAATTACAAAGTGCATTTTTTCAGGTATACATGATAGTATACTGGTAAGCCAGGCAAACACTTTTAGAGTTCCTTTTGCATTAAGTGACAAATACTACCATAATTTTTTATTGACTTAAAGGAATAAAATAGAGCAAAAAAACATTAATCCAGCTTTGCTTACTTATACCATCTAGAACTGATGTGTCTACTTCTAGTGAAGGTTGTTGCTTATCTGTAATGATATCATTTTAGATACAACATCAATTTTTGCTAGAATATTAGGTAAAAATATGGCTAAGATCAGTAATTATTTGCTGTATCTACCACTGACCTAAATAACTAAAGGTTTATCAAGTTTATGGATAGCACATGACAAAGTAGTTAGAACACCAAACCACGTGTAAGACCTGAAAAATGTTTGTTACTAAGCCATAAGTACCAAACACTACAGGTATTTGAAGGTGAAGGAAAGTAAAATCTGTGTGTATTTACAGAGTGTGCCTTCTTTGAGCAGAATTTTAACTAAAAACTGGAGGGAGAAAGAAACAAAAAGGTGACCTCTGCAACATTACTAAGAGCAGGTAAGAACAGGGGTCATGACAAACATCTCCTTGGGTGAAACGAGTGAGCCATTGTGGAAAAAAAGTGAGAACAATACAAATAATTATTTATTTGGCCACCTATTTTCTCACAAATAGTGAGAAAAATACCCATGCATGGTGAAAATAATGCTCATACAAGCCTTCACTTTTCAGTAAATGGGACCATTCATGTCTTTTAAAAAATATTTTGACTTCAGAAACTTAAGAAAAGTTAGCACAACTGATTTCAAAGCCATAAAGGAATCATCATTCTGTGCAAACGTTTTACCAGTCTATGTTCACTCAGGAAGTTTCACTGGTTGGTATGTACCTAAGCCTAATGCCAGATAACACTTGCTATTATTTATTGCTTTAGAAAACTCAGACAACACAAGTCTGGATTGGAGAAACATTGATTTTTTACTAATTGTCAGTTGAATGAATCTCATATACCCTTATCCCATTCTCATCCAAAGCAGATGACAGCACACAAATAGTTCTCATGGATAAAGTCGCACTGAATTCTTGTGGTGGGGAACAGGGACTACCTAACCCTGAGTAGATCAAGAGCCTATTCTCAGTCATATTTACACAAAGCTTGAACACATCTCTGCTTTTGGCCAAATGAGTAGAAAGTCATTGAGAAGTTATGCTTTTATTTCCTGATCAAATAGATAAGTTTTTAAAAATAAGGCAGAGCCTGGTGAGAAAAGTACACATTATCTTTCACTGCATCTCTTAGCCCTGGTGTAACTTCATTTGACATTCAATTTTCTCATGACCTTCTAAGAATTAATTTCCTTGTTTTGATCGAGGCATTTCGACTGACCTTCCTACAGGGCTAACTGTTGACAGGAATATATTCCAGAATGCCAGTTTGTGAAACAACTAAAAAACATTTAGATGCAGCTGCCACACCAGAGAAATAACTGACAAGAAACTAACAGCCCCAAATCATTCATTCATTCACTTATTCATTTATTGAATTCCTTGTCCTTCGGCATTTAGGCAAACAAGTATTATTTGTGCTGTCTGGAGTTGGATCTTTCCTACCTGGAAGGATGGGTTGTCCTTTATTTAAAAGAGGAAATTCTCTACAAATTTCCCCGTCTTCTTGATCTCGTGCCAACCATCGCTGAACTGGTATGCAAAAGTGTTTTCCAGAATTCATGTTTTGCAATTGTATCTATAATAACAACAATATTACTTGCAAAAATTTTAGGATTACTTTTTCAAAGAGTCAAAGTTTTCATCAAGCCTTGCCACTTAGCTCAGAGTTCTTTTATATATATATATGAGAAATTGTTAATAACATGACAGGAAAAATTCTAAGTACAATGGTATTTCTTTTCTCTAAAAATTTTTCTATTTCTTTTTTGAAGATGAGACCTCACTGTGTTGTACAGGCTGGTTTCCAAATCCTGGGCTCATGTGATCCTCCTGCTTCAGCCTCTTAAATAGCTGGGTCGATAGACATGCACCACTGCACTTGGTTAAATTTTTCTATTTCTAATTTCTCTTTTTTGAAATGTATATATTGAAAATGTCAATTTCTTCTCAAATGTTATGTCATTTAAAATTTCCTGTTTAGAAATACATGTTTATGAGTTTTAGAAATATATTATTTACCTGTTTCAACCTCTTAGAAATGAGTTTTTTATTTTAAAGTGATTTTCTGAAGTATTACCATGAGGTTAGATTTCATACAATACAGATTCATACTATACAGCTTGCTCTTCAGATCCTTAGCAATGAATAAAATTCAAGTAACAATGATTTATTTGGTCACCTATTATGTCATATCATATCTAACCCATTTATCCTAGAGTTAAACAAGAATGTTAGTAAATTCTGGTAGAAATTTCAGAATGTCAAAAACATCAAAAAGTAAAAATTATGTTTTCTGATTTTAAAAGCTAGTCTTTCGTGAGTAGGGTACTGTTGCTCTTTTAAACGCTTCAGTGAGGCATTATCTATTAAATTAATCTTACTCTTTTAAAAATACTTTAAATCAGAGATTTTCAACTTTAATGTGTTTTTTAATCACATTATTGAAAAAGGCAAATTTTCCAAGGTGCAGCTCTAGCAAGGTTTGTGGGTCTGACAGGTCCAGAAATTCACATTTATAAATGCACATCAAGTGTGATTCTGATGCAGTGACACTTTCAGAAAGGTTTCTTAAGAACGACAGATAATTAACTATTAGTTTGCAAGGCTACTACTCCCTATTTGAGTTGGTTATTTTAATTAAAGTTCAAAGTTGATTATTTGAGGAATGGAAAGTAGGCCAGCATTTTAAACATTTTATTTTGTAATCTTCTCTAAGTAAACTGGAAATAATAAAGATTAAGTTTCTAAAAGCAACATGATTATTTTGTAGAAATGTTGTAACATTGTTTGCTATTATGAAACTAGTTATTACAAATTGGCTTATCAAAAATTTCAGATTTCAAGCTTCTAAACGATAAGAATCTATTAGGAAATTTTCAACCCATTATTTAGTATCTAATTTGGTCAAATAAATAAATTTGATAAGGATTTTATATAGTCAGAATAAAACTTTGAATCAAGCATGTATCTCTTCTTCACTGGCACTCAATGAGAAGTAAGGTAAACCTCAGGCAAACAAGTTATCTTGCAGTGAGAGAGCACTTGCCATTAAGAGAAAGACAATAGAAATCTTCAGCCTCATTTTTATATCAATCCTCTGCAGTACAATATAATCTTTTCAGATCACCTAATACTTGTCTTAGCATCTCAGCTTCATAATAAATGTAATCTTGCTTATCAGTTATCAATCAAATGAGATGGCACAAGAAATAATAATAATTTTCATATGTTAGGTTAGCTTACAAAGAGAGAAAAAGGAAAAGAGATTAGTATTATATATAATCGCTTAAGAATTAATTTGAATACAATACCTCAAAAGCTGTATAGAGCATAAAACAGAATATTTCACATAAAAGCCACGGAGTAATTTTGAATTTGAAATCTAGCTTCTACATATTGTATTTTTGTCAAGTGAGTTTTATTTTTTAATTCTGCTTCAGAATCCTTTGTAACTTTAATGTAAAGAAGATGGCATTATTAACAAATATATATTCCTGCTAATGGAATTTTTAAATATGTTTTAAGAAATTACTCATCTTCCATGAATTTTTCATTAATTTTTTCTCATGTGTTAAAATCATAAAAGAGCAAGTCTGCCAAGAATATCAGTAATATGACTAGATGTTCTTCACATTTTGAGTACTTGTTTAAAGATCATTTGTTTTGAAATGATAGAATATGTAAATATACCATACATAAAAATGGATGACAAGCTCTATAAGCTGCAGATTTGCATTTACTGGCAATCATGGTAATAAGTAGAATTTTTCATTCTGAACGATGTAGAAAATTTAAGCCTTTTTTCTCCATCTTAAATATACTCAAGAGGCACAATCTTGCTTAGCACAAGTAGACTAAATTTCAGAGCTAGCATTCAAGTCTAGCAGGGGTTTTTTTAAACCAACACAGTGGCTCATCTTTACAAAGTTTCTGAAGCAAATGACATACAGGACTAGACATTTTTTCAATAGTACAACTATTTCCAGGAACTATATGAGATTATCCAGAATCACAAACATTTTCTTTTCTTTGCAAAGAGGTAAAAGGATTGCTTTATTAAAATCTTTTTTCCTCAATCAATTAGGGCTTAATTAATTATTAAGGGCATATGATACTGCTGCCTTGAAGAATTCACTGACTAAAAAGGTCCAGGTTTGACTTTATCAACTCACCATAGGCATTAAATGTCTCCTTAAGAACTGATTTCTGAAAGGAATTTGCAGAGGATTTTGCAAAGAATGGGAAAGTGTTGACATATCCTTACCTCCTTACAGTGCCAGGAAGGTGAGTGTCCAGAGTTGGTATGACCAATACGAATCTTAAAGAGTGTTCCAATGTCTCCAACCGTGATCTATAAAGATCCAAGAGAACAAATTTCAATGTAATTTCACAAAATCCACTTAAAAACAGCTCAGATTAGGACAATATAAATGGACAAAGGGGTCAGCTCATCAAGAAGGTATAGGAATTATAAATCTGTGGACACCTAACAAAAGAACTCACAAACTGGAAAATTCAAAAATATGTGAAAATTAAACAAAATACTCCCAAGCAACAAAAAGGATTTTAAAAAATTGCAGGGAAATTTTAAAAATACTTTGAGATAAATTAAAACAAAAACACAGCATGCAAAAACATAGAATACAGTAAAAGCAGAACTCAAAGAGAAATATAACTGTAAACATCTACTGAATTTGAGAAAAATCTCAAATAAATCACCTAACTTTACATCTTAAGAACTAGAAAAAGAAGAGCAAACTAAACCCTAAGCTAGCCGAAGGAAGGAAATAATAAAGATTAGAGTGATGATAAAATGAAGTATATAAAAACAGTAACAATGAAACCAAATGTTGGTTCTTGAAAAAAAATCAGAATTCACCAACTTTTAGCCAGTCTAAGAAAAAAAGAAAGAAGTGCCAAAATCAGAAATCAAAGTGAAGACATTACTACTGACTGTACATAAATAAAAAGGATTCGTTTTTTTAAATGCTGTGAACAACTGTATGTCACCAAATTAGGTAACCTAGATGAAGTAGATTGATCTCTAGAAACACACAAACCACCTTAACTGACTCAAGAAGAAATAGGAAATATGAATAGGTCTATAATAAGTAAAGAGGTGAATCAGTAATCAAAGAACATTCAACCAAGAGAAGTCTAGAAGGATAGAGGCTTCACTGGTGAATTCCACCAAATATTTAAAGAAAAATTAACACAATTCATACCAAACTCTTTCAAGAAATAGGAGATGTAGGAACAGTCTTTAACTCACTTTGTAAGGTCAGCATTACACTGACAACAAAACTATCCAAGATATAACAAGAAAAGAAAACTAGCCGGGCTCGGTGGCTCAGCCTGTCATCCCCGCCTTTGGGAGGCTGAGGTGAGTGGATGGCCTGAGCCCGCGGGTTCGAGACCCGCCTGGGCAGCGAGACCTCATCTCTACAATAAATCAAAAAATCAGCTGGGCGTGGTAGTGCATGTCTGTAATTCCGGCTACTTGGGAGGCTGAGGCGGAAGGATCGCCGGAGCCCAGCAGGTCGAGGCTGCGGTGGCCAGGAGCAGCCACTGCACTCCAGTCTGGGCGACAGAGTGAGACTCCAACTCAAAAAAAAAAAAAAAAAGGAGAAAACTATAGACCAATACTCCTTATAAGTAGAGATGCAAATATTTTCAACAAAACTAGCAAATAAATCCAAAAGTATGTTAACAAAGTCGTACATTATAAATAACTGGGATCTAATCTCAGAAATGGAGACTGGTTCCACATACAAATATCAATGTAATATATCACACAAATAAAAATGAAGGCAAAACACATAATCATCACAATTGATGCAAAACAAAAAAAGCACATTTGACAAGATCCCACACTCTTTTATGACTGAAAAAACACTCAACAAACCAGAAATAGAAAATAACTTCCTGGACATGATAAAGGGCATTTATGAAAAATGTATAGATGACACCATACTCAATGGTGACATACTGAAATGTTTCCCCAAAACAGGAACAAGACAAGGATAACATTTTTTGCCACTTCTATTCCACACTGTACTAAAATTTCTAGGTAGAGCAATTCAACAAGAAGAAATTTAAAACAAACAAATTAGAAAGAAAGCATATCAGGGGTTGCTAGGGGTCCTGGAAAGGGAATAGGGAGAAAACTGCATAATGAGGTTTCCTTTTAGGGTGAATAAAATGTTCTGGACGTAGATAGCAGTGATGTCTGAATAACATTGTGAATGTAATATAGGCCACTGAATTGCACAATTTAAAATATTTTAAGTGACAACTTTTGTGTATTTTATGTGTATTTTACCACAATTTTAAAAAGAAAAAAAGTTTTATGTAAAGAAATGACAAAAGGGGAAAAAGGAGAAGGGAGCACAGTTTGCCGAAAACCCTTACAAGAAAACAATTCATCAGAATAAACGAAGCTATGATCAAAATTAGCATAAAATTGCCACATTTAATAAAGCATTACCTCTACAAGCAAAAGATAAAAGCCATGTTAGAGTTCAAGCAAAACAGGGCAAGACAACAGAAAGAGCTGAAATGTAAGTAATAGCTATAAGAGAAAAGAAGCATCAAGGTAAGAAAATAGTTTTCCATGGGAGAATAAAATGGGAAGGAGGGATTAAAAGTGCTCTTTATGTTATAGAACTAGAAATTGCTTAGCCCTATAAATTGTGTGAAAATATAATTCAATTTAAGTGTAAATAAATACTAAAATAGCAAAAGAATAACAAAATGGCTTAGACTACCTTTGGTATAGTCACTTCTAAAATGATTTTCTACTCATGCAAAAGAATAACAAAATCTTATTTTTTTGCTTTTACTTATGGCGACCATAAAAACAAACAAAAAAAGTTTCTTTAAACATGGACTCATATGGAAAGAATAGTTCAAATTAGTCTAATGGGAACCAAGTTTCCAATGGTTCAGCCTCTCCTGTGACATATTTGGGCTACGTACACAGGTTGTAGTAAACCAGATAACCAGGATCGCATGTAGGTTGCCATCCTGTGAAAATGATGGTGAAGATCACCCTTTTTTGATCGTTATTCTATTCTCTGCCTCGACCTAGTTCAAACTGATCTTTCTGCACATCCATTTGTTCATTCAACAGACATTATTAAGCACTTATTAGTACTAGGTGCGTGATTCATTTCAAGTCTCACCCTTGTTTGATAGTATTTCTGACTTTAACAACATGATACTTATCTCCTCATTTCACCTTTGCTACCTCCACTTCTACCTCAATCCTGATCTCAGTGTGTCTAGCCACACTGTTAACTGTTGGTAACAGTTAACAACAAATAAAAACTAATAACTAATAGCTTGAAGACGATTTGTTTGCCCTCCTTGTTTGATCATTTTATTTTACCCTCTTTTATCTTGACTGTGGGCTTCATCTGTGGAGTCCCAATGGAATAAGTGCTTGCTCCTGACAGCTACCAATATAATATAAAACAATAAATATTGACCACCTAGTATTTTTCTTTAGCTATTGTCTCTTCCCATATTGCAGATTTACTCGTGCTAAATCTACTTAAGCAAAAATGTCCCTGAATTACTTTTGATTGACCTTCTACAAGGCACATAGTGTTGTAATAGAAAGAGCCGAATTTTAGAGATAGCATTCATTCCAAAGTACCTACTAGTTATATCACTTATATTCACTGTTTTACTTGGTTTTATTACTTACAGCAAATACGTCTTCATGACCATCCTGAAATTGAGTCTCATCTGTTCCATAAAGATATATGGGGGCTGAGCTTCGATGTTGTCCATATAGTATGATATAAATCTGTGAGCTGGTCCCTGCATTTGGCAAGTCACTGGTGATTATGACAACTTTCCAGTTACTACCTACAGAGGCACAAATAACACACAGCATTATGGACACTCAAATAAATGAAAGAAGCCGGGCTCGGTGGCTCAGCCTGTCATCCCGCGCCTTTGGGAGGCTGAGGTGAGTGGATTGCCTGAGCCCGCGGGTTCGAGACCCACCTGGGCAGCGAGACCTTATCTCTACAATAAATCAAAAAATCAGCTGGGCGTGGTAGTGCATGTCTGTAATTCCGGCTACTTGGGAGGCTGAGGCGGAAGGATCGCCGGAGCCCAGCAGGTCGAGGCTGAGGTGGCCGGGAGCGGCCACTGCACTCCAGTCTGGGTGACAGAGTGAGACTCCAACTCAAAAAAAAATAAAAAATAAAAAATAAAAATAAATGAAAGACTCTGAAGAGTAGGTCATCATAGAGATAGGAGAGTCCATGATAGACATAACTTACTCTTCTTCATCTCCTCTGGCAAATTGTCATAGCAGAGGATTTAGACTTGGCATTTTAAATACTCAATAAGATTGCTATGTTTATAATGTGACTGTGAGAATATTTCCCAAAAGATCTTTAATAAGGTGGCTAGCAGAATATCACTACATTATTATAGTTGGTCATGCCTGGACTCCAAGAGAGTCATTTTATAACTTCTTTGAAGAGTCCAGTATCTTGATAAAATATCTCCAGTATTCTTAGCTCTAACATGTAATATGGGCATTCAGAATTATGCCTTTTAAGATTTTTTGAGCTCATTTATTTTCCAAAATAAGAATTATACAATAATTTATATAAGAATATAAATTGGAATCAGATGAGTTTGAAATAATTTGAGAAGGTAATCTTTTACAGTTTCTTCATGTATTATTTAAGTATCCCCAATTAATTAATGAGATAACTGAGCTCCAAAACATTAAGTTAATTTTGTATCACCCAGAAACAAATGAAAACAATACTAGAAAGTATATGGCTCATTGTGAACGTGACTGAGAGTGTGTCCTACACATAGTAAAAAAGCCATGTTAGACTACCAAATCATCTTGGTAGATGATCAGTTAGTAAATAGAAATGTAATTTTTTAAAATGGGTAGAGGATGATAATATATCTTTAACAATAGCAGAATCAGTTAAAGTGAAATTATAAATGATAGTGCTGAAAAAATTCTAGCTATATTCTGTAAAATAACTAATATGTTAGTACTCATTTGAATAAAATGAAATAAAGTTCTTCAGCTTCTCCTCTCTTAGATATGTAGCAAAGAATTCAGTGGAGAATCAATGCTTGCTAAGTGTGTGAAACCAAATCAATAGAAAAAGGAACTGCATGTTTCAACAACTAGGATGGAAAAGCATGAAAAATGCAGAAATGGAAATAAAAATGAAAATAATGAAATATGATATCTGTTTACTATAGGTTTTTTCACTTTTTCTAAATTATTTAATTTATTAAAACCTACAAGTGAGTATTATAAAAACTGGAGTGGAGCCTAAAGATCATGATCCAAGATACATACTTCTGTTTATAATTTACACTTAAAACAATTTATGAGCCAACAAGTCATTGAATCATTAGCAGGTGTCCAATGTCTAGGGAGGAGTAGAAGAAAAACATAAGATGTTATCTGTGTCCTCCATTAGCCTGTAGTCTTTATGAGGTAAAAGGCCTACATATCAATAAAGAAATAAAAAATCAAAACATTTTTATGTAAGATTTTAGTGGTGAGTCCAGATCACATAAAAACTAACATAATGAATAAGAAAAATTAGAAGGAGAGGAGAGGGAGAGGAAGGAGGGAGAGGATATGGGGGTGGAAGGAGAGGAAGGGAAGAACAGCAGCAAGAAGCCAAAAGAATAAAAGAAAAAAAGAAACATCAGTAGAAATTTTAAAAAGTAGAAAACCGTATGCCATAATCCTTGTAACATGGAAGCCAAAAGGCAAGTGAGGCAGACAATTTCAGAAATTTGTAGGGCATCCTTTTCAGTTTTTCAGAAATACTGTGAGAGAAAAACATGTAAGTAGACAAAATTCTAAAAATCTTAATACTCTTATAATCATTAGGTCTCAGTTTGATAAAGAATGAGTTGAAGGGGTGAGTCAATGAACCGGAGAAAAACAGAGTGCAGGTAGTGGGAAAATAGCTTTTATTTTCTTTATATGAGCAATTTAGTCATTGAATAAGCACAAAGCTTGAGGAGAGACTCAAATTACCATAATAGACACACACAAAAAATAGAAAATTAGAATTGCCTATATCTTCTAAAAAATAATAATGTATTTTTATTTTATTTAAAAATTTTTTAATCAAAGAACTTCAGACCCAGATGGCTTTACTGGACCTAGAGTTCTATCAAACCTTTAAAAACTTATCTATTTGGAAAGATCCAAGATGGCCACTGAGGAGTACCCAACCTCTGCCTCTCTTGCAGAATGAAACAGAGAGAATGAACCCAGTTGCCAGTAAACTCGGGCAGCTTGAGCAATTATGGGTAGAGAAAGCACCCTGCATTCTGCTGAGTGTTCTTGGAACACGTAGCAACCAGGGAGAAGAGAGTGCGGGCTGGGCTGCCAATGTTAAAAACCTGGAGGAGTGTCATCCCTGCCAGGTTCCAGGCTGACATAGGATCTGTAGCCTTGTCTTGTGTGCAAGAGTGGGTAGATGCTTCTGAAACGGTCTGAATCAATTCTCCTGTTCTTAGCCATGAATCCTTGGTTCCACATAGGAAGAGACCTGATTCAGGCACAGAAACATTTGACTGGAGCCCACAAGGAACTGGGAACCCATGTATGCTCTGAAGTGCTATGGCCAGTCAGCCCCAAGAGTAAATCTGCTATTTTTTAAGTGCTGAGCAGGGACTTTGATGGGGGAAGGGAAATGTCAAAGTCACCTGGAGGCTTTATTTCCTGGCAGGAATGTTTCTGGTCTGTGAAGAGCAAATGATGCCAAAACTTCTTAGTACTCTCAGCTGCCAGGAGGCCCATCCCTGACCCAATCCCTGCATAAAGAGTTTGCAATGGGAGTCAGAAAGCAATCTGGCTAATCTAACCATGGGGAAAACTCTGTACTAGAAAGTAACTTTAGGTTCAGAGCACTGCCTAGCAAGAGTGATGGAACAGAAGTAAATGTCCCTCTCTCTTTCCCTGAGTGAACTACTTTGAAATGACATAAAAGACCCTAGGACAGTTTTGTATTTAGCTACAAAACAGCAAAACTAAAGATTAACAATAAAAAGAGAAAAGTTGCTCCTCACAGATGAGGAAGAACCAGTAGAATAACACTGGCAATCCCCAAAGCCTCAAAGAGGCATCACCTACAAAAGGAGCTGTCATGCCAAAAAATGGAAGCCACACAGAACAACCTGCCCCTGAGGAAAGGATACAGAATTCAGACATTGGTTGGCAAAAACAGTTAAGGAAAACCATGAAAAACTGGAAGCAAATAATATCCAAGTGATAAAAGCCATGCAGAAAGTAAAAGTTGAGCTGGCCTATATGAGAAAGATCCTTTCTGAAGTCCTGGAAATGAAGAATTCCTTCCTGGAATTTCAAAGCACTATAACAGGCCTAGGGAGTAGAATCAATCAGAGAGAAGAAAGAATCTCCAAGCAAGAAGATCAAAATACTGAACTAACTCAGTCTGACAAAAACAAGAAGAAAAGGCTCAAAAAGAATATGCAAACTCTATCAGAGGTGTGGGACTATGTAAAAAAGCCAAATCTACATTTGATTGGAATCCCCAAAACAGAAGGGGAAACAGAACACCATGGAACAAGTCTTCCATGAGATCATCCATGAAAATTCCCCATATCTCTCTAGAGAGGCAGCCATCCAAGTGCAAGAGATCCAAAGAAAACCCACAGGGTATTACATGAGAATACCATTCCCAAGACACAGTAATCTGCCTTCTCAAGGTAAGCATGAAGGAAAAAATCCTAAAGGCATTAAATGGGTAGAATAAGAGAGTAGAGTCAGACCACCCACCAGGGAAGACCCATCAGAATTGCAGCATAATTCTCAGCAAAACCCCTACAAGCCAGAAGGGACTGGGGTTCCATCTTTAATATTCTTAAAGATAAGCAATTACAGGCAAGAATTTCCTACCCCACCAAGATGAACTTAATCAGTGATGGAAAATTAAAATCATTCTCAGACAACCAATACCTAAGAAAATACATCATCTGCAGACCAGCCCTCCAGGAGATGCTTTATAAAGTTTTGAGTACAGAAACAAAAGAATGGTTGCACCCTTCACAAAGCACAGGCAAGCACAGAGTTAGCATAACACACAGATCATCATATATATGAAGCAAAGCAACCTTGGAGGGGCACATGACATGGATAAACCCTCACTGTATCAATTATTAACTTGAATGTGAATAGACTAAGTAAGCCATGAGAAAGGCCTAAAGTAAAGCCATGAGAAAGGCATAAAGATACATGATCAAACATTCTACTGCCTCCAGGAAACCCATTATCAAAGAACATCCACAGTCTCAAGGCAAAGGTATAGAAAATGACCTTCCAGGAAAAAGAAAAACAAAGAAAAGCAGGAGTAGCTATTCATATCTCAGAAAAAACAGACTTCAAACCAATAAAAGTTTTAAAAGGACACAGAAGAAGACACCACATAAGGACAGAACACTCTATCAGCAATCAGTATCCATCTTAAATATATGTGCACCCACTACAGAAGAACCCTGTTTTATACAACAATTGCTATCCAAACTAAGAAAGTACAGACACTCACACGATCATATTCAGAGACTTTAATACCCTGCTAACTGCCCCGGAAGATCATCAAGGAAAAAAAACAACAAGGAGATCTGCAACCTTACTGAACTCATCACCCAACCAAATGGATCTAAAAGACATCTTCAGAACACTCCATCCAACAACTACAGAGTATATTTTCTACTCATCAGCACATAGAACATACTCTAAAATTGATAATGTTCTTGAACATAAATCAAGTATAAACGAACTTCAAAAGGTTGAAATAATGCCAAGCATCTCAGATCACACAGGAAAAAAAATAAATATCACCACTTACAAGATCTCCCCAAAACACACAAAGACACAAAACTAAACAATATGCTGCTAAATGACTTTTGGGTCAACATAGCAATCAAGACAGGAATAAAACAATTCCTGGAAACAAAGGAAAATAAAGATACATCTTACCAAAACCACTTGCAATGCCATGAAGTCAGTGGTGTGAGGGAGATTCATTGCATGTTCATATCAAGAAAATAGAGAGCTCACAAGTCAACAGCCTAATGCCAAACTTAAGGGAGCAGGAAAGACAAGAACTATCAAATCCTAATTTTGGTAGAAAAATCCAAATCACTACAATAAAGTTACCATCACAGGATACAGAAGACAAAAATATCATAGAAAGGATCAACAAGACAAAAAGTTGATTCTTTGAAAGGGTAAGATTGACAGACCCCTGGCCAGATTGACTAAAACAAGAGGGAGAGGAGACCCAAATTATCACAATTAGAAACGAAAAAGGTGATGTCACAACTGACCCTAAAGAAATGCAAAAGATTATCACAGATTACTATGAATATCTTTATGCAAATAAATAAGAACATCTAGAGGAAATGGAGGATGTACTGTGATCATGCAACAACCCAAGGGTGAAACAAGAAAAAATTGGAACCCTAAACAGACCAGTAACAATCCAGGAAATCGACTCAGCTGTAAGAAAACTTCCCACAAAAAAAGCCCTGGACCATCTTACATGGCTTCTCAGTTGAGTTCTACAAGATGTGGAAGGAAGAGGATTGTCTTGGGATAAAAATCAATGCACAACAGACAGTTGAATTTCTGTACATCAACAACAAGCAGGCTGAGAAACAAATAAAAACACAATCCCATTCACAGTAGCCACAAAAATTTGAAATACCTTGACATCCACCTAACCAGAGAAGTGAAAGACCTTTACAATGAGGACCACAAAACACTACTCAAAAAAAAGTCAATAATGATACAAACAAATAGAAATACTTCTCATTCTCATGGCTTGAAAGAATCAGTATTGTCAAGATATTCATCCTACCTAAGGTAACTTACAGATTCAAGGCAATACCTACCAAGTTGCCACATCATTTTTCACAGGCCTAGAAAAGACAATACAGAATTCATATGAAAGCAAAAAGGAGCACAAATAGGCAAGGCAATTCTCAGCAAAAGGAACAAAGCTGAAGGAATATCGCACTATAAACTATTTTGCAAGGCTACAGTAATGAAGACAGCATGGTATTGGTTCAGGAATGGGCACGTTGACCAATGGAATAGGTCACAGATTCTGGAAATAAAAACATGATCCCTCAACTAACTCATCTTTGACAAAGACATCGATAAAAAAGCATTCCTTTCCTGGGAATATACCCAGAAGAACATAAATTATTATTATTATTTTTTTTAAGTTGGAGTCTCACTCTGTCGCCCAGACTGGAGTGCAGTGGCTGCTCCCAGCCACCGCAGCCTCAACCTGTTGGGCTCCGGCGTCCTTCTGCCTCAGCCTTCCAAGTAGCTGGAACTACAGGTGCGCGCTACCACACCCGGCTCATTTTGATTTATTGTAGAGATGAGGTCTCGCCAAGTTGCCCAGGCGGGTCTCGAACCCGCAGGCTCAGGCAATCCACTCACCTCAGCCTCCCAAAGGCACGAGATTACAGGCTGAGCCACAGAGCCCGGTTGAACATAAATTTTTTTTTTTTAAAAAAAGATGCCTGTACACACATATTTATTGCAGCACTATTCACAATAGCAGAAACATGGAACCTATCCAGATGCCCATTAAAAGTGAACTGGATAAAGAAAATATGGTACATATACATGATGGGATATTCTGCAGCCATAAAGAAAAGCAAAATAATGATCTTCAAGCAACTTGGATGAAGCTAGATACCATCCTATTCAATGAACTGTCACAGCAACAAAGAACTGAATATCTCATGTTCTCACCCATAAGTAGGCCTTGACCAGTAGTCACACTAGTACAAGGTTGGGATTGGCAGACACTGGGCACTGCTAGGGGAAGGAGGAAGGTACAAGGGAGTGGAGCACGTGGCAACACAAGGGGTACCTGATCCCTCTCAGGAGAAGAGAGGGCCAGCTAGAAGTCCAAATCTCACCTGCATGCAACCTACTTATGTAGCAAATCCTCATTTGTACCCTGCAACTCTAAAATAAAATAAGATTATATTTTATTTTAGAGTTGCAGGGTACAAATGAGGATATAATTATATATATCCTACACAAACTCTTTGAAATAACTCCCATCTCATTGTCTGAGAACAGTATTACTCTGATACAAAAATCAGAAAAGAAATTCTTTAAAAAGCACATAGCAATAACTCTCATGAAATTAAGTTAAATTAAATTAAAATATTCCTTAACAAATTATAAAATCTAGTCCATCACACCTTCAAGTTTATTCCAGGAATGAAAAGGTGTTTTGGGTTTTTTTTTTCTTTTTTGTCTTTTTAACATTCAAAAATCAATCAATGTAATTCACCATATTTACAAAATGCGGGAAAACACCATCATTACTCAACCTCATTACTCATTAGAGAAGTGATAATAAATTAAAACCAGAAAAAGAGTACTGCATATAATAGAATAATGAAAATTAAAAACAATGAAAACATCAACCTTGGTAAGGACATAGAGAAACTCGAATGCTCAGGCATAACCAAAGGAAATGTGAAAAGATATACTATTTTGGAAACATTTTGGCAATTTCTTTGGCAAAAACTAAATAAACCTATCATATATCCTTAAAATTCAATTCTAGTAATTTCCCCCCAAAATAAAAATATACACGCAAAAGACTTGCACATGAGTTTTCACAGCAGGTTGATTCGCAAAACTTGGAATAACCCAAATGTCCATCCACAGGCATTACAAGTTAAATTTTGTCTTCAGAAAAGATATTTTCAAGACCTAACCCCTGGCACCTATAAATGTGACCTGACTTGGAAATAAAGTCATTGCAGAGGCAAGAGACAGCAAATCTAAGCTTTTCCTAAGTATTTTGATATTTCCCCATGACTCAAAATAGTGTGCTTGAATTTCTACTATTTATTTGATTTTTGTGTTAGGTGTTACCTTTTGCCTTCCTGCTATGGAAGATGAGGTTTTCCTCTGTTTCTTCACCTGTTCCTACTACAGTGTATGTCCTTTCCTTTACTTCATCCTCCCAATATGTTTGCATCATAATTTTATTAGATTAATATCAGGGTTTGTTTTACTATGATTACATAAATGCTGCCTGTAATTGAAATAAATTGTGAACTCTGAAAAAAAAAAAAATATATAAACAAACTAACATGAGGAATGACTCTGAGGCCCAGAGAGGGTGGAGCCAAGGCCCTGATGGGCTGAGAGCATGAGACTGCTGGCCTAGCAGGCCCGGAAAACAAAGCATTAAGACATACGGGATTATTCTCAGGCCTTGAAACCTAATGGGATTTTGCCCTGCTAGGTTTCTAACCTGCTTGGAGCACGTGGCCTTTTATTTCCTCACAATTTTTTCCTCTCAGAATAGGAATGCTTGTCCTATGCTGGTCCTACCATTGTGTTTTGGAACCAGTTCATTTGATTTCTGTGAATGAAGAGGAATTTTGGATAAAAATAAACTATACCCAGAGTCTCATCCATACCTGTTTTAGAGAAATATGGTACATAGACATGATGGGATATTATGCAGCCATAAAGAAAAGCAAAATAATGATCTTCAAGCAACTTGGATGAAGCTAGATACCATCCTATTCAATGAACTGTCACAGCAACAAAGAACTGAATATCTCATGTTCTCACCCATAAGTAGGCCTTGACCAGTAGTCACACTAGTACAAGGTTGGGATTGGCAGACACTGGGGACTGCTAGGGGAAGGAGGAAGGTACAAGGGAGTGGAGCACGTGGCAACACAAGGGGTACCTGATCCCTCTCAGGAGAAGAGAGGGCCAGCTAGAAGCCAGCTATATAAATGGAAGTTTGGGACTTTGTGCAATTATTTTTTTAGCATGCTAAGATTTTCCTTTTTTATTTATTTATATTTTAAAGATGTGGGGTACAATTCAGGGTTAGGTATACAAGTGGTCATCGTACAAGTAAAGTTTGGACCTCCCTTTGGTCCCCACTTTGCCTGGTTTGAGATCAGGTACTCCTATTCATGTTTTGTGCCCTCCTTCCCTCCTCTTGAAGTTTCTGACTACTGTCAATTTCTTTCTTGTATTATTATGATAAATGTTCATGGTCTGCTTATGAGTGAGAACATGTGGTATCCAGTTCTTTGTTTCTGTGTTAAATCACTGAGAATTGTAGACTCTAAATCCATCCAAGTTGCTGCAAAGTCCATAGTTTGTTCTTTTTTATGGCTGCATAATATTCCATCATGTATATGAACCACATTTTTTAATCCAGTCCAGTTTTGATCAGCAACATAACTAGTTCCATGTTTTTGCTATTGTAAATAGTGATGCAATACACATGTGAGTGCAGGTACCTTTTTTGTAGTGTGGTTTAAATTCTTCCAGGAATATTCTCAGAAGGGTAATTGCTGGGCCGTATGAAAGGTTAGTTTCTAGTTCTTTTAGGAATTGCCACACTGTTTTCCACAGAGGTTGAACTTGTCTACATTTCCCCCAACAGTCTAGAAACATTCCCTTTTCTCTGCGTCCTCGCCAGTATCTCTAGTTATTTGCTGCTGTTGTTGTTTTATTAATGATGGCCATTCTTATTGGAGTTAGGTGGTACCTCAATGTGGTTTTGATTTGCATTTCTATGATTATCAGTGAAGTGAGCACTTTTTCATGTGTCTGTTGGCTGCTCATATGTTTTCTTTTGAGAAGCATCTATTCATGTCCTTTGCTCACTTTTTAATGGAGCTGTTTATTTTTGTTTTCTTTTCCTTTCAGCACATTTGAGTTCCTGGTAGATCCTGGATGTTAGGCCTTTGTCAGATATGCAGTTGGCAAATATTTTTTTCCATTCTGTGGTCTGTCTCCCCACTCTGTGGTTTCTTTTGCTTTGAAGAAGTTCTTCAGTTTAATGAGGTCCCACTTATCTATCTGATCTCTTTTGGCATGTACATTTGGGATTTTGATCAGGAATTGGTTGCAAATTTTGATTTCCATAAGGGTGTCTCCTACATTTTCTAAGATTCTTAAAGTGTGGGTTTTTATGCTTAGGTCTTTGATCCATTTGGAGTTGATTTTTTGTATAGTGACAGGTAGGGGTCTGTTTCATTCTTCTGCATGTGGTCAGCCAGTTTTATTGAACATGTTTTCCTCTGAATACATTCTCCTCTCCCCAGTGGTGTTGTTGGAAACTTTGTCACAGATGAATTGGTTGAGAAATTGAGGTTTTGCTTCCAGAATCTCTATTCTGTTCTATTGGTCTATATGACTGTTCTTGTACCAACATCAGGTTGTTTTGAATATTGTAGCCACATAATAAAGTTTAAAGTCTGGAAGTGTGATACACCTACTTTGTTTCTTTTGCTAAGGATTGTTTTGGTTATTTATGGGTGTTTATGTTTTCATATGACTTTCTGTATTATTGTTTCCAGGTCTGAGAAGAATGATGGTGGTAATTTAATGGGTATAGAGTTGAATCTGCAGATCGTCTTTGCTAAGATGGACATCTTAACAATGTTGATTCTTTCGATCCACAAGAACGGAATATTTTTTCCATTTGTTTGTGTCATTTTTGACTCCTTTGAGCAGTGTTTTGTAGTTTGCTAAAGATCTTTCACTTCTCTAGTTAGGAAGATGCTATGGTTTTGTTTTGTTTTGTGGCTATTGTGAATGAAATTGTGCTTTTTATTTGGTTCTCTGTATGTTTGTTGTTGGTGTATAAAAATGCACTGTCTTTTGTATGCTTGTGTTGTACTCTGAGACTTTTCCAAAGTCCTTTATCAGTACAAGGAGTTTTTGACAGATTCTCTAGGATTACTGAGGTATAGGATCATATCATCAGCAAAGAGGGATAACTTGACTTCTTCTTTTCCTATTTGGATACCCCTGATTTCCTTCTCTTACCTGATTGCTCTACTAGAACTTCCAACACTATGCTGAAGAGAAGAGGTGAGAGTGGACTGCCGTGTCTTGTTCTGGTTTTCAGGGGGAAAGCTTCTAATTTCTGTCCATTTAGCAATGTATTGGTTGTGTGTTTATCATACATGGCTCTTACTATTTTGAGGTATGTTCCCTCTATGCGTAGGTTTTTGAGACTTTTTATCAAGAATGGATGCTGGATTTTATCAAAAGCTTTTTCTGCATCTAATGATATAATCATGTGGTTCTAGTTTTTACATCTGTTGATGTATTTAATCACATTAATGGCTTTGCAGATGTTGAACCAGCCCTGCATCTGGTGGATGAAACTTACTTGGTCATGGTGTGTGATTTTTGAGATGTGTTGTTGGATTTGATTTGTAAAATCTTGTTGAGAATTTTTGCATCTATGTTCATTGGGGATATTGGACTGTAGCTCTCGATCTTTGTTGGATCTTTAGCCGGTTTGGGTATTAGTGTAATGTTAGCTTCATAAAATGATTTGGGGAGATTTCCATCTTTCAGGATTGCCTGTAATACTTTCGGTAGGATTGGTATCAGCTGCTCCTTTTATGTTTTGTAGAACTCCGCTGGAAAGTCGTCTGGAAAGTCATATTTTTTTGTGAGTAGTTTCTTATGATAGAGTCAATCTCCTGGGTTGTTATTGGTCCATTTAGGATCTCAATTTCTTCTTGTTCCAACCTTGGGAGGTTGTGTAATGTTAGATAGTCCTCCATTTCATTTAGGTTATCTATTGAGTCTGTTTCCATACAGGTGTGCCTAATAATCTCTGATGATCTTCTGTATTTCTTCAGGGTCAGTTGTGACTTGATCTTTTGCATTTCCAGTTGTGTTTATTTGGACTTTTTCTCTGTTCTTCTTGATCATTCTGGCTGGGGTGTCCATCAACCTTGTTTATCCTTTCAAAGAATCAGCTTTTTGTTTTGTTAATTTTATTCTACGGTATTTTTTGTCTTCTATGCCCCATATTTGATCTTTTACTTTTGTGATCTGAATTTTTCTGCTGAAGTTAGGGTTTTGGTCATCTTGCCTTTCCAGCTCTCTTAGGTGATTTGTTAGGCTGTCAACTTGTTCTCTTTCTATTTTCTTGATATGTGTCCATAGAGATATAAATGTCCCTCTTAGTACTGAATTCATGACATCCCAGAGGTTTTGGAAGATGTTTCTTCATTTTCATTTTGTTTTCAGGAAACTTTTAATTTCTGTGTTGACCCAGGTGTTGTTCAGCATCATCCTGTTAGGTGTCCATGTCTTTGTGGGTTTGGGGGGAATTTTATTGGTGGTGATATTTATTTTTATTCCACTGTGGTCAGAGAAGGCACATTGCAGTATTTCGATCTTGTGAAATGTGTTACACTTGACATATGGTCAAGGATGTGATCAATCTTAGAGTCCATTCCATGTGGTGATGATATATTCTGTGGTTGTTGGGTGGAGTGTTCTGTAGGTATCTACTAAGTCCATTTGGTCAAGTGTCAAGTTAAGTTCCAGACCTCTTGTTGATTTTTTGCCTCGATGATCTATCTAGGTTTGTGAGTGTGGTATTTAAGTTCCCAGCTATGATAGCGTTAGTGCCAATATATTTTTTTAGTTTACTTAGTAGCTGCTTTATAAAAGCTGGTGCATCTGTGTTGTGTGAATATATGTTTAGGATGAATATTTTTTGCTGATGGATTGAAACTCTTATTACATGGTGTCCTTTTTTATCTTTTTTAGGTTTTGATAACTTAAAGGTTGTTCTCTCTGATATTAAGATATGACTCCTGCCTTCTTTTATGATCCATTTGCCTGAAATTTTGTTTTCCATCCTCTAACTTTGAGTCTGTGCACATCCTTTGTGGTAAGATGAGTATACTGGAGGCAGCAAATTACTGGGCCATCCATTTTTTTCCAGTTTGCCATTGTCTTTCAGTGGTGCATTTAGTCTATTCACATTTAGACTGATTATTAAAATGTGAGAGTTTGTTCCTGACATAATGCGCTTATAAGGCTGTTTTGTTTTCATTTAGCTTTTGTGTTCATATATGTGTATGTTTCCATTTTTAAGGGTTTGCTGTGTGTTCTGCTGCTTTTGTGCTTGTTTGTGATCTTATGAAGTATGTGGTCTTTTGCTTATTTTTTCTTCTGTGCACAACACCCATTTAGGCATCTCCTAGTAGAGCTGGTCTTGAAGCAGCATATTCTCATAGGGATTGGATATCTGGGAAGGATTTTAATTCTCCATTACTGATGAAGCTTAGCTTGACTGGGTAGGAAATTCTTGGTTGAAATTGTTTATCTCTGAAAGCATTATAAAATGGGGTCCATTTCCTGCTGACCTGTAGTGTTTCTGCAGGTAAGTCTACAGCAGTTCTGATTAGTCTTCCCCAGTGGGTAGTATGACCTTTTTCCCTTTCTGCCTTTAAGATTTTTTCTTTTGTACATACTTTGTGTAGGCAAATTATTATGTGTCTATGAGTTGGTCTTCTCATAAGATGTCTTGTAGGGGTTCTTTGGGTCTCTTGTGCCTGTACAGTCATCTCTCTGGTCAGCTGAGGGAAGTTTTCTTGAATGACTTCATGAAATATTTGTTCCAAGGTGTTTTCTGTTTCTCTTTCTATTTCAGATATTCCAATCAGATGTAGGTTTGATTTCTTGATAAAAATGCTCATCTCTTGGAGAGTTTCCTCTTTTTTCTTACTTTTTTTCTGTATTTTGAATAGATTGGGTTAATTCTATATTTCAGTCTTCCAGCTCTGAGGTCCTTTCTTCTGCTTGGTCAATTCTGCTTCCCATGCTTGTCACTTTGTTATTTATTTATTAAATTGAGTTATTTATTTCTGTTATTTCTAAGTATACTTTCTTGAGTCTGTCTAGCTCTGCTTTAATTTCATTTAATTTTAGCCCTTGCATTTCTTGATTTTTATTCATTCTATCCAATGATTCTCTAATATCTGTAAGGACCTCTGGGTGCTGTCATTCTGGTAGATAGCCATTGTTTGTGCCCCAGTAGCTGTTCTTTCTAACACTAACTCTTTGCTGGGACTCTGTTGATTACCAATAATTTTTCATTGGTTTTTTTTTATTTGTAGAATTTATATTATCTTTCTATTTAATTCCATTACTTAGTGGAAAATGGAGGAGCAGTCACTTCTAATATTTACTCTACCTTTTTTCCTTCCTTGGGCTGGGGCTTCAGGTTTATTCAATTATGAAGTAGGGCTGGAGATGGAACACTGTGCTCTTTACAATTTTGAGTACTTGCTTAGGAGTATGGGAGTTGCATGGAAGTGAATATGCTTGCATAGCCCCTGAGTTCAAGACAGGATATAATAGGAGAAAGAGAAAAAAAAGAAAGGAGAAAAATGAGAGAAAAAGAAGAAAGGAAAATAGAAAAAGAAAAAACAGAGAAAGAACAAAGAAAGAGAAATAAAAGAAGGAAAGAAAAGAGACAACCAACCAACACACAAAGCAACCAAACAAGATAATCAAACAAACAAACCAATACCCCCCAAACAAACAAAAAAGTTCATAAAGAGTTCTCAGTTTTAGTATGCCTCTTTTTTTGGGGGGGTAGTTCTCTCTGATGATGGGTTCTGCCACTGCAGGATTGTTACTGCATGTTTCCTCTTTACTGTTGGAACTTAAGATATTAGAATCTTCACTCCCTGCTGCGTGCAACTGGTAGCCATTGCACAACTCGTGTGAGGGAATGAGGTTGAAATATCTTGATATTGAATCTCTCTGGATCTCACCCACTTCCTTCCTCTCCGAGTGTGATCACAGTTCCTAGGGAATCCAGTTCACAGCAAGGGAACGGTGCTTCCTGTCTCTGCCCTGCCTTCCCAATCTCTTACATTTGTTGCTACAGGTGTAGAGGAGTCAGTTGAGCACTCACCAACCTCCTTTTCAGGCAGTTTCACTGTCTGCATCTAATGCCCAGTAGCTGGCTCAGGGTGGAGGGTGGATTATCTGGGGTTCCACATCTACCATTATCCACCAGGGCTTGTGCACTGGGGGCAATGTTCTCCGAGGTCAAAAAGAACAGCCCCAACACAACACAGCACGTGGTCTCAAGATGCAGTTCTGTTCTGCAGAGGCCACCCTGGAGCACTTCTCTGCCCAGGAGCTAGACAGCCTGCTCAGTTTCTCTGCTAGCTGCTGTTCTTGTCACCAGCAGAGTTGATACCTCTTTCTCCAGCAGTTTCCACAGTCTCTAAATCTCAGGACTTGGTGGCAAGTCTCTGGAGCCCAGTCAATGTTTGGGGTAGCTTCTTTCTGCTGTTTCCTGGGGACTCTGCCTCAGTATCCCTCACTGCACTACTTCTATAACCCTTGCCACCAGTGTTCAGACCAGCACTGTGGTGTTGAGGTCAGCAATCACTCCAGCAGTTCTGCCCATGATAAGCTCTGCTGATTTTAGAAAATAGCATCAGCTTCTGTGTTCCAGGGAGTGCTAGGATCCAAGCAGAGCAGCTGTGGCACCAGCAGCTTCAGCGAGGGCCCTGGCCACTTGCTTTTGAGTACCTATTCATTCAGCCTCTCACATTCCCCCTTCCACACAGAACAACATGCTGAATTGACCGTACAATCACTCACCTACCCAGGGACTCATGAAATCCGACTGGTTATGCTGCCATCTTTCTGGAAATCTCTCTAGGGCAATTATTATATTTAGATAAGATTTTGAATTTAAAGCTGATCCTGGAATCAACTCTGAGGGATGTTGGGATGGGTTAGATGCATTTTGCACATAGAAGGACATAAACTCTTGGAGACTAGAAAGCAAATTGCTGTGGGTTCCTAGTATCCTTGTAAGAAAAGGAGAAGAAAGGAAGAGACAGAGGAAAGAATGCCACATGAATACAGAGGCACAGATTCGAGCTCTTCAGCAACAAGGCAAAGTACTGCAACCAACCACAAAATGCTAGAGAAGAGGTAAGGAAGGATCTTTCCCCCTAGAACCTTCCGAAAGTGCATTCGCACTTCTAGCCTCCAGAACTACGGATGTCTGTTGTTTTAAGCTACTCAGTCTGTGGTCATCAGTTACAAAAGCCCTAGCAAACTAACACAAGAGGTGATGGTACAGGCAAAATGCATTACATAAATGAATACAACTCAGCTGTTTTAATACGTGACATAATTTGGCATAAACTACTAATACATGCAACAATTTGAATAAATCTCAAGCTTCATGCTGATCAAAACCCTAGTCACATAATATACTGTATGATTCTACATAAAAACTACTAGAAAAGGCAAGCTTAATTGTAGGGGAAAAAAAGAAAAGAAAATTAGTTTCCTATGGCCAGGAGTAGTAGAATTATCTGCAAAGAAACTATTTTGGATAGCAGAATTATTCTATATCATGATAGAAATGGCAGTTATATGAGTAAAAACAACTGCCAAATCTCATGACATTGTATTTTTTAAATGCAGACATTTACTTATGTAAATTCAAAATAAACATGAATCAATAGTTACTTTTTTAATATCAATAAACAAACTTTGCAAAAGTCATAACCCAACTTAAAAAGTTTTTTAATTGTCACACAAGAAAAAATAACTAATTTCCTTTATCTGCAAATGACTCCTACAATCAATAAAAAAGACTATACATGGATATCACAATGGTAAAAATGGACAAGAGTATGAATAAGCAATTTGTTTTAAAAACACAAGTAGCCAAGAAACAGAAAATATGCTCAACTTCCCGTTATAACCAAGAAAGGCAAATCAAAACAAGCCCTTCTTTTTCATCTGTCAGAATGACAAAGCTCTTTAGTTTTAAAATATATAGTGTTACAAAAGAATGCTGAAATGGGCTTTTTCACACACCGTTTGGCATCTGTGTAGCTTCATATCTCCTTACTGAACGGCAAATTCATTAGAGAATATTTAATGAAAAATTACAATGCACATGCCTGTTAATCTCTCTTACTGCTGTACAAGTTCTGACAATTAAGTTTGCAAACTTGCCACCATGCACTTGTATTGTCAGCAGTGTACAAACAACTTGGTAAAATTTCATAACCTTGGTATATCAGTGTCTCACAGCTGTGTTCGTGTTGACCTATGGCAGTCTCTTGCAGAGTGGTATTCATTATTGTTGTTGCCCAAAGATGCCAAACAATGTGTACTAAGAACATTCTTCAAAAGTCACCTTGTAATAGCGAATTTTTGAATATAGCCATATGTCGTTTAATATATGAGTTAAATAAGTTTTGACTCAATTAAATTAAATTAAAGTTGCACAGTATTCACTGTACAACTGCTTTTTAAAAATACTATACAACTCAAAATATTACATAACTATTTAAAAAGTATTAATAAAGCAAAAAATGATGCAATTTGTATGCTATTATCTCAATTTTCTAAATTAAAAAAATCAATAAATATATGTGTAAATGCTCATAACACATTTAAAATTTAGGGTGAAAACCTGAAGATATCTTATTTTTTGAGTTGGATTCTCACTCTGTCACCCAGGCTGGAGTGCAGTGGTACACTCACAGCCACCACTGCCTTGACCTGCTGGTCTCAGGCGATCCTTCCACCTCAGCATTCCAAGTAACTAGAACTACAGACGCACGCCACCACACCCTGCTAATTTTTCATGTGTGACTTATTGTAGAGACGAGGTCTCACCAAGTTGCCCAGACTGGTCTCGAACCCCTGGGCTCAGGCAATCCTCTCGCTTTGGCCTCACAAAGTCCTGGGATTACAGTCTGAGCTACCATGCCCAGCCTGGGGATATCTTTGTAAATAAAATTCAGATCCAAGAAAAGAAAGATATCAACTATTATACTTGCCTACACTATTTAATTTTTTTTACCATGTGCTGTGTTATCTTCACCTTTTAAGTAGGTTAATTAAGTAAATATATATGTGTGTGTGTGTATATATATATATATATATATAATTTTAAATGATGAATTAATGGAAAGCTTTTAGGAGTATCAGGATATATATATTTTTTTAAGTGCCTGAATTCATTTAAAAAAATTCTCTCTAGAATTCTTTTATATTTACAGAGTCCCTTATAATCATATGTCAACTGTTTTTCCCAGTAGTGTATAAGCAATTGACAGGTTACAAAAATCTTTGATGACCTATAAGTGATGCCACAATTGAAACATTCCTGGAAATCCTTGACTTTTAGTACTACTATAAATTGTGTATCTCTGGTCAAAAATGACTTTTCTATTACTCTAAACAGTATCTTTGTGAGGAGAAAGGTAGTAGAAGGAGAATATCTTCAAGGTCAAATAGAATCATCTTGAGATCTAGACTCTGAAACTTGGTTTTAGATAAGCTCAACTTTCTGCCTCAGGTTCTTCATTCAGAAAACAGAAATAATAATTCTTCATACAAGTTTTATGAAAACTAAGTCAGATAACATTTGTTAAGTACACAGCTCAGTATCTGTTACATAATAGTCACTTAATAAAAGAAAGTTATCAATTTAATTATTATAGAATTAAATCTGTTGCATCATTTAGACCACTATTCTCAAGAGGCAATATCATTCCCAAAAGACAAAAATGGTTCTTGAAGGGCAAAAAATCTTAAATATACAATGATTTGGGACCTTCCAAAACTCAGTGCTACCCAACAAAACACTATTTCATAGTATTTAATGTCTCTCATTAGCAGAAGGCAATAATAAAAAAAAAAAGTTGAGAAATATGTTAAGTAGGCTACTTAAGAATTACATATAAACACTTTTCAACTTTTCGTCCACTTTTTAATGGGGCTGTTTGTTTTTTTTCTTTTCAGCACGTTTGAGTTAGTTGTAGATCCTAGATGTTAGGCCTTTGTTGGCAAATATTTTTTTCTCATTCGGTGGGCTGTCTCCCCACTCTCTTGATGGCTTCTTTTGCTTTGCAGAAGCTTTTCAGTTTAATGAAGTCTCACTTGTCAATATTATCTTTTATGGTATGAACATCTGAGGTTTTGGTCAGGAATTAGTTGCCTACTCTGATTTCTGTAAGGGTGTCTCCTGCATTTTCTAAGATTCTTATAGTTTTACATTTAGGGCTTTGATCCATTTAGGGTTGATTTTTGTGTACAATGACAGGTAGGGGTTCTGTTACAATCTTCTGCATGTGGTCACCCAGTTTTCCTAGCACCATTTACTGAATAGGTTCTTCTCTCCCCAGTGGTTGTTGTTGGAGGCTTTGTCAAAGATGAGTTGGTTGAGGAATTGAGGTTTTGCTTCCAGAATCTCTATCCTGTTCCATTGGTCTGTATGCCTGTTCTTGTACAGATACCAGGCTGTTTTGATTATTGTAGCCTTATCATAAAGTTTAAAGTCTGGAGATGTGGCTGGGGTCGGTGGCTCAGCCTGTAAAACCAGCACTTTGGGAGAATGAGGCAAGTGGGTTGCCTGAGCCTGAGGGTTCGAGACCAACCCTGGCAACTTGGTGAGACCTCATCTCTATGATAAATAAAAAATTAGCCAGACATGGAAGCACGTGCCTGTAGTTACGGCTGCTTGGAAGGCTGAGGCAAACCGGACAAAGCAGGTCAACACTGGGGTAGCCATGAGCATGCCACTGCACTCCAGCCTGGGTGACAGAGTGAGACTCCAACTCAGAAAAGAAAAAAAAAGTCTGGAAATGTGACCTCCCACTTTGTTTCTTTCGCTAAGGATTGTTTTGGCTACTCATGGTCGTTTACGTTTCCATATGAATTTCTGCATTGTCATTTCCAGGTCTAAGAAGAATGATGTTGGTCATTTAATGGATATTGCATTGAATTTGTAGATTGCGTTTGGTAGGCTGGACATCTTAACAATGTTGATTCTTCCTATCCATGAGCATGGAATATTTTTCCATTTGTTTGTGTCTTCTTGGATTTCTTTGAGCAGTGTTTTGTAGTTTCCATTGTAAAGGTCTTTCTCTTGTCTGGTTGGGAAGATGCCAAAGTATTTCATGTACTTTGTGGCTATTATGAATGGGATTGTGCTTTTTATTACTGAGTATCACATGTCCTCACTCATAAGCAGACCCTAAACATTCACCATAATACTATAAGAAAGGGATTGGCAGTAGCAGTATACTGTGGTGGGGCGGGGAAGCACATAGCATCATTAAGTGTTCCTGATCTCAAACCAGGCAAAGTGAAGACCAAAGAGAGGCTCAATCTTTACCTGTATGATGTCCACTTGTATACCTAATCCTAAATTGTACCCCACATCTTTAAAATAATATACATTTTGAAAAAAGACTTATCAACCTCATAAATTTCAAATAAGAAATGTATTATGTAAATGAAAACCAATCTCCTGAACTACACTAGAAGAATATTGTGGCGCCGATGTCTATCTACACTCCTGAATGATTGCAACACATGCAGCACTACAAATAAACAGGATGCAAGAAGGATCGGTCTCCAGGGCATAGCTATGTAGCTGCTGGATTACAATGGTGTTTATAAGAAAATTTTGTTGGTGAGCATTAGCCAAATATAAATCACAAGTACTTGAGATTAGATCATTGGAAATCAAACTTCAAGCAAGGCAATTAGCAAAGAGCATTTACCCTTAGCTACTGTGGTTTCAAGAAAATTGATTGTGTAAAATCAGAAGTAGTCATAAAATAAATAACTTCCGAGTAGTACAAGATATAGAACTAACAGAAGATAACTGTTTCTGTTTTAAAGTCTGAAAAGCCTTATTTTCTGCTCTCTGAGTCTTAAAGAAGCAAAATACCAATTTGAATCCAAGAGAATGATGGACCGCTTTACAAATGGGCAGAGTCACTGTGTGTGGTTCTCTCTAGTACTCCTCTGCATGGTAATTCTAAGCACCAGATTGACTTCATTCCTTCATCTTTCTACAGTCTCTCTTCTCAAGCAGGAATATAGGGCACAATGCTACTTTTCTGGCTGTGGATAAAAATTTATTCACAATAAGCCGGGCTCCGTGACTCAGCCTGTAATCTCGCACCTTGGGAGACTGAGGTGAGTGGATTGCCTGAGCCCGCAGGTTCGAGACCCGCCTGGACGACTTGGCGAGACCTCATCTCTACAATAAACCAAAAATTATCTGGACGTGGTAGTGCGCGCCTGTAGTTCCCGCTACTTGGAAGGCTAAGGCGGAAGGATCGCCGGAGCCCAGCAGGTCGAGGCTGCAGTGGCCGGGAGCAGCCACTGAACTCCAGTCTGGGCGACAGAGTGAGAATCCAACTCAAAAAGAAAAAAAAAAGAATTTAAAAAAAATTTATTCACAATAAGGGAAAATTCCAAACTAGGCACTCAATGCTTTCGTCTCCAGTTGCTGGTTGAGCAGAGTTTGACAAGGGAAATTAACAACCGGGCAAGTCAAAGCCATTTTGAAAGAGAACAAAGTTGAAAAAATGTATATTACCTGGTTTCAAAGCTTACTATAAAGCTACAGTAATCAAGACAGCAAGAAAGTATGTTTTGGCACACAAACATACAAGTCAATGAAATAGAATATAGAATGCAAAAATACACCCATCTATATGGTTGATTAACTTTTGGCAATACTTTATAATTCAAAATATTCAGTGGAGAAAGGATAGTCTTTTCAACAAAGAGTGCTGGAATAATTGCATATCCACTTAAAATAAAATGAATTACAACCCTTACCTCCCACTATATGTTGAAACCAATAACTCAAAAGGGGACAAACAGGCTGGGTGTGGTGGCTCACTCCTGTGATCCCAACACTTGGGGTGTCCGGGACACAAGGATTGCCTGAGCCCAGGAGTTTGAGACCAGCCTGGGCAACATGGTGAGACCTCATCTCTACAAAAATAATTTTTAAAATTAGCTGGGCACATAAAGGCTTCAGTGCTTGTAATCGAGCCACTGCACACCAGCTTGGGAAACAGAGAGAGACTCCAACTCAAAAAAAAAATGAACAAACCAACTCAATGTAAAAACTAAAATTATGAAACACCTTAAAGAAAACATGAGAGAAAATCTTGTCTTTGAGATGCAAAGATTTATTAGATAAAACTTGAAAAGCATGAATCATAAAAGGAAAACCAGTAAGTTGGATGTTATCCAAATTACAAACTTGCTCACTGAAAGTCCCACTGTAGGAATATGAGCAGACAAGCTATTAGACCGAGAGAAAATGTATGTGAAGCATATATCTAAATATACTGTACCGAGAATATATAAAGAACTCTTGCAACTCTAGACTTCAAATATATGATAGAAAATAAGATCTGAAAAGACATTGTACCACAAAAGATATATGAATGACAAATCAGCACCTGAAAACATGTTCAAAAACAGTAGTCATTAGGGAGATGCAAATTGAAACGAAAAGAGATACTCATAAACACACACTAGAATGATTTAAATTTTAGAGACTGATAATGCCAAGTTCAAGCAAGAGTACAGAGCAGCAAGAACTCTCATATGTTGCTGGTAGGGATACAAAATGGTCCAGTTACTTCTAAAAGCAGGTGACAATTTCCAGTAAAGTTAGACATACAATTACCATACAAGCTAGCAATTTCACTCCTCCATATTTACCTAGAAAAAAAAGCATATGTCCTGCAAAAAGACTTATATGTGAATGCTTGCATAACTTATATTCAAAATAGCCAAAAACTTAGAAATAAATATCCATTAACTGATGAATATATAAACAAAGTGTGTTATATACATACAATGGGATACTACTCAGTAATGAAGAAAAAACAACTGATTCAGGCAATAATAACAAATTTCAAAATCATTTTGCTAAGTAAAAGAAGCAGATCTCAAAAATTACATACCATATGATACCATTTACAACATAAAATTCTAAGAAAAAAAAAAACACTATAGCCACAAAAAGTGGATAAGTGGTTTCCAAAGGCTGGGTCAAGGAGACAAGGAATTGGTTGTAAAGGGAAATTAAAAGTACTTTTTTTAAGGTGATAGAAATATTCCATTATCTTGCATGTAGTGGTGATTACAAGAATATGTTTATTTGTCAAAACCCAGTAAATCATACCCTTGAACCTGGGGAATTTTGTAAAATGTAAATTATGCCCAAATAAATTTTTTTTAAAAGAGAGAGAAATAGAAAATTAATGGATTGTTTAGAGATTCCTCAGGTAACAGTCATAGTAGAAATTCTAAATTGAAAGAACAAAGAAACAGAAGGGAAAGAAAATCAGATAATATAAAATAGATTCCCAGAACTGAACGATATGGGTACGGAATGTCTAGTACAACAATTTTTTTAAAATACTTGAACAAGTGTGTATCATTGTGAAATTTCAGAATATTAGAATAAGCAGAAAAACTTGTGAGAAGGGGGTCGGGAGTCACATTTATAGAAGCAGAAATGAGAATGGCTTAGTACTTTTCACATTGGGATTGGAAGATTAAAGACAAATTTTTAAAGCTTTCAAATTTTTGAGTTACTTCTAATCTATAATGCCACATAATCTTTATCCGTTGTGCATGAGAGTAGAATAAAGTTGTTTCCATAAACTCAGGATTTCAAAAAACATATTACTCATTCGCATGTCCTTATAAACTATCAGAGAATTTGCTCCCGTCTACATGAAGGGCTAAATTTAAGAATAAGACACGGGTTTCAAGAAACAGAATACCCAATATAGAGCAGAAAAGGAGACTCCCAGGAGCTGAAGAAAGCTCCAGGATTGACAGCTGCATATCAGGCCTGGATTGAAAGCAGTTCATATAGGACAAGTAGAAAGTAGGGTGGAGAATTGGAAAGGAATCTAGCAAGGAATTCCTCTAAGGAAAAAAATGTCCCCAAGGGTGTGAGAGACAAGCATAGAAGAACTGATATGGACAGAGATTTGTAGCCCTGGGGAAACATTTAGAACTGAATTTTTAATTCCAAAGGAAAAGAAGTAATTCCAGAAAGGAAATGAAGTCAGAATATAAGAGACTCAGGTGGGGGAAATATTTACATGGATATTAAAATTAAAATCCTGTAATTTGTTTATTTTTTATTTACTTTTCTTTAGAGACAGGGTTTCGCTATCTCCCAGGCTGGAGTGCAATGGCATGATCATAGCTCACTGTAACCTCAAACTTCTGGACTCAAGCAATCCTCCTGCCTCAGTCTCCTAAACAGCTAGAACTACACGCATGAGACACAGTGCCCAGTAGTAATTTAATAAAGAAAAATTATACTAGTAGGAATAGTGACAGGAAGTGAGAGATTGAGTGAAGAGGATATCAACAGAAAAAATTTTAAAATTGAAAAAAATGGCAGTATTGTCTTGATTTTTATTTTATTTATTTATTTATTTTTTAATTAACTCTGTCACCCAGTTGAGATGTAATGGCACTACGTAGATCACTCTAACCTCATTCACTCTAACCTCATTCTCTTGCAATACTCCTGTCTCAGCCTCCCAAGTAGCTGGAACTGCAGGCTCAGGCCACCATACCTGGCTAAAATCAGCAGAATTTTCCTAAATGCATAAACAAACAGCAGAAAAAGAGCTAAAAGATGCCTCTGTGGTCTGAAAATTAGGTATGTAAGGGGTTAGAAACTGGTGTATACTTTGTTATGAGTCTTGCACTTCTGCCAGATTAAAAATAATAGTTGTAAGAGTTTAACTTTGATAAGAAATAAAAGCACACGCTAAAGGATTTGCCATAGAAGAAATAATACTTTTGAGCTGATCAACCTGCCAGTGCAGATTTACTGTGTGGTTTTAGCTCTTAACACCCTGTGGATGCTAGAAGATCAGCTGTATGTAGAGTCTTGTCCAGTTAGGCATTCACTGAGGACCCCATTTGTATCAGGACTACCCAGGAATTATGTCAGTCCTATCAAGACATTCTTTATCACTCACATGCTTCATATCCAGAAGACATTTCATGTCAGTCAAGTTTTGTTGATTCAGATCTATGTCTGTATTATAATTATGCCTAGCGGGATGCCGAGTAGGGCATACGGGACTAACTTTGACATCACCTCCTGAAGGAATAGAGCGCCAGACTGAATCCCCATAAAGTTATATTATACTGTGCTTTCCGGAAGGATGATAGGAGAGAACTCATTGCACAGATAAATGCACACTAAAGGGAGGACAGGGACAAAGTTAACAAAGGCATAAAATAGCAAATCTAGATAGCTTTCTGTTGGACCGACATTCTTCATATAAACATCTTTAATTTTTTATTGAGAATTCATGAGTCTAAAACAAGCTCTAATGTCATGTAAATGTTTCTTTTGGATTCTCTGTACCGCATTGATGAGAATAAATATCTACATACACAAGCGTTGTGATTTTTGTTATGGTTTCCTTTTAATTTGGTCTTGCGGTCTCTCTCTTGAGAGTAGCCATACACTCTAGCCTTATCCTGACCAGAAATCCAAGGGATCTGGTTGTGAATGTTTACAGTGTGCTTTTCACAGTATGTTTCTTTATCCTGGTGGACAGCCTGCTGCCTAAGTGTCCAACCCATGACCAGATGTTCCTCTCACAGGAAACTGGTTTTATAGGCAGATGTCCTTTGGGCCCTGGTCAGACATGTGCTTTTTATTTCTGCCAAAGTAGCCACTCTCTGTGAGAGCCCTGACTAGAAAGAAGCCTAGGTTAGAGTCTGTAGGCCAAGTGAGATGCAATGAAACGAAACCAAAATGCATGAAACAGAGGAAATTGATGATTTGCAATTCCCAGAGAAGGTTAGGGGCGCCAACAGGAAGTCCAGAGGCCACAGAGAGCTCAGCCAATAGCGAGGGAGTAAACGAGGGTGGAAGGTAAGGAGAGAGGGATCTATGGGACTATACCTTTATTAAGGTCCATGGATATTATTATTATTGGACAGTTTAAAGAAAGAAGTTTCCCTCTTCACTCCCAAAGGGGGAAACTTATTTGTGTAACTCTGGTGTTGACCGTCACGTTTTATCATAAACTGTAGCTGGGGTGTATATTGGGTTTTAAGTCAGAGAGATGAAGAACAAGTGGCCTATATGGCAAACAACTACCTCGGAAAATAAGGTTTCAACTAGGCCAAAGGTAATGAGGTGGGACTGGGTTTCAAATAACTTATGTCAGGCCTAAAAATGGATGCCGAGGCAGCAACTATATCAAACAAATTTATGACAATAAGTATATGTATGAATATTCATGTATAAATGTAAATATAAATGTAAGCCGGGCTTGGTGGCTCAGCCTGTCATCCCGTGCCTTTGGGAAGCTGAGGTGAGTGGATGGCCGCCTGGGCAGCAAGACCTCATCTCTACAATAAAATCAAAAAATCAGCCGGGCATGGTAGCGCTCCTGTAATTCCGGCTACTCGGAAGGCTGAGGCGGAAGGATCGTCGGACCCCAGCAGGTCGAGGCTGCGGTGGCCGGAAGCGGCCACTGCACTCCAGTCTGGGTGACAGAGTGAGACTCCAACTAAAAAAAAAAAAAAAAAAAAAAAATATATATATATATATATATACATACACACACACACACATATATATAAATGTAATATTTAATGCCACTCATTTCTCACTAACCACTTTCGGCCTTATACAATGAATTCCTGTGAGGTGCAAGTCATATTTTTCCATGAACCTAACATCCCCTCTTAATTTACTTGGTTTTATTGATTCACCTGAGCTTTAAGCAGTCTTTCTTAGGTAGTAGTCGGCAAACTCCAGTCACTCATCAACATTAGTGTTGCAGAAGACAAGAACTATTCTCAAGGGGAAAGGCTGTTAAATGATTTCACTCTGTTTTTGTTCCTGCTGATATTGTTATTATAATCACTGCATGAATCAGAAAGTAAACATTGATAAGGTATTGAAGCATCTATGCACAGAGAAGAGGCTGATGTGTGGATCCTTTTATTAAAAGTCAGTCACTGCATATTTAATCTAAATTTCATGCTGAGTATTGCTTACTATTTTTCTGTACAGAACAGCAGACTAAACAGATGTGCTCTAAACTATCAAACATACTAAGACTGGTCCCTGCTTGCAGGCTTGCTGTTTTATGGTTTTAGAAAGGTTTTCAGTCATACACTGTTTGCTGTGACTTGGAAATATTCCTTAATAACTTATCACTTAAGTCACCAGAAGATCAACTTACTTTTAGGGCAAAATTGTGAATCTTCTTGAAATGGACAAAAGAAAATTACTAAATGCCTTGTCAAGCACACTCTTGGGGTTATCTCTCTTTTCTCATTATCTGTAAGTTATCTTACAGCCCTATAGATTATAAATGACAGATAATATAAATAGTCTTGTCTATAGAAATATGTTAGTTGTGTCCAGTGGAATGTAATTAATTGTTATCCTGGACAGACTCAAATTCATTTCAACATTTCTTATCTGCCTATTTCTGATGGTATTTAAAATTCTTTTTTGACTGGTTGATCACATGCAGAAGATTGTAACAGGACCCCTATCACCATACACAAAAATTAACTCTAAATGGATCAAAGACCTAAGAATCTTAGAAAATGCAGGAGACACCCTTATGGAAATTGGAACTGGCAACCAATTCCTATTCAGAACCCTAAAGGCCAATACCTTAAGAAATGAGATAGACAAGTGGAACTTCATCAAACTAATGAGCTTCTGCAAAGCAAAAGAAACCATCAAGAGAGCAGGGAGACAGCCCACAGAATGGGAAAAAATATATGCCAACTGTATATCTGACAAAGGCCTAATATCTAGGATCTACAAGGAACTCAAACATGCCGAAAGAAAAAAAACCAACAGTCCCATTAAAAAGTGGGCAAAAGACGTGAATAGATATTTCTCAAAAGAAGATATACGGGTAGCCAACAGACACATAAAAAAGTGTTCAACCTCACTCATCATCGGAGAAAAGCAAATCAAAACCACATTGAGATACCACCCAACCCCATTAAGAATGGCCATCATTAATAAAACAAACAACTACAGATGCTGGCGAGGATGCAGATAAAAAGGAATGCTTCTACACTGCTGGTGGAAATGCAAACTAGTGCAACTTTTCTGGAAGACAGTGTAGCGATTTCTGAAAGAACTAGAAATTGATCTTTCAGTTTGACCCAGCAATTCCCTTATTGGGAATATTCCTGGAGGAACTCAAATCATTCTACAAAAAAGATACCTGCACACATATGCTTGTTGCAGCTCCATTCACAATAGCAAAAACATGGAACCAACGATGCTGCCCATGCATAATCCATTAAAAAAACAAATAGATAAATTGTACTTCTTCAAAACATCATATTTCTGCTTTCAAAAGACTCTGTTAACAACCATGTTGCCCATCGAAGCTGGACTGGATTTAAAAAATGTGGTACATAGACACAATGGAATGTTATGCAGCCATTAAGAAGGACAAGCATGTGAACTTTGCAGCAACTTGAATGGATTTAGAGGCGATCATACTCAGTGATCTCTCACAAAAACAAAGAACAAAGTATCATATGTTCTTACTTGTAAGTGGGCCTTGAACAATGATCATAATACCATAAGAAAGGAATTGGCAGTTGAGGGAAACTGCTAGGGGAGGGAGGGGCATACCTCATCAACAAGGGTCCCTGCATAATCAATGTTTGTATACCTAACCCTGAATTTTACCTCACTTCTTTAAAATTAAAATTTTAAAAATTCTCTTTTGAACCCACTATGTTCATTATTTCCTGTTTAATTCATAAGTTAAATAAAATCTATGACACATGTGCATGTTACATTCATATAAAATTTGTGATTTTGCTTTCTTTTTAAAAATATCCTTTAATATCTTCGTGGACAAATGAGTAAAATAACGGGGGAAGTATTAAGCACTTTGGGTTAACATAACACTGACTTCCTAGGCTACACTGAGCAGTTATGGAATCCCTCTTGTGGGTTAAAGGAGGGAAAAAAGAGTCAGTTAGTTTTCTGGGTAGATCTATAGAGAGTATCAAGCCACAGAATCCAGGACCATTTATGAAGATCAAATGCAGACATGAACGTAAAAGTACTTCTTCACTGGCCCTGTGAGCGTTAGTTCCTTTCCTGCTACACTTAAGACACTATTACCAGTACGAAGAGGTTATTGTGAGGAGTGACAGAACAATGTGTATAAAGAACCTAGTATCATACTTGGCACCAAACAGGGCTCAAACTGTTGGTCACCTTTACCCCTGTAAAGGGTCATATGGTTAAATGTTGAAAAGAATACACTTCATATATATATATATATATATATATACATATATATATATATATGAATATATATAAATATATACACACACGCACACATACATATGGTGGTTTATATGGGTAAGTATGTACTTAACAAGCAACAGCACTAAATACTTCTTGGCTAGAAGAACACCAGCTTTTGAAAAGCATATCAGACCAGGCTCGGTGGCTCAGCCTGTCATCCCAGCACTTTGGGAGGCCGAGCCGCGTGGACTGCCTGAGCCCGCGGGTTCGAGACCCGCCTGGGCAGCGAGACCTCATCTCTACAATAAATCAAAAAAATCAGCCGGGCGTGGTAGCGCATACCTGTAATTCCGGCTACTTGGAAGGCTGAGGCGGAAGGATTGCTGGAGCCCAGCAGGTCGAGGCTGCGGTGGCCGGGAGCGGCCACTGCACTCCAGTCTGGGTGACAGAGTGAGACTCCAACTCAAAAAAAAAAAGAAAAGAAAAGCATATCAAAGGCATTAACCTTAATGGCATTTTATTTATTACTTATTTAACTTGCAATGGAGTCTCACTCTTGTTGCCCAGGCTGGAGTGCAGTGGCACACTCAAGGCCACCGTAGCCTCGACCTGCTGGGCTCAGGCGATCCTTCTGCCTCCGCCTTTCAAGCGGCTGGAGCTACAGACACGCGCCACCACACACCCAGCTAGTTTTTGTGGTTTATTGTAGAGACCAGGTCTCACCGAGTTGCCCAGGTTGGTCTCGAACCCCCGGGCTCAGGCAATCCACTCTCCTCGGCCTCCCAAAGTGCTGGAATGACAGGCTGAGCCACCGTGCCTGGCCCTTTAATGGCATTTTGAAGAAAAATAGCTAAAACATGTCCAGCACTGTGTGTCAAGGTCTGAGCTAAGATCTTCACGCATATTCTCTCTAGTGATCCTCTCACCTCATCCTTATAAGGTAGCTCCTCATTAAGGACCTTAAATTGGAGGTCCCATTTCACAGGTGAGAAAACTCACACCATGAGTGCCACACTCCTGGAATGTGGCTTCAATACTTCAGTTTAAACCTTGAAAATGGAGCACGTGGGGCAACCCCTTCAGGTCCCCTCCCAGTGTGGGAGCTTTTCTGTCCTCTCAATAAATCCTGCTTTCTCACTTAAAAAAGAGAGAGAGAGAGAGGAAAGAAAATGGGTCACATGTTTGGTGTCCCTGAAAGGTGACGAGGGAAGACATCTAAAAGTGTCCTGCACAAATTATCCCTACCCACCAAGCCCATGACTCATAAACCTAGTTTCCGCTTGAGTTAGGAATGTCGATGGCTCCCATCCTCTCCCCAAGTGGCACTTTCCTTGGAACTCTGATGATTCTTGGTAGTTGACATTCTCCTTTGTGTCCTTCTGTTTTTGAACTTCTGCTCCTTGCGCCTAAGAGTGCATCCCTTTTCATTCTGAAGGCTTGCTTCACCTTCGGGGTGGACACCTCCAGCTTCGTCCCAAGCAGAGGCAGGCAGCCCAGAGACTGGCCCAGGGCACTCCCTCAATCCTTGCAAACCTCTGAGTGGACCTGAACTTCTGGCAGCACGGAGCACAGCTGCCATCTGGTGGGCATCAACAATAACGTCGCAGCTCCGCCTGGAGACTGGAGCCCCTGAATTCGAGGAGGTATTCCCCTCGGCCCCATCAGGGACCTGTCTCTACAGCAAAAGCTAGGTCTGGGTGACATTCTTACGTGTCCTCTAAAGTGTAATTTACTCTTCTAAATTGCATAGTGTTGCAAGAGTTTTTAAATACAAGTCTAGGGGCACACCTCATCAACAAGGGTACCCGCATAATCAATGTTGCATCTCTAACCCTGAATTGTACCCCACATCTTTATAATAAAAAATAAAATAATTAAATGCAAGTCTTGTGAAAATAAAAACAGCATCTTGAAGATGAGTGAAATGCTGCTTATATAAAATACAAAAAACTTAGTTCCATCTCTCAGTATATTTAAATATCCTTCCACATGTGTGGATCTGAATCAATAAGAGATAAAGAAAGAATAAATGTCTTCAAGTACTTCTTATGCATTCAACACACACTTACTAGGTATTTAGCATGTCCCAAGAAATATGCTATTTCTGGAATATAAACATAAATAAGATGTGGCCCCAGATCTTGGAATTCAAAGCATATGAACGTGTTCTTTTTTTTAATTTTAATTTTAAAGATGTGGGGTACAATTCAGGGTTAGGTATACAAATGGTCAATTTGCCTGTAAAGTTTCGGGCTCACTTTGGTCCGCATTTCGCCTGGTTTGAGACCAGGTACCCTTGCTGATGAAGGGTTCCCCTCACCCTGCCAGTTTCCCACTGCTGCCAATCCCTTTTTTTATAGTATTGTAATAATCGTTCAGGGTCTGCTTATGAGTGAGAACATGTGGTACTCGGTCCTTTGTTTCTCTGAAGAATTACTGAGTATTAACGATTCTAAGACCATCCAAGTTGCTGCAAAGTTCATAATTTTGTCCTTCTTTATGGCTGTGTCATATTCCATCCTGTATATGTGCCACATTTTTTTATCCAATCCACAGTTGATTCCATGTTTTGGCTATTGTGAATAATCCTACAGTAAACACACTTTACAGGTATCTTTTTCTTAGAGGGATTTGAGTTCCTCTGGGTATATTCCCAGAATGGGGGTTGCTGAGTCGTATGAAAGGTCAATTTTTAGATCTTTTAAGAATTGCCACACTGATTCCATAGAGGTTGTACTAGTTTACACTCCCACCAACAGTATAGAAATGTTCCGTTTTCTCTGCATCCTCTCCAGTAGGTGTTGTTTTTTGAGTTATTGATGATGGCCATCCTGACTCGAGTTAGGTGATATCTCAGTGTGGTTTTAATTTGCGTTTCTTTGATGAGACTGAGCGTTTTTTAATGTGTCTGCTGGCTGCTCGTATGTCTTCTTTTGTCTATTCATATCTTTTGCCCACTTTTTAATAAGACTGGTTTTTTTTTATTTTCGGCATGTTTGAGTTCCTTGTAGATTCTGTATGTTAGGCCTTTGTCAGATATACAGTTGGCAAGTATTTTTTCCTGTTCTGTGGGCTGCCTCTCCACTCTCTTTGATTTTTTTTTTTTTTGACTTTGCAGAAGCTTGTCAATTTGATGAGGTCCCACTTGCCTATCTGATCTCTTATGCCATGGGCTTTTGGGGTTTAATTAGGAATTAGTTGCCAGTTCCAATTTCCATCCGGTATCTCCTGCATTCTCTAAGGTTCTTATAGTTTGTGGTTTTACGTTTAAGTTTTTGATCCATTTAGTTTTGATCCAACAGTTTTTTTGTGTATGGTGATAGGTAGGGTCTTGTTTTAATCACCTACATGTGGTCTGTCAGTTTTCCCTGCATCATTTACTGAATAAGTTCTCTTCTCCCCAGTAGTTGTTAGTGGAGGCTCTGTAAAAAGATGATTTGGCAGAGAAATTGAGGTTTGCTTCCTGTATTTTTATCCTATTCTATTGGTCTATATACCTATTGTACCAATAACAGATTGTTTTGATTATTGTAGCCTTATAATAAGGTTTAAAGTATGAACGTGTGAGACCTCCTGCTTTATTTCTTTTGCTAAGAATTGTTTTGGCTCTTCATGGTCATTTATGTTTTCATAAAAATTTCTGTATTTTCATTTCCAAGTCTTGAGAAGAACGATGCTGGTAATTCCATGGATATTGTGTTAAATCTGTAGATTGCCTTTGGGTAGGATGGACATCTTAACAATGTTGATTCTTCCAATTAATGAGCATAGACTACTTTTCCTTTTGTTTGTGTCATCTTTGATTTCTGTGAGCAGTGTTTTATAGTTTTTGTTGTAAAATTTTTTCACTTCTCTGCTTAGGAAAATGCTGAGGTATTTCTTTTTTTGTTGTTGTTGTTGCTATTGTGAATGGAATTGTGCTTTTTATTTGTTTCTCTGCCTGTTTGTTGTTGGTGTATAATGATGCAACTGTCTTTTGTACGTTGATTTTGTACCCTGAGACTTTGCCAAAGTTCTTTATCAGTGCAAGAAGATTTTTGACAGATTCTCTTGGATCTTTGAGGTATAGAATCATATCGTGAGCAAAAAGGGATCACTTGACTTCCCCATTCCCTATTTGGATGCCTCTGATTTCCATCTCTTGTCTGATTGCTCTAGCTAGAACTTCCAACACTATGGTGAACAGGAGGGTTGAAAGTGAGCAGCCTTGTCTTGTTCTGGTTTTCAGGGGAAATGCTTCCAATTTTTGTCCATTTAGTAATATGTTGGCTGTGGGTTTATTGTAGATAGCTCTTACTATTTTGTGGTATGTTCCCTCTATGCCTAGAGGTGTTCAAGTGTTTTTATCAAGAAAGAATGATGGATTTTATTGAAAGCTTTTTCAGCATCTAATGATATAGTCCTGTGATTCCTATTTTTACGTCGGCTGATGTTTTAAATTACATGTATGGTCTTGCAGATGTTGAACCAGCACTGCGTCCTGCGGATGAAGCCTACTTGGTCATGGTGGATGATTTTTGAGATGTATTGTTGAATCCAATTTGCTAGAATCTTGTTGAGTATTTTTACATCTATGTTCATCAGGGATATTGGCCTACAGCTCTCAATCTTGCTGGATCTTTACCCAGTTTGGATATTCGTGTGGTATTAACTTCATAAAATGATTTGGGGAAAGTCCCATCTTTCTTAATTGCCTAGAATACTTTCAGTAGAATTGGTATCAGCTGTCCCGGACTTTTTTTGGTGGGTAGTTTTCATATGATAGAGTCGATTTCTTAGGTTGTTTTTGGTCTATTTAATGCCTCAATTTCTTGCTGTTTCAACCTTGGGTGGTTGTGTGGTGTCAGAAAGTCCTCCATTTCATTATGGTTTTCGAGTCTGTTTCAATATAGGCATGCATATACATATATTTTTTTCTTCAGAGTGCATTGTGATTTGATCTTTTGCATTACTGGTTGTGTTTATTTGGGCTTTTTCTCTCTTTTTCTTGGTCAATCTGTTTAGGGGTCCATTATTCTTGTTTATCATTTCAAAGAACCTGCCTTTTGTTTTGTTAATTTTTTTCTGTGATATTTTTGTCTTCTATGTCCTGTATTTGGGCTTTTACTTTGGTTTTCTCTATTCTTCTGCTGAAGTTAGGGTTTTGGTGGTCTTGTCTTTCCAGCTCTCTTAGGTAATTTGTTAGGCTGTTAACTTTTGATCTTTCAATTTTCTTGATGTGTGTTTGTAAAGAAATGAATTCCTCTCTCAGTACTACATTCATGGCATCCTAGAGTTTTTGGTAAGATGTGTCTTTATTTTCCACTTCTTTCCAGAAATCTTTTAATTTCTGCTTTGATTTCTGTGTAGTAGTTCAGCATCATGCTGTTTAGTGTCCATGTCTTTGTGGGTTTGGGGGTAGCTTTGTTGGTGTTGATATTTACTTTTATTCTACTTGGTCTAAAAAGGTGCATGGCAGTATTTCAATCTTATGAAATTTGTTTATGCTTGATTGATCCATAGCCAAGGATGTGGTCAATCCTGGAGTCCATTCCATGTGATGATGAGTAGAACATATACTCCATGGTTGTTGGGTGGAGTGTTCTGTAGCTATCTATTAAGTCTATTTGGTCAAAAGTCAAGTTGAAGTTCCAAATCTCCTAGTTGATTTTTGCCTCAATGATCTATCTAGGGTTGTTAGTGGGGTATTTCAGTCTCCAGGTATGATAGTGTTAGAGTCAATATCTTTTTTAGTTTACCTAGAAGCTCCTTTATAAAGGTGTATGCTCCTATATTGGGTGCATATATTTTAAAATAGCTATTTCTTGTTGATGGATTGAACCTTTTATCATTATGTAGTAATCTTCCATATCTTTTTAAATTTTTGATAACTTAAAGGATATTTGTGTCTGATATTAAGATTACAACTTCTGCTTTCTTTTGTGTTCCGTTCGCCTGAAAATTTGTTTTCCATCCTCTTACTTTGAGTCTGTGAGTGTCCATTTTACTGAGATGAATCTCCTGGAGACAGCATTTTGTTAAGTCATGTTTTTTTATCCAGCTTGTCATTCCATGTCTTTTCAGTGAATCATTTAGTCCATCCAATGTTCAGGCTAATTATTGAAATGTGAGAGTTTATTCCTTCCGTGAGGTTCTTATAGGGTTTGTTGTTACTGATTGTTTTTTTTGTTTGTTGGTTGGTTTTCTTTGGATTTGGGGGTGATATATGTGTGTGTTTAATCTTTTTCCTGCACCTTGGGAAGAGCATGGTCATTCTTTTTTCTCTTTCTTCTATGTTTAATACTTTCCTATGCATTTCTTGTAGAGGCATTTCTTATGCATTTCTTGTCTGGAGGCAGCGTAAACTCTTAGATTAAAAGTCTGAGAAGGATTTGAATTCTTCATCACTGATGAAGTTTAGCTTAGCTGGGTAGGAAATTCTTGGTTGGAATTATTTATCTTTGAAAACTTTGAATATTGGTCTCCAGTCTCTTCTAGCCTGTAGTGTTTCTGTAGATAAGTCTGCTTCTATTCTAATTGGTCTTCTCTAGTAAGTAGTTTGACCTTTCTGTCTTGCTGCCCTTAGAACTTTTTTTCTTTTATACCTACTTCATGTAAGTGAATTACTGTGTCTAGGAGTTGGTCTTCTCATCTAATGTCTTACAGGGGTTCTCTGAATGTCTTGTGGTCACATCTCTAATAAAATAAGGGAAGTTTTTTTTGGATAATTTGATGGAATGTTTGTTCCAGGGCAGTCTCTGTTTATCTCTGTCTCAGAAATGCCAATTAACCATGGGTTTGGCCTCTGGATATAATTGCACATCTCTTGGAGGCTTTCTTCTGTCTTTGTAAGCATCTTTTATATGTTTTCAAAAGTTTGTGTTAGTTCCATATTTTGGTCCTCAAGCTCTGATATTCTTTCTTCTGCTTGGTTAATTCTGCTTTCCATACGTGTCAGTTTATTATTTATTTCATTTACTGTATTCTTTATTGCCATCATCTCCATTATCAACTCCTCATTCTTTCCTATTTTCTCTCCTCATTTCTAGTCATTCTATCTATTAATATCTTGATCTCTGGGTTTGTGGTTCGGGGCCATTCTGGAGACTCTTCATTGTTTGAGTTCCAAAGTCTGTATTCCCAGGTGCTGTCTTCCCAGGGATCTGCACGGGACCTGTGTTCTTCCTTTGATTCATCTTCATTTGAGTTGATTTTCCTCCATCTTTCTCCCCCTCCCCCCTTCTTTAATTCTGTTGTTCTGTGAGGAGGGGAGAGTTTTCACTTCTGTTTGCTTAATATCCCATTCTTCCTTATGTAGATCCTTTGGATTTGTTCAATTTTGAAGTCAGACTGGGGGGTGCCTATGCTTTTTGCAGTTTTGAGATTTGATTAAGGTGTGAAGGGGGGCGGGGCTCGGTGACTCAGCCTGTAATCCCAGCGCTGTGGGAGGCTGAGGTGAGTGGATTGCCTGAGCCTGCGGGTTCAAGACCCACCTGGGCAGCGAGACCTCATCTCTACAATAAATAAAAAAATCAGCCGGGCGTGGTAGCGCATGCCTGCAGTTCCGGTTACGTGGAAGGCTGAGGCGGAAGGATCGCAGGAGCCCAGCAGGCTGCGGTGGCCGGGAGCAGCCACTGCGCTCCAGTCTGGGTGACAGAGTGAGATTCCAACTCAAAAAAGAAAAGATGTGAAGGGGGAGTTGTGGTTCAGAAGTGATCTGCGTGTCACAGTATCCACTGACAGGTGTGTGGGTCCCCTGGAACCCACTCCCCACACCTTACAACCTGTCCGTGCCATGGGGGTGTATGAATGTCCCCCAACTCATGCACTGCTGCTGCTGCTGCCAATACCCCCACTCAGACCATGTGCCTGGCCCAGCATGGGGATGGGTCTTCTGTCTCTGCATCCGTCCTGAAGTTTCCCCTCTGAATCTGTGAAGATTGATCCCAGGGGGATGGGGAAATCACCTTTGGATCCCAAGTTGGAGGGTGAACAGAGCTGGGTAGGCCAATACAGGTCTCTGCCCAGCCAGGACAGAAAATGGTGACAGTCGGTGTTTCCTTGCTGGTTGGTGGTCTCAGTTCCAGATTTCCTTGCTGTGGCCTCTCCATGGTTCCCTCTGCCAACACCCAGCCCGCCACCATGGGTGGTAACATGGGCCGGGTGTCAGGCACTGAGGATCAGCTGACCTCCACTGCCTCCTCCTAAGAGATCCCTGAGAATGACTGATGATCCTGCATGCCAGAGGCTCTGATCTCAGGGCAGTGGTGGGTTGCAGTCACCTTCAGAGAGGAGCCCTGGGTGTTTGATCCCAAGTCTCCCCCCTCAGACAGACTTTCATTCATTCAGCTGCACTCACCCACTCATGCAGACTGTCTTTATAGACACACCCTCGCAGAGACTTCCATGCTCCCACCACCATGCTTCCATCACCACCTTGCTTCTCTGAACATGTTCATTTTAAATAGGATATACATTGCACCGTCATGCATTACTAATTCATACCTGTCATTCTAGCTTCTTTCTCTTAATTATTATCTGGGTCACCAAAGACATTGTTTGATGTAGTATTATTGCCAAAAACTACATGCTGCATGTCATACTTTTTTAAACCTCCTGGTTTTTATGAGTTATTTCCTCAGTCTTCTTGGTATATCTAAATATCACACTTTCCAAATTAAAAAGAAAAATAACGTCCTTGTCTCTCTGTACTAAGGAATGAGCACTATTTTTTTAAAAAAAAAACCTGTTCCCTCTTCCTTATATGAAAATAATAATAATGATGTAGTAAGTCCAGAGTGGTGGTGCATACTTTTAGTCCCAGGAGTTCACAACTGGCCTGGCAACACAGTGAGACTGTGTCAAAAAAAAAAGTGGAAGGGTCATGTAGTAAAAATAGCATTGACTTTCAAGCACAAAGGACTGGTTCAAATCCTGACACATACTGACTATATACCCATGGTGAAAATCCTTTATCTCTTGCTCCTATGTTCTTTTATCTATATAAAAAGAAAGGAGAGAGAATGAGGGTATTAATAAATTCAAACTCACAGTGCCTTTATGAAGAATTATATATAATTAACCTGTAAGTCAGCCATTGTCCCTGGTACACAACAGGCACAAAATTAATGTAAATCTGTTTCCTCTTTCTATCATTTATCCAAAATTTTATGCCCTTTTATTTCACTACAGTTTCTCATTGCACACAACAGAAACTTACATAGCATTCCAACTTCCATATTCCCATTGAAAGACAGTATCACTTAATGTAAAAAAGAAGTATACTCTATGTAGAGTTAGTCTTCAGCTGAAGAAGAAGCAATTCATAATTTTTATGCATTTATAACTCATACTGAACTGAAACCAACATTATTGTGTAATTAACTACCTTTTGTTCCTCTATGTCAAATTTGTATTATTTCAGTACCTCTATGTGTGGCCCCAAGAATGTTAATCATTCTTCTTTGTAGGCAAAAGACAGAGATTTCCAAGTTTTATAAGACTTGCTTCTATACCATAATAAAGTCATGGAGTGGAAGAAATCTTAGGTTTTCTGGTTAACTCCTGGGCAATACACCACAATTATTCTAAACAATTTATGGTTGATAGTCTAGTCAAATGAATTTATACTGCTGGGCAACCATATGTTTTTATTTATATATAAGTAAATGGTTTATTAATGCAGGTAAACATATTAAGAAATCTGTCTAGCTCTTCACAATTATTTTTCAACTTGAAAAGAACTTTAAACTTACCATCTCTTTTTCTCTTCCAGCTCCTTTAATGTTCCTTCACAGAGCACACCTTAAATTGTATCCTTATTTTTTCCTGACCTCTTTGGATTACTTGACATTTTACTAATGTTTAAAAGATCATAATTTCTAGGAAAAGTGCTGAAGAGGCAGCTCAGAAGTGGAGCACGTTTTTCTAATAAGTGAAAAATGATATGTCATGTCTCCTGGAAATGCTTGCAACTTCATTCGATAGATGTTCTGAAGTAACTGGACTCAACACATTTGGCATAAGAAACTATGAGATTGTTGTAGATATCTTACAACCACATCTTCTATCAAATCAGTAGCTAAAATGAATAAATGAAGTACTTTGAGGTTAGGTCTATTCCATTTATTCACCAATACATTCAATGTACATTTTACACCAAAACAGCAACATAACAAAAGAAAGATATCATTCTTGTCCTTAGCACATTTTGATACCCTAGGCAAAAAATCGTAGATACAAAAAAATCATATAGGTTCTGAACAAAACCCACATAAAAATTTCAAAAAAAAAAAAAGAATAGAAACTGAGTCTGTAATTTTTGGAAAAATGAAGAACAGAGAAATTATGAAAGTCAAATTGGTTATCCAAGAGTAAGCTTACTAAGGTAAGCTCATTTTAAAGAAGTGAGAAATCCTTGAGGTTATCTAGTCCATATCCACCCCATGTGCTTTATTTTATTATGTAGAAAAAAATGTGTTGACAAAGAAAAGTGGTGCTGCTATTGAAATTCGAAACTTTCTTCATTACTGCTTTCAAAATCAGGTAAATTTAACTCATTTTCCACTTCCCAAATAAATAGGTCTTCACCCTCAAAAATATAGAGTATTTCTAATATATTTCTGTTGGTAATATTTAAGGATGTCTCAGCTTGGCAAATATCTAACAGGAAGGCTTGACTGAGCATTTCAAAAGAGTAATGACAGTCAATATTTTCTCTTACTATTTGGTTGAGATTTTGTCTTGGGCTCTGGAATCTGGCGTGTAATAAGTTGTTATTCTCATCAACTATTTTAAAGATTTCATTTGTCCAACTGCTGGGGTCTTGTGTATTTGAATTCACATCACCCAAAACTAATAATGATGTGTGTAAGAAGTTCGTACAGAATGTTTTCTTTAAATTTGATTGAAATTTATTTACATTGCCTTCCTTCTCTGACTTCAAGAAGTTAAGTCTTTGGAGTTTTCTCCTTTTACCCAAGTCATACTTGTTATTTAAATAAAGCTGATCAAATATATCGCCAATGGCATTATCGATGAATTTTTTTTCCATACTGACTTTATTGTTCGTATCGCTGAACACACTTTTGTTTGACTGAAGTAAATATGGGTGTATTTTCATCCACAAACTAAGGCCCAAACAATTTTCAATATCCGAGTCTTTGCGGTAGGCAAAGCCTCGGTTTTCCACATCTGCGGGTTGAATAAGAACCGTTAGTATTGGGCAGTGTTGACCACAAAGAGCATAGAGTTTATCCAAAGAATCACCTTCCTGGAGTGCACCATGAAACATATTATTGCCAGGCAATGGTTGGTTTTTGATAGCAACATCAGAGACAGGGTGAATCTTGTTACCAGGAGGTGTAAAAGCATGAGTGACTGACGTGCATACTCTTTCTGACCGATGACTTCCCTTCTCCTCTGTATTGTGATTTGGTATTCTCTCCTTGGCAGAGGTTTCATCATAAGCATCTATCAAATCCTCACGAAAAGGCTCGGAGTCACTACCATGAGGCATGTTAAAGTAACTACATTTGAGTTCAAGGGGTTGAGTCAATTCCTCCAGTTCTGAAGAGGACAATTCAGCCATGGTTGGGCCTGTGGCCAGATTCCCAAAATGTGAATATGGTACCTCATTGCTGTTATTGTCAAGCAGTGTATCCACCGATGTGGTGTCTACATTGCCACACATGCCAGGATTTTCAGATGACATCCTTAGCAAATGATTTTCTTTCAGGAGCCATTTGCCTTTGTCAATCAGTACCCCTTCCTCTATGTCTCTGGGGATTCTGTTATGATTATTTTGTTTGGTGCCAGATTCCATAATGTCATCCACATAATAATTGTCCCTCACACCATTAACATCACATTTCTCGTGTTTTTCCTCCTGGAATTCCTGCAACATCGGTGAACCACCAGATACCTGTTCAGAAGAGCCAAATAACTGACCTTCAGAATCATAAAGACCTGCTTTCCTAGCATACTGAAATTCTATGGAGTTACAAGGATAAACCTGAGATTTATGTGTAGATCCTGGAAAAAAGGATGGTTTCATAATCTCTGCTTTGCCATAAAGTTTTTCTATTGCCCTTTTAACAAAACCTATATTGTATTCTTTCCCTTGGGCAAGCTCACCACTGTCGTTGGGGTCATCACTGGATGCTTTATACGACTGCGCGTTGTCACTGTCTGGTTTATAATCTGACCAATCAGAAGTCCCTGGGCTTTTTAAGCTTTTCTTAAAATCAAGAGGAGCCTCTGAGTAACTTCCAGTTTCCATGCTTTTCACCATCATTTTTACCCTCATCTCAGTTTCTCCTTCATTGGTCTTTTCACTGTTTTGCTTAGAATCGTAGCAAAAAATTAAAGATGGTGGCGTTGCTAGCCTCTTACTATTTGTCTGGCAAATTACACCATTCTTTCTTTCTTCTTCTATACTATTCCTACCAGAGTCATCTATCAATTCCAAATTTTTACTGGCTTCTAGCTCTTTTTGAATTAATTCTTCAGTGGCTTGCTCCCCTACATTTACCTTCGTATTAAAGATATCAGTGTCTTGGTTTTCTAATTCCTCAAAAGATTCCAATTCCGAAAAGTTGTTTCTTTCACTTGATGTGATGCTATTGGTTATTGATTCTGGTTCTTCAGAAGTCCTCGACTCGTCCTTATCAAAGGATGTATATGCATTTTTATCCTGAAAGTTCTTTAGTGAACAATTGTTAAGTTCATCTAGAGAACTTTGTTTCTTACCAAATTCTGACTCCATTTCATTTAGGGAAAGACCACAGAGGCTTAAATTACTGACATTTTGACGTGATACCAATGTAGTAACACCATTTTTACACCCAAGGTCTGCCAAAATATTTAGTTCTTTCTGAACTTCATCATTTCTTTCTAACTCTTCAGTTAATCCCAAGTTATCGGTATATGTGTTTTCTTTCGAGTTCAAAACGTCAGTGGTATTGCAGACTTGGGCAGGAATGTAGGCTTCGTCAGTTGGACAAGCTGCCTCATAGATATGGCTCTCCTTTTGAGCACAAGCCTTATGGGAAGACACAGCATCAGTAAGTGAACAGATCTCGCCTAGGAAACAGCTCTTATTCATGGAGGTTTGATTCATGGTATAACCATCACTAGGAAAAGCAGGGCCACCAGGGTTAAAAGTCTCTTTGGGAGGATAAGTCTTATTTAGGGTGCACATCTCATATGAAGAGCAAGTCATCTCCGAAAAACAGACTTCAGGGGCACATACCTCACAGGCAGGGTAGTCTCCATCCAGAGAAGAGATAGTCTGTGTTTTTTCATTTTCATTGTACTTAGGAAGTCTCTGAATGTTGGCTGTGGGACAACTTGCAGAAAGACCTGTGGGAGTCATACCTTGTTCTTTCTCACTAACTCCAGGGTGACTTGTGGTTGACTCTACTAAACTGACAATGGCAGCCTTCAAGTCATCAGCTCTCTCTGTGATGGCGACCTGCTGTAAGACCTCCAACAATGCAAGCCTTTCTGAAGATCTGTTGGTAGACGTGTGGGCATCACCTTGACAGAAACTATCCATACTTCCCTTTAGATTTAGCACCAAGAGCCAAGCCAGAAGGAGATTAGTGGAAGAATTGCATATTGAAGAAGGAAATGGAACATCTGTAAGAGAACCAGGCATTTGGACAACTCCGTTCTGAGTCTTGTGAGTACTGGGAACTGAAGCTTGCAGTTGGCGAAGCAACAGGACTGGTAAGGCATCTTTTGGAGTGTCCTCTTCCATAGGATCTACTTGAATGGCAGCCTCTACACTTTGCTGTTTTCTAGGTAGGTTTAATTCTTGACCAACGTGGTTTATCTCTGGTCCCGATTTTTCAGCAGACACGTGACTTTTAGTATTCGGATCGTTAAGAGCTGACTGCGACAGAGTACAACATTTGTGCAGAGAAACCAAGTAAGCGTCATTCAAAGATCCAGCCTGGCTCTCATAGAGATCCTCTTCACCATTATCTTCGGCAATAGGAGATTTACTTTCCTCTTTACATAGGTTATCTCCTGTCACCCTGGCATTTTTAATTATGTGCTTATTACTTTCCATAGCAACATTATTTCTTTTACCAGACCTTGTGTGGGGATTATTCCCTGGAAAACCATGATTGTTACAAGTTACCACATTCCTTTCATTTTTGCTCGCTGGAGCTGATTTTATAGGCTTTAAAGTTGGATATGGATTTATGTTCTGTAGCCAACTCTGTATATAATTTTGAACTGAATGATGGGCAATATCCTCAGGAAGACCAGCTTTTCTCAGAGGAGCTAAGGTATTTGCCTTGCGTGTAGCATGTTGTTTATTTACAACACCTGGTTTCAATTTATCCCCTTTTTGTTTTTTCTGGCTTTTGAAAGTTATGTGTGAATCACTAACTTTTGAAACTGAACTCTTCTTTGCCAGCCCTCTCAAATACCCAGATGTCATTTCTGTCTGAGACTGTGGTCCACAAAAAGCTTTCTGTTTTTGCTCAAGGAGGTTAAACACGTGAAATAAACTTTGGTTTTCTAAAATACTTTTGCGATATTTAGGCTCATTGTGGGGAAACACTTTGTCTCCTTGACCAATCTCCTTTTTTTTAGGTCCTCCCAGACTTACTTTCTTTAGTGGTCTCGACTTTCTTTGGGATAAAAGTCCTTGAGCCTTAGGATTTTGAGTGGTATTTAATTTATTCCTATGTAAATTCTTGGAAATACTGGGGTTGCGATTACTTTTCGAATGAAACTTACTGGATTCAACTACCATATCGCTTGCCTGGGGGCCTTCTTCACAAAGTATCCCTCCTTTAAGGGGACTGTGTGAATCTTGCAATAGGGCTTTCTTTTCAATTCTACCTCCTTTATTCATTCTCTCACTCTTACTGGTAATTCTTTTGGTAGCAATCTGCCCATTCTGATACCGAGAAGTCATCGCTTGCTGTCGAGATTTCTTCTTTTTGCTGGCAGCAGATGACAAAACCTTCTTTCCATTTTTTGGAAGTTTTGTTAAACCACACTGAGAAAATTCATTAATTAGTGTGTCAATTCTTGTGACAGTCGAGGAAGCTGGAGCCGCAGAAATACTTGTACCAATTCCAGAGTTGTTACTTAAAAAATGAGTTGCATCTGCTGAAATAGGACTGAAGCTGTCGTTGGAGTGATCATAAGTTCTGAAGTCTTTGATATCAGTTTTATTGTCTGATATTACACTATCAACAACATCCTCCTCTATCATAGAGTTCTCTGATATAGTTGATGACGAGTCATTATTACGGGCTATCCCTAACATCTTCTGACTTGTAATTTCTATCACACCAGAACTTATTGCACTTGACTTGAGCAATCTGCTTTCCTTTTTCCTTTCCAAAGAGGACTCCATCTGTTCACTGTTATTGATCTGGACAAATATGGGTTTATTAGAAACTGATGACATTTTGCTGCAAGAATGTGTGAACATGTGATACTCAGATTTGTTCTCCCCACCTTCCCTTTCTTCGCTATAGGAAAACTGTCCAATCATTTTCTCTTGAACTTCAGTTTCAGATACTAAAGTCATGCTCCCTATCACAGATTTCTTTTGCCTCACTCTCCTTGGTCCAGGCGTAGGGGGCCTGTAAAAATGATGCTTCGCCTGAATGATATCTGTATCCATAGCAGCATTCTCCCAACTATCAGAACTGCAAGTCTCAGCCTCTTTATGTGCCGTACGAATGTCGGTCTCCTCTTCCAAACTGCCCTCTTGATTACTGCCTTTCTCCGGAGAGGAGACATCTGCAGACAATGCGCATGAAGTAAACTTTAAGCCTGATGACTGATTGTCTGTTCTTCCCGGAAGACTCCTTATCTCACTGTTTTCACTATTATTAGAAAGGCCAGCTTTACTGACAGTAGTTGTCCACTTTATGGTTTCCTCCTCTTTTATCTTGAATCGAACCTTCATTTCAACTGTCATAGTGCCATCTTGATTAAAAATAACTGATTTCTCAATATCATCTTCAGAAGGATATATCGATAAGTTCTGAGAATCATTTTTGTCTAAGGACAAGTAATTTTCAGGAGCAAAAGAATACTCTAAGTAGCAATCATTATCATGTGTTTTGTCAGAAGAAAGAGAATAAATCTGGGACTTTGGGCTTGAAGGCTTATGTGTGCTCACTTTCAAGACTTTAAGATTAAAAGACGCCCACATCAAAATGCAATATGGAAGGCAGAAAAGTCAGAAACATCCAATGGAAGAGGCCGCAAAGAAAGAAGAGAAGAAAGAAAACAGTTAGTATGAAAATAAGATAGTTTCTGTATTTCATGGTAAAATGTTACTACGATGTGTTTCTGAGCTCTGTGTATTCAATGGTTATCTGAGAAAACTTACTATGATACTGGTACATTTCTTCAAATCATTCTTAAAAAGAGACCTATAATTCTATCTCAGTGAGGAGAGTCACCGAATTTTTATTTTAACAAGTTTAATAAGGTACTTCTAACTTAGAATGCATAAAAGTAGAAATTGTTAAGAATTTTCCTGAAAATAAAGGGTTTTTGTGGGGTTTTGTTTTGTTACTTTGTTTGCCAATAATGAAAGTGGAGTCTAACAAGGTACTGCTTAGTTATTCAAACAAGTCAAGTAACGATTTATGACGGTATCCATTTTCTTATCGGCGCTTATCAGAGAGAGACATCTATAGCTTTATGAAAGCAGAACCATTTTTAGAATTTATTTAAGACTGAACTAGTAAAATAATAATTAATTTAGCATTCACTTTATGCAATCACTGCAACTGATTTAATATAGGACACAAAAGAGAACAGAGCTAGACGTAAGTTTAGATGTTAGTTATCTTTTTAATGTGCATCTTTGGCATTGACCTTGGCACTCCTGCTTCTTATATTTAATCAAATGCCTATTAGCAGTCTGTATAAATTTGCACACGCTTGCCATCAGGTAAACATCTTTAATGTTTCAGAGTATAAACCCAGAAATATTTTTTTCTTATTTTTGGTATACATTAACTGAAATTGTAAATAAAAATATCTCACTCTTAATGTTTTGAAGTAAAGCCTAAAAGCCCTCAGACTCCCTAAAGTCATCAAAAATTGTACACAGAAATCTGTAACAGACATAAAGTAATAAAATCATTTTAGTAAAATGACCAAGGTAAAGTAGTATTACCATATTTATAACATACATGTGGCAGCCTGATGTCTACAAAATAAGAACGTTAGCTAGCTATTGAAATAGCCAGGCAAGACTTACATGGCAATAGTAAGTAATAGATGAGTTTCATCCACATTATCAATAAATAGAGGGGTTAATCCTAGACTGCGCACAGTGGCTCATGCACTTTGAGAGGCTGAGGCAGAAGGACTGCTTAAGACCAGGAGTTTGAGACCAGCCTGGGTAAAACAGCAAGACCTCTTCTCTACATTTAAAAAAAATACTACTCAAAATATATATTTTCCCCACCTAAAAACTTCAAAATTTAAAATTGAAGTATAAAAGGTAATCAGTACTTTAGCAAAGAGCTAAAGTTGCCTTCAAAATGTGCACAATAAATGATGAGATTAGCCATATTTGCACAGGGCATTCACAGCCTATTCCACCCCTTGGGCTTCCAGATGTCCTCTTCTTCCCCTGCATAAAGTCACATCACGCAGCAGATCCTAAGGAATTATCAACCTAAATTATTGTTAAGCAGCATGAATTGACTGCATAAACTTTTTTAATAGCTAAAACGTGGATCTAAGGATCTGTGATTTTTACAAGAATAACTTTAGAAGAGAGAACATGGTGTAAATTTGAAAAAAAAAATACAGTCATTCTGCTAACCTGCTGAGCTCAGCTATGAATGCTGCATGGTACTATTTAGAGAAAACTCTGCAACTACTAAAGATGTCACTTACACAAACTCTACTCTATAGCAAGAAATGCTGGCATTTTGATTTTTTTTTTTTTTTTTTTTTGAGTTGAAGTCTCACTCCGTCGCCCAGACTGGAGTGCAGTGGCCGCTTCCGGCCACCACAGCCTCGACCTGCTGGGCTCCGGCGATCCTTCCGCCTCAGCCTTCCCAGTAGCTGGAACTACAGGCGTGCGCTACCACACCCGGCTGATTTTTTGATTTATTGTAGAGATGAGTCTCGCTGCCCATTTTAGCTAGGTATTTTATTCAAAAAAAAAAGCATATATCATCAATTCAAACTGTCACATTATTGATTGATTTGGAAAACCCTAACAAAAAACTCTATGACTCTGATATAAATGTAAACAGTTTCAGTTTAGAATGTTTTTAATCCTCTCATATTTTCTCTTATGTGATGAAGGAAATTGATAATGTAGGCATGTATTTTTGTTGTCGAGGCAAAAAAAAAAAATTCAAGCCTAAAAATATGGGCTATATAGCACAAGGGACTTACTTTTTCTGCTTTCTGACCTCGCCTTTCCTTTGGGGTGCACACGCTGAGAGATCCCTGGTAATCTGGCAGGAAGCAAGTACTTTTGGATGTCATAATTTCCTGGTTTAAATGGCTCTCTTCCTGCTGCCACCACAGCTCCAGAACTCAGGATCACTGCCTGGAGGCTGGGAACCTTAAAAGAAACCAGAGTCACAATTTTCATGTGAGCAAGTTTTGTTCTTTCCACAAGATAATTTTATAACTTGTAATCAACTCAACAACCTCCCAGGTTTGAAGGAGACAATCACCAAATTCTTTCTTGGGCACCTGTGGTGTAAACAAAATAAATGGAAATATCAAAAGCAGGGGGTTATAGAATCAGCTACACGCCTCCCAGCAGGAATCCCAGGAAAATGCTTTCTCTATAAGGAAAATACTAGCCTTGGCCTGTGCTTTTCAAAGAATATTGTTAGGCCAGGCTCAGTGGCTCCGCCAGTCATCCCAGCACTGTGGGAGGCCGAGGTGAGAGGATTGCCTGAGCCCGCGCGGGTTTGAGTCCAGCCCAGGGAACTTGGTGAGACCTCGTCTCTACAACAAATCAAAAATCAGCCGGGCATGGTAGTGCATGCCTGTAGTTCCAGCCACTTGGAAGGCTGAGGCGGAAGGATTGCTTGGGCCAGCAGGTCGACATTGGGGTCGCTCTGAGTGTGCCACTGCACTTCAGCCTGGGTGACTGGAGTGAGACTCCAACTCCAAACAAAAGAAAGAAAAAGAAAGAGAGAAAGGAAGAAAGGAAATGCAACAAAAATATTGTCAAGACTGGATTCTGTGCCAAAACATTATGTATCTGGTACTCAGGAGACAGAAAGAAGAAGTGTAGGAGAAGAGACCCCTGTCAGAGTCTGACAAAGGAACAGACACCATCACAGGCTCACAGAACACGCACACACACACACACGCATAGGAACAAGGACTGCTTCCCGCATGGAACAGGACTTCCTCCCACATGGACATGAACACACAAACAGAAAGAGGGAAAAACATGGAGAAACAGACATCATCATGGGCTCAGAGAACACACACACACACACACATACACACACACACACACGCACACACACACACACACACAGGAATGAGGACTTCCTCCCACATGAACACATAGGGTGCCCAAAGACAGTTCGGGCACCAAAACCCCCGGAACCCTCACCCTCCTTCCATCTGTGGCGTACAGCTTGACCACAGGGCACTGCATGGTTTTCGTCAGGTGCTGCAGCAAGGTCTCGAAGCTCTGGGTGACCCTCCTGTTCAGAAGGACGGAGCACCTAGTCTTTGGGTCTCCATTCCTGAAGACCATGAGCCTCCGCAGTGCACGGGGCATGCCAGGAGCCGAGGCCACAACGGTGTTGGGGTGGCGAGGCGCATGCACACTGAGGGCCCGGCTGCTGAGCCAGGGCCGCGGGCGCTGACGGGCCTTGTTCAGGTCGACCGGCTGCACCTTCCTGCCATGGGAGCACAGGTAGGACTCGCCATCCGCCAGCTCCTCCAGGGTCGTGACGCTGTGCCTTCCCCGAGGGGTGCTGATGTTCCTCACTCCAAAAGGTAAAGGTACCTTCCTAGACAAGTTATCCAGCAAAGCGTCAAAGGACTTAAAGGATCGAGGGTTGACCACCACTTTGACTCCACCAAATTGGGGGTCCCCACTCTTGTAGAAGCTGATGCGTTTGGCCACGACAGGATGAGTGACACGCAAATGGCGAGGGGAGGGGGCTTGACCTTCAGAAGAAGCAGGATGCATCATGGAAAAACTGGTCGAGGGGGTTTCACTCATTTTGGCTGAGACCTAGAGAAAGAATAAAATCGTTCATCTCCAGAAGAATAGCACCATGGAGAAAACATGGTAATGCTAATGCAAGCTAAATATAGTTGTAGATATCCAGGATATTCTTAGGGGGTTAGTCATTTCATTTGTTCATTCATTACATTTGTCAATTTTGAGAGATAATTTTAAGGGACTTACAATAAAAAGAGACAAGTGAAAAGTTAAATAAGGATATTTACAATTTAAAAATTAAAAACAACCTAAACAACAGCAGAAAGACTGCAGTCCAAATAAAAAACACAATCCCATTCGTAGTAGACACACACACACACACACACACACACACACACACACACACACACACACACCTCTACCTCAGCATCCCACCTAACTAAGGAAGTGAAAGAACTTTACAATGATAACTGCAAAACACCGCTAAAAGAAATCAAGAATGACACAAACAAATGGAAAAACATCTCATGCTCATGACCTGGAAGGAACAATATCGTCAAGATATCCATTCTATTCAAGGCAATCTACAGATTCAATGCAATTCCTATCAAACTGCCAGCATCATTTTTCACAGACCTATAAAAGACAATGCAGAAATTCATATGGAAGCAAAAAAGAGGCCGAAAAGCTAAATCAATCCTCAGCAAAAGGAACAAAGCTGGTGGCATAAACACTTGCCACCAGCTTAAACTTAACTACAAGGCTACAGTAACCAAGACAGCATCAGGAAAGACAATCTGGAAATAATGTACCTTTGACTAACTCATCCTCAACAAAGCCAACTGGGGAAAGGAAACCATATTTAGCACATGGTGCTGGGAAAACTGGCTAACCACATACAGAAGAAGGAAACTAAACTCCCTACCTATCACCGTATGAAAAAACAACTCAAAACAGATCAAGGGTTCTAAATGTAAAACCCCAAACTCTAAGAATCTTAGAAGAAAACATAGGAAATGTTTTCCTGGATGTCAGAGTCGGCAATGAATTCACAGCCAAGTCTTCAAAAAGCAAATGCAGGAAAAGCTAAGATTGACAGGTGGGACTTTATCAGACTGAAAAATTTTTGCCCGGCAAAGTAAACCATCAAGAGAGTAAAGAAACTATGGAATGGGGAAAAAAAATATTTGCAAGCTATGCAACCAATAAGGCCTAACATCCAGGATATACAAGGAACTCAAACGAATTGACAGGGGGGAAAAAAAGCAAAGTATTCTATTACAAAATGGGCAAAGGACACGCACAGATACTTCTCAAAAGAAGACATTCAAGCAGTCAACAAACTTATTTAAAAGTGCTCAGCCTCACTAATCATTAGAGAAATGCAAATCAAAACTACAATGAGATATCACCTATCACCAGTAAGGATAGCCATCATTAAAAAGTAAAAAAACAACAGCTGTGGAGACAAAGGAACACTTCTACACTGTTGGTGAGAATGTAAACTAGCTCAAGCTTTGTAGAAAGCAGTACGACATTTTCTCAAAGAACTAAAAACTGAACTTTGATACAATCCAGCAATCCCATTTCTGGGAATATATTTAAAGGAATATAAATTGTTCTACGAAAAAGACACCTGTTCGTATAATGTTCATCACAGTGCTATTCACAATAGCAAAAACATGAAATCAACCCAGATACCCATCAAAAGTAGATTGGATAAAGAAAACGCAATACCTATACATGATGGACTATTACACAGCCATAAAGAAGAACATAATCATAGCCTTTGCAGCAACATGGCTGCAACTGGAGACCATCATATCAAGTGAACTATCCCCAAAACAAAGAACTGAATACTCATGTTCTCACTCACAATCGGGCCCTGATCACTGGTCACATGAGCACAAGGATGGGAACAGCCGATGCTGGGCACTGTTAGGGGAGGGAGGGGTTGAGGGCGGGGGGAGGGGGAGGCAATGCAATACACTGGGTCTCAGGTTCACTATGGAGGGAGAAAGTGCCCACTAAAAGTCCTCACCTGCACGCAATTTACATATGTAGTAAATTCTCACATGTATCCCCACAACTCTAAAATAAAATTTAAAAAAAGGAAAATCAGCCGGGCTCAGTGGCTTAGCCTATAATCCCGTGCTTTGGGAGGCTGAGGTGAGTGGATTGCCTGAGCCCGCGGGTTCGAGACCCGCCTGGGCAACTTGGCGAGACCTCATCTCTACAATAAAGCAAAAAAATTAGCCGGCATGGTAGCGCACACCTGTAGTTCCAGCTACTTGGAAGGCTGAGGCGGAAAGATCGCCGGAGCCCAGCAGGTCGAGGCTGTGGGCCACTGCACTCCAGTCTGGGCTACAGAGTGAGACTCCAACTCAAAAAAAAAAGGAAAATCATTGAGGTAAAATGCAAGCAAATAAGTAAATAAATAAATGTCAACAACCTAAAGACACTAATAGAGACCTACGTAAGTAAACTATTACGTACATACCCACATACCCATGGAGTGGAAAACGATACAACTATTAAACATAGCACTATAGATTTTTTTTATTTTTTGGCATAGAAAGACGATTGTGACATATAACTCAGTGGAAAAAGCAGTTTTTAAGACAGCCTATATTGTATACACAGCCATGTATCGCTTATCAATGGGAATAAGTTCTGAGAAACTCCTCATTAGGTGAATTTGTCATTGTGTGAACATCATACAGTATACTTACAAAAATCTAGATAATCTAGCCTTCTACAAAGCCAACTTACATGGTATAGCCTATTGCTTCCAGGCTACAAACGTATACAGCATGTTCCTGTACTGAGTATTGTAGGCAGTTGGAAGTATTGACTACAGTATTTTTATATCTAAACATAGAAAAGGCACAATAAAATAATGGCATTATAATCTTATGGAACCACCATCATATTATTATGATTATCATGTTATTATACGGTGCTTGACTGTGTTATAATAATTGGGGGAAAGTCCAGAATTGTATATAGCCCAATGTTGATGGTGGTTATCTCTGAATGCAGAACTATGGATAACATATGTATTTATACATTGCTAAAGTATAAAAGACTTAGTCAGGCATAGAGGCACATGCCTGTAGTACCAGCTACTTGGAAGACTAATGTAGGAAGATCACTTGAGTCGAGGAGTTTGAGTGCCACTGCACTCCAGCCTGGGCGACAGAGTGAGACACTGACTCAAAAATTTAAAAATTAAAAATAATAATAAATAAATAAGATGGGATCAGATATTTCCATTGCAGATTGAAGGAAAGCAGACATATCATCTCACACACCACTTATCCCACTTTGAGAAACACTGCATTAAATGGATGTTCTTTGAATGAATGACAGCATTGCTATGGGCTGCTAAAAATGATGCAGTCTGGTTACAGCTTCCACTAGTGATTCCAAAGTTAAAATCTTGAATTTAGCCGGGTTCAGTGGCTCAGCCTGTAATCCAGTGCCTTTGGGAGGCTGAGGTGAGTGGATTCCTGAGCCCGCGGGTTCGAGACCCGCCTGGGCAGCGAGACCTCATCTCTACAATAAATCAAAAAATCGGCCGGGCGTGGTAGCGCATGCCTGTAATTCCGGCTACTTGGAAGGCTGAGGCGGAAGGATCACTGGAGCCCAGCAGGTCGAGGCTGTGGTGGCCGGGAGCGGCCACTGCACTCCAGTCTGGGCGACAGAGTGAGACTCCGACTCAAAAAAAAAAAAAATCTTGAATTCTAGCTGGGCACGGTGGCTCATGCTTATAATCCCAGCTCTTTGGGAGGCCAAGGTAAGAGGATCACCTGAGCCCAGAAGTTCGAGAACAGCCTGGGCAACATGGCGAGACATTGTCTCTACAATAATTCAAAAAAATTAGCTGGGCGTTGGGACGCACACCTGTAGTTCCTGCTACTTTGAAGGCTAAGGCAGAAAAATCGCCTGAACCCAGTAGATCAAGAATGTGGTGGCTGTAAGCATGCCACTGCACTCCAGCCTGGACGATAGAGTAAGATTCCAACTCAAAAAAAATTTAAAGACTATTCACCTAAAGACTGTTGAAATAATAAAGAAAAGAAAATACGTGTGTGTGTGTGTGTGTGTGTGTGTGTGTGTGTGTGTGTGTAAAATCTTTAAAGGGAATTCTAGAAGAGTCATTTTCAACAAACCACTGAGATGTTCCTTTCCCACTTGTCAGTGAAACCAGTCTGATTGACAAATTAGCAGTTTTTGGTCTTGTTCTAGTTCTGGTCTTGTTTTTCACTTGTGGTATCTTGTGACTATTTTCTATAGCTTGAAATCAATTGAATTATTAGTGTCTTTTGACAGAGCAAGAAGCCTTGAAGAAAAATTGAACAAACAAAATAAATGTAATTGGCATTACAGTGATGGAAAAAGGCATGTTTATCATTATAAATCAGCTCGAAATCTGGCCCAAATCACCTACTTAAATGTTTTCAAGCTGTTATCTAAGATTCTTCATAGGTTTCCAATCTTATTGTATATGTAACATAAGAAAAAAGCATTAGAAGATCAGCCTAGAAATTAGATGTCTTTTCTTCTCCCTTCCCCAGAGGTTTAAAGTATTTGTAGTCCTTAAGACAATAAATGCATGGGTAGCAGATGTGTGTGCACCAGAAGCTGGGAAATCCAGCTTTGCAATGGAGTCAGCAAAACTCAGCCTCCTTCTCATCCTCATCTGATCAGCTATGGTCTGACCTTGGGCTGGCTGCTTAATCCCCATGGCCTCATCAACTACAAGAAGGATGAGTTCCTTCTCTAGTTAAATAAGACTTCAGAACTCTTTGCCTCTGGTTACTTTTTAGGTTAGTTTACTTTTATGTTTATTTGAAAATATTTTACATGAATAATATTTGAGACATATTTTCCCCCAAATTTTGGAATCCGATATTTCTCCATGTGTAAGTGCATCATGAGGTTTTTACTGTCACTAGTTTTCTGCCTGGATCTCACTATTTGGAGAGTTGTTAGCCAGGTGACCATTTTGGAAACACATCTGTGGGAGCTGATATGCTAAGATTTTTGTGGAAGGTTTTGTTTGGTTTTGGCCAAAATAAGATAAGAGAGATTTTTGTGCTGGGACCAGGAGGGAGAATATGGAAGATAAAGACAAAAAGAAGAAAGAGGCAGTTTCCATTGTCCCTTTGCCACTGCCACCCAGCCCTGAATACTAGTCTTGAGCCTCATGTATGAAAGGCAGATGCTGAAGGTACCATGCTCTGGGAAAATGCCAGATACCCAGCAGCAAAGAAACATTTGCAGGGAAGTTACCTATAGCAGGGTGCTTGCCAAGCACCTAGTTGAGGAAGCTGTAGCAAAAGCAAAACCAAAATATGAATTCACATGATCCTCACTGCATGTAAAAAAATCTCTGGGAACTCCTAGAAGTTATTGGAGGAAATTTTAGAAGAGATTCTGCCTACAAGTGCAGATTAAGAGCCCATGGTGGCCAGGCTCAGTGGCTCAGCCTGTCATCCCAGCACTTTGGGAGGCCAAGGCGAGTGGATTGCCTGAGCCCATGGGTTTGAGACCCACCCGGGCAAATTGGTGAGACCTCATCTCTACAATAAATTTTTAAAAATAGCTGGCTGTGGTAGCGCGTGCCTGTAGCTTGGAAGGCTACTTGGAAGGCTGAGGCGAAGGAATCGCTGGAGCCCAGCAGGTCGACACCGGGGTGGCCTTGAGCGTGCCACTGCCCTCCAGTCTGCGCGACGGGGTGAGACTCCAACTCAAAAAAAAAGAGCCCTTGTGTATAAAACACAGTACCTGATTAAGATTCAGTATTGTAATTTAATAAAAGTATTTATGTCCATTCAGAGAATAATGTCATCATTGGAGAAGAGGGTACAAACCAAATGCTTTCTGAAGGAGACGGATCAGCTTTTGTTCTGTCCTGATCATGTGCATTTCCTACAGTTTCCTATGAGAAACTTACAAAGTAACTCAAGAGCGCAATTGAAGAGAAGTTGTCGTACCCAAAGAATATCAAGGATGTCTAATGCAGTTGAAGGGATTGGGTTAGGGACGGGAAGAGAAAGCAATTCGCAGAGGAAAGTCTGTGGAAAGCTGAGATGCCAGAGACAAAGAGGAATGGCAGTGCCCTTCAGAAACTAGGTAGAGATAACATGGCGTCTAGCCACTGCACACAAACAAGACTAGCTACGTGGTCATTAAGTATTACCAGTAGAGTGTCCCAATTTTGAAACAGCTACTAGCCCTTGGTAACTCTAAGTGACCCTGCTAACTGTGCTCCTTTCTTAATCAGTTTTGAAAACTAATCAGAATGTAAGATGAAATTAAGCGATGCTTCTTTACATACATTTTCAATAACAGGGTTTGTCCTACTTCCTCTAAAGTTGGGATAAGACAATAATGTACTTAGGAGCTAGCTAGGGAACAAACTAAGAAGCCTAAGATGGTTTAATTCTTCTCCCAGAGTTTAGGCTGAAGGAGACGTGGAGGTGGAAAGAAGTAACCAGAGCAACTGTGAAATCTTAAGGCTCTCCACTTTCCTCACCACTGACTTCCCTAGAGGTAACAAGGAAGTTGGTTTGCAAAATCTCTTTGCCTCTAGCCCAACATATACTAAACTCTGCTTCTAAGACTTGACTACTTGCTACAAATATCTTCCCGTCTTCTCTGCAGAGCCTTTTTCTTGCCTAAAGTTAGACGATGGAGCTACCATGAATATTTTCATTGCTTTTTAAGATTAAGTCGATTTTTTTAACACCCTTTGGTTCACTAAGCTCAGCCATGGTTAGACTTATCTGTGCCATCATTGGGTCAATCAACAGTGCACTTAAGACTGTTCTAAGCTAAATAGTTGCCCCTACCCAGAGGACTGGGCTGTCACTTGCCCACTCACTTGACAAAACATGACAGTTATATATGCATCATTTCACTAATTATGGTTTAGCTTAATTTCCTGTCACATAGTAGGAATTCAGGTAATTCATAAATAATGAAGTAGAAAAATGGAAAACTAATAAATACAGAATGTTCATTCTTATGACAATTCAGAGACTTGTTGCAAGAAAAATTAGTTTGTTTCAGATTTTCATAACTTTATGGAGTGGAGTTGGGAGAGAGAGAATTCAGAAAAGAAAGACATCAATTATTTACTGTGGAAGTCACAGCATTGTTGAATTACAAGCAGCTTCTTCCTTTAATGAATTGCACAGAGCTCTACAATAAGTATATACTGCTTTTATAATCAGAAGCAAAGTGAATGCTATTCATTTGAATAAACTAGAATTGCTTGATTTCCCGAGAATAATAAAGTTCCCTCCTAATTCAATATTAGCATACTGTGAAGACTGCTGGCATATCTGTATAAAAGACAATAATTATTAGTAACATTTATTCTTTTTCTAATAGTTAAAGGTAGAACACAGACATTAACCTAGATATAAAATGGAAAACAAAATACAACTAGTGAAACATAAATTGTTTTCAAAAGAAAGATTTCAAATCGTTTTGTACTTACCAGAATTTGAAACTTCCCTTATAACGAAAAGAAAAAAGATGTTTAAGTTGTCTGAATAGTTCAAATAAATGTCACTGGGCATGTAACCACATTTCATGCAAAGAAACTAATGTCTTTGGATCTCTTCTCAGCATGTCCACCTAGGGATTGACTACAGCCAATTAATTTAATCCAAGGTGATGCTAATCACCAGACAACTCACCTTAAGGTGACCACAGCCTGAAACAAACCAGTTCCTGGCATGCTCTGCAGTTCTAAAATCTTCCTCGCGAGAGTTTCTCCTGCATCATCCTGCTTGTCTAGTGTCATTCTCCAGAAAAAAAATGTCACCAGTTCACAAGTATTTCACTTCCAGATTACCTTAAGGTCACATTTGCTTATGTTAAAGGGGGAAAAGTTATGACCCTGCTGCTGGAAATGAAATCGTTTGACACTTTACTATTCTGACAGGGATCTAAGTCAGTATTTGCTTCTGGTAGTCATTAAAAAAGAAAAGAACCTCGGCTTTCTGTTTTGCGGAGGTACTCTTGCGTGTTTTCTCATCAATGTCATCCTAATAAAATGACTGACACAGGACAAACGGGAGAAGCGCCGCACAATGAAGTAATTGTATGCTTCTGCATAACCAGCACTCTCCCACGGCTTTGCTTACTCATGGTGAGATTTGAACAGGTTTCAGGACTTTGTCACACATGAAGTCCCCAGATGGCACCTGATTCCTCTAATGGCCGCCTGTGGCCTAGTCGGATTTGAAGATGGGTCACCTAATCGGGTTTTCTACTGAGCTTCCTGCCCCAGTTCTGAACAACAAACACAAGGTAAGGGGTCCTCTGGAGATATAGGATCTGGTTCAAGCAAATGCTCAAGAATGTTGTCTCCAAACAGATCACACACACACACACACACACACACACACACACACACACACACACACAATTCATGAAACTGCACACTTGTCTCACAAGTACTGACTTTGTCACAAGCTACCTATTAAAAAGTAAAAGAGAAAGGAAGAATGGAGAGAGGGTAAGAGAGAGAATGAGAGGTGCGGATAAGAGAAACATTGTGTCTAGTTTTGTGAGACCTCTGTTAATCATTAATAACAGCAATGTCTACACAAGGACATAGCTATTGAATCAATAAGGAAATGTGTGTTTACAGGTTAGCAATAGGCATGGATGGCACCATTACTCAAAATTGAAGTACAAATTTTAAAAGTTTGGGGTCATATATAATCTGCCCTTGAATAGCTAAGGATGAATGAGGCATTTCTCTTAATGTATCTGGAATTCTATAATGCACATCTGATAAAATTTCAAATCAGTCCGTTCTACTTTGACACTGAAGGAATTTCAACAAAGGAATTTTTTCTGGGGCACTAAAGCAAAATTTGTAACATATAAGGACACAAAAGCAGCTCTCCTTTTCTAAGCATCTTCCAGAATATATACTCCACTCTCACAACTACAGTTGGGAATGGAGAGTGGGCACATCTGTTGCCCAACTGGTGCCACCGTGCTCTCTCCCTGACATCACTTGTCTCTGTCTGATGCCATCGTGTGTCCAAACCGCTATTTCTCAAGCTTGAAGGTGCACATGAATTCCCTGGCGATCTTGCTGTAGTATCTGGCTCAGTACCTCTGGGGTGTGTCTGAGAGTCTGCTTTCCTAATTAGCTGATACTGATGCTTCTGGCCCTACCCACGCTTTCATTAACAAGTCTGAGTAATGGCAGAGGCCTCTATGGCAGGCTTCATATCAGGCTTCTCCCTCTCTAATTCCTTCAACAGCCATGACCTCTGAGACTACTTGTCTGTCATTTCTGCACTCTGGCAAATTCCGTGTGGTCACGGCTAACAGAGTAGTCAGATGATAGGGAGCCGAGGAACAGTGGTTAAACACACAGTCTTTGAATCTGGTTATACTTCAAGTTCTGCTTCTTCTACTTAGCTGTGTGATCTCCAGCCATTCACTTGATTCCACTGTGTCTACTTCCCTGGCCAAAAAATCCGGAGAAATACCTATTTTATAGGCTCATTGTGAGGGTTAAAAAAGAAAATCGATGTTACGTGTTTGGCAAAGTACCTAAGTATCATGTGTTCAATAAGTGGAAAACATTGTTTTTGCCATATTCATCTTTTAAAACACTTCCACGATCCTCACAGCCTTAAGTCAAATGACTCCTTGCCCTAGCATGCCACACAAATTGTGACCTGACTTTAGCTTGCTTTTCAATTTCATCTCAATCCGTATATCTCAGTGTATCTTACTCTGTAGTATGGATTACTTGACATTTCTTAAATGTCGCTCTGAATTTTTGCATAAATAGTTTCCTTTGTTTGGAATGCCTCTTCGTAATCCAAACACCCTGGCTTTTATTACTACCCACCTTTCCATCCCTTTCTTCAATACTCAGTTCATCTCAGAAATGCTCAGAAACGTTTCTTGAACACTTACCCTCCCATTATATCAACATTTCCTGCTAAATGAGGTAGGTCCCTTCCAAAGTGCTTTCTTATCTATCTGTACAAATATACTCACTAGTACATTTCATACTGCATGATAATTGGTGGCTTCTTAGTCAATAAGCTCATTAAACACTAGAAGTGTAACTTATTTACCCTCTCTGAATCTCCTGACACAGCTTAGTGCCTTGTATGTAGCAAGCACTCAGTAAATATCTATTAAAGGAATGATCCTCTGCCTATGTTTAATTAGAGATATTGTAGAGATATATATGCCTGAAGGACCCTGCATCATTGTAACTGCTAGAATTCCCTTTCCAGCAGATCCAAAATACACAGAATGGAGACCAGACTATATCAGGAAGCATAACCATTTTGTGGAGTGAGTATGAAGCTCATTCACAGATATTTAATGCATACTCACTGTGTATCAGGCACACATAGCAACAAGCACAACAGAAGGCATCCTTGCCTTTGTGGGGTCACATTATCCAGCAAAGACAGGCTATAAACAAATTGTAAAAATCTGTGGTAGGTTCAATCATACTAAGTGCTGTGGAGAGCAGGGAGGTAAAGTGGTTAAACATATAGTCGGGTAGTGTTGGAGTAGTGATAGAGGTTAGGGAGGACCTCATTGAGAAGGCTGACATGTGAGAAGAGATCTAAAAGTAGAAAGGGGAAATGACGTTCGAATATTTGAGAGAAGAGTGTTCCTGATGGAGAGTAAGTGCAAAGGTTTGTGGGAGGTATTCGAAGTGTTTACGAAATCACAGGAAGACAATGTGGCTAAAATGGCAGGACACTCAATTATATAAGGCCTGTGGCCTTTGGTAAAGACTTTGGTTTTAACTTAAGCTAAGACAAGAAACCAAAGAAAGACTTTGAGAAGAGAAATAATGATCTGACTTACATGTCAAAGGATTTATTTGGCTATGGTGTTAAAAAATGAAATTAAAAATATAGATAGAACAGAGGGACAACAGCAGGGTAGGAAATGCCAAGAATTCATTTCTTCACCTGGACAACTGTACTAGCAGAAACTGTCAAAAGTTACTGTTTGGGAACTCTGAAATCTGTTTGAATGCGTGCCCCTTTCAGAGGAAATCTTGGCTGGTAAATTGTAATTAATTTCTGCTGATTTCGGCCATTAGTGCTGTAGTAGCTACAAATCCCTCACCCCATGAAAGGCAGCTGTGAGGATGACAAACCACATTGCTGGAGCAGCTTGAAGGAGCCAGGACAGGAAATGAGGGCCTTATCCTCTGAATATCGGGGTCTGTGTTCTGATTGCTGGTTGCTACTTTTGATCACAGAGGTGCATCCTGAGATGAGAAGTCATTGTTGCAACTTCCACTGCCAAAAGTGACTTCTAAAGGACTTAGAGGGATAGCACCGGAGGGATTTTTTTCCCTTCTTTCTTAACCTTTTTCCCCCCTTTTGAGAGCTAGGCATTTGAACACCAGGATATTGAAAAACAACTGCACATACAGGGGAATTTAGGCAGTCATTTCTTTGGCCCAGGGAAAAACACAGACTCAGAAAAGACCTGAGAAGACCTTAAGTTTTCATCACTGCAGGCTAAACAAGGACCCAAAAGTATACTGCAATCATTTTCAAAGTCTGAAATAAAAGGGCTATCAACCGGAGTTCTACATCCAGCCAAAATATTGAGGAATGAAGGGTAATCAAGACATGCTCAGATGAAGAGAAACTTAAGAGAATTTGTCACCAGCAGACTTACTCTAAAAGAATGGCTAAAGAAAGTTATCTAACAGAAAGGAAACTATAAGAAAAGGGATCTTGGAATATAAGGAAGAAGAAAAGAACAATACAGAGACAAAAGGAATATGAATAAATACTATAGACTTTTCCTCTCTTCATTTTCTAAATTGCATTTGACAGTCAAAGCAAAAAGAAACAGAGCAACATGAGATAAAAAGAATATGAATAAATACGACAGACTTTTCCTCTCTTAAATTTTCAAAATTGCACTGGACAGTTGAAGCAAAAAGTATATTGTCTGATGTGGTTCTCAGCCACTGTAAAGGAAATGTTAAAACAATTATAAATGAAGGACGGTAAAGAGACTTAAAGAGAGTTAAAGTTTCGACACTTAAACTGGCAAAATGACATCAGTTGATTGTTATGCATGTATAATGTAATACCTAGAATAACCAGTAAAAATACATACAAAGAGATGTGCTCAAACACAATATAGGCCGGGCTTGGTGGCTCAGCTTGTAATCCCGCGCTTTGGGAGGTCAAAGTGAGTGGATTGCCTGAGCCCGCGGGTTCGAGACCCGCCTGGGCAACTTGGTGAGACCTCATCTCCACAATAAAAATCAAAAAATTAGCCGGGCGTGGTAGCGCGCTCTTGTAGGCTGAGGCGGAAGGATCGCCGGAGCCCAGCAGGTCGAGGCTGTGGTGGCCGGGAGCGGCCACTGCGCTCCAGTCTGAGTGACAGAATGAGACTCCAACTCAAAAAAAAAAAAAAACCCACACAATATAGAATCAAAATGGAATTCTAAAATCTGTTCAAGTATTCCACAGGAAGCCATGAAAGAAAAAAGCAAAGAAAACAGAAAACAAACAATTATATGACAGACTTAAACCCTAAGGTATCAACAATTACAGTAAATGTAAATGGTCTCATATACTATACAATTTAACCTATATTATGTTCTCAAAATGACATAATTGCAGATCGGTGGTTGGCAGGGATTAGGAATGGTAAGGGGAAGGGAGTGGGTATGAGCATCAAGGTATAGCCCAAGCAAGATCTTGGTAGAGATTAGTTAGTTCTGCATCTGTATTGTGGTGGTGATGGTTACACATGTGATAAAATGACATAGAGCTATACAGACGCATTTCCATCAAATTTTAAAAAACCCACTTTATTCTGTCCCCATTTTCAGTTATTTCTCATTTCTACACCCAGTCCAAAGCAACCACTAATCAATTTTCTAGACTTTATATATTTGACAATTCTGGACATTATACATAAATGGAATCACACAATATGGAAATCTGTTGTGTCTGGCTTTGTTTGTTTAGCATAATGTTTTTGAGGTTCAACTATGTTTTAGTATATATCAGTACCTTGTTCTTTTTTAGTGGACATTTGGATTTTATTAATGATCCTGTTCAGGCAAGCAATCATGACAATATTCAATGTGCTCCAAACAGCACCACAAGCATATCCCTTTATCTAGAAATAATTGCTAACAAGAAATACATGGGAACTGAATGGTGAGGAAGCCATAATTCCCAGTCCTATCGATGTATGCTCCCATTTCTAAAGCATATAAAGAGAGTAGGACTGAATTAGTACCAAGTTGCATAAATATACAACATTTATTTATCTACTAATCTGGCAGTGCCATAATCATTTTTTATAATCATAATAAAAATGTATTAATTACATACTTTCTGCCAGATATCATGCCTAATGCTTTAAATGAATTATTTTATTTAATCCTCACAACTCTAGGAGGTATGTACTATTACTGTCCCTGTTTTTCCAAGGAGACAAACAGGAATTGAGAAGGGAATCAGAATTTACCAAAGAACACACAATTAGTAAATAGCGAAGCCTCTTAATGATTTTGCAGTAATATCTAATGCTGAAGGCTATGTATGTGTGACAGCTCTATTGTGAAGATGGAAAATGCCAAGCTAAGGAGTTTTGGCTCTAGTCTATGGAACATGGAAATGCACTGGAGTTTTTTGAGCAGGGAAGTGACATAATCGGAACTGAAGACTTCCTTGACATGGCTATGTCAGGAGATTTGGAGGGAGGAGACCGTGGTGACAGAAACCGGTGAGGTAGTTCTAAAAACAGTTAAATCCAGAGTTCATGCAGAATTGATTTAGAGTAATGAGAAGAGGAATAGAAAGGCAGGAAATCATTTTCAAAAAAATTTTAGAGGTGGACTCAAAATAACATAACAATAGATTGGTTGTGGAAGGCAAGGAGATAGGTAATTTATTTAATCCCTTTAAATGAATAATGTATCATAAGTAAAGAATCCAGCACAGAACAGTTCATTCAACAAAAGTTGCCTGGAGCAGGAGGGTCACAGATAACAGCAATAAGAGTTGACTTTTACTGAGTTCTTTCTATGTCCTTGTTTAAATGGGTAACTCAAGTTTTGTAAGCCTGTGGTGTCATTAATAATAGATAACATAATTGGAAGAGAATGTTGAATCAGGAGTTAGATAAATCCTTCTATTTTTAACATATTTAGTTTGAGGTCATAGGAAGACATCCAGGTTGTGATGTCCAAAAAGCAGCTATTAATCTGATATTAGAGAATGGGAAAGAGCTCAAAATAAGAGATTTGAAAGGTATTCAAGTACAAGAGGTAATTTGTGTCACAAAGTAGTTAAGAGAGGAGAAATTGTGACGACAGTGAATATTATCGTTCAGGCAATGAAACAAAAAAACTCTAGAATTTAAAGATTACAGTTGTGATATGGACAGGACTTATAATGGACAAGATAGTCTAGGTTATTTTGAGGTAGCAAATATATCCCAAAATTACACTGGAATTTCACATTTCCATCAGTGGTTGAACAGATAAAACTGACCTAAATATACTCTAAATTAAAATTCAAAATAATTCTGATGAATGCACAAGGTAAGAATGAAAAGCCTCTTGAAGACTATTATAGTCTTATGGAGAAACAAAATTATTAAAATAGAGTTCTGTCTGACCCAAGAATTTCTTAAGCGAGACTAAATTAAAATGTATCATGTTGGTTATTTGACTCATACTTATGGTTAGGTTAAGAAAATGAGCAGATAGGAAAAGAGAGACGGGAGATGGGCAGCTCAATGGCAACACAGGTTTATTCCAAGGAGGAAACCTGACAGTGGGACTCCAGATAAGACCGAGCCCCCCGCACTGTTTGCAGGCTAGGGCAGTCACAGGGCTTGCGGAGAAAATTTTGTGGTTGGTGTTGCTAGGGAGTAACTAAGGCTTGTGGTCAAGTAAGTTGAGAGGAAGTCTTGCAGTTAGGCTAGATGCTACATACGGCAGGATGTTTTGTGCTAGTTGATAATTTTCCATCTCGGGGTAGCTAGCAAAGTGGCGGGGGTTTTTAAGATGGCGTTCCCCAGGCTAGCACTTATTCAAACAAAATTATTGTGTTATTATCACTTGGTCAGAATTCAATAAGTATTTGTTAAATGAAAGAATGGGGGGGAAGTGAGTTTCTCCAAAGAATTGGACTGTCAGGGATAAATGGCCTCTTCCACAGCTAGTCTTCCAGAGTGTTTGAAATACTATTTAAAATATATATTTTATTTTACAATAGAAAGAAATTACTTTACTTTTAGTGAAAGAAAATACAGCTATTCTCAATACATGTAATTAAGTTAAGTTTAAGAGACGAGTCAGCCCATAAAATAATACCTAATTATTTTGAACAATAAAGCAGTTTCTGCTTAATCAGGCAAGTAGACCTAGGTTTACACTTTCCTCTTTGAATTAATAATTAGTCCTTGGGATTTTAAATAAATTATTGGAAATAGCACATGAAAAGAGTTTTGCTCAAAGAGATTTTGGAAAAGTCTCCCCTGGTGTGTCCCTAGTACCAGCCACCAGGGACTATTAAGATATTAGAAGACTTCAGTTTGCTAAAAAGAGATGACATTGGAAAGTCTCATTCTAGCCAAACAATTAAATTAAGTTGTTAATTTGAAATGTTTGGAGACTCTTTCTTACTTAAAAGAAATAGGCATTTTACAATAAAGGTATACTACTCAAAAAGAATTATTTAGATGTATTGTAGATTTTTTAAGTGAGAAAACACACTGAAATTCTTTTAAACTGACTTGGCATCTTTACCTCAAAGGGTAGATATTTGGATATTCTCTCTAAACAGCAACTTTATTCTAATCCTCACTCCAAGAATTCTCCTTTCCTGTGCCTGTGTAGGGCTGAAGGAGACGATGGTGGTCTCTATAGGAGTTAAAATTATTTGTGATTTTCACTTGTTGGAAGAACTTGAAGAAGGACAGAAAGGAGTAGGTGGCAACATGGTTAACTGGTGCCTTAAAGATAAGGATGGTATGACACTTATAAGGTGGACAGACATGATTATTGGACCACCCCGCACAAATTATGAAACAGAATGTAAAGCCTGAAAGTAGACAGTGGACCTAAATACCCAGAAGCTCCTCCATCAGTTAGGTTTGTATCAAAGATTAATATGAATGGAATAAATAATTCCAATGGGATGGTGGATGCACGGAGCAAACTAGTGTTAACAAAATGGCAAAGTTCACATGGCATTAAACTTGAACTTCAAGAGCTAAGACGTCTAATGATGCTCAAAGAAAATATGAAACTCCTTCAGCCACCAGAAGGGCAAACATACAACAATTAACTTTAGTGGATCTCAGTTTGTCTTAAGTCAGCAACCTCCTACTCATGTTAATGTCTTGATTAAATATCACAATGCTAAATACTCCCACATTAAGTAAAAGAATTCCAGCTGGTGAACATGACATGGACATTTGTAAGAATATACTTAATATATATATACTCATTATGTTTTCCGGTAACAGGAGAAAAAAGGTAGCTTACTTTTTTTCTCTTGTTAAGGCACTGTCATTTAGACATAAACCTGGGGTACTCGAAATAGAATTCAGGTTTACAAGATGAAAGCATAGTGAGAAGTGTCAGCTGATAGTGGACACATGTGTGTTTCTGAAAAGTAAAAAATCTCAAGAAAGAAAAACAGAAATGGCAGGTTTTGTCCATCTTAGTGAAAGAGCTGCAGCTGAAATTGTCTGAAGTAGCAGATATAATGAATATTGTCACAAACTGTTAATTTTTGAAGCAGTGTGGGTGCTAACTACTAGTAGTATCAAAAATATGTTCAGGATTGTTTTGATGCCTGTATTTATAATTTAAAAATGTTGGAGGAACTGATAAATTTCTGTTAAAAGCTATTCCTGTGTGCTATATGTAATAGACATGGAAAATATTTGTTTACAATCTTTGTTTGACAAACCATGAATTTAAGTTTAAGTGAAGTAAACATAAAGGAGATAGGTATATGGATATCTGATTTTGAGATTAAAGTTAATCTTAAAATGTAATTAAAATGTGGGATGTGTCCTCAGAAAACACATCATCCTTTCCTGTTGAAGAGTACTTATAAAATCTCAAACATGGTCTTTTTCATTCATTCCAAAAATTGAAATTTCTGAATTCTGATTTAAATTCCTAGTGCATGCATCTCTAAAGAACAACTTTCTTAATAATTATAATGTCTGTAATGGCCCTTTATTTGCCTTAGAATTTTATGTTTCTCGATTCTTTCCATTTAAGTACTCCTAATGACAGAGGAGAATACATAATACGCAATCATAGACTGGAATGATAATCAGAACTTGAAATTTAAGTCTTAATTTTGTCTGAAAAATAGCATGCCAATTTCATCTATGTCTATACTGTTTTATTGTAAAAAATGGCTTATTTTTCATCAAAAAAAATTGAGATGTGTCATAATTATGCCACCGCTTTTCAAAATCTTCCTTGTGGTACATCAGCAAAAAATTCACTTCTAACCAAAAGTAGAACACTCATAAAGATAGGAAAATAAAGGCATGGACCAATGCCTGCCTGATCCAACACAGTCTGGCTGCCAACATAGAGGTCTTACAAAGTGCTCTGCCTCACCAGCTTCAGATCAGCTGCAACCAGAACTGACTGTCAACAGTCCCAAACTCACTAGGAATGTAGTAATAGCTTGGTTCCTGCAGCACTGGACAGCAAGCCCCTGGACGCCTACATGCCACTGACCTTCAGCCTTCCCCTGCAACTTCCGCCCTGTGGGCCAGTCTCTGGAACGATCTGCTATTCTTGATCCCAGTTTACACTCCACTTCTCTGGGATGACAAGACTCCTGTAAGCACCCTACGGACTTGTCTGAGCTAACCCTCTGCCTGATATGAATTCTACGGATGAGGCTGCAAACCAAATACAAGTTCAGAGTGAATGGTCGTGGGCTCTGTCCTTTTCAACCAAGCAGCTTGGGCACCTGTCACTTATGTTGAGGGTCTTCCCAAGACTGGTTTCATACTCCCTTCACTGTGCAGCCTGCTTCCTTTGTCCCAGCGAGCATGTCCCTCTGCACATACTGGATATGGCAGCACAGACCAGATGGCCATGAGATTAGCTGGACTTGTGAGTGATTACTAAATAAATTGCTGACACGGGGGAGGTAACAGACGAGCTCATGCAAGAGTTGGATCCCAGGCTGAGAGGCTGGGATTTACTACAGCAGAACGAATACAGACTTTTAGAAAGAGAAAGACACGATGAAAATGGTATTCAAGATGGCACACTAGTAGCAGAAGGCAGAGAGATGATGGAAAAGACTGGACAGAGACATATCGCACAAAAAAAATCTCAAATAATGTACCACGGGCCTGGAATAAAATGATGGTTCTGTAATGAAAGCAAGAGATAAGACATACAAGGTGGACCCTTGTGATACACTTAGAATGTGTACCTCCAGAACTAATGGTCAACCAAAGTTTTTATCAGGAAGTTTTGAAAAGGTTGCATCGCAATTTGCAAAAGAAATGTGCCAAATTGTGACAAACAGGTGACTGGTTCTCCCACCATGACAATGCACCTGCCCACACAGTGCTGAGTGTTCAGCAGTTTTTGAACAAAAACATCATTACCTGTGCCCCGCCCTCCCTATTCACTTGATCTCACTCAGAGAGAATTTCTTTTGCTTCCCCAGATGAAAAAAGTTCTCAAAGGGAAATGTTTTGCTGATGTGGAAGAGATAAAACAAAAATGGCAGAAGCACTGAAAGGCATCAATATTGACAAGTTCAAAAACTGTTTTTGTTGAGAGTATGGGGTTTTTTTAATATTTTATTTTAAAGATGTGGAGTACAATTCAGGATTAAGTATACAAGTGGGCATTGCACAGGTAAAGTTTGGGCCTCCCTTTGGTCCCCACTTTGCCTGGTTTGAAATCAGGTACCCTTATGGATGTTACATGCCCCCTTCCCTTCCCTGGCATTTCCTGCTACTGCCAATCCCTTTATTACAGCATTATGGTAAATGTTCAGGGTCCACTTATGAGTGAGACCATGTGGTACTTGGTTCTTTGTTTCTGTGATAGATCACTGAGTATTACAGAATCTAAATCCATCCAAGTTGCTGCAAAGTCCTTATGTTTGTCCTTCTTTATGGCTGTGTAATATTCCACCATCTATATGTACTACTTTTTTTATCCAGTCCAGTTTCGATGGGCACCACAGTTGGTTCCATGCAAACACCGTTTTAAGCAGTGGAAAAATCATTCGATAGGTGTATTCAATCAAACTGAGAGCACTTTGAAGATGACTCAAGTTTAAACAGGTAAGAATAAATACATAATATTTTTATAAACAAAGTCTGCATTTGGGGGGTCCCCCTCGTATTTTAAAGAAAGAGTCCCCAGACGTTGACAGCAGATTGAATATTAATCAGTCAATGACCTTTGAGACCACATATTTGCCAGTCACTATTCTAGGCCCGGAAGAGTAGATATGAAGAAAGCACAGCCCCTGCCCTCCAGAACTGTCATTCAAAAGGAGAAAACTAATAATAGGATAGGCACTGCCCATCACCTCATTTGACACACATTCTCAAGCCTTCTCCCTTCATGCCTTCCTCATAGCGTTCAGAAAGCCAAGGGTTGACTTCCCAGTCACTTGTGTCAGTAACAGGGACAGCTGATCCGTTTAGGCCCCCTTTCTTGATAAAAGGAGCACTTCTTAGAAAGGTTTGCTTTCTCAGTCAAAGGAACAGACGCAGCTGGTACCATCCTGTTTCTCCCCTTTCTTCCTGGAACATGGAAGTAATATCTGGAGCCACTAAAGGGTGACAAGCATGAAGATAAACAGCTAACACACTTGGGATGGACAAATCGAAAGACAGAAGGCGAGTACTTGATAGCTGTGTGAGCAGCTGGGCCAGTCTGGCAACGCCCTAACACTTCTTGTTACATGAGAAAGTTTAACTCCATTCTCCAGTGCCAACCGCTAAAACAGAACTCTTCATTACAGGCAATCAAATCTGACCCCGGGGAAAAACACAAATATGGAGGCTATTAGAAGAATATTGAGTGGCTCACAGAATCCTTGAGAAGACTAAAAAAAAGGCTCAAATGTAAGGCTCCAGGAATTACATACAAAACCTTTCATAGAACTGACCTGATGAAAAAATCCCCAGCACATCACAGCAGAGCCCAAGGTGCTGTGGCCTGCACTCTTGCCACCTTCCCACCAAGAACATAATTATACTGCTGACAAGACTACCTGACACAGCCATCTTTGCTGTCACCCTAACCAGAAAATGAACTCCACAGGGAGCCTGCTACCTCAGCTTGCTCACTTCCAAACCACATAAGTACCTGTGTCCTTCATGGAAAGAAAACGTGTAGCTTGTTCAGCTTCTACAGAAAGAAAAATTATTTGCCTACAGAGATTTATAAGGTGAGTAATTTACCAAACTCAAAAAGGTATTCAGATGCTAGGAATCTAAAAATGAATTGCAAATATATACCATAGTAGTGAGCTGTTTGCAAAAATTATCACAATTATTTTCTCCCTATATCCACACCCTTTTACAATATAATCTGTAGCTTCTCCCATTATGAGTCTGTTTCTCAAAGCTGGACTGGATAAAAAAAATGTGGTACATATACACAATGGAATATTATGCAGCCATAAAGAAGGACAAACATATGGACTTCACAGCAACTTGGATGGATTTAGAGTCGATCATATTCAGTGATCTATCACAGAAACAAAGAACAGAGTACCATATGTTTTCATTCATAAGCAGAGCTTGAACAATTATTATAATACTATAAGACAGGGATTGGCACTAGTGGGAAACTGTCAGGAGAGGGGAGTGGGATTGGCAGTTGAGGGAAACTGCTAGGGGAGGGAGGGGCACGCCTCATCAACAAGGGTACCTGCATAATCAATGTTTGTATACATAACCCTGAATTGTACCCCACACCTTTATAATAACAAAAATATAAATAAATAAATGAAAAATAATCTGTTTCTCCACTCCTACTGCTCAGGCTGCTTTGACCAAAGGAATGAGGAGGAAGATACATTATATCAATTCCAAAACCAAACTTCAAGAGAGCTGTTCCCTCAAGAATCCTGTTATCCACCCTGTGAATAAGCCTGGGCTGGCCTGCTGGATGGTGAAAGAAAGCCCTGGTGCCCAGCCACCCCAGCCACCAGCCAGTCAACCCCCTGAAGCAGAGTCATCTACCTGGCCCCTGATGCATGAGCCAGACCAACCAAACCCAGACGATCACCCATTTGAGCCTGGACAAATTGGCCCATCCAAAGGATTGCAAACTCAGTAAATGTTTGTTTTGGCTACTAAGTTTGTGGTGATTTTTCACGTGGCAAAAGCTAACTGATGCAAATACAGACAGCAAAAAACCAGCAAATTAGTAAATAAGATAATTTCAGGTACAGAAGGGATTTGAAAAATATCAAGTAGGGTAATTTTGTAGAAACGGATGAGGGTTCCTCAATTTGTCAGGGAAGCCCTCTCTGAGAAGGGGACATTTAAGGTGAAACTTAAATCTGAAGGAGAGAAAACTATTTGAAGACGCAAAGGAAATGCATTCCGAACAGAAGGGACAGCATGTGCAAAGACCCTGAGTCAAGAATGGGGATATATGAAGGACTGGAAAAGTCTAGTGTGGCTGCCAAATATGAAAAAATAGGGAGTGAAGGAAGATATCAAAAAATTAGAAAGAACCCAGATTGTTGAGGGTTTCTGGGCCATTGTTAGGAGTTTAGGTTCTATTTTGTTGAGGTACTCTGATTTACATATTAGAGAAATCATTGTGGTTGCTATGAGGAGATAGATATTAGAACAGCAGGAGATTTGTTACTGTAGCAATTGTAAAAAAAATTATGGTGGCTTAGATGAGATGTGTAGCCAAGGAAATGACAAAAAGTGGATTTTGTTGAGAGATATTTGGGGGTATGGAACTGTTGAGATTTTCTATTGTGGATTATAAGATCAAGAAAAGTTTCAAGTTTGACTATCAGGTTTGGACCCAAGTGGATGGTAGGACCACGTACTGATGTGGGAACATCTTCAGGAGAGGAAAGTGGATGGGAGCTGGCATGTATAATTATATTTTGGTTGGGTTACATTTGAGATACCTGTTGGATTTCAAAATATGGGAGTTGAATTGGCAGTTGGCTATTTGGAACTCGGTCTGGAGGCCACAGATGAAGCTGTAGCTTTGAGAGTAATATGTTGACAGATGGCACTTAACACCATCTAACTGTGGTAGACAGAAACTACATAATTGGAGAGAATTTCCTTGGAAAAGAATTTAAAAATGAAGGAGAAGAGAGCCTCAGATACAGCCCTTGGGCTTTTCAAGGTCTTATAGAGGAAAAGTGTTTCCAAAAGAAACTGAGCATGTGTGGCCAACAAGGTAGGAGGAAAACCAGGTGGGCAAGGGTCCTGAAAGCTTTGAGAAGTGGCACTCTAAGGAAAGGGGATGGTTGAGTCAGAGAAGCCCCTCTGAGTATAAATCACTGCTTGTAGCAAGGTGGAAGTTATTAGTGACCTTGAAAATGGCCATTGTGTTTGCCAACTCTATGTCTGGCAAGGCCTAACATCTAGGATCTACAAGGAAATCAAATGTGCTGAAAAGAAAAAAAAAACAGCCCCATTACAAAGTGGGCAAAAGACATGAACAGACAATTCTCAAAAGAAGACATACAACCAGCCAACAGATACATGAAAAAATGTTCAGCCTCACTAGTCATCAAAGAAATGCAAATTGAAACTACACTGAGATACCACCTAACTCCAATCAGAGTGGCCATCATCAATAACTCAAAAAATAACAGATGCTGGAAAGGATGTGGGGAAAAGAGAATACTTCTACACTGTTGGTGGGCATGTAAACTAGTACAGCCTCTGTGGAAAACAGTGTGGTGATTCCTAAAAGTTCTAAAAATCGACCTTCCATATGACCCCTGCAATTCCCCTACTGGGAATACACCCAGAGGAACTCAAATCACTCTATAAAAAAGATACCTGCACATGTATGTTTATTGCAGCATTGTTCACAATAGCAAGAACATGGAACTAACCGTGCTGCCCATCAAAAGAAGACTGGATTTTAAAAATGTGATACATATACACAATGGAATATTACGCAGCCATAAAGAAGAACAAAATCATGAACTTCGCAGCAACCTAGATGGACTTAGAGTCTAGAATACTGAGTGATCTTTCACAGAAACAAAGAACTGAGTATCAATGTTCTCACACATAAGTGAACCTTGAACAACTATCGCAATACTATAAGAAAAGGATTGACAGTAGCAGGAAATTGTGGGGCGGGGGCAGCGGGGAGGTGGGATTGGCAGTAGTGAGAATCTGCCTGGGAAGGGACCATCATCAACAAGGGTACCAACACAGTGAATATTTGTATACCTAACACTGAATTGTACCCCACAATTTTAAAATAAAAAATTTAAAGGTTAAAAAAAAAAGAAAAGAAAATGGCCATTGTGCAGTGGAGGGAAACTTCTAGGGGAGGAAGGGGCACACCTCATCAACAAGGGTACCTGTATAATCAATATTTGTATACCTACCTAACCCTGAATTGTACCCCACATCTTTATCATAAAAAAAAGGAAAGATAATGGCCACTGTGGTGAAATGGTAGAAGACACAAGCGAGGGAGAGTGGAGGAGAGAATAGGGGATGAGAAATATGGACAGCTCTTTCCTGAAATATTTTTGTGAAGAGGAGCAGAGGAGTGGTACAATTCCAGAGGAAGGCTATGGAATCAAGGAGGATGTTCTGTAAGATAGGAGCTATTAAGCTGTATTTGTGTGTTTAGCAGAATGATCCAAAAGAGAGAAATAGATTATGCAAGACAGGGAAGGGATGATGCTGAATGGAAGTCTCTAAGAAGGTGAAAGGGGCTGGGACCCTGAGCACAGTGGAGGGCTTGGCCTGAGACAGAAGCAAGAACACATCCTTCATAGTAGCAGAAGGCAGGCAAATGACCTGGAGCCTGATGCACATGGTTTGACTAAATTATTGGAAGAGAAAGCTTAGGAGATTTGAGAAGAGAAGGAAGAAATCATCTCAGAAAGAAAAAAGTAAATTTACTAGGGAACTGAACTAGGATGCTAAGGCCATGCTTGGATGCCCACTTGAGACTTGTGATCATTGAAAGTCTATTCCGGTGGCAGTGGAAATTAGAGAAATTGGTAAAAGAAAGGAGTTCCAAGGAGGACCCAAAGAGCATTAGAATGCCAGAACTGAGAAAAGATGCATATTTGGTGGATAAAGAAAGGGAGAAAACTGATAGAATTGTCAGTTTTTCACATCTTGAGCTCCACTGAGAGATTACCCATAGACACTGAAAAATTCCAGGCTGGACAACAAGTGGGAGGACCCGAGAATTCAAACTTAACGTTGACGTGATTAGGAATAAGAGCAGGAAGAGGTGAGCGGTAAAGGGACCACCCAGGTAGTACAGAAAAGTGATTTACAAAAGTGTGGACCTATGTTGAAATTGAACCCAAGGAGCTAACTTATATAATTAGAAATACAACGCTTTTTTCTTTTTTTTCTTTTTTTTTTGGCCACATTCTCAGAAAATTGGCAATCCCTTTATTTCGTGAATTTCTTAAAAGCCATTATGTTCTGAGTCGGAGAGTCTGACTTTAAAATTAAGACAGAAGGCCGGGCTCGGTGGCTTAGCCTGTAATCCCAGTGCTTTGGGAGGCCGAGGTGAGCAGATTGCCTGAGCCTGCGGGTTCGAGACCCACCCGGGCAACTTGGTGAGACCTCATCTCTACAATAAATCAAAAAATTAGCCAGGCGTGGTAGCGCGCGCCTGTAGTTCCAGCTACTCGGAAGGCTGAGGCGGAAGGATCGCCGGAGCCCAGCAGGTCGAGGCTGCGGTGGCCGGGAGTGGCCATTGCACTCCAGTCTGGGTGACACAGTGAGACTCCAACTCAAAAAAAAAATTAAGACAGAATGTACCCACCCTTGCTTTACCTTCTCCCTTCCTCCCTCCGAAAAAGCAAGCCAAAATTTCCAAATTCCAGATGTTCTCCTCATCCATGAAAAAGAATATGCAGGTAACTTTATAACCTAATACAATTACTATATAGAGTCAACTGAAAACCTCTGAAGATAGAAGAGTGAATTTTTAAGTTAGGGAGGAGGATAAGGAGGGAGGGAGGGAGAGGGGAGGGAGGGCTGCAGGGAAGGAGGGAGGGAGTCAACCTCACCTGCTTTACTGAGGGGCCCCAGTCACTGGAGTCTGATCTTCAACATCTGTTGGAAGCAGTATAGTAGAGTAAAAAGAGTGCGGACTTTGGAGTTCCAATAGCAAGTGAATTTAAAGGCCGTCGCTCATGAATTCTGTGCACAAGCATGAGTTACTCAACCTCTCAGAGCCTGTATGTTCTTCTGTCAGATAAAGAGATAACATAAACCATCTCATAGGTTGCTGTCACAGTTCAATGAGTACGCACATACAGCGCCTGTCCAAGTACCTTTTAAATGGTCGACATTCTAGAAATGTTGGCTTAATTCCCTTTTGCTTCGCTTCCCAGTATCTGAATAAAAGCTGAAAATCAAAATATATTGAAATCAGGATAGGCCTATGTCGGGGGGTATTATAAGGTCAGTCACCACCTCTCTTCCTACAAATCTCAGTCTGCAGTATTCCCCCCCAGTACTCTCACTTACCTACATACACCTGCACCTTCGGGCAACAAATGCGAGCTTCTGAGCCGGCACGATGACGACAGCGCTTCAGACCTCAACCGAAATGCCAGTGTAGCGTCCACCGTCTTTCCCACTGCCAAAGCCAAGGCCTATCAGCCAGCTCCTTCTTCAGCCCTGTCAGCTGTGGTAGGAGCTGCCTGTGTCACTCCCTTCCTCAGAATCAGTTACCCTGCAGTCACTTTCCTAAACCGCAGTCCAGCTGCTTGTTTTAACTTTCAAAATGTACTGAATTCTCAGGTCTTGCTTCCTGCACCCGTCAGATCTTGAGCCTCTCTCTGAACCTCAGTGCTATGATTTACCTTTCCTGGGTCCTTCTCGGTTCCATGCTGTTCTCTCTCATTGCTCTGCCAACCTTGTTTTTGCTTTTGTGGGCCCAACTCCCTTCCATATACCCACAACCAATTGCAGTCCTCCTTGACACTCCATCCTACAAGCGTTGTCCACAAGGGAAGCATTGTTTCTGTAAGATTGCTACCCTAATCTTTATAGCACCGAGTTTTTCCTTCTCCATTTAGACTTGCTCTGTATCCCAGGGAATAACTTAAAATGAAAGATACGCCATAACCTGCATCTACGTTTGCAACAGAAAGTGGCAAATTGACTTGCCAATGGATATTAAATTCTTTACCAAAGGTGAATTCACTATACTGCAAATGTAATTCAAAAATGGCAACAGGCATATGGCAGTGACAGGACAGCTGTGCTTTGTAGGAGGAGAAATTTGCAAGACAGGCTTTAAAATGGATCAAACGTAATAGTGTATGAAATAGCGTTTTTATTGTAATTTGAAGCTTTGGAAGTAGAATCTATAAATATATCTGAGAAGCAAAAATGTCAAGAATGCTAGGGAAAAAAATGCATTCGAAAATACATTTAAAGAAATGAACCCTTCTACAGAATCACAGAAATTAGAATTGGAAAAAAGTCATTAGGTCATCTTGCTCATTTCCCTGCCAACATAGCTCATTCTAAGTGTTTATCCAGTCTAATTTTAGATGACCCAAGAGTCCTGACTTCAGGCTTCATTTGCAAACTATTCTGCTGTCTAGTGAACCTTCATGTCAACCCGTACAGTTCTTCAGCCTACATTTTCAACTTCCCAATGAGCTCCAATGATTTACATGGCCATCCCTGGCTGCAACTCCAGAAACAGTACTTGAGGGAGAATTTTCACTTCCTTGTCAGGTGTACCTTTAAAATACCTAAGAAAGGTGAGACTTCATGATCCACAGCCCAAGATAGGCATTCTCGAAAGAACACTGGGGCTGACACATAAGAATTCAAGTTCTGATTTAATTGTTTCCAATATTACAAACTATCCCAAAGGCTTACAGATATCTTATGTACATTTTGCTTCCTACTGTCCAGAAAGTTCACTGAAACACACAGTAAACACATTAAATGGTTACTACATGTCAGGCATTATGCCACACGCTTTATATGCCCTGACTCTGACATTACAACAACCCTGCACAGCAGTTATTTATCTCATTTTATGGATAACAAAACTGAGATTTGCCTGGGAACTCCAAGCCAGTTGAATGTGTGTTGGTACCAATATTTCAGTCAAGTCTGTTTATGAAAGCCCTGGATTTTCTGCTGCTCTGAGCCATTATTACAACACCTTTGTCAGGGAGTGTCGGTACGTGGTCCAGGGCTCTCCAAATCCATACAGAATGTCTTCTCCGGCCCCAGAAAGTATCTGAGGGTGAGCATGGAGCAAAACATTGCTTTCAGGAGACGGACTGCCACTAAGGGTCCCAGAGAGAAGTAGGTGAGCATTGAAGTTCCATGTTTGCACACTGATTCTGAGGAAATAAGTGGTGCGTGAAGTTACCTCAAAGGAATGAGGAACCAAAGTCCAACATGTGGAGTGGGATAGAAAGGTTCCCTGACTGTAAGCAGGACAAAGGAATCACAGCCCAATACACAGTGACCACATTGAGATTGCGGACCATTTCATGGTGGCTTCAAGAATTCTGGATCTATCCACAGCTTTGAATCAGGATCAAAGCAGACTTATGAGACCAGTTGTTATAAGAACACTGACCCAGAATTTCTCCCTGACACAGACCCTCAGAGGATATTAGGACTCATTCCTACAGCCAACTTAGCCACCCCAAATGCCTCAGACTAGCCACAGCATGAAAAAATGCCACAAGACACCAAAGCCTTCACTAACCAAAGCAACAAGAGAAGAGTAGCTCTGCCTAGGAGGGTGGGTCATTTAAACCTTCCAGCTCAGAATGGACCCTACATTTCAGTTTCTTGAATCCTTGCGGATAAAACGTGCTGACTAGTCGCATCATTGGTTTGCTTAGTTTTCTCCCTCGTTTGGAGGGAAATTTTCAGAATGATTAAACAGGGCTGTCTAGCTACTGATTTGCAGCTGTGTGTCTACTGAGATAACACAAAGTGGAAATCTGGACCCTTTAGGCTGCTGATTTCTGTTTCCTAGACAAAGACTATGATGATTAGATTGGCAGTTCTTGAAACAACATACCAAAGCAGCTTTTTAAACTTTGCAGCAGATTTTGAATTAGAACTCGTATTGACTGTGCATCTAACCTTCAGAATGAAGCATTAGAACAAAGAAAGGTGTAAGGTTAACTAAAAGAATTTGCTTATTTGGGGATATGGCTTTATTTTCTTCACTTTGCAGAGGACAATAAATCTATTTATAAGAAGAGGATATAGCAGGCATGGGTTGGAATTTCAGCCCTGCAGCTTACGATATATTAGACTTTTGTTAAGGCACTTAATTGCCCTAAGACTATTTCCTCAGCTGAAAAAAAATGGCTACAGTAATGCCCTGCTCACACAGAGCTCGTAAGTATGAAACGGAGTAACTTGCTTAGCATGGTGTCTTGTGCTTAACAAATGCTGAAAGCCCTCCTTTGATCATCTACACAAAAGAACACAGCAGCTCATTTTGTGAAATCCTGATATAAGATATTTTTATTTGAAAGGTACTACATGATCCTGGGACCCTCATTACAAATTTTATAATATTTCACTTGCAGAGTAAAATTCAGAGGCAAGAGAAATGAAATATAACATGAGATATAAAACTACTATTGTAAAATTTCAACTAGTTTTTGTCGACCAATACTCTTAAAAAATTAATTTAGAGCCGGGCTCGGTGGCTCAGCCTGTAACCCTGCACCTTTGGGAGGCTGAGGTGAGTGGATTGCCTGAGCCTGTGGGTTTGAGACCTGCCTGGGCAACTTGGCAAGACCTCATCTCTACAATAAACCAAAAAATCAGCCGGGCATGGTAGCGCATGCCTGTAATTCCGGCTACTTGGAAGGCTGAGGTGGAAGGATCGCCGGAGCCCAGCAGGTCAAGGCTGCGGTGGCTGGGAGCGGCCACTGTACTCCAGTCTGGGCGACAGAATGAGACACACACACACACACACACACACACACACACACACACACACAAAATTAATTTAGTCCTCTGATCTCCCATTTCTCACTCTATAATTGGAAAATATTTGTAACGCTTCCAACCTCTCTCTGAAAACATCTACCAAGCTTCTCTTCATTGAAATGTATCCAAGTCTGAGGTTATCAAGGCACCAGGTGAAAAGCCAGTGGAACGCACTAATTAAAAAGCACGACGGTTTAATAATGGACACACCTGGATTTGAGCCCCTCGTGTACACTTTCCAGCTCTGTGACCCGGATAGTTGCATATAGTCTAAGCTTCTGTTTCCTCATCTACAATATGGGAGATTATCATAGTACATACCTTATAGGATTATCTTAAGAATTAAATGAGACACCGTAGCATAGCAATTACTAAGTTATAGTCATTCCTATTAGTAATAAACAATTCATAGCATATGTGACTGCCTCATAACATACTACTTAAGAAGGGAATGGGAAATTGATAATGCACTCTCCTCGAAATTCCATAAGCACAAAAAATTATTCACATAAGAAAACCCACAAAGATTATGAAATACAGATTCCTTTTTAGTGTTTATCTTTCATTCAATACGATGACAGTGGCGTATTCTCTCTTACATGTAAGTTGCATATGATGGACGTTTTACACCAGAAATAGGCAGATAGTTGTTTCTCATCTATTCAGATAACTTTTTATTATTTAAAGTTTTCCTTTCAAATTTACATTTTTAGAATAGTGGATAGAGTAACTAAAAATAACAGCACTTAAAAAAAAATGTATCCTGATCAATCCATTTAATCAAGCTAAGTTTTCATAAATGCCTACCAAATTTACCCTGGGGCTGTTGATAGCACCGTCCACACCTAGTAATGCCTACCACCATATTCCTGTTGGCCAGTGCTGTAGGAAGTCTTATCTAGAAAACAAAACCCATGAATTTCCAGACCCAAAGTGGAAAGAGATTATCGCTAGCCTGGAAGATAAATCACTTCCCAGTGTTTTTACATCCAGACTTCTAACATTTTCCCTACTAGTTTGGCTGTGACCAGATATGTTAGATGTCTTGAACAAGGATAATTAATTACACTGTGATCCCAAATTCAAGTGAGAACCTGTAGGTTCTAATCTCTCATTGTGACCCCAACGGCATCATTTATTTTACATGACTGGTGAGGACTTTTCTGACATGTAGCATATCTTTGAAGAATGTCTTTAAAGCATGAGAAAAGGCCCGATGTAAATTAGGGTACCAATAAGTAGTGCGAGAGAAGTAGAAACACACACTTCCCGGCTGCTAATGAAGTGGTTCCGTGAGCAGCTGTTGCCAGGCTGATTACCAGTATTAATCAGGGCTAAGACTCTGACAGATTCCTTCTTTTTCTCCTTAGGATATGTGAATAGCACATGGGCTAGAAACCTTCCCAAGGCAGCAACTTTTGATTCCTTTCGTCTGTTGATCATAATGCTGTGGAAATGGACGTTTGCTGTGCTTCCAGTTATTAAGCTCACTGCTCTTTCCTGGCACTTTTTCTCCATCTCAATAGCCTTGTTACGTTAAGGAACAACTAAATCAAGATGCTTGGAAGCTTCCAAGTCATCATAAGACTGTCTTCTAGTGCAGTCAAGTCTGGAGTGAAGAATTTGCTTTTGCAGAATTCCTGAGTTACAATGATCGATTCTCCACTTCAATTCATCTGATAGTAGACGACTCACTGACTTCGGACAAAGTTCAGAGTTCAACAGCTCTAGATAAAAGATATGACTTTTGTTGAGTCAAAACTGGCCTATGGGACGCCTGCCTTCTTGTACAAGTTCTGTTTGAGTCTGGATATGAAATGTGAAAATATCCCCAAAGATGGCCTTTGATGGAGAACGCCCTGACAGGGTTAACTCTCACTTCAAAATCGCAGCAGGAGTGCAGACACTAAACACGAAGGAAGCCTGACAACAAGGTGATGGGGCCCCAAACACCAGACTGGGGTTCTAGCGCAGATTTTTAGTTCCTGGCTGAGCCCAACGAGATGGCAGAACCATGAGAAATAAAAAGTTGTTTTAAGCCAGTAAATTTTCAAGTTGTCTCTGGAGTGGTTTTGTGTTCAACAATAGTTAACTGAAACATGCACATATACTCAGTTTCAAATAAAACTTCATAGAGTAACTGATGCCTAATTCTAGGCTTCTTAGAGAGCCACGAGACCAAGTTTGAAATCCTTCAGCCGGGCTCGGTGGCTCAGCCTGTCATCCCAGCCCTTTGGGAGGCCGAGGCGAGTGAATTGCCCAAGCCCGCGGGTTCGAGACCCGCCTGGGCAACTTGGCAAGACCTCATCTCTATAATAAATCAAAAGTTAGCCAGGCATGATAGTGCACGCCTGTAGTTCCAGCTACTTGGAAGGCTGAGACAGAAGGATCGCCGAGCCAACAGTGTAAGGCTGTGGTGGCCGGGAGCGGCCACTGCACTCCAGTCTGGGCGACAGTGTGAGACCCCAGTTCAAAAAAAAGAAAGGAAAAGAAAAGAAATCCCTGGAATGAAATGTTCCCAGGCCTCAATTCTACAAACTCAGGACTACATCTCCCAACATTTGTCCCAAGCAATGCCACTCGACAGACAGGGTTTCCACCTTGATGCCTCTCTTATTATTTCTTCTGCTTGAAATGCCTTCTCCCACCTCCTTTCTTCTTACCAAAAGCCTAACCATCCATCAGGCCCATCTCACACACCCTTTCCCCAACAGACCTTTCCTCTGCTCTCACCCAGTGAGTGCCACAACTGCCACCAGCAGCAGCCATGTGTGAAATCAGATTCAGAAAGGCATTTGCTGCCAGGATCTTGGACTACTTGGGCTCCCACTAGCATTATCCACAGTTGTCTCGGGGCACTTGCAGTCTCCCTTTCATCATGAAGGGTGTGCTTTGGGGATCTTCCTAAAAGTATTCTGAGAAAACTGTGCATGCCCTGTAATGGCTAGTTCCAGTCTTTCTCCTAACTCCAGTATAGGCCTGGCTTCGATTAATGATGGCATCGGAATCAGCGTCACAGCAAGGCCTCTGTACTCATGTGATTATCATATCTGGAAAGCAGCGATGACAGTAGCGCCACACAAGTGCAGGCACTCCCCCCCTTTAAAGGAAAATCATAGTGTACAGAAAGATCCCAGGGCTTGAGTCAGATGGTCCTGCTCCCTGCTAGTGTCCTGAGTTTACTATTTCCTAACTGGATGAATGTGAACAGTCTATTTAACCCCTCTACATTATGAATTTTCACTGGTACACCGGAGCTGTTCCAATCTCATCACGTTGCTTTGTGTTTTAACTGATATCATCCATTTTCAACACCTAACCTAGTGACTGGCACATAACACATACTATAAAATGTGGGGATAAAATACTTTGATGCCTGACTATTATCGTATTACCGTAAATTCGCCTTTGCCTCACTATGAACTTGTTGAATGGGACTGGTTTTATGTATTTTTTTTGGAAAAAGAAAAACTCTAAAATCACTTACTATTTAAATATAAATCCAAGAATTCTTATATTTGAGGGAAAGGCTGCTGTATTAGAGATATCAAAGGCTACATTCCTCTCAAACATTAAACTGGAACCGAGTTCATTAGTCAATTCTCTTTGTCTTTCTCCTGGGGTTGTTATTTTTGGTTTTGATATTAAACAAGACAAAACACTGACAGTTTGACCTCCTTCTATTTTCACAATGATCATGACTGCATCCTTAAAATTGAATGCCACATGGCTGACACAGTACAGTCAGCAGACTTTTACATCTTGGTTCTGTTTGCTTTGGAAGGAATACATGGAAAGTAAAGTCTGTACCTCACCCAAGCTGCTACGCCTCATTCTTTTTGGAAAAAAGAAGGTGATGACTGATTTATCCCAACTTGGTTAAGACATCTGGTCTATTTTATATCCTTCCCACAATCGAGGGGCAGTTTTATGGCAAAAAGAAAATAGGAATTAGGATACATTGACCATTGTAATAGACAATACAATGGGAAAGAACATTTTAAAATCTCTATTTATAGTCAAGATGCTATTATTAGCAGGATTTTGGGCCCAAGATTATAAAGAGTAGGTGTGTACACCCCTAAAGACTTAGTTGCATGAGTAACAAGAAACTAATACTCTGATGTAGTTCTTAAATATATTATCAGACACAGAAATAATTCTTGGAAAAGTAGGTTATTTTGAAGATGAAAATGACACATTTGAATCGTGTGAATTCTGACACCTTCAGCCCAGCAGGGAACGATGCCCTGCTATCAGAGTTCACTGTCCATCCTGAGTGCTGGTTATTCTCTTGCAAGTAGTAGACACTGAGTACACAAATAGGATCAAGTGTCTTTCTTCAGTGCTGAGACTAGAAGCACCTCATATCTAATAAAAATGAAGAGTAATTTTTTATACCTGCATAGCCTAATTCCTTAGAGGACTTTTCTGCTTTTGACATTTTAAAAAAAGCATAATCCAGAGAAAGTCCCTACCAGAAGGATCTTCAGAAATTACATAATCCAGTGCCAGAACTTTACAGAGAACACGTTGCTATCCAGACAATTGGCTTGCCTAAGGCCACAATGGCCAATATGTGGCAAAACTTGAATTACTTCTCATTTCATAGGTTGGGTGATTTTAATTAAATTGTTGAAAAGGTCACTTTCTCCAAATAATTAATTTATTGATCCATGAGGATAACTGAACTCCTGTGACTGGTTTCTTGCAGGATATGTAGCCAACTGGGTCTAATGTCAGTCGGTCAAATCCTACGAAGACAGTGTTCTAAACTTAGCAAACAGGCCCCATCACCCCAGCAGATGACCTCTTACTTTATAATAATGGCTTTCCTGTCTTCTAGCTCTTGCTAACAAAGGACAGCAAGCGAGACTACGCCTGGGAAAATAATATAACCCCTCGTTCTACAAATGGCAGGTGAATAGGATCACCTTTCGGCAGGGAGGATGACATGGGCATTATGAACTGAGTCACTGCCATGCGCTGAATCGAGTCCCTCAAAATATGCTGAAGTCCTAACTCCCAGTAACTGTGAATGTGACCTTTTCTGGAAACAGGGTCTAGAAGATGATCGAGTTAAGATGAGTCACTAGGGCAGGCCCTAATCCGATCACTGGTATCCTTACGAGAAAGGAAAAATTGGACACAGACACACTCAACGAGAGCACCACGTGAAGACTGGAGCGATACTGCCACAAGGCAGGGAACACCAACGATAGCTGGCAAACCACCCGAAGCTGGGGGAGAGGCCTGAAGCCGATTCTCTCTCACAGCCCTCAGCAGGAGCCAAGCTTGCTGACACCTTGATCTTAAACGTCTAGTCTCCAGATTGTGAGACGATGCATTTCTGTTGTCTAAACTACCTAGCTTGTGGGACTTTGTTTAGCAATTCTAGCAAACTAATACCACTGCCTCATCTGAAAGGGAAAAGGAGACGGATAACCTTCTGGACTTTCCAGCCGGCCTATATGGACGTATCTGCAGTGCCACATAGCAGTGGAGTGTACAGGGTCTCTTTGTCCACACCAGGCCCTGGGAAGCCTGACTGTAGTCATGAGAAGGAGGGGACGTATCTCTCAGGCAACAAACAGATATTCATTAAGCACCTATGATGTGTCAGGCACTGGACCGAGCATGGGACAGCCATGAACAAGAAGATGGGACAGCCATGAGCATGCAGGAAAATTTGGATTCCTCCTGCTGAGGAGGAATCCGAACTTTTCAGTAAGATCAGCTCTAAACAAGTGATTGCAACTGTGATGTCTGCAGCGGAACAGAGACTTCTCTGACAATGGGTGTTGGGCTGCAGACTAGGGAAGGCTTCCCTAAGCCAATGAATTCTACACAGAGACCAGGAATGGAGGCAAGGAATTAGTACCTCAACAGTGTAGGAAGGGGAGGGTGCAGTGTGCACGCTCTTGGCAGGACCAGCGCAGAGCTTGTGTGGGTTTCCCTTTCTCCAGGGGAGGGACCATCTAGAAGGGCAGAAGGGTAGAATGTAGATCTGGCATGAGAAGGAGTAAACATGCAGATTCGGCGCTGGGCCTATACCACCCACCCAGGCCTCAGGTATCCAGTGTTTCCAGTCATAGCTGCAGCACGTGTTTCAAAGGAGCCCTCCCCTTCCAGACAGCATGAGTCACTTCCAAACTTCAAGGATATATTTAGACTTCTGTTGGGCCTGATGGCATTCTTTCTATTTTCTGCTTAAAAGTGGAGTCTAGCAAGCTGAAAACAGAAATCATGAATAAGTCATGTATTATTTCATCTAAGCTGCAAAGCCAGTTTTAATTTCCAACACCATTAGGTGCTCAGATTTGTGTGAGAGAGTGCTTTCTGTGTGTTTGCTTGTTTGTTTGAAAATAGCAAAGAACAGCTTGATAAGGACTCCAAACTACACAAAAAGAAAGACTCACAGACCGTGAAACGCTTGTTTAGTTGGTTTCTGACGACCAGAACTTTCCAGGATTAATGTTAAAAGGCTGTCTTTTCTCTCCCCTTCCTCGTGGTAATCCAAGATAAGGGCTTTCAGGTCACTGGGTTTTCCACGCCCAAGGGAGTGAGGCGGCAGCACCAGGCTGCAGCGCTCACCACACAGGGTGCAACCTAGAGACCACACAGGGTGCAACCTAGAGAAGTTCAAAGGAGCATGTGGAGTGGACAGGTCCACGTTCAAGGGGACGGGGATTGTGACAGCCCCCCACTCATGACAAGAAGGGGGAAGAAAGAGGAACACCCAGACTCCAGTGCAAGGCAGGCAATGTCTCTCACTTGACCTCTAAGTCTCAGCTGAAGACTGAGAAGGGACCTTTCTTAAACCAGCCTCGTGTCTGTGTCTACTTTCCTGATCTCCCCCAGTTCAACCGTTTGGCATCGTGCAATGCATTGTGATGACCTGGTTTACCGACTCTCTGCTTGACTGGACTATAATCTCCACAAGGTGGGGATAGTGTCCCTCCCACACACCACTGTATCCCCGGTCCCCAGCACCGTGCCTAAGCAACACTAGGTTCCCCGCACATTTGTGGGGACAGCCTCCTGCCATCATTAGTTCGCATAAACTCTTCTATCAAAAAGTTCCAGAAGAGGACTCCTGTGTAGCACATGGTGACCCGAGTCAGTGAATGTTTTCTCATTTGTTGGCAGACTCCCACGAACCAACCTCGCAGGAAATCACGTATAACACCAGGGTGCCACTTCATTCGTTTTACAATGGCAACTGCAACTGAGTATTCCAGCCAATATGGCTCATGCCTTCTCTCCTTGTTCACAGATCTACAAGGCAAGGTAAATCATCATCGTAAGTGTATACAGTGGATGCAGAATCAAGATCAAATGCAATATGGCATCATGCTAATATTGCCACGTGCACTCCTATCCACAACTGAGAGAGCCCTGTCCCTGAGACCCCAGCAATCCAGCCCAGTTCACTGAGCTGGCCTCTTGGGGTAGCAGAGAAAGCAGGCAGGTGGGCAGATTGGCCCTCATGCTATGCCTTTCCCAGACCTTACCCTTATCACCCCCTCCTTCTGATCGACACATTTTTTTCTACAGTTATGTGAATCATCAAACCAGGACTTGCTCTCCCCTGAGAGTACAACTTTGCGCATGTTTGCTCCGGTCTTTCATGCATTATTAATAACAACAAATAATATTTATGGAGTATGTGGTGCCCTTTACATGTCTCTTTTTAAATTATCGCAGCAACCCGGGACAGTAGGGATTTTTATTATTCCCATTTTTTTTTTTTGAGTTGGAGTCTCACTCTGTCGCCCAGTGGCTGCTCCCGGCCACCGCAGCCTCAACCTGCTGGGCTCCGGCGATCCTTCCGCCTCAGCCTTCCAAGTAGCCGGAATTACAGGCATGCGCTACCACGCCAGGTTGATTTTTTGATTTATTGTAGAGATGAGGTCTCGCCTGCCCAGGCGGGTCTCGAACCCGCGGGCTCAGGCAATCCACTCACCTCAGCCTCCCAAAGGCGCAGGATTACAGGCTGAGCCACCGAGCCCGGCTATTATTCCCATTTTTAACAATGAGGAAACTGAGGCGTAGCAGTGTTAAATAAATTATGCTCAGGCATACAAAAACCAAGTGGTGGAGCTCCTTATAATGCCAGTGATTTCCAAGTTTGTGAGGAAACTAGAGACCGCCCCAGATTTTGTCCCAAGTATTGACTGGAGGAAATGGAAGGGATTCTCGGATTGTTCATCCTCATCATCAGAGCACCAATTTTCATCTTAAAAGCATGTGTCTCACACAGCTCATGCTCACACCTGAAGTCCTTGGGTGAAAGAGCATCAGACCAAGTAAGTCAGCATCAGACCAAGATGTACTAACACCAGGAAATTTTCTCCCAAGTCCCACACCTATCCCACTAAAGGTACAGAAATTTCCTGCCCAGTTTTTCATGAAGGGGACTCAATCAACAAAATATCTCAAGAACGCCATCACTAGTTCTGGCCTGTTGGTCTAATTGAATTCAACAAATATACCTTGAGCAGTATAGCAGGGATTGCTAGCTGCCTCTTGAAATACATTCTTCCCTTATTTTTAGTAAAAGGATTCTGACTTTTTCCCTAAGCCACACACGCATTCTAGTCTCTGCTTCAGCCACCTGTGACCATGTCACTGTTCTAACCACTAAGCTGGAAGCATAGTATTATGTGGTACTTTCAGTAAGACTTGTGAATAGAGAAGGTTACCCTTTTTCTTCCTTCCTGTCCTAGAATACATTTGGATGGCTGGTGCTCCAGCAGCCACCAGGGGCCAGGAGGTGACGTTGGGAGTAGTGCCAATCACAGTAGGATGAAAAGAGAGAAGAAGCTTTAGCTGTCAGCACTACAGGTCCATCATGCCAGTCTTTTTCCATTAAAAAAGTAAATATGTATTTACTTTTTTAATGGAAAAAGAAATATACTAAAGTCTATTTTTCAAATTTCTGCTATTTGAAGCCAAAATTATTTGAGAGAAGCACCTACTATGTGCCAGACATGAGGTTGGAAACAAATCTCCCTCTACTTCCCCTAACCACAACCCACAGAAATAATAAATAATTGGGATATATGAGCAAATCCTGATCTAATGATTTATCAACTCCAGATAGATCACACCAACCACAGACATTTCTTCCATAGATTTTACAGAAATGCCTCAGAGGACCTTGAAATTCTGTTAAACAGTCTCAAATCCATGCCTTTAAAATCGATTCTCTGCCACACAAAAGAGGAACAATTGTTTTCCCCCTGAATCTGTAAAGCGAGATTCAGCTTCCCATTGCTTACTGCATTCAAAGTCCTTTAATCTGAACAAACAATGACCTGAAAACCAGTAGGAATATTATGTCTTCTCCATCCCACCTGCTAAACAGTAAAGTTCTAGAAGCCTGCATGTCTGTATTTTTACTTTTTCTCAGAAAGTCTCATCATAATAAGTGAAAGTCCTGTGGTCTTGATAAGCTTTGAATTACGCTTTAAAAATAAAGTTGTAGCTGGGCTCGGTGGCTCAGCCTGTAATCCCGCGCCTATGGGAGGCTGAGGTGAGTGGATTGCCTGAGCCCGCGGGTTCGAGACCCGCCTGGGCAGCAAGACCTCATCTCTACAATAAATCAAAAAAATCAGCCGGACGTGGTAGCGCATGCCTGTAATTCCGGCTACTTGGAAGGCTGAGGCGGAAGGATCGCCGGAGCCCAGCAGGCCGAGGCTCCAGTGACCGGGAGCAGCCACTGCACTCCAGTCTGGGCGACCGAGTGAGACTCCAACTCAAAAAATAAATAAATAAATAAATAAAGTAAAGTCGTTTGTAATTTCCTAAAAAGATATATGGATCTGAGACTGTACCAAAATATGTCTAGATACTGACGCCTATAATAAATTGGCCATTTTATCATAATGTAATGAAAGTCCTACACACATTTTTACCAAATGTAAGGCATGTCTCTGTAAGTCTAGGACCCTAGCTGATAGATAACCATGCACATTCTGCGACCAAAGGAGAGAGTGAGAGTGACAGATATGTCAAACAGCCATTTGAGTGAAAAGAGACAAAACAGTTGCCTATATTGAAGAGTTTCCTTGTAAAAGTTTTCTTTGGAGAAGCAAAAGCCAGATTGCCCCTGGAGCCATAAGGACTTGAGTATTCAATGCAGTTGTAAGACCATCAGAGAACACCCAGGGCACAGGGAGTGTCCAGAGACACAGCCAGGATTTGCAAGTGAATCGGTGGGGCCCTCCAACCAGAAAGTTCTGATCATTCACCGCCTTCCTCCATCACCCTCCCACGATGCACGTTAGACCTGGGAACTATCTTGCCTTTTAGTTATTTCTAACCCAGCACACTTTACCTAACCCTTTAAGGTTGCTCTGCCTCTGTGGCTTACAGTGGTTGCTTGTTTGAGCCCTCTGTGAATAATCTGTCAGCATCCAATCTTTTTCCTTTCTTTCACTTTCAAAGACGTGGGTAGAGGTCCAGGGTCTGGGAGTGGAAGAGACCTTGAACTCAGCCAAACACTGCCCACTGTAGCACTCCTTGGTCCGCCTCAAGTTATAACCACAGCTCACACAGGAGAAAAATCATAGCTGGAATGAGGCAGCCGCCAGGTGGAGAGTCTAAAATGGAGTGGCTTTGACCTGCCTGGCCTGTGCTTCTAGCCTCTCCTTTCTGGGGACTCTGTGTTGTGAGGTCCTTCACGCTCCTCAGAGAGCACGGCTCCCAAAATGTAGACTTTCCTTTGAGCAATTTGGAAAGAGTCAACAAAGAGCATTTGTTAGCAACTTGAGCATCCTGACCTACTTCTGAAGCAGACCTTCAAGACTTCCCATGGCCCTCTCTTATCAGAAAAATAACACTGATTAAGTTTAGGTGGAAAGGAGTTGAAGATTACTGTTAGTAGCATGTTCAGATGAAGTGACCAAAGGAGGGAAAGCCTTCTAGTAAAAAGTTTACATTAAGGAAACAGACATCCACAAATTGAAGACCACTGCTACAATGGTATCTGTCCATTGCACTGGCCAGCCTCAATGACCCTGGCATCATGAGGACCAGGACATGTACAGAGACTACCATGTCCTACTTAGAGGAGATCCGGATTGGGCAACAGCTCTCCTGTGCCGCTGTCGAGGGCCAAGTCGGTCAAACCAACGTAACTCGAGGAGCTTCTCCTGGGATGAGTTTACTCCCATTTCTAACGAAATAACCCGCACTTCTGCTTAAAAATTAATCTTTTCCTGCTACTGCTATTTGATAGACAAGTGTACTGAGCCTTGGGGTCAAGGTTTGAAGATTTTGGTGTTTCAAAACAAATCGTAATAATAGCTAACACTTGTAAGGCCTTCAAAGTGTGCTGTCCTCTTAAATGGCAAACAACCCTACAAGGAAGGTATTTAATCTACATCACGTATAAGAAAGTGGGGACCCAGGGAAGTCAGTGAGCCATAGGATGAGACCCACACTGACTCAGTCAGTGTAAACTCTCCCCAGCATGGCAGGGGATCTCTTTGAAAAGCCTCTGTCCAAGCAGGCGTGTCTCAGGAATTTCCTGTATGATTGAGGGACTTCTTCCCTCCTGGTCTGTCCCAATCTCAGCTCTTCTTAAGAAGCCACACAGCAGCCAGACTGGAGCCTGAGGCAAGGAAGCCAAACCCCAGGGGCTGGCTCTTCTGCCCTGGGCTGTGAAGAGAAACTAATTATGTTTTTCTCTCATTCTTTGGAGTTGATTTAGGCTTAAGATAATAGAGTATAGACTTGAGGTGAACAGGCTACAATCACTACTGCAACACCACTGGGTGTTATAGGACTTGAACCTACCAGGTGCCTTGGTAAAGGGTGACTCCACATGGCCTGCCTAGTTGACTTGCAGCTATGTGAAAGCCTATACAAATAAAAGGTAATGGCCAGGCAGGGTGGCTCAGCCTGTCATCCCAGCACTTTGGAAGGCCAAGGTGAGTGGATTGCCTGAGCCCGCAGGTTTGAGACCAGCCCGGGCAACTTGGCAAGACCTACAATAAATCAAAAATTAGCCGGGCGTGGTAGCACACGCCTGTAGGTCCAGCTACTTGGAAGGCTGAGGCGGAAGGATTGCCAGAGCCCAGCAGGTCGACACTGGGATGGCCATGAGTGTGCCACTGCACTCCAGCCTGAGCACCGGAGTTACACTTCGACGCAAAGTCCTTAGGAATAGAAAGCATTAACCTGGCTCTGTGTTCTTGGCACAGAACTCCCTGGGAACATTAAAAGGCCTTTGGAAAACTACTTTACTCTTCTGTGTTGAAGAAGATGCCATCTATTCTGCATTTACTATGAAAGTACTTTTTTGATCAATATTGAAATTTTATGTGATAGTTATTAATTTATAGTAACACTTCACCAATCCTGATATTACTAAAACACATTTTTTCAGTTTATCCCAGAGACTAGTTTATATATCACATGTTATCACATCTTCATGGATACATTCTCTGAAGTGTCAAGCAACTTCTTTATATGTGAATCATGCAATTAATAAAAGCAATTATATGACAATCTTCATTTTCTTAATGGAAAATATTATATCCATAGTCACTAGAAGCATAACTATGACAAGAAATTTTAAATTATGAGTTTTAATCATATCAGTGATAAAACTACTGAGTTTTTAAATGTAGATTCATTTTAAATTACTTAATTTTAACTGTAATCTTATCTTTCTCTAGACAAGTTGGGGACCATCTATTCATTTGACAGTCAATTTCATATAGCTTCTGTAGATGCAGCACTTTGTTGTAATAAGTGACATTCATGTTACAGTCCCCAAAATGCTATAAAAATTTGAAACGCCTTCTCAAAGAAAAATAAAATTACTTTTATTTCTATTTCATTGTACTTTCATTGAGCTAAGTTATTGCATATATGAGATCATGTATTAATTCATATATTATCAGGGTATGTAGCAAATTGAAATATGACATTTACCAACCATGCCTAGAGTGCAGTTTCTCTTAGAATGTTCCAGCAATAATATTTGTTATTGATCTTTCTTCTATTAAATAGTCATAAAGTTCTTCTTTGACTAAGTGAGTCAACCTGGAATAAAAGAGTCCAACGGCAAAAGTTTGTGCACTCTGACAATTAATCACCCAAAAAGCCACAACTTGAGTTTTTATAAGCTGACCATCTATGATGTTTGCTTTCTGTGTGATTTGGCCAGTTAAGTTATGCCTGCCAAACTTCTCTAGCATTTCCTTATACTAGGGAATCCTTCAACTGTGATAATGCCGGGGCCTTTCTTGTGTTTACAAGTTTCTAAGGGTGCTGTTTTGCTTTTGTTATGTTGCTAGTCAATGATTCTAAGATACTAAACAAAGTAAATGTAAACAGAAACTAAACACCTATTGCCATAGTCTTGATAGCAAGTTATTTAAACAATCAATTTGCTTACTTAGGATCTCAGTTCAATTTTTAACATATATAAACTCTGGTTGACCAAAAAGAAGAAAGAAGGTGATTTCATGGTATATTCTTGTGTAAGTATTATACAATTAATTCAAATTTATCAAATGAAGTAAGAAGGTTGGGAATTCATTAAGAAACTCAAGTAGCAGAACCTTTTGCTTGATACACTTTTCAGTGTGGGGAGAGACTGACAGAACACCCTTCTGTAGACAGAACCCCTAGGTCTCTCAGGGTAAGATGGCTCTCCCAATGACAGCCTCACTGTCACCTGCTTTCGTGATGTGGCCTGACCTCTACCTAGCATCTAGATCCCACGTCCTGAGACTGCCAGGTGGCACCTGTCTCCAATGCAGAGGGAAAGGTGAGAGCTAGCACCATGCTCATACCCTTCCACATGGAGTCTTCAGTTCTAGGCCCCACCTAAGGCCCCGGATGCTGTCAACAAAGACGGTACTAAATACGCCTCAGGCCATGTAGTCTCCCAGCTTGGACAATACTGGCATGTCAGACCTACAGCAAATAAGATCTATTTCTACACTGAGTGCTCACATGTTACAGCTGAAATGAAAACAATGTGCTAGACACTGTATATGGTGACCTTACACAGCCATGCTGTTCTTATTCCCAATTTACAGATTTGGAATCAGAAACTCAAGAGGGGAAATGAACTGCACAGGGTGAACACCTGGAGCAGATGTTCTGAACCCACTGGGCAATGCAGCCTCCCTTGAGGAAAACTTAGGAACTAGCAACATGCTTCTATAAAACACCAATGTTGTGTCAGGAAGTACAGAACAGTGAACACAGCACTGGGCGAGTTACCAAGGGTGCTTCTCGCCTGCACCCTTTTGACACCTGCTCTAAGACTTTGAACCTGTCTCCACACCTGTAAATGAGAAAGATAGACTTGGTGGATCCCTGATGCTCTTTCCAGCTCCATTATTCTAGGAGCACACAGATGAATGCCTGTGCAGCTTTCCCAACAATTAATGCCTTAGCTGAAATGAAAACAAACTTCCACTGGCCTGGTTAAAAAAAAAAAAAACGAAACCAATAACTAACATTCCAAAGGTGTTAAGTGTGTTCACTTAGAATATCTCCTCCATCTCCCCTATTTCCCACAATCTTGGGAGGTAAAAGTTCCAACCCCCATGTCATAAGGAACTCTGACATGGGGGTCGGAAACACAGGCCCCCACCCCTAAATTCACAGCCTGTGCTTGTGCCACGATGCTCCAACACTTTTACCCTCAAGCTACATTGTTCAGGCTGCAAGTATATTTGCGGCCTGGCAACTACTAATTAAACATGAAAAATTGTGAACTCCATGATATGAGAAATTAATATCACCCAAGCTAGAAACCCAGTCACCCTAAACGCTTCGTTCTCCCGGTTGGGGACTGAGCTCTTACATATCTCCCCACTCCATCTCATTCTCTCTGTACTCTTTTCATTGTCTTTGGTCTGGTTCTTCTCAGTCCTTAATAGTCCTCCCACAGCAGATTGTCTGGACAGCTTCCTAACCAGTCCTCACGTATCCATGCAGTCCTGCCCTCACATGAGCCACTCTCCTGTTATCCGGGAAACTTAAGTCTGATTATATTATGTCTCTGTTTATCCTCCTCCATTAGTTCCCTGGAGCCTTGAGGGTCAAGTCCCAAGTCCTATGTGTGGCCCATAGGCTTTTGAACTTCAGGACATTTGTCCAAACTCCCGCTCAAAACCATGATACCTTACAAATATCTCCAAGAACGCCTCACAGGAAAAATAGTCTACTCACCTTCCCCGTAGCCACCGAGACCAATAGTTAATCAACCCAGGTTTTCCTTGCTTTTTAAATCATCTTTGGCATACTTTTCACACCATTAAACCATCTTCCACACTTAAATAAAAGTTACAGATCTCAAACCGGGCTCGGTGGCTCAGCCTGTAATCCTGCGCCTTTGGGAGGCTGAGGTGAGTGGATTGCCTGAGCCTGCGGGTTCGAGACCCGTCTGGGCAGCGAGACCTCATCTCTACAATAAATCAAAAAATCAGCCGGGCATGGTAGCACATGCCTGTAATTTCGGCTACTTGGAAGGCTGAGACGGAAGGATCGCCGGAGCCCAGCAGGTCGAGGCTGCGGTGGCCGGGAGCGGCCACTGCACTACAGTCTGGGCGACAGAGTGAGACTCCAACTCAAAAAAAAAAAAAAACTTACAGATCTCCTCTCTTTTAAAATCCTAATTCTAAAACTTAACATTTTAGCTATCATTCCTTACAAAAAAGACAAAAAGGACAAACAAGCATATATTTTACCTGCAATTTTCTGTAGAAATTCCCCAATTGCTTCCAGAATATCTAAATCAAGAAAGCTACGTTTGGGAGAATCCGAGAAAAGGGTCTGAGGTCACAGTGAGCGTGCTGCTCAGATGCTGATGAAAGTGAACCTGGCTTCTGTCTGTGCTGGTGAATGTAAACAGCGATGTTTGCTTTGTCACCTGGCTGGCCTATAGCAACTGCAGACATTTCACATAACTCCCAAACCACACGCTGACAAAGAACTGAACTAGTCTGGGATTCATGATTGTTACTAATCGGTTGAGTGGATCCCTCTCATTCTGACCAAGGCACGCACGGATTACAGCACACAAGTTAAAAGGCAGACAAAATAATCTGTCCTGTTCTTTTTGCAATCAACTGATCTTCTGTGGCATATAAACATTGCAAGGCATAAGAGTGTAGGAGCTTTCTACCTTATTCTACCTGAAGCTGATATTTTCAATGTTTGTCTTGGGAAGTACATTTTGGTTTAGTGGGACAACATAAAGTGACATCCCCATAACAAACAAATTGGTTTAATTCAACAGACATTTATTGGCTCTCTGCTCCCTTTGGAATATGGGCCCGAAACCGAGAAAACAAATCTTCTGACTTTCAAGCACTCACAAGCAAGTTGCTATTTGTACAAGGACAACCATTAATCTACATGTATTCTCTCCACTTTTCACGTATTCTTTCTACAACCATATGAGTACCATTCAGTCACCCATAGCACAGTGTAGGCAACCCAGGGAGGTGGAGACTTCAGAGAGAGATAAATGTATCAAATCACTTGATGTTCTCATTGCCTTAATTTTGGTCACTAGGACCAAATAGGTTTCAATGTTTTAGAACAGCTCTACAGAGTCAATAATTGATATACAGTCAAACCTCATTTAACGTCATAGATAGGTTCTTGGAAACTGCAACTTTAATCAAAGCGACGTATAACAAAACCAATTTTCCTATAGGCTAATTGAGATAGAATTAAGTTATTGCAGCACAATTCTGCTCACAAAAACATCACCAAACTTCTAAATAAAGACCCAAAAGCTGGGCTCGGTGGCTCAGCCTGTAATCCCGCGCCTTTGGGAGGCTGAGGTGAGTGGATTGCCTGAGCCCACGGGTTCGAGACCCGCCTGGGCAGCGAGACCTCATCTCTACAATAAATCAAAAAATCAGCCAGGCGTGGTAGCGCATGCCTGTAATTCCAGCTACTTGGAAGGCTGAGGTGGAAGGATCGCCGGAGCCCAGCAGGTCGAAGCTGCGGTGGCCGGGAGCAGCCACTGCACTCCAGTCTGGGCGACGGAGTGAGATTCCAACTCAAAAAAATTAAAATAAAATAAAGACCCAAAATACATCCTTCTTCTTTCTTTTTTTAATCTTAGAATCATGAGATACATGTGAGGATGTGTTAATAGGTATATTGCACGAAGGTAAGGTTTGGGCTTCTGACAAGCCTGCCTCTTTTTCTCAGTGGTGAGCATGGAACCCAATGGGTGGTTTTATTTCCCTTATTCCTCTCCCTCCTTTGACACAGTCTGGTGTCTGTTGTTCCCTCCTTGTGCCATGTGTGCCCAGTATTTAGTGCCCATTATGAGTGAGAACATGTACTATTCGGTTTTTGTTTCTGTGATTATTCACTTAGAAAGGTAAAGACCCAAAACACCTCTAATATTAAATATGGAAATAAATGAGAGCGATACATAAATTTTTTAAAGATTATGAAAAACAAGGGAGATAATGATTTACCCAATTTTTGGTGAATCAGTGAGTGACTACTGGTGGTGGTGGTGGTGGGTTAAATCAGGGATTAAATGTTTGCAAAGGAAAAATAGTCAGCAGCACCTTCTGCTGCCAAGCAGTTCAAAAACAGTCACAAAGATGAAAGGCTCACAGAGTGCTTTCATCACAAATTGCTTATTGTCCTGCATTTGTATGATTATAGCAGATTTCATGAATTTGTATTTTACAGTGACTTTTATTCATTTTCCAACATACTTATTCCAGTTCAGCATCACAGGTGGCTGGAGCATCTCCTGGAAACTCAAGGCAGGAACCAACCCTGGACAGGACAACCTCCCATGGCACGGTTCACGCACACACACACACACACACACACACACACACTCACTCACCACACATTCATTGACACGCACACACACACACTCAGCACATACACGCTCTCAACACACACACATGCACTCACCACGCACTCACTTTCACACACACACACACTCACCATACACACACTCACCACACACACCCACACACTCACCATACACACATTCACACACACTCACCACCCATACACCCTCACCACACACACTCACCTCACACACACACGCACACGCACACACACACACATACACACACTCATACTAGGACCATGTAGTGACACCAATTCACCTGACGCGCACAGCTTTGGGGCGTGGGAGAAAAACCACCAGACATGAGGACAACCTGCAAACTCCACCCAGACAGTGGTCCTGGCTGGGAATCCTTTCTCTTTTCTCATCAACATTACAATGAAACCTTGTTATCAGAGGACCTGAGGTACAAGGAACTGCAAGTATTTAATATGCACAGTTTGATGAATTTCATATGCCCATGAAACCAACCATTGCCATGATCAAGATAATAGACATATTCAACCCCTCCCAGAATTGTCCCCTCCTCCTTGTGTTCCTTTGTTGTCTGGTTTGTTTGCTTGTTTTTTCTGGTAAAAACATTTCACATGAGATCCACCCTCCTGACAAGCTTTGAAGTACACAGCATCATACTGTTAAGTATAGGTGCTATATTGTACAGTATATCTTTAGAACTGATTCATCCTGCATAACTGAAACTTCACACACTTTAGACAACAACTCCTCATTTCCCCTTTCCACCCCTGATGGTCACCACCCCACTCTCTGCATCTCTGAATTTAACGACTTGAGGTCCCTCACATAAATGGAACCATGCAGCATTTGTCCTTCTGTGTCTGGTTTATTTCCCTTTGCAGAGTCATTCATGTTGCTGTAATGGCATGATTTCCTTCTTCTTAAAGGCTGATTCACATTCACATATAACATATATGCTTATATATGCCACATTTTCTTTATCTGTTCATCCATCAGTGAGCAATTAGGTTGTTTTCACTTCTTGGCTATTGCGTATAACGCTGCAGTGAACATGGGAGTGCTAATACCTCTTTGAAACTCTAATTTTACTTCTTTGGCTATATGCCCAGTAATGTCACCGCTTGATCACAAGATAGTTCCATTTTTAATCTTTTGAGAAATCTCTGTCTTCCACACATTCCCGCCAACAATGTCCAAGGATGCAAATGGCCCCTCATCCTCAACAATACTTGCCTTTTCTTAATAGTCATTCTAAGAGGTGTGAGATGATGTCGCGTTGTGATTTTGATTTGTATTTCTCTGATGATTATTGATGTTGGGCATCTTTCAATACACCTGTTGGCAATCTGCATGTTGTCTTCTGCAAAATGCCTAAGTTCTTTGTCCGTTTTTAAATCTCGTTATTTAGTTTTTAGTGATTGAATTGTTGTCTCACGCTGGTTTTAATGCTTACAGCAAAGGCGAAATCTGTTTTGCCGTCTCCTTGATGCAGAAACTATCTTTTTGAGGAGGTGAAACACGCAAGAAATAAAGTTCCTTCAAATGTGGCCTTAGAATGTAAATCACAGGAACAAGTCATTCTATCTAGAACTGAGCCTCTTGAAACACGTACTGCTTCATGACAAGCAGCAGAGGGCAGGATGGTGCAGTGAGAAAAATCCACGGCCAACCAGCCAGAAACCTGGGTCTGCTCCCATTCCTGCTGGAAGACTTTCACTTCCTCCAGGGCTATGATTAACTCATTTACAAAGTAAAGAGCAGGTTTGATGGGCTTTCCTACATCTAGCATTCTTTTTCTTTCTCTCGGTACTATTATTGAATACCTACTCTATGCCAGATACTAAGTTAGGTGAAAAATAAAATAAAACCTGCACTTACCTGTTTAAGTCTACTGAACCAACCACCAAAAATACATGTTAATGCAAGGTTAAAAGTTAACCTCAAGCAGGATATGGTGACCTGCGCCTGTAATCTCCACGCTTTGGTTGGCCCAAGCAGAAGACCGCTTTACCAAAAAAAAAAAGAAAAAAATTACAATATTGGTCGAATGTGGTGGCGCATGCCTGTAATCCCAGCTACTTGAGAGGCTGAGACAGAAGAAGAACAAGGCTGTGTGATTGTGCTACTTTACTCCAGCCTGGGTGTTAGAGTAAGACCCCGACTCCAAAAATTAAAAAACAAAAAAAGCTAACCTCCACATGAGACGCCAACAATGAGTGGATGGACGAATATGCCATCCAGGACAACAGTGCAGTTTCAAGCCTAAGAGCCACTTCGCGCTCAAATACGATCAAATTTTGTCCAAGGGTCTAGATTTAACATTGGGTTGTAGACATTGAGCAGCAAGATAATAAATTGTCACCACTCCAACTTCATTTCAAGTTTTCGCAGACACAGCTCCAACGCTAAGCCACAAACATAGCACCACCCAAAAAAGCATTCATCCTTTCTCCCCACAATTTGTACATCAATTTATTCACTTTGTTTCAGTGGCCCTAATTTGCTCCCAGATTTTCTAACCAAGTAGCCTTTGGATCACACTCAACTTCTCTCGCCCCTTTCCTTTTCAGCCTGTTTGGGAGGCTGAGGTGAGTGGATGGCCTGAGCCTGCGGGTTCGAGACCCGCCCGGGCAACTTGGCCAGACCTCATCTCTACAATAAATCAAAAATGAGCCGGGCGTGGTAGCGCACCCCTGTAGTTCCGGCTACTTGGAAGGCTGAGGCGGAAGGATCGCCGGAGCCCGGCTGCGGTGGCCGGGGAGCGGCCACTGCACTCCAGTCTGGGTGACAGAGTGAGACTCCAACTCAAAAAATAAATAAGCAACTGACAAACCTGCTGCCACTCTAACAAAATGCCTCTCCCCCACAACAATAGCGCAGACCTCTATTGTTATAGGCACGTTTCCCGGGGGGAATTCCACCACAGGCGTTCCTTGGGCCCCAGTGGAAGGGACTGCTCCAGCCCTTCACTGCCTCCTTTCCTGACTCCCAGGACCAGGAGGGAAGGAGGGAGGGAACCCATGGGCAAGTGCTTCCTACCAGCTCAGAGTGTCAGGAACCGGGGCTTTCCCACAGGGCCGGGCCAGGTTCTAGGCAGAGAAGCATCTGCATTACAAGGCGCAGCCTGGGCTGGAGCCTGTCGCCACCCTCCAAATCCCTTTGAAGCCAGGCAGAAGTCCTGCCAAGGCCAAGCCTGAGAGCTCCTCTGCTTACCCTGGGAGGGGCTGTTTCCTGCCTGCCTTTCACAGTCTCTCACAGAAGGGAGATACGGTCACAATCATGTTGCTGGATACCCACTGTAGACACCAAAACCTAAAAGTCAAAAGAAATAAGCTGTCTACTTGCCAATACATCAGACGGGCCGAGACCTATTCAGTCCTGAAAGATTATTCTACTAACTTAGAGACCTATTGTGGTGTGTGTGTGTGTGTGTGTGTGTGTGTGTGTGTGTGTACTGTTTAGAGACCCTTTTCCTTTAAAGTCATATTAAACATTCCTGGCTCCTTAAATGATGTCAGACCCATCCCCACCTTGACTGTCCTTCTGTGAACCTGGTCCAGATTGTTAATTTCTCTCAAACTGTAGCACCCAAGGGGGAATGGAGGATTCCCAGTGGAGGCTTCAAGGTGAGCTTTTTGTCTCCACATGGCAGTGTTTCCGTATATTGACCTGGTCTAAAATCTTTGCTTCTTTTTCACATGAATTGCTCCCAAGTCAAGTCTTCTGTTCCAGACTAAGGGAATTGGGTTTTGGAGGCTTTTGTTCGTGTTTCTGTTTTTTAGCAGAATTGGCAAACATTAAAACTAAAGAGTTCATAGATATTACTGGTACCTTTCAAGTTGTGGGCTACAGCTCATTCATGGGCTAAAATTAATTCAGCAGGTCACTGTTATGGACTGAATGTTCTGCTCTCTCCCCCTCAGAAGTCTCATGTTGAGGACCTAATCCCCTATGTGACTGTGTTAAGACTGTGTTAAGAGTTGGGGCCTTTGGGAAATGATTCAATCACGGGAGTGAAACCCTAATGAAAGAGACCCCTGAGAGCTCCCCTGCCCCTTCCAACAGGTAAGGACTTGGTAGGAACACACCATCTTTGAAGAAGGAAGTGAGTCCTCACCAGACACTGAATCTGCTGACTGTGGACTTTCCAGTCTCTAAAACTGTAAGAAATAAAGGTTTGTTGTTTAAGACGCCTACGTAGTCTATGGCATTTTTGTTACAGTAGCTGGAGTGGACTAAAGACAGTCACCCCCAACTCCTTCTTTAAATAAAACGAAAGAACATAGAGTAGAAAGCATCAGAGCGCCTTGCACGTATGAAAGACAAGGATTATTTCATGAAACTTTTGTTTCAGATTTATAATATACAAGGATGTGTCTATGTAGTATTATGTGTGTGTATGTGTGTGTGAAGACTATGACCATAATTAAGCTGTGATCAAATAAATTTAAAGTCACTGGTCTAGTCCAACCAGGAAACAGCATTCATTCTAATGAATAAACATTTGTTTGAAATTTACAGTAAAAAAAAAAAAAAAAACCCTGGCTTCCACTCTGGGTTCTGGCACTTAAGAACTGCATGACCCCAGGAAGTTATTTAGCTTTGTTGAAACTCAGTTCAGTTCCTGGTCAATAAGATGGGATAGCAACAATACTTTCCTCAAAGAGTTATTCAGGAGTCACACACTAACACTTTCTTTTACTGAACACATACCATGTGCCAGGAAACATGGGTTGTTCGCCTTTGCTATACTTCCGAACCTCAGCACAACCCTTTGTGTTGCCGTCCATCAGGTGAGAAAACTGAGACACTCTCGTCCAGATGTTTGCTGCTACCCATCCACTACACTGCCTCTAAGAACGCCATGTCTCTGCAAATGTGATAATATATTTGAAATACAGTTAGTCCAAGTACTTAGTACTGACACAGAGGAGCTTTTAAAATTTAGCACCGCTCCAAGGGCAGGCCCTCCACCAGATGGAGAGTTCAAGCCAGAATGCAGATTGATGCCCTGCTTCCTAGGAAAGTTTTTCGTGTTCGGCTGCACTAAATAATGCACTTTGTGATGAAGTTCATGACACTCTGGCCAGAGTTCCTTATCTTTTTTTTTTTTTTTGAGTTGGAGTCTCACTCTGTCGCCCAGATTGAAGTGCAGTGGCCGCTCCCAGCCACCGCAGCCTCGACCTGCTGGGCTCCGGCGATCCTTCCGCCTCAGTCTTCCAAGTTGCCTGAATTACAGGCATGCGCTACCATGCCCGGCTGATTTTTTGCTTCATTGTAGAGATGAGGTCTCGCTGCCCAGGTGGGTCTCGAACCCGCGGGCTCAGGCAAACCACTCACCTCAGCCTCCCAAAGGCGCAGGATTACAGGCTGAGCCACCGAGCCGGCTCAGAGCTCCTTCTCTTGTTGAGGCCGAGCAACAAGCAGCTTGCCAGCTGGCAGTCCACACAGCACACCCTGAGTGTGACATCCTCAGTCATCATGATTATTGTTAGTCTGGTCTGGGACACATATTCAGGTCTCCTCTTTCACCGCCAGAGCTCTTTTGACCACTCCATCAAAGATGCACGTGTGCGTTTTCTCCTGTTCACGTTCATCTGGTCAGTTTCAGCCCACCAAAAGCCTTCGGAATCTTCACACATCATCCAAACATGCCCAGTATTCTCACGGGCTGTGTCATCTGCACACCTGCTGAGCGTGTCTTTTCCTGGAAGACACCGCCGCAACGTTAATCCAGAGAGATCCAGGGTCGCGTCTGCTTTCCTCGTGACAATCCTGTGAATTCCGTCTGTGCCTGAGTCCCCCTCCTGACCGCTTCTCTTTCCCACGCACTCACAACACCAGACCTTCAGTTTCCAAAGGAGAAATGGAGAGAAAGCCCTAGGAAATGTGCTGCTTGGAAGGCTCCATCTTGTGGCACCCGCGCAAAGGTGCACCTCGATGACGACATGGAGTAGGCATTTAGGGAAGGAAAGGCAGGATCACAACAGGGATAGGAGAATCCGGACACAGCTCTCTTGAACCGCAAGGCAAATCCCTTTTTTTTCCCATAATGTTTCCAAGTAAATAATGCTGGCCTTATTCCTTTTGTTCACCACTGTGAATCCATAAACAAAACACGACGCCTGCTTGATGAATGACCCAGAAAAAAACAATGTAATGAGCTACAGGCCTAAAGAAAACTTTAAAACATATTTTCTGCACCATTCTTAATTTAAAATGAACATTCCCTTTTCTCCTGCTGATGATTTGGAAATTATCTTTAAGAAATCCTTCATTTTACACGGGCAGCTACAGAAAGGGAGGTAATGCCAGGCTGGCCAAACAGATTCCCCGTCATCTTAAAGGACCGACACTACCACTGACACCCTGGGCATTCTGGCCTGCCTCTCCCACACCCGGATATAACCTCTTTCAGGTGGGGTTGCATTGCCTTCCTCAGCTATGTAGATTTTTATTCCTTCTAGGATGCAAGACAGCTAGGACCGAGGAGACATTTCTAACGCACAACCGTGCACAAGTCATCGAGGTGAGTTTAAACAGTCATGACTTCATAATCTGAGCCGGAGGGCCGTGATCAGTGGAGTGTGCAGACATAGGGCTTGTCAGAATGAGGAAGAAAAGTGAGGGCTAAAAGATTCAAATAAGAAAAGTGAGGAGCTGTCATCATCCAGGATACCAAGATCAGGGGTACTACTGTGCTTTCTAAACCAAACTTAGAACTCAGGATCTGAAAGGGCATGTGTAAGAAAAACAGCATTGTCATTTATTCAGTCAACACATCTGCACTCATTCTGATATTCAGTAAGACCTGAATACTGCTTCGTAGAAAGACTGATATGCGCTCTCTGAAAGAAGAGCTGGCAAAGATAAGGTCCAGCAACACCTCCCTGAGGTCACTTCCCCTCAGGACCCAAACAGAAACCATTTTTCTGATCATCTTCTTTCCTATCCATTTATAAAGTCCAAAATGGTAGCAACGCAATCCTACAATGCCTCTGGAATTTTGATCTATGATTATAATTATTTCTTAACTTTGAAACGACCTTAGAGCTTAATTTTACAGATGAGAAAAAAATTGGCAGATAAAACAGAGCATCTTCGTGTAAAGCTTTTCTACTCCTTACAATGCTACGGCACACATCTCCAAGCTTATTTCTGAATGGGAATTGCTTTGAGGGCTAGAGAGATACAGTATGAAGTTCTTATAAACAACAGTCTTACAGATGAAAGGCCGCTTTCTCCCGTTGAGTCTGTTCTTTCTTGGAGGAAAATAGTTAAAGTAAAAAACAAAACACAGTGTGTTAGAAATTAACAAAATACCAAGAAATTCAATCTCTTATCAAGAAAGATGTTTTCGCTTAACCTTTATTTCACTTAGATAACTTAAGAATTATGATTGAAGAAAGTCTTCTTCTTTTTCTTTTTTTTTTAGTTAGAGTCTCACTCTTGTCACCCAGACTGGAGGGCAGTAGCGTGCTCACGGCCACCACAGCCTTCACCTGCTAGGCTTAGGCGATCCTTGAACCTCAGTCTTCCAAGTAGCTGGAACTACAGGCGCACACCACCACACCCAGCTAGTTTTTGTGATTTATTGTAGAGACGAAGTCTCACCAAGTTGTCTTGAAACCCCCAGCTCAGGCAATTCTCTCGCCTCGGTCTCCCAAAATGCTGGGATGACAGGCTGAGCCACTGTGCCCAGCCTGAAGGACGTCTTAAGTCTGTCCCCCATTTCTTCCTCCATTGGTCATATGCAACGAGGACATCACCGAGAGTCAGAAGTGCACCTGAAATCCTGCAAAGTCACTTTTTCAAGAAGCCCAGACAAACGGCAGAAGTTTGGGATACTTAACTCAGGATGATTGCTGGTGAACTTGACAAAGTGGCATTTTTTTCATACTTTGCTCCTAATGTGAGAAGCAAGCTAACTGTCTTCACGTAAGCAAGGGTAATGCTTAAGTGTCACAAATAAACTAAGGCTATAACATAAATTTCCTGGATATACAAGATGCCTTGCCTTCATTGTCATGTGGACAATAAAAGTCAGGTATAACCATCATCTTTACAATTCATAAAGTGGCAAAGAATGTAAATAAAATATCACTAAATTCCGTATTTTTAAATCAAATAACTTAGGAGGGTGAGAGTTCAAACTGACTTGACCAGCATCTCTTTTTCTTAAAGAAATTAGTGGGAGATGATCCGCACTTTGGTTTCCACCCGAATTCTAGTCACATGAAAGCTGCATTTAGTCTACTCCCGGCAATGTGACGGACTGAACCAATATCAGAGGGAGTGGATCAAAGGATGGAGAAGGGACCCTCCAGAAACAAGCTCAAATAATTGTAGGTCTTTTATTTTTATTTTTCTTGTTAACAGTGTACTTGGGTGGTGGAAATTCCCAGGGTCCAGAAATGAAGATAAGACTCGCAACAGTGAACTGGAGCTGTTGCCACAGAAATGCATGGGGATTCCGTATGTGGCCTGAAAACTGGGGTTTTAATATTCAGTGGAGAACAAGAAACGAAGGAATAAGGAGCTGGGACCGAGTCACTGCTTCATGCCCAGTTGTGTAGAAGGACTGGCCTGATTGAAAAGCAGACTAGAAAATTCTGTGCACGTGTCCAGGGAAGCAGGAAGAAAACTTTCAATCTATAGGTATTTTGTATAAAAAACAACTACTTACAAAGGGGGTCAGGCATGGTGGTTCATGCCTGTAATCCCAACATTTTAGGAAGTCCAGAGAGGATTGCTTGAGCCCAGAAGTTTGAGACCAGCCAAGGTAAAAAACAAAAATTTAAATAGGGCATGGTAGGGCACACCTGTAGTCTCAGTTGCTTGGGAGGGTAGGTGGAAGGGTCACCTGAGCCTAGGAGATTGAGGCTGTGGAAAGCCAGGATTATGCCACTGCACTCCAGCCTGGGTGACACAGTGAGACCATGACTCCCCAAAAAAAATTAAAATAAAAAAATTAAACAAACAACAACAAAATACTTGCCAGTGTGAGTTCTGCTACCTAGAGAGAGCAAGAACCAGCTACCTAGGCATCCGGCATCATGACTGAACCCCTTGGCGTCATGTGTCCAACATGAAAACACGTTCGGGAGGCAATCACAGCCCAGCGGTCCTTGTGACTGTCACCTCATCCTGCATGCCAGACACAGTAGTCCTGCTTGTCAAGGGGGCGTGAGACTCACTTGACTATCGCTGTCTCTCTGCACTTGATGGTGACTTCGGAAGTCACACGTGTAATTGGCACAAAGCATGTACTGTTCATCCCTCTGCAGTACCCAGAGGTGAAGAGTGGTGGGCGAGAGTCCTTGGATCCGAATTCTCTGGGCAGCTTCCTGAGCCTTCATGCAAAGCACTGAGACGTCTCTGCCTGCTCACAGAGGGATGCCTGTTGGACTCTGAAAGCCAGTCTGGCAATGCAGCGCCAGCCCTGCCTTTCAGCTGGCAGGGTCCCAGGTGCCTGGAAGGAGGGAAACGTACGTCCTTGGAAATAAAAACTGCCATTTGCTCAAAAAAAAAAAAAAGGAACCAACTACCTGAGAATTAAACATGAAGAGTAGTCCAGGACAGTGGAATTCTGAAATTGTGGCAGAAACTAACACAAAACTGCCCTATAGAAACCCGTGTGCAACCCATGGCATAAAGACGAGGGTAGAAACAATTATCTCAATTGACAATAAATCAAATTCAAAGTGACATAACCAAAACGACACGAGCAGGCATCATCTAAACTACATGAATAACAATCAACACAGGTAGAATTAGTGCTCAGGGATGAGAGGAAACAGAAAAATTTGAAAGATACCCCGAAGAAGATATGTTTAAACTTACTGTACAGACAAAAGAAAGAATATAAACATTAATAAAAGGCAGGAAGGGCCGGGCTCGGTGGCTCAGCCTGTAATCCCGCGCCTTTGGGAGGCTGAGGTGAGTGGATTACCTGAGCCCGTGGGTTCGAGACCCGCCTGGGCAGCGAGACCTCATCGCTACAATAAATTAAAAAAATTAGCCGGGCGTGGTAGCGATCGCCTGTAATTCTGGCTACTCGGAAGGCTGAGGCGGAAGGATCGCGGAGCCCAGCAGGTCGAGGTTGTGGTGACCGGGAGCGGCCACTGCACTCCAGTCTGGGTGACCGAGTGAGATTCCAACTCAAAAAAAAAAAAAAAAGGCAGGAAGGTATTTTTTCTTAATTTTTATTTTCCAGTGGTGTGATACATGTTAGGATTTGCTACATAACTAAATTGCATGCAGGTGAGGTTTCGGCTTCTAACAAGCCCTCTCTCCCCTTGGTAGTGGACGTGGCACCCAATCGGTGGTTGTGTGCGCCTTATCCCACTTCCCTCTCTTCTCCCACTAGTAGTGTCCAGCATCAGTTGTTCCCACCTTTGTGCTTGCATGCTCGATGTTTAGGGCCAGCTTACGAGCGAGAACATGCGGTATTTTTTGCATCTGTGATAGTTCACTTAGAATGATAGTCTTCAGCTGCATCCATGCTTCTGCAAAGGACATGATTTTGTTCTTCTTTATGGCTGCATAGAATCCCATCATGTATAGGTACCATATTTTCTTTATCCAATCCACTTACAAAGAGGATCTGGATTGGCTCCAGGATTTTGCTATTGTGAATAGTGCTGTAAGGAACATAACGTGTGCAGGTGTCTTTCTGGTAGAGTGATTATTTATGTTCCTCTGGATATATTTCTCAGAAGTGCAATTGCTGGATCACATGGTAGTCCAATTTTTAGTTATTTGAGAAAATGCCACACAGCTTTCCATAAAGGTTGAACTAGCTTACATTCTCACCAACAGTGTAGAAGCATTTTCTTTTCTCTGTAACTTTGCCAATACCTGTTATTTTTATTTTTATTTTTATTTTTTGTCTTTTTTAATGATAACCATCCTGGCCTGTGTGAGATGGTATCTCATTGTAGTTTTGATTTGCATTTCTCTGATGATTAATGAAGCTGAGCATTTTTTTTTCTTTTTTTTTCTTTTAAATGTTTATCTTAAAGATGTGAGGTACAATTCAGGGTTAGGTACAAAAATGGTCATAGTACAGGAAAAGTTTGAGCATTTTTTTTCATATGTTTATTGGCTGCTTGGATGTCTTCCTTTGAAAAATGTCTGTTCATGTCCTTTGCCTACTTTTTAATGGGATTGTTTGTTTTTTTCCTGTCAATTAGTTTGAGTTCCTTGTAAATCATGGATGTTGGGCCTTTGTCATGCAAATACTTTTTCCTATTTCATGGGTTGCCTCTTTACTCTCTTGATGGTTTCTTTTTTTTTTTTTGAGTTGGAGTCTCACTCTGTCGCCCAGACTGGAGTGCAGTGGCCGCTCCCGGTCACCGCAGCCTCAACCTGCTGGGCTCCGGCGATCCTTCCGTCTCAGCCTTCCGAGTAGCCGGAATTACAGGCATGTGCTACCACGCCCGACTGATTTTTTTGATTTATTGTAGAGATGAGGTCTCGCTGCCCAGACGGGTCTCGAACCCGCGGACTCAAGCAATCCACTCACCTCATCCTCCCAAAGGTGTGGGATTACAGGCTGAGCCACTGAGCCTGGCTGATGGTTTCTTTTACTATGTAAAAACTTTTAACTTGATAAGGTCCCACCTGTCAGTCATAGCTCTTGCTACGTTTGCTTTTAAGGACTTGGCCATGAATCCGTTCCCTACTTTAATGTCTAGGAGGGTGTTCTCTAAGCTTTTTTCTAAGATTCTTATAGTTCGGGGTTTCACATTTAAGTTCTGAGAGGATAGTATTTGAAAAATAAAGGATATTTGGAGAAAACAAAAGTAAAATGTAGGAATTTTAAAAAATAGATTCCTTGGATTTCCAGATTTGACATAGAGTAGAACATAAATAAAAATACCAGGAATAAAATAAGAGAACTTCATTTTGGGACTCACTGTTATCAAAAGAATAATAGGCAAAACTATCCACGAAAAAAGCCCTGGACCAGATGGTTTACCAGCAGAGTTCTACAGAAAATACAAGGAGGAGCTTATACCAATCCTATTGAGAGTATTCCAGACAATCGAGAAAGACAGAACTCTCCCCAAATCATTTTATGAAGCTAACATCACATTGATGCACAAATCGGGTAAAGATCCAATGCAGAGAATTACAGGTCAATATTCTTGATGAACATAGATGCAAAAATTCTCATAAGATTCTAGCAAACTGGATCCAACGACACATCTCAAAATCATCCACCATGACCCAGTAGGCTTCATCTCCAGGAAGCAAGGCTAGTTCAGTATTCAGAAGACCATAAATGTAATTAAATACATCAACAGATGTAAAAACAAGAATCGTATGATTATATCATTAGATGCTTTTGATAAAATCCTGCATCCCTTCTTGATAAAAAGCCCTTGAACACCTAGGCATAGATGAAACATACCTCAAAATAATAAGAGCCATCTTCAATATACCCATAACCAATATACTGCTAAATGGACAGAAATTTGAAGCATTTCCCCTGAAAATCGGAACAAAACAAGGCTGCCCACTTTCATCTCTCCTGTTCAGCATTGTATTGGAAGTCCTAGCTAGAACAATTAAACAAGAGAAGGCAATCAAGGGTATCCAGATAGGAAAAGAAGAAATTAAATTATCCCCCTTCACAGATGACATGATCCTATATCTTGAAAAACCAAGAGAATCAGTCAAAAATCTCCTTGCCTGTAATTCTGGCTACTAGGAAGTCTGAGGCAGAAGGATCGCCAGAGTCCAGCAGGCGAGGCTGCGGTGGCCGGGAGTGGCCACTGCACTCCAGTCTGGGCGACAGAGTGAGACTCCAACTCAAAAAAAAAAGAAAAGAAAACTACAAAACACTGCTCAAAGAAATCTAAGAAGACACAAACAAATGGAAAAATGTTCCATGCTCATAGATTGGAAGAATTAGCATTGTTAAGATGTCCATCCTACCCAAAGGCAATCTACAGATTTAACACAATACCTATTAAATTATCAACATCATTCTTCTCAGACCTGGAAATGACAATACAGAAATTCATATGGAAATATAAAAGACCACCAATAGCCAAAACAATCCTTAGCAAAAGAAACAAAGTGGAAGCCAGGCTTGGTGGCTCAGCCTGTAATCCCACGCCTTGGGAGGCTGAGGTTAGTGGATTTCCTGAGCCTGCGGGTTCGAGACCTGCCCAGGCAACTTGGGGAGACCTCATCTCTATAATAAATCAAAATATTAACTAGGCGTAGTAGCGCGCAACTGTAATTCCAGCTACTTGGAAGGCTGAGGCAGAAGGATCACCAGAGCCCCAGCAGGTCGAGGCCACAGTGGCCGGGAGCAGCCACTGCACTCCAGTCTGGGTGACAGAGTGAGACTCCAACTCAAAAACAAACAAACAAACAAAACAAACAAACAAACAAACAAACAAAGTGGGAGGTATCACACTTCCAGACTTCAAACTCTACTATAAAGCTACAACAATCAAAACAACTTGGTATTGGTACCAGAACAGGCATATAGACCAATGGAACAGGAACGAGATGCCAGAAGCAAAACCTCAATTCCTCAACCAACTCATCTTCAATAAAGCCTCCACCAATAACCAATGGGGAGAGGAGAACCTATTCAGTAAATGGTGCTGGGAAAACTGTCTGACAACATGCCGAAGACTGAAACAAAATCCCCAACAATCACCATACACAAAAATCAATTCTAAATGAACCAAAGACTTAAATGTAATACCACAAACTATAAGAATCCTAGAAGAAAATGTAGGAAACACCCTTACAGAAATTGGAATAGGCAACCAAGTCCTAATCAACTTTCCAAAAGCAAATGCCATAAAAGATAAGATAGACAAATGGTATCTCATCAAACTGAAAAGATTCTGCAAGGCAAAAGAAACCATCAAGAGAGTGGGGCCACAGCCCATGGAATGGAAAAAATATTTGCCAACTGTATATCTGACAATGGCTTAACATCTAGGATCTATAAGGAACTCAAACATGCTGAAAAGAAAAAAAGAAGCAACGCTATTAAAAAATGGGCAAAAGATATGAATAGTCACTTCTTGGAAGAATACATATGAGCAGCCAACAAATACATGAAAAAATGTTCTACCTCACTAATCATGAAAAAATGCAAATTAAAACCACACTGAGATACCACTTAACTCCAATCAGGATGGCCATCATCAATAACTCAAAAAACAACAGATGCTGGAGAGAATGTGTGGAAAAGGAAACACTTTTACATTTTTGGTGGAAATGTAAACTAGTACAACCTCTGGAGAAAACAGTCTGGCAATTTCTTAAAAAGTTGAAAATCAGCCTTCCATATGACCCAGCAATCCTCCTTCTGGTAATATACCCAGAGGAACTCAAATCACTCTATAATAAAGATACCTGCACACACATGTTACTGCAGCATTATTCACAATAGCAAAAACATGGAATGAACCATACTACCCATCAAAAGTGAACTGGATAAAGAAAATGCAGTACGTTTACATGATAGAATATTATGCAGTCATAAAGAAAAACAAAATTAGGAACTTCGCAGCAACCTGGATGGAATTAGAGTCTATAACATTCAGTGATCTATCACAGAAACAAAGATCTGAGTACCATATGTACTCACTCATAAGTGGACCTTGAACATTTATCATTACCATAAAAAGGGGATTGACAGTAGTGAGACACTGCTGGGGGTAGGGGCACACAACATCAATACTGTATGATGACCACATATGTATCTAACCCTCATTTGCACCCCACATTTTAAAAATAAAATAATTATTTTTAAAAAGACAAAAAGATAATAGGCAAATACAACAAACAGCTTTATATGCCCATAAACTCAACAACTAAGGTAAAATAAACCAATCTCTGAAACTGATAAACTATAAAAACTCACTGAAGAAGACATAGAGAATCTGAATAGTACAATATTTGTTTTAAAATTTGAATTCACAACAGCAAACCTTCCCACACAGAAAACTCCTGGCTTAAATGGTTGACCTGGTGAATTCTGTCACCATTTATGGAAGAAATAAGACCAGATCTACACAACCTCCTCCATAAAAGAATAGAAAACACTCTTCAAGTGATTTTATGAGGCCAGAATTCATCTAATATTAAAAATCAGATATGTTAAAAGAAAACTGCAAATCAATATCATTTGTAGGCAAAGATGTGAATTTCTTTAACAATATATCAGCAAATTGAGTTCAGCAATATATAAAAAGTATCATATATCCCAGCCAAGCAGAATTTATACTAGGAATGCAAAGCTGGTTCAACATTTGAAAATCAATTAATATAATTCATGATAGTAAGAGACTAAGAAAGAAAATCCTTATGATCAACTCAATAGATTCCCAAAACAGCATTTGACAAAATGTAATATCCGTTCATTTAAAAAAAAAAAAAACTCTAAGAAAACTAAGAATAGGCCGGACTTGGTGGCTCAGCCTGTAATCCCGTGCCTTGGGAGGCTGAGGTGAGTGGATTGCCTGAGCCCGTGGGTTTGAGACCCACCTGGGCAACTTGGCGAGACCTCATCTCCACAATAAATCCAAAAAAAAAAATTAGCCAGGCGTGGTAGCGTGCGCCTGTAGTTCCAGCTACTTGGAAGGCTGAAGCAGAAGGATCGCCGGAGCCCAGCAGTTCGAGGCTGCGGTGACCGGGAGCGGCCACTGCACTCCAGTCTGGGACAGAGTGAGACTCCAACTCAAAAAAAAAGAAAAGAAAACTAAGAATAGAAAGGAATTTCCTTAATCTTATGAAAAGCAAATACATAAAACATACAATTAACCTCAGTGGTAAAAGACAGAATGCTTTTTCCATGAGATGTGAACAAGGACAGAATATCATCTTTCAACACTCTTGCTCGATATCATACTGGAAATCTAGGCTTTTTCAATAAGGTAAGAAAAGGAAATAAAAGTCATACAAATAGAAAAGGAAGAAATAAAACTGTCCCGTTCTCAGATGACTTGATTATCTGTGAGAAAAATCCCAAAGAATCTATAAAAACATCTTTCAGAACCAAAAAGTGAGTTTAAAAAAGTCATAGGATACATGGTCAATATGTGAGTCACTTGCCTATATACATATATAGCAGTGAACAACTAGAATTTGAAATGTTAAAAACCATGCTATCAAATGTAATAGCATCCAAATTGAAATACTTAGGTATAAAACTAACAAAACATCTGCAGAGTCTCTATGCTGAAAAAGTGTGAAACAATAATAAAATGACTAAAGAATATTTAACTAAACAAGAAGATATGCTATGTTCATGGTTTAGGAGAGGTAATACACTTAAGGTATTCATTTTCTACAACTGATGTGTGTATAGATACAGTGCAATGCAAATCAAAATTCCAACAAGCATTTTTATAGATACAGTATAGACAAACTATGCTAAAATTTATATGAAAAGACAAAAGAACTAGAAAACCCAAAACAATTCTAAAAAAGAACAAAGTTGGAAAACTCACTCTCCCTAATGTCAAAACTTATTGTAGTGGGAGTGTGATTGGCAGTTGAGGGAAACTGCTAGGGGAGAGAGGGTTATACCTCATCAACAAGGGTACCTGCATAATCAGTGTTTGTCTTGTACCCCACATCTTTACAATAATAATAAAAGAAGTTATTGTAAAGCAACAGTTATCTAAACTATATGACGTTGGTGATAGGCCAGGTACATATGAAAACTAAAGAGAATAAAAAATCCCAGAAATAGATGCATTAAAATACAATCAATTGATTTTGGGCAAAGGTACCAAGGCAATTCAATGAAGACAGTATTATCTTTTCAACAAATGTTGCCTGAACAATTGAGTATTCATGTGCAAAATAACTAAATAAACAACCTTGACACATACCTCATACTTTATGCAAAAATTAACTCAAAATAAATTACTGAATTAATTATAAATCTAAAGTCTTAAAATTTCTAGAAGAAATGTAACCAATAATCTGTGTGACCTTGGGTTTGGTGATACATTTTTAGATGTGAAACTAAATGCGTATGCCATAAAAGAAAACTTAATAAACAGGACTTTTAAAAACAACTAGGCCAGGCTCAGTGGTTCAACCTGTGATCCCGCACTTTGGGAGGCCGAGGTGAGTGAACTGTCTGAGCCCATGGGTTTGAGACCCACCTGGGCAACTTGGCAAGACCTTATCTCTACAATAAATTTAAAAAATCAGCCGGGCGTGGCAGCGCACGCCTGTAATTCCGGCTACTCGGAAGGCTGAGGTGGAAGGATCGCCAGAGCCCAGCAGGTAGAGGCTGTGGTGGCCGGGAGTGGCCACTGCACTCCAGTCTGGACGACAGAGTGAGACTCCAACTCAAAAAATTTTAAAATAAAATAAAAAAAAAATAACTAAACACTTCTGCTCTGTAAAATACAATGTTAAGAGAATGAAAAGACAAGCCACTGACATGAAGAAAAATATTTGTATCACATATCTGATAAATGACTTGTATCCGAAATATATAAGCTTTAAGAACTCTTAAAACTCAGCAGTAAGAAACGATCTAACTTTAAAAATGAAGAAAACATCTAAAAAGATACTTTTCCAAAAATTATATATAGATGAAAGATAAACATATGAAAAAAATTCCAACATCAATAGTAATTAAGAAAGGTAAAATACAACCACAAAAACATGCCACCACATATCTTTAATAACTAAAATTTTAAAAATCTAACTTGCTAAGAGTAGTGAATGAGGGTGGAGAGCAAGAGAAATCCTCACTCGTTAGTAGGAATTCAAATAATACAGCATTTTTAGAAAACAGTTGAGCAATTTCCTTATAAAATTAAATATATGCTTTCCACATGACCCAGAAATACCACTTCTAGGTATTTATCCATGTGAACTAAAAACATATGCTCACCTAAGAATCTCTATACAAATATTTACAGCAGTTGTATTCATAATATTCCCAAATTGGAAGCAACCCAAATATGCTTCAGCGGGTGGCTGGATAAACAATCTTTGGTACATACACAAAGTAAAATACTATTCACCAATAAAAAAGAAAAAAAAATTTTTTTTTTGAGTTGGAGTCTCACTTTGTCTCCCAGACTGGAGTGCAGTGGCCGCTCCCAGCCATCGCAACCTCGACCTGCTGGGCTCCGACGATCCCTCCGCCTCAGCCTTCCAAGTAGCTGGAACTACAGGTGCGAGCTACCACACCCAGCTAGTTTTTTGATTTATTGTAGAGATGAGGTCTCACCAAGTTGCAGGTGGGTCTCGAACCCACAGACTCAGGCAATTCACTCACCTCAGCCTCCCAAGGTGTGGGATTACAGGCTGAGCCACCGAGCCCAGCTAAAAAAGAAGATATTATTGACTTATTTTAAAGCATGGGTAAATCTTAAGTGCATTTTTCTAAATGAAAGAAGCCAGACCCAAAAGACTTCATTCATATTGTAAGGTTTCATTTGTATGACATTCTGAAAAAGGCAAAACTGTCAGATGATGAACAAATCAGTGATTTCTAGGAGTTAGGGGTGGAAGGAATGATTGACTAAAAAGGGCCTTCATAAGGGAATATTAGGTGGAATCTGAACATAACTTTCTCAGAAAGTGACAGGTCAGGATGACAACACTCTTCTAAAGCGTTTGCTTCTTCCATTTAATAGGTTTGATCTAATCAAAGTACATATAAGTAGTTACATTCACAAATAGAAAAATATTTCTATTTCAAGTGCACAGAAGATATGAGGAAACTTATATGCACTTTAAGTAAAAAGAAATGCAGCAAATATTTTTTAAGAGTTCAATACCCTGCTAACAGCATTAGACAGATCATCAAGGAAAAAACTGAAAAGGAAATCTGGAACCTTAACTCAACACTCGACCAACTGGACATAATAGACATCTACAGACACTTCACCAAACAACCACAGAATATACAATCTTCTCATCAACACATTGAACATACTACAAGATCAACCACATTCTTTGGCATAGATCAAGCATGAACAAACTTCAAAATATTTAAATCATACCAAGGATCTTCTCAGATCACAGTGGAATAAAAATAAATATTACCATTAACAGGAAACCCCCAAACCATTCAAATACATAGAAATTAAACAACATGCTTCTAGATGACTTTTGGGTTAACACAGGAATAACCAAAACTTCTGGGATGTTATGAGAGTGGTGCTGAGAGAGAAGTTTATAACACTGCGCACACATATCAAGAAAATAGAGGGATCTCAGTCGGGCTCGGTGGCTCAGCCTGTAATCCTGTGCTTTCGGAGGCTGAGGGGAGTGGATTGCCTGAGCCCGCGGGTTCGAGACCTGCCTGGGCAACTTAGCGAGACCTCATCTCTACAATAAATAAATTTTTAAAATTAGCCAGGTATGGTAGCGCGCGCCTGTAGTTGCAGCTACTTGGAAGGCTGAGGCGGAAGGATCGCCAGAGCCCAGCAGGTCGAGGCTGCAGTGGCCGGGAGCGGCCACTGCACTCCAGTCTGGGCGACAGAGTGAGATTCCAACACAAAAAAAGAAAAGAAAATAGAGGGATCTCAAGTAAACAGCCTATATCACACCTAATGGAGCTGGAAAAGCAATAGCAATCTAATCCTATACATAGTAGAAACTTTTTTTCTTTTTTTTTCATAGAGAGAAAGAGAGAGAGACAGAGAGAGAGACAATGACAGAGAGAAAGAGAATGACAGAGAGAATGACAGAGAGAGAAAGAATGGCAGAGAGACAGAAAAAAATGACAGAGAGGGAAAGAATAACAGAGAGAGAGAGAAAATGACAGAGAGATAAACAGAGAGAAAGATTGACAGCGAGATAGACACAGAGAGAGAGAGAGAGAGAGACAGAGGGAAAAGTATAGAGAGAGAGAGAGACAGACATAGAGAGATAGAGAAAGAGAATGACAGAGAGAGAATGACAGAGAGAGCAAGAGAATGGCAGAGATACAGAGAGGGAATGACAGAATGAGAATGACACAGAGAGAATGACAGAGAGACAGATACAGAGAGACAGACACACAGAGAAAGACAGACACACACAGAGAGAATGACAAAGAGAGACAGAGAGAGACAGAGAAAGAGAGAGAGTGATTAGTAGAAAATTTAAATTATTAAAATGAAGTCACAGTTAATGAAATAGGATCCAAAGAATCATAGAAAGAATCAATGAGACAAAAAAGCTTGTTCTTTGGAAGGATAAATAAGATTGACAAACCCCTGACCGGGTTGACCAAGGAGAGTCCAAATAAACACAATTAGAAATGAAAGAGACAATGTCATAACTGACCCTGAAGAAATTCAAAAGACTACCAGAGGTTATATGCAAATAAACTAGAAAATCTAGAGTAAATGGAGAAATTCCTGGCATTACACAACCTCTCAAGAATGAAACTGGAAAAAATTGAAACTATAAACAGATCAATAACAATCCAAAAAATTGGTTCAGTTACAAGAAGTCTTACCACACACACAAAAAGCCCAGGGCCAGATGGGTTTTCAGTTAAATTCTACATGATATACAAGGAAGAGCTGATACAAAGCTTATTGAAAGTATTCCAGGACAGGCACAGAGGCTCAAGCCTGTAATTCCAGCACTTTGAGAGGCCTAGGTGAGGGGTTGCCTGAGCCCACAGGTTCAAGAACAGCCTGGAAAACTTGGTGAGATTTCATCTCTACAATAAATCAACAAATTAGCCAGGCATAGTAGCACACACTGTAGTTCCAGCTACTTGGAAGACTGAGGTGGAAGGATGGCCTGAGCCCAACAGGTCAACACTGGGGTGGCCATGAGCATACCACTGCACTCCAGCCGGGACAATGGAGTGAGACTCCAACTCAAAAAAAAAAAAAAAAGAAGAAAGAAAGAAAAGAAAAAGAAAATATTCCAGGCAATTGAGAAGGAAAAAATTCCCTCTAGATCTTTCTGTGAAGCCAGTGTCATTCAGATATTCAAAAATGGTGAAGACACAACCAAGAAAGAAAAATACAGGCCAATTTCTCTTATGAACATAGATGCAAAATTCTCAACAAGATTCTAGCAAACCACATCCAATAATACATTTCAAGGATCATCCATCGTGACTATTTGGGTTTTATTCCCAGGATGCAAAGCTGAATCAACATACGTATATCAATAAACATAATCCATCACATAAACAGTACAAAACCAAAACCACATGATTGTCTCATTAGATGCAGAAAAAGCATTTGAAATAATCCATCATCTCTCTTTAATAAATACCCTGGAACACCTAGGCATCAAAGGAACATCCTCAACCCTATGTCAATTCTGCAGCCAAAATCATACCTAATGGGCAGAAGCTGGAAACATTCCCCCTAAAAACTGGAACAAGACAAGGATACCCACTGTCACTTCTTCTAGTCGACATAGTACTAGAAATCCTTGCCAGATCAATCAGGAAGAAGAAAGAAACCAGGGAGGAAGTTAAGTTATCCCTCTTTGCAGATAATATGATTCTATACCTAGAAAATCCTAGAGGATGTGTCAAAAATCTCCTTGCACTGGTAACTGACTTTAGTAAAGTTCCAGGATCCAAATTCAATGCACAAAAAAGTTGCATTTTTAGACATCAGCAAACAAACAGGCTCTGATCCAAATAAAAAACAAAATCCCATCCACAATAGCCACACAAAAAATAAAATACCTCGGCATCCACCTAACCCAAAAAGAAAAGATCTTTACAATGAAAACTACAAAACACTGCTCAAAGAAATCAAAGGTGTCACAAACAAATGGAAAAACATACCATGCTCATGGATTGGAAGAGTCAGTATTGTCAAGAGGTCCTTTCTACTCAAGGTAATCTACAGATTCAAAGCAATTCCTACTAAATTGCCAGAATCATTCTTCACCTAGAAAAGGCAATACAGAAATTCAAATAAAAACAAAAAAGAGCCCAAATAGCTAAAGCAATCCTCAGCAAAAGGAGCAAAGCTGGAGGCACCACACTTCCAGATTTTAAGCTTTGCTATAAGGCTACAGTAACCAAGGTAACACGGTACTGGTAAAGGGACAGACACACAGGGCAATGGAACAAGAGAGAAAATCCAGAAATAAAACCATGAACCTTCCACCAACTCGTCTTTGACAAAGCTGACAAAACAATCATTGAGGAAAGGAAACCATATTTGCAAACTGTGCTGGAAAAACTGGCTGACCACATGCAGAAGATGAAACGAGACCCCTACCTATCATCATATACAGAAATTAATTCAAAATGTATCAAGGACTTAAGTGCGAAACCCCAAACTATAAGAATCTTAGAAGAAAATTTAGGGAGCATTCTCCTGCACATTGGAGTAGACAATGAATTCATGGTCAAGTCCTCAAAAGCAAATCCAGCAAAAGCTAAGATTGAGAGGCGGGACCTTAGAAAACTAAAAAGTTTTTGCACAGCAAAAGAAACCATTAAGAGTGTAAGGTGACAACTCATGGAATGGGAAAAAAATATTTGTAAGCTATGCATCCGACAAAGGTCTAATATCCAGGATAGCATCTACAAGGAATTCAAATGAATTGACAGGAAAAATAACCCCAGTAAGAAGTGGGCAACAGACATGAACAAACACTTCTCAAAGGAAGACATTCAAGCAGCCAACAACATGAAAAAATGTTCAACTTCACTAATCATCAAAGAAATGCAAATCAAAACTATGAGATATCACCTAACATCAATAGGGATGTCTTTCATTAAAAGTTGAAAAACCACAGATGTTGACGAGGCTGCAGAGAAAAGGAAACACCTCTACGCTATCAGTGGAAGGGTAAGCTAGTTCAGCCTTTGTGGAAAGCAGTGTGGCATTTTCTCAAAGAACTAAAAATTGAGCTACCATACGGTCCAGCAATCTCACTTCTAGGAATATACCCAGAGGAATGTAAATCGCTCTACCAAAAAGATACCTGTGCACATATGTTCATTGCAGCACTATTCACAATATCAAAAAAATGAAACTAACTCAGATGCCCATAAAAAAAATCAAAGACCGATCAAAGAATATGTGGTACATACACACAATGGAACATTACACAACCATAAAGAAAAAAATTATGACCTTTGCAGCAACGCGGATGCAACTGGAGACCATCATACTAAGTAAACTATCACAGAAACAAGATTGTTCTCTCACTCATAAGTAGGCCCTGATCACTGGTCACATGAGCACAAAGGTGGGAACAACAGATGCTAGACACTGATTAAAGAGGGAGGGCAGAGGGAGGGATAATGAGCACATAACCACCCGTTGGGTACCAGGTCCACTGTTAGGGGAAGAGAGCCCAAACCTTAAAGGTGTTCAATTTACTTCTGTAGGTAATCTTCGCATGAGCCCCATAACTCAAATAACATAAAATAAAAATTATATGTTGACCACATTATCTGATCAAAATGCAATAAAATTCAAAATCAGTGACAAAAAGATTGCCAATAACTGCCCAAACACATACACATATACTTTTGAAAATACAAAAATTATACAGCACAATTTTTTTTAGTGGGCGACTCACTTTGTCACCCAGGCTAGAGTGCAGTGGTATATTCACGGCTACAACAGCCTAGATCTACTGGACTCAGGTGACCCTTCCACCTCAGCCTTCAAAGTAGCTGGAACCACGCTTGGGTAATTTTTTGATGTATTGTAGAGACAAGGTCTTGCCTAGCTGCCTTTGTTGGTCTCAAACCTCTGGACTCAGGCAATCCTCTCCCATCCGCCTCCTAAAGTGTTGGGATTACAGGTATGAGTCACAAACTATAAAACACACTTCTGGATAATTTATGGATCAAAGGAAAAATCATCAGAAAAATCATTAAATATTTAGAGTTATGCAAAGATGAACGATATGCACAAGGGATGATGGGAAATAAGGGGAAAAGGATAAGAAATGTAGAAGATACGTTCAGGAGATCTAACGTCTGATAATAGTTTTTCCATAAACACCTAAACAAGAAAAATAAAAATGAGGGTATTATCATAGAAGTAATTATAGAAAGTTCCCTTCTACTGAACAATACGAGTTTCCAAATTGAATGGGTTTAGTAAGTTCCCAAGACAATAATAGGAAAAAAAAACTATAGTGCATTATAGTGACTATCCAGAATAATAGAAACAAATAAAAATTCCTAAATATTTTAGGCATTTCAAAGAATTACATAAAATAATCTGAAATAGAATGCACCCATCCTCAGGAAGTTACTGAAGAATGTGTTTCACCAAAATAACAACATTAACAAAGGTGAAAATCCAGACTCCAGGAAACCACTGACTTGAACACTGGAAAAAGGCAAATGGACTCCCCAGCATGACAGTGAAGAGAAATCCCAGGACAGTCACTGCACGGTAAGCATAGAGAGGAAGAAGTCCAGATTGGAAGAAGCAGAGGATTCTCGGATTCTGGGAGAAATAGAGAAAAACAATCAAATACATGTACGACCACAGTGAGAGGGATTTAAACTTCCAGAGGAGGCCTTGAGAATGCAAGAGTGATAAAATAGAAAACTAGTTTGAGGACAGGGGTTCGCGACCAGCCTGGGCAACATAGCAAGACTTCATCTCTACAAAAAATAGAAAAATTAGCTGGCTGTGGTTCCTTGCCTGTAGTCCTAGCTACTCGGGAGACTGAGGCAGGAGGACCACTGGAATCCAGGAGTTTCAAGCTGTAGTGAGCTGTGGTTGTGCCACCGCACTCCAGGCTGAGCAACACAGTGAGATTCTGTCTCAAGGGATAAAGAAAATGAAAATAGAAAACTTTAAAAAAAGAGTAAAAAGTCTGTTATTAACTTTAGGAAGGAAAAAGATTGCAAAGCAGGACATGAAATCACAGTATACTAAATAGCCTCTCTGTGAATAATACTTATATATCCATGTAATCATGCAAACTCTGAACATTGATTTAATACAAAATGGAGACGATTAGCTCTATTAAGAGGAGGGAGGGCCGGGCGTGGTGGCTTAAGTCTGTAATTCGAGCACTTTGGGAGGCCAAGGCGAGAGGACTGCCTGAGCCCATGGGTTCGCGACCAGCCTGACCCACATGGTGAGACATCATCTCTACAATAAAATTAAAAGACTAGCCGGGCATGGTAGCGCACACCTGTAGTTCCAGCTACCTGTAAGGCTGAGGCAGAAGGATCACCAGATCCCAGCAGGTCAACGCTGGGGTGGCTGTGAGCGTGCCGCTACTCTCCAGTTTGGTCGATGGAGTGAGACAACGGCTCAAAAAATAAAATAAAGTAGAAGAGGGAGAAGGGGAAGACGACAAGAGGCAAATCTTCCATATTAAGAAGGGTGGCTCAGCCTGTCATCCCGTGCCTTTGGGAGGCTGAGGTGAGTGGATTGCCTGAGCCCGCGGGTTCGAGACCCACCTGGGCAGGCGAGACCTCATCTCTACAATAAATCAAAAAATCAGCCGGGCGTGGTAGTGCATGCCTGTAATTCCGGCTACTCGGAAGGCTGAGGCGGAAGGATCGCCAGAGCCCAGGAGTTCGAGGCTGCGGTGGCCGGGAGCGGCCACTGCACTCCTGTCTGGGCCACAGAGTGAGACTCCAACTCAAAAAATAATAATAATAATGTCAGTAGATAATAGTTCTTAGTAGATGAGTTAAATGTAAATGAAATGAAAATATGTAGTGTTAATTAGAAATAAAATAATAGACATCAAAAAACACATCCAAGCAAGTTTTTTTTTTAAATAGTTGTCTTTATGAAATAAAAATTAGAAATGAGGATGTTAGGAAGGAACCTGCTTCTTTTACCCTAATCCTGGGTGACTCTTTAAGCTAAATACATGTAGTATTCTGTGGAATGCCACCAAATCAATATTTAAGGAGAATGTCTGTGTAAGTGTATATTTTAGGAAGAAATGAAAATTAATGAGCTAAGCATACAACTGGCATTTAGTAAAAGAATGCAGTTAACTCAAAGAACATAAAAGGAAATAAATGATGAAATAAGAAGAAATTGAAGAAATAAAGGAGAAATAAACAAAAGCTGAGTCATTGATATATACTGATGACATCAATTTTATTCTTTCTATGAAAAAGTAGGTCATAAGAGATAAAGTAAAACTTTAAGACATCATAACAAGATACTATGAACAACTTTATGCCCATACATTTGACAATTTAAAAGTGCTGGAAGCCATAAAAAAGAACAAAATCATGAACTTCGCAGCAACCTGAATGGAACTAGAGTTTTATAATACTGAATGATCTCTCACAGAAACAAAGATCTGAGTATCACATGTTCTCACTCATAAGTGGACCTTGAACAACTACCGTCATACTATAAGAACAGGATTGACAGTGGTGTGGGTGGGCAGGGAGGGGAAGGGAGGTGGGATTAACGGTAGTCAATATCTGTCTGGGGATGGGGGGACACCCCTTATCCACAAGGGTGCCTGAACAATACATATTTGTATACCTAACCCTTAATGGCACCCCGCAATTTTAAAATAAAAAATGTTTAAAATAAAAAAATAAATAAATAAATAAATAAAAGTGCTGGAAAACACAAATTACCAAAACTTGCCCAAAGAGAAATTTTAAATTGTGGATCGACATAAAATATTAAAGAAATTGAACCAGTCATAAATATCAGAACATCTTCAGGCCTAAACAATTATAAAGGTAACTTTTACCAAAACTTTAAGCAACAGCTCGATCCTGTTTTTACATTAACCCACTTAGAAGAATAGAAAGAGAAAGAAAACTAAACAGCTCATTTTATGAAACTTGTAAAACCTTGATACCAAACAGATGGAGAGGTATGAGAAAGGAAGTCTGGCAGCCAATATCATTCTGATGTAGCAGGACGAGTAGTAGTCGTGATTGATAAGATTTATTGAGTTCTTCACACACAGGCATGGCTCTAAGTGTTTTAATGTACGAACTTATTTCGTCATCAAAACAGCCTCATCAAGAAGGTACTATTATTAGCTCTACTTAAAAATCAGGATATTAAGTCACAGGTAGTTGAATAATTTGTCCAGGACATGAACCTAAGCAGTCCTCTAGTGTTCTGTAATAATCAGGCCTACTGCAGACTATGAATCGAGAAAATACCTGGTTCCAATAGGTCATCTGAGAACACAGAGCTGATACCGTGCAAACGCACAGCTGCATCAAGATAAAATACTGTCCAACACAACAAACAAGAAAAAGAAATAGTACTTCAAATGCTAAAGAAGAAGGAAAAAATTATTTTTATTCAGAGATGATGTACTAGAAATCCAAGATAATCTATAGACAAACTATTAGAACTAAAAAATTCTTTATAGGCCAGCCACAGTGGGCCTGTAATCCCAGTAATTTGGGAGGTCAAGGTGAGGTCATTGCCTGAGTCCGCGGGTTCGAGAGCAGCCTGGGCAACTTGGTGAGACCTCGTGTCTACGATAAATCAAAAAATTAGTCAAGCATGGTAGCGCGCACCTGTGGTTCTGGCTACTTGGAAGACTGAGGCAGAACGATCATCTGAGCCCAGTAGGTCAATGCTGGGGTGGCCATGAGCATGCCACCACTCCAGCCTGGGTGACAGAGTGAGATTCCAACTCAAAAGTAAATAGATACATTCTTTATAAGTTCTTATTTTAAGCAAGAGTTCTGGATAAAAATTAATGATTTACTATATGCCTATAAAAATCTACTAGGTATAACACCTTTATAAAATTCCATTTAAAGTACAGCCAAAACTACAAAATATCTAGAAATAAATTTAACAAAGGATGTATAAGATCTACATTGAGAGAAAATATAATTAATATTTGAAGGGTATTATACAAGATTTAAATAAAGGAGGAAAATATTGTTTATAGATGGAAAAACTCACTATCACATAACCATGATAATTTCTCCCCCCAAAATCTGTAAATCTAACGCTATTCTAATCATGAAATTAGCCACATTGTTTTCAAAGACATTGACAAGTCTTATAACTCATGTGGGAAAGTAAGATGCAAGTTTGAGGAAAAGAAAGGTGGGAAGTGCTGGGCTAGGTGGCTCAGCCTGCAATCCCGTGCCTTTGGGAGGCTGAGGTGAGTGGATTGCCTGAACCCGCGGGTTCGAGACCCGCCTGGGCAGCAAGACCTCATCTCTACAATAAATCAAAAAATCAGCTGGGCGTGGTAGCGCATGCCTGTAATTCCGGCTAACCGGAAGGCTGAGGGGGAAGGATCGCCGGAGCCCAGCAGGTCGAGACTGCGGTGGCCGCTCCGGCAGCTGCACTCCAGTCTGGGCGACAGAGTGAGATCCCAACTCAAAAAGAAAGGTGGGAAAAGAGAGGAGAAGCACTCCCTATCAAATATTAAAACGTCACAAAACTATCATAATTTTTTAAGTATAAAATTTCTGAAAGAATACACAACTAAACTTGTATACACAAATCTGCATCCTACATGTTCTCATTCATAAACGGGCTCTAAACATTGAGCACGCTGGCAGAAACAACTGACGCCGGGCACTGCTAATGGAAGAGGGAGGAGAGATACAGATCACACAACCACCCACTGGGGACCATGTCCACTATGAGGGAAAGAGAGGGCTCCCAAGAAGCCCAGACCTCACCTGCACGCAATTTACTGATGTAATAAATCCTCACTTGTGCTCCAACACTGTAAAATAAAAACAAAATGTAAAAAATAAAATAAAATACTGTCTTGCCTTTCATTGTTTATATTTAACTCTTAAAAAATCTACGTGAGTAAAGCAACAGTGTAACACTGTTAGAAGAAAACATATGAGAATATTTCCCTGGCACCAGGATAGGAAAAGATGCCTAAAACAAGATGAAATTCATAAACCATATAGGAAAAAATTAGTAAAATTGAGCAATGATTCAGCATTCACTAATTCAGTGTTCTTGGTGACTTCATAAAATGTAACTACTGTCACTAGGAAGATCTACAAATGAAAAGGAAAAGACAACCTAACAGAAAAATGGCAAAGGATACACACAAGCAAGACACAGGAGAAGAAATCTGATGGGCCAATAAATATGAAAAGTTGTTCAGCTTATTTGTTCATTGGAAAATGAGAACTAAAACCACAGAATGTCTTTTTACACTTATCAAATTAGCAAAGACACAATTCTAAATGTTGATAAGGAGACAGCAAAAGCAACACACACACATGCATTGTTGTTTAAATTTTAACTGACTAATTTGAATAGCAATTTGGCATGACCAATATGGTTAAAAAGGCACAATTCCTGTGACCCAGAAAATCCACTTCTAGATAACATCTTAGAGAGCCAATTGAAAGATGTATAAAATAATCACTGGTATTCAAAAATACAATAAAATTGCCTAAATATGCAGTAACATGACAATGAGAAAGTAAATTTTAAGTTCTATATTGGTAAAAATCAATAAACTAGATATACAGATGTCAACATGTATCTAACAGGAGCTATACTGCAAAATCGAAAACATTTTGCAAACTAAGAACAAGTAATAGAAGAATATATAATAGTAGCTACATAAATTTTAAAGCATGTACATAATATTGTTTATGAATACACAAAAATCTGTACAAGAATGTCGCGATGGTGTACATTACTTTGAAAAGGAAAGAAATAGAACTGGAGAATGAGCAATAATTATAAATAATATTAATACTAAAAACTTTACCGATTGTATAAACATATTCACTTAGTCCTCAAAATAGCCCTATGAAGTAGGTACCACAATTGAAACTTTTCAGATGAGAAAACTGAGATACAATTAAGTAGCATAACAGGAAATCCTCCTAATTGTAATATTAAGAAAGAACAATATAAACATCAGTGTCTTCCTCTGGTTTAGAGTCTGTAAAATTTAAATTCTCAACAGGTGAGGACTGGGCCTACGTGTCCTTTGCTTCTCTTAAGGAGAAACCATAAGATGCCACAGTTGGGCACACAGACTGCCAGACCCAATGAGCCCCACTTTGATTTTGCTTAATTTAAAATAATGTGAAAAAATATTAATGAGACTTCATTGTGTACTCTTTCATACCTTCCAAAATTGGAACAGCGGAGCTAACCTAGCATAACTGGTCAAGGCATCCTCTCTCCTTATTCCAAGTATTGCTTTTTTATTTCCAATTTTTTATTTTCTCAACATTTTTGGTTTTTAATATATCAATGTGACTTTATTAAATTCAGACTGGCAAAGGCAGCATAATTTGAGCAGTTAATTCTTTTTTGGCTTTTGTGTGTGTGTGTTTTAGGCGAGATGTCTCTATCACCCAGGCTGGAGTAGTGACACCATCACAGCTCCCCGCAGCCTCGACCTCTGGGCCGAAAGGATTCAGCCTCCCATGTACCAGCACGCCCAATCAATTTTTTATTTTTGGTAGAGATGGGTTCTCACTGGTTGCTCAGGCTGGTCTCGGATTCCCGGGCTCAAGTTATCCTCCCACTTCAGCCTCTCAAAGTGCTGGGATGCCAGGCGAAAACCACCATGTCTGGCCTTGGTAGCTAATTGTTACAGAATTTAATTTATATGGGATCAGAAACCCAGAACTAGAAGAGACTAGAAATTAGTTCTGCCCCCTTATTTTGCAAAGTGGCTTACACAATATCATATACGGATCTAAACTAGTATCCTCTCCATTCCCCCAAGAAATATTAACTCTAGGAAAAACCAAAACAAATCTTAGAACATTCAGAGCTTCTAGCAGTAAAACCTTTTCAGAAAATTTGTGTCCATTTTGATTTCCTCAAACCCCCTTCATGTGGACATCCCTGAATAAAGAAAAACAACAACCGGGTGCCCACCGGGGAACCAGACTCTAGACTCAGACAGAGGCTGAGGCCTCCACTGGGTAGATTATTTGTTGACCATACCGTGAAATTACAAGCAGAAAACTCTCCCTGCCTATAAATAGTAATTGAAATCAAGAATGATTTATTCCATTTTCCTTCTTTTTCAAAGAAAGCATGTTAACTTTATTATCATTATTAATAGACACCTTTTTTTAAAAGTTTTGAAGATGAATCTCCTCTGTTTCTGGAACATTTTCTTACTTACCACGACACGTTCTTCACTGACTAATCCTTACAAATAAACAAAGCTCTACAACTCAAATCCCACAAAAACGGAGGAAAAAAATACCACTTTAGATATATTTATGACTTTTAACATATTTTTAGCTGACTTAGCAATGGGATTCCAATGTTGCACCTCAGAGAGTTTGACAGCACATGTGATTTATTTAAAAACCCAATAAGCTACAGATATTTTCTTTAAACACTTCAAATATGTCCATAAACAATCATGAACAGCGCATTGGCTCTCGTGAAAATCTCATTCTAAAATCCATTAAAATTGTTTCCTAAAATGGACAGTAGTCAGGACTAAAATTCTAATTACTAAACATAAATAATAGCACCTCCATTTAATAATTTCTTAATAAATTACATTTTAAAAATTACTAACACTATAATGCAGAAGGTATTTACATGTTTGTACTGAAATAAAAATTTGAAAATAAGTGGATCTTAAGAACAGAGAAATAAGTTTCAAAATCTAGTTTATAAAGATCTGCAAAGGCATATAGAATGGTGTAGTGGATATTGAAGACTCAGTAGGAATAGGAAGGAGGAGAGAGATTAAAATCACCCATCAGGTGCAATGTGCAGAGATGAAAGGGGGGCACTCTTGTAGCTCAGACGACTTCACCTCTGTACAATTCACTCATGTAGCCCTCTAAAGCTATTTAAATAAAAAAATAGCATAAAATCTAGTTCAGTTAAATTGTAAGAAAAAACTGTGAACTCTGATTTCAATTCTAATATTTTACACTTAATACAAAAAGGGTCACTATTATTTTACAAGCCTGGGTAGCTCATAAAATGAAAACAAAATGGGGAGAGAGAGGGTTTTTTTTTCTCCCTTTTGTTTGTTGCTTTCAGCTCAAACCTCTCATAAAAATACACATCCCCAGTCCTATCAGATGTTAACATTGTGTCATGAAGAAACCAGGAGCCATCAGATAGGAGGAATGTTATCTTCCATCTACCAAACAATCCACCTGCTTCTGTACTGATACTGTGTGAAACCAGCCCAACTTCCTTATAAAATTAACGCTTAGAGTTGTTGTTTGTTTGTTTTATTTTGTTTCTTGTTTTTTGTTTTTAATAAACATAGAAATTGGCCTTCCTGGCCTTAAAGCTTGAAACTAACATTTGTTTTATCTGAGTTCCCTTCTCAGGAAACTGACCCTAATACCTACAGTGTCAAAAAACTGGGTTGGGCTCGGTGGCTCAGCCAGTAATCCCAGCACTTTGGGAGACCGAAGAGAGTAGATTGCCTGAATTCACAGGTTTGAGACAAGCCTGGGCAACTTGGCAAGACCTCATCTCTACAATAAATCAAAAATTAGCTGGACAGGTAGCGCGTGCCTGTGGTTCTGGCTACTTGGAAGGCTGAGCAGAAGGATCACTGGAGCCCAGCAGATCGACGCTGGGGTGGCCATGAGTGGGCCACTGCACTCCAGCCTGAGCAACGGAGTGAGACTCCAACTCAAATAAAATAAATAAAAACAACTCCTCCCTTTCTCTCCACATTCAACTTCAGCTATCACCCCATACGCACGTGCACATGGGTGAGAAGGAATTGGCAAGGACCATCTTTGAGAACTGTCTACCATAATGGCTACTTCACAATCCATACTTTACTGACTTTACAGGAGCAAAGACACAGCAACCAGGCCCTCCTTCCTGCAAGACCTCTCTCTTTGGCGTTCCTTGACACTTCACTTGCATTACCACCCCATGTTTAGTCCCTCCATCATAGTCAGTTTTATTGCACTTCTTTTAAGATGTCCCACATTCCCCTTGGAAGCCATCTTCTTCTTTTGGCCTCTGAACACTCTCTAAGTGACCACCCAACTCTTGCCCCAGAGCTTTCTTTTGTTTGTTTGTTTGTTTTGGTTTTTTTTTTTTTTGAGTTGGAGTCTCACTCTGTCACCCAGACTGGAGTGCAGTGGCCGCTCCCGGCCACTGCAGCCTTGACCTGCTGGGCTCCGGCGACCCTTCCGCCTCTGCCTTCCGAGTAGCTGGAATTACAGGCATTCACTACCACGCCCGGCTGATTTTTTGATTTATTGTAGAGATGAGGTCTCGCTGCCCAGGCGGGTCTCGAACCCACGGGCTCAGGCAATCCACTCACCTCAGCCTCCCAAAGGCACGGGATTACAGGCTGAGCCACAGAGCCCGGCTTACCCCACAGCTTTCAATTCCTGCTATGAACCAACAACCACTAAATCTGGATATCCAGTTCAAACCCCCCTCTGCTAATGAATGAATGTGCGTGTCAAACTGCCTGCTGGAATCTCCAGAAGGTTTCCCAATGGGTATTTCCAGCCCAGCTTGACCTCTTTTCATGCAGGTCTTTTTTGTCAAATATCATCTTTAGCTCCTCTCTGAGCATTAAATGAACAACAGCACTTCGACACCATGACTCTCTATCCCACAAACTTTTTTTCTTAGCACTTCTTTTTGTCAAAGGATAGACTATGAATTTATTTCACTATTTTATCACCTGTGTCTTTCTTTTTTTTTTTTTTTTTTTGAGTTGGAGGTCTCACTCTGTCACCCAGGCTGGAGTGCAGTGGCTGCTCCCGGCCACCACAGCCTCGACCTGCTGGGCTCCAGCGATCCTTCCGCCTCGGCCTTCCATGTAGCTGGAACAACAGGCGTGCGCTAATTTTTGATTTATTGTAGAGATGAGGTCTCGTCTGCCCAGGCGGGTCTCGAACCCGCGGGCTCAGGCAGTCCACTCACCTCGGCCTCCCAAAGGCGCGGGATGACAGGCTGAGCCACCGCGCCCGGCTCACCTGTGTCTTTCAACTTGATCTGCTCTGCTGGTTATGTATCCCCAGCAACTAGAACACTGATAAACGCATTGGCAGGCTCCTTATCTGCTGCTTCTTTTGTAAGTTTACACAGTCTTCCAAGGATCTGGAAAAGGCTACATCTGATATTCTCCCCACCCTTAACATGCAGGTAAAATTGATGAATTTTCAGTGCTTTGAATACTGCTACTACCCCCACCCCCACCCCCACAGAGTCCTTAGGTTCAGGGGTACAAATGTAGTATAGCTCCCCCAAAACCCACCTGCTGAAACTCTGCTGAGGATCACTGAGGAGGAAAAGTGGTTTTCTGACGCCTTTTCTGTATAAGCCCAGCTCTTATACTAACACTTCTGTTATTAACATCATCCAAAGCAGCCATAATTTTTCTCTGAAAATAATTTATCTCTCAATGTAATGGCAGTGTTAAGGCACACAAATCAAAAGCCAAGATCTTTCCTGCAGTCCACTTCTCTGTTGATTTTTGTATTTAAAAATTTATGATATTTTAAACTCAGAAAGCAACAAATGTATCTAGATATAGAACTTCGAAGACAAAGCCCTGAGAGGCCCAACATTTAGAAGTGTGGTGATACATGTTTGTTGCAGCTCTAGTCACAATAGCAAAAACATGGAACCAACCACCAACCCACTGAAGCTGGACTGGATAAAAAATGTGGTACATATACACAACGGAATATTACGCAGCCATAAAGAAGGACAAACATGCGGACTTTGCAGCAACTTGGATGGATTTGGAGTCGATCCTACTCAGTGATCTATCACAGAAACAAAGAACAGAGTACCACATGTTCTCTCTCATCAGTGGACCTTGAACAATTATCATAATACTATAAGAAAGGGATTGGCAATAGTGGGAAACTGCCGGGGAGGCGGGGTGGGATTGGCAGTTGAGGGAAACTACCAGGGTAGGGAGGGGCACACCTCATCCATAAGGGTACCTGCATCATGAACATTTGCATACTTAACTCTGAATTGTACTCCACATCTTTAAAATAATAAATAAATAAATAAAAAGAAGTGCAGCGATAGCAAAGCAACTGAGAAAGAGCAAGAGAGGAGGTACCAGAAATCACAGAGTATTTCAAGGAGGAAGTGATCGACTGAGCCAAGAAGCTGATGCTGTTGTGAACGAAGGAAGGCGTGCCAGGAAGGCCACTGGTCTGGAACAATCACTCCAGTGGAGAAGAGAGGACCAAATCGGTCAGCAATGGTTTTGTGCACAATAGCCAGCAGTTCCAGGTGGACCACTCACAAGAGTTTGTGCCAAGGACTTTGCACGAGAGTCCTGGCTTCCGTCCCCATAGGCTACTGGGTCTCAGAATAAATCACTTTGACCACTGCTCTTGGGTTTTAATTGCAGATTGATGAGTGTAGCAATATGCACCTGCCCATCCCACAGAGTTCAAGGGTACAATAGACTGGGTTTCCCCAAAATCCATATGCTGAAACCCTAATCCCCATGGGATGATGTTTAAGGTGGGGCTTTTGAGAGGTGATTAAGTCATGAGGGTGAGACATTCGTGAGAGGGATTAGTGCCCTTATGAGAACAGACCAGAGAGCTTGCTAGCTTTCGTTCTATCGTGTGAGGATTCAAGAAGTCAGCAGTCTGCAACCTGGAAGGGAGCCCTCCCCAGAACTCTCCCTGCCAGCACCATGATCCTGGACTTCTAGCTTCCAGAGCTGCGAGAAATAAATTTCTGTTGTATATAAGCCATTCTGTTATAGCAGCCTGAACTGACAAAAACAAAGGATGGGAATATATGCAAGAGCGCTTTCAGATTAGTAAAGGTCCATGTACATGTTGGTTCTTATTTCAGACACTTCTAGGAGCCAAACAACCATATCATGGGCTCAAACTCAAGAATTAAGGACACTTTCCTGAAGACTGGATGAGAATCCAGGCTCTCATGTTCTCCAGCTTTTGAAACCAGGACAAATTATTTAACTTCTCCGTCCTGTTTTACCCAGTATAAAGAAGTTTATTTTTCCTATATTTTATTTTAAAGGAGTGAAATACAATCAGGATTCGGTACATAAGTGGTCAATGTGCAGGCGAAGTTTGGGCCTCCCACTGGTCCTCACTTTCCCTGGTTTAGTTGGGATCAGGTATCCTGAGTGATGTTATGTGCCTCCCCTGCCCGGCAGTGTCAAAGAGATTTTTTTTTGTATAAAGTTCATAATATTTCCTTAAATTATAATTTTTTTAAGAATAGAAAACTGATTGGGGGAAAAGGGATAGAAAGAAGGTTTTTTAAAATTAATCATAATTACACGGAATCTTTAACCTTCAATGATTAGCAATTATCTTTTTGTCAATCTATTGCACATCAAACATAGGTTTTAAAAATATAATACACAAGCCGGGCTCGGTGGCTCAGCCTGTAATCCTGCGCCTTTGGGAGGCTGAGGTGAGTGGATTGCCTGAGCCCGCGGGTTCGAGATCCGCCTGGGCAGCGAGACCTCATCTCTACAATAAATCAAAAACTCAGCCAGGCGTGGTAGCGCATGCCTGTAATTCCAGCTACTTGGAAGGCTGAGGCGGAAGGGTCGCCGGAGCCCAGCAGGTCGAGGCTGCGGTGGCCGGGAGCGGCCGCTGCACTCCAGTCTGGGGGACAGAGTGAGACTACAACTCAAATATATATATATATATATATATATATATATATATATATATATATATATACACATATATAATACACGTAGTCACACATTGTACTATGATATTTGCTAGTACTGTATTGCTATGCTAGAAATATTTTCATATTAAATTACAAAATTTTAAAGATTATTTATTAATAGCTAAGAATTTCTCCAGTTGAATTACTATAAATAAATTGAGCACAACAGTTCATCCAGAAGACAACTTCTTTCAAATTTGGAGATAACACAGCCGGGCGCAGTGGCTAGCCTGTAATTCCAGTACTTTGGGAGGCTGAGGCAAGAGGATTGCCTGAGCCTGAGTGTTCGATACAGCCTGGGCAACTCGGTGAGATTTTGTCTCTACAGGAAATCACAAAACCTAGCTGGGCATGGTGGTGTGCATCTGTAGTTCCAGTTACTTGGAAGGCTGAGGCAGAAGGATTGCCTAAGCGCAGCACGTCGAGGCTGCGGTGGCCATGAGCGTGCCACTGCACTCAAGTCTGGGCAACAGAGTGAGACTCCAACTCAATAAATAAATAAAGTAAAACTGTTTGAAATGTCAATAAAATACAGTATTGTATGTTTTACATTTAAATGAATAGAATACTCTTCATGCTTTTGAAACTTACCATTTTGATCATCACCTTTGATATGTATCTATGTTAATATGTAAAGCTCTAATGTATGTATTTTCAAAAAAGTATACAATATTCTGTTATATAAAAAGGAACACAACTTATTTATACATTTTCCTATTGATAGTCCTTTTGGACATTTTCAGTTTTTCATTTTTAAAGATAATACTGCAGTGATCATCTTTGTGTATATATATCTCACCTAGGACTAGTATTATGATGTCAAAGGTTATTAGGCATTTTAACTTTATTAAATATTGCCAAATTGTTCATAAAATGTAATACTAATCTATACACCCATGAGCAGCAAAAAAAGGAAATTTGTTCTTCCTTATGATTTCAACAACACTTAATAGTATCAGACTTGCAAATGTTTACCTATCTGGTAACTGGGGAGACTGAACATCTTGTAATGTAATGTTTATTGGCCGTTTCAGTTTCCTCTTCTGTAGTTTGCCTATTTATATCATTTGCCTGTTTTCTCTTTGGTTTCCTCTTTCTCGTTTCTCTAGCTGATTTTTAGGAGCTTTTAACACATTCTTTATACTAAAGCTGTTTCAATTACCTTCTTCCAGTCTTTTGTCTCAACTTTGCTGACAGTGCCTTTTGATGATGTCTTTTAATGTGTAATTTACTTGAATTTATCCATTATGCTTTGTGCCTTTTGCGTGTTGCTCTTTTTCTATAGATCAGTTCTTGCCCTAATATCATAAAATACTGTGCTATATTTTCCAAAACTTTCAAAATATAGTTCTTCATATAAAATTCTAAAGAACACTTGAGCATTTTTTTTTTTTTTTTTTTTTTTGAGTTGGAGTCTCACTCTGTCGTCCAGACTGGAGTGCAGTGGCCACTCTTGGCCACTGCAGCCTCTACCTGCTGGGCTCTGGCGATCCTTCCGCTTCAGCCTTCCAAGTAACTGGAATTACAGGCATGCGCTACCACGCCTGGCTGAATTTTTGATTTATTATAGAGATGAGGTCTCGCTGCCCAGGTGGGTCTCGAACCCGCGGGCTCAGGCAATCCACTCACCTCAGCCTCCCAAAAGCGCGGGATTACAGGCTGAGCCACCGAGCCTGGCTACACTTGAGCATTTTCTGTGTGCAATGTGGGGTGGCTATCGTCTTCTTTCACATTCATTTATTTATTTTACTTTTTCATCAGCCCTTGATATAAGGCAGATATCATCAGAATTGACATATAAAATTATAACCTGAAAATATATTTCATGGGCCCAAATCCATATACCTTGCCAGTGACCAAGAAACTCAAAGTGAGTCACATCTCCATCTAATGACCCCCAGGCATGTCAGTTGTATCAACATTTAAATCTGAAATCTTATCTTTACACCTAACTCCACCCCCTCACCCACAATGCTCCTCTCCCTGTGTTCAGGTGCAGTTGTAGTTTTTATCAGCCAGGCTGCAGCAGCCAACCACAGAGCTGGCTGCAGGTATTGGATTTCTGGAAAACTTCCTGGACGCTATCCCCTACCCCCAACCAGAGGTTAGAATATAATCATTCTGGCTGAGGCCAGGCAATGATAGTTCCTAAAGCACCCCAGATTATTTTAATGTGAAGCCAGGCCTGTGAACCAATTGACGGGTGCCTCCCCACCCACGTACCTCACACCCTGCCCCGCTTTGCCTCACACAGTCTGAAGGAGACAGCACACAGACTGGGAAAAAAATATTTGCCAACTGTATGTCTGACAAAAGCTTAACATCTAGGATCTACAAGGAACTCAAACATGCCGAAAAGAAAGAAACAAACAGCCCTATAAAAAGTGAGCAAAACATGTCATAAAAGATAAGATAGAGAAGTAGGACCTCATCAAACTAAAAAGCTTCTGGAAAGCCGAAGAAACCATCAAGAGAGCAGGGAGACAGCCCACAGACAGGGAAAAAATATTTGCCAACTGTATATCTGACAAAGGCCTAACATCTAGAATCCACAAGGAATTCAAAACATGCCAAAAAAGAAAAAAACAAGCAACCCTATTAAAAAATGGGCAAAAGAAATGAATAGACACTTTCTCATAAGAAAAGGATTGGCAGTAGTGGGAAACTGCCAGGGAGGGAGCTGGAGGGTACACTTCGTCGATAAGGGTGCCTGATCTCAAACCAGATGACGAGGGGACCAAAGTAAGTCCCAAACTTTACCTGTACAGTGACCATTGGTATACCTAACCCTGAATTGTATCCCACATCTTTAAAATACAAATTTAAATAAATAAAAAGTGGGCAAGTCGGGCTCGGTGGCTCAGCCTGTAATCCCGCGCCTTTGGGAGGCTGAGGTGAGTGGATTGCCTGAGCCCTCTGGTTCGAGACCCACCTGGGCAGCGAGACCTCATCTCTACAATAAATCAAAAAATCAGCCGGGCGTGGTAGTGCATGCCTGTAATTCCGGCTACTCAGAAGGCGGAGACGGAAGGATCTCTGGAGCCCAGCAGGCGAGGCTGCGGTGGCCGGAAGCGGCCACTGCACTCCAGTCTGGGCGACAGAGTGAGACTCCAACTCAAAAAAAAAATAAAAAAATAAAAGTGGGCAAAAGGTATGAGTAGGCAGTTCCTAAAAGAAGACAAACGAGTAGCCAACAGATACATGATCAAATGCTTAGTCTCACTAATCATCAGAGAAGTGCAAATCAAAACCACACTGAGATGCCACCTAACTCCAGTCAGGATGACCATCATCAATAACTCAAAAAACAGCAAATGCTGGAAAGGATGTGGGGAAAAGGGAACACTTCTAACTGTTAGTGAGAGTGTAAATGAATACAATCTCTGTGGAAAACAGAGCAGCAATTCCTAAACGATCTAAAAATTGAACTTCCACACAACCCAGCAATCTGCCTTCTGGGAACATACCTGGAGAAACTCAAATCGTGCTACAAAGAAGACACCCGCGCATGCACGTTTATTGCAGCACTATTCACAATAGCAAAACCATGCTGCCCATTGAAAGTAGATTGGATTTTTAAAATGTAGTACATATACATGATGAATTATGCAGCCATAAAGAAGGACAACATGATGAACTTCGCAGCAACTTGGATGGATTTATAGTCTGTAATACTCAGTGATTTATCACAGAAACAAAGAACTGAGTACCACATGTTCTTACTCATAAGCAGACCCTGAACAATTATCATAATACTGTAAGAAAGGGATTGGCAGTAGCAGGCCACTGCCAGGGGAGGGGGCATACTTCATCAATAAGGGTACCTGATCTCAAACCAAGCAAAGTGGGGACCAAAGTCAGGCCCAAACTTTACCTGTACAATGACCATCTGTACACCTAATACTGAAGTGTCCCCCACATCTTTAAAATAAATTTTAAAAAAGAAACACATTTCATACAAAAAAAGAAATGGCTTCTACAAACAAATGACTTTAAAACAATCTATGACAGTGTTGGATATCTCCTACCATGTTGCCATTACAATAACTTATTTCTCTCTACCCTCCAAAACAAACAAACAAGAAATGTCATTTGCTTTTAAAGTGTCGTCTCTTCTTTCCTTTGATTTAGTGCTCTCTGGCTTCAAGCCCACTGGTCCCTGGCCAAGTCGTCAGACTCCTCTGCATTGCCTTGGCAAGGGAAGGACATGGAATTGCAGCTCAGGAAGCCTGCATGGGGCCAGTGTTCCTACAAAGTATGCTCTAGTGGCAGCTGCCATCTGTTTGGCTTTCTCTCCTTAGGGCAGGTCCTCAGATGCCCATTCTCTTTCCCCTGAGACAAAGACTCAGTACAGAGCCCCGAGGGAAACAAAGCAGAAGGAGCCACCATAAAGGAAGCAGCCTACATATTTGAAAGTGTTGACAAGGTCCTGTCTGGGAAAAACAACAACTAACAAAACAAATGAAAACAAACCTCTTCTCTTCCAAAGACCCTAACGTCCCCAGTCCTGGAATCATTTCCTCACTGTCCACGTGATTTAGAGCTGCACAGAATCTGTCACTGCAGACAGGCAAGATCACAGTAAATTAGCAGACACCAACAAACAAGTCTTTGGGACCTAACATAAAAAGGGCGTCTGCAAGTGTTTGGGGTTGGCGTATCTGGTTTGAGATCGGCCCTCCCACCTTCTGTCTATCTCAAACAAATCACAGAATCTCTTTTCAGCATACGTTTCCTCCCCTGTAAAATGAGAATGGAGATAAAAATAAAACTTATCTTATAGCAGCCTCCCACATACTCTGCTTTACTTCATTTGCTTGAATTATCTGTGTAAAAACTTAAAATATCCAATTCCCTTTACTATACAGAAGGAATGTTTAACAATGTATTGCACCGAGACAAGTTCTCTGAGAAGAAACTGCTCTAGATTGATATTTGCCCACATTATGATTATAAGTAAGAAGAACCAATCGTGGGCTGTTTTTTTTTTTTTGAGTTGGAATCTCACTCTGTCGCCCAAACTGGAGTGCAGTGGCATACTCACAGCCACCACAGCGTCAACCTGCAGGGATCCTGTGATCCTTAGGCCTCAGCCTTCCAAATAGCTGAACTACAGGCATGCTCTACCACGCCCAGCTAATTTTTGATTTATTGTAGAGACGCGGTCTCCCCAAGTTGCCTGGGTGGGTCTTGAACCCGCGGGCTCTGGCAATCCACTCGCCTCGGCCTCCCAAAGTTCTGGGATTGCAGGCTGAGCCACCGAGCCCAGCCCAATCACGGACTATTAGCAAAAGACAGTTTTCTCTCTTTTAAGCCTATACCGTTTCAACATACATTCCCCAGCAATTTGAGGGAAAAAAGAGAAAAATATGTATTCTTTTATAATGAAGCTATTATTTTGTTAAGGTAATAGCATAAAAAAAAGCAGTTTGGTGTGAGATATATCTGTCCAATTGTGCATAAAATCAATTAAAATCCCTACAGTAGAAAATGGCCACAGGCATGTGCACATACAAATATGTGTCTAGGGAAGTACGTGTATTAGAATAGAAATAATGTGTTTGTCTTTCCCAAGCAATAATCTTTCAAATACTTTGCCATTCAACATTGTGGATGCTTTGTATCTTCACCTGACAAGTAAGCCAATGGATTGCCATGAAAGAATACATGGTGTACAATTCAATTCTGATCAATAAAGCATTAGTATAACACTTCACAAATGCAAAAACCTTTGCATCCAAAGATCTATTCACGTCTCAAGTTCTGAAGTCAATTATTCCCTTCCACTAAACAACTTCCTGTTTTGTTATATAGTATCCTTTATCGTGCTAGACTCTGCACTATTTTTGTTCTTTTTTTTTTCTACCAGCAAAATCATTGCACCTGAACAAGAAACTTATTTGTTTTTAAATCAGGTTTTCTCACAGAATCAGTGACATAAGAGGATTAATTGTTTGTTTTCGAGCTTGACTTTTTCTCCTCCTAGATCTATTTTTGAAACAAACTTTATTTTGGGATATTCTGACTGAAATGATACTAAATTGGACAGCCTGGTGCAAATTTTATTGACCTCCATTTCCTACTATAAAGGATGTTCCCCCACTAATCTGTCACCTACAGGGCAGACAAAGGCCAGAGGCTGGGGAAGCCAAGACAGATGGTGTGTATGAGAAACCCAGAACCAGACTCTTTATGTTTTGTTGGTTGCTTTTAAAATCGTCGACTAGAAGAAGGAAAAAACACGTGGACATGTTTTTTTCTTATTCCAAGCTGTGCTAAACTGAATGTTAGTTGCAATATGCTTGGTAAACACAATGCCTGAGAATAGATACTTCATCAGTGTTTCTTGGCTATGACAGAATGAATGGATGAAGGATGGAAGGATGGTTGGGTACATAGGTGAGTGAATAAATGAATTCATAAAAATTATTGATTTTTGAAGTTAAACGATGCAAATTTATTTATAAATAATTTATTACTTAGAAAACCCTAAGAAATACAGTACTTTTCAGATATAAGCAATGTTGTTTTGTCCATACCCTTCCCTATGTTGTCATATTTTTATTGTATTCTGTTATTTATCCATTTATCTATATATCTATTGATTATTAATTTTTCACAAATTACAGTCACATTGCCCATAGTGATCTACATCTCTTCTTTTGGGGAGGGGCATTCATCTATTTTTTTTTTTTTTAGTCAGAGTCTCACTCTGTCGGCCAGACTGGAGTGCAGTGGCCGCTCTCGGCCACCGCAGCCTCGACCTGCTGGGCTCCGACAATCCTGCGGCCTCAGCCTTCCCAATAGCTGGAACTACAGGCATGCGCCACCATGCCCGGCTAATTTTTTGATTTATTGTAGAGGTGAGGTCTCATCAAGTTGCCTAGGCAGGTCTCAAACCCATGGGCTCAGACAATCCACTCACCTCAGCCTCCCAAGGCGCGGGATTACAGGCTGAGCCATCGAGCCCGGCTAGTCTTTTTTTTCCAAGATGTGGAGTACTATTCAAGATTAGGTATACAATTGGACATTGTACATCATACAGGTAAAGTTTGGGTCTCCCCTTGGTCCCCACTTTGCCTGGTTTGAGATCAGGTATGCTCATTGATGTTGTGCTCCGCCCACCCCCACCCCTACCCCCTCCACCCTACCCCCACCCCACCCCCTCGCAGTATCCCACTACTGCCAATCCCTTTCTTACAGTATTACATTGTACTCTGTTATTTGTTTCTGTGATAGATTGCTATTATATACTCTAAATCCATCCAAGTTGTTGTGAAGTTCATATGTTTGTCCTTCTTTATGGCTGCATAATATTCCATCGTGTATATGTACCACATCTTTTTTATCCAGTCCAGTTTATCCATGTTTTTGCTATTGTGAGTAGAGTTGCAATAAACATAAGTGTGCAGGTATCATTTTTGTAGAATGTTCTGAGTTCCTCTAGGTATATTCCCAGTGGGGGGATTGCTGGGTCATATGAAAGGTCAGTTTCTAGTTCTTTTAGAAGTTGCCACACTGTTTTCCATAGAGGTTAAACTAATTTGCATTCCCACCCACAGTGTAGAAGTGTTCCCTTTTTTCTGCATCCTCAGCTGCCAGCATCTGTTGTTTGTTTTATTAATCATGGCCATTCTTACTGGGGTTATGTGGTATCTCAATCTTGATTTGCATTTCTCTGATGATTAGTGAACTTGAGTACTTTTCCATGTGTCTATCGGCTGCCCATATATCCTCGATCTACATTTCTTCTTTTCCACTTTTATACTAATGTTATTTGTTCATATCATTGTATAGAGATCCAACTTTTCTCTTTTAATGACTCCATGGAATTTAGTAAGACTCCTATTGAAAATTAACTTGTGTTCAATTTTATGCCATTACTGCAATGTACTTGTGGTGCATGTGATACTCTCAGTATCTTTAAGTTGTTAATATCCTTTGCTATTTTCTCGGTTGATTTGGTTGGCATTTTTTCTTTATAGAAACTCTGCACTTTAGGAATTGTATTTTATTTTTTAATATAAAGATGTGGGGTACAATTCAGGGTTAGGTATACAAACATTGATCATGCAGGTACCCTTGTTGATGAGGTGTGCCCCTCCCTTCCCTAGCAGTTTCCCTCAACTGCCAATCCCACCCCCCCCGACAGTTTCCCACTACTGCCAATCGCTTTCTTACAGTATTATAATTGTTCAAAGTCAGCTTATGAGTGAGAACATATGGTACTCTGTTCTTTGTTTCTGTGATAGATCACTGAGTAACATTTGCCATTTATAGTGTGGCAAATAGCTTCTCTCAATCTGTAACTTACCTTTTAACTTTGCTTTTGGCATCTTTCAGTGATAACTTTACTGTTGTCAAATGTATTTTTTCCCTTTATTGCTTTTATCTTTGCTACACAACCCTAAAGAAACCTCCCAAGCCCTAAGTTTATAAAAATGTTTATCTATATTTGATAATACTTTTTATGATTGAGACATTAATACTGACTCAGTATCCACATACTTTCCCAAATTCCAGCATCTTTTAGAATTAAGTTACAAGAATGCAGCTCATTCTAGCCACTGATATGTAGGCAGAGGTGACTTATATCGTTCTATCTCATTCCTACCCCTGACCATGAAGACCCCTGTGTGACCTCCAGCTCTCTCCTCCCCTTCGGCAGTTGACCTGGAAACCAAACGTTTCAAATTGCATACGAACAAAAGGGAAACAGCCTTGATCCCTGAATCATCACCTGGGAGGGTGGGAGGAGCGTCCCTGGAGAATATCCAGACTTATTTCAGACTTTGCACATTCAAGAAGCTTTCCTATGTTAAGCCTCTGTGATCCTAAGATATTTTTGCTATTGCAGTATAGTTTTCCTAATAATTGGAATTTTTTTCTACATTTAGATGTTCAATGTATCTACATTTTTTATATATATAGTGTGCATTATGTGGAAGTAACGGTTTTTTTTTTTTTTTAAAAATCCCTCATTATCATAGTATTAAACTATTTTAATTTAGGATCATTATGATAGAGACTACTCCGGCAATGAGTAGGTGAGACACAAGATGAGAATAAAGATATTACTATTTACAGGTACTGGGAGGTACATGGCATGCCTGGAGGCCACATATACATACACACACATGGGTGCACGCACACACACGAAGGTCAGGGAGTGTGTGGAGAGAGAGAGAGAGAGAGAGAGAAAGAGTGTGTTGAGGTCCAGGAAATTATCTAAACAGATTTCCCAAGGAGAGATTTAATTGGTGGTTTCAAAACCAGCAGACACAAGTTCTAGGAGGTCATACTGTGACTGAGAGGTGCTACACAGTCCATGCAGAGTGTGGGAGTCAGAGGAGTTGGTCAGATAGGTTGTATCTCGCAGTCCCAGTATGGAGGTGGTTACCAGGAAGCAATTGTGTAAGGCAGATATCTGGACCAACTACATTAAGGAGCCTTGTGTGGTGGTGGATGGGGAGTACAGAACTGGAGACTTGTATGGAGACTGACTAGCTCTGCTGATAGTATGAGAAAATTAAACACAGTCAAAATGAATGCTAAGGCAACATAAAATTAGAAGAGTTCACTACATAAGTCTGCACATGTCAATGTGTGTTTCTGCATTCTGTGTTACGTACCAACTGATCTGTTTCTCTATCTTTATATTATTATTTAAGGATTTTATTCAAATAACTATATATTTTAATATCTTAGAGAGTAAATTGCTTCTCATGATTCTTTTTGTTTTTGTTTTTTTTTTTGAGTTGGAGTCTCACAACATCCCCCAGGCTAGAGGGCAGTGACACACTCACAGCCATCCCAGTGTCAAACTGCTGGGCTCAGGTGATCCTTCCGCCTCAGCCTTCCAAGTAGCAGGAACTACAGGTGAGTGCTACCACACCCAGTTAATTTTTTAATTTATGGTAGAGATGAGATCTCACCTAGTTGCCCAGGCTGTTCTCAAACCCATGGGCTCAGGCGAACCCCTCACCTCAGCCTCCCAAAATGCTGGGATTACAGACTTGAGCCGTCGCTCCCAGACGCCTCTCATGATTCTTTTTTTTCAAACTTTAACTTTGTTATTTAAAATAAATGTAGAATAAATTTTTTTATTTTCCAAAACAATTCAGTGGGATCCAAATAAAATTTGCATTATAGCTGTATACTGATTTGAAAAGGAATAGTATCTATATGCTATTTAGTCTTCCAATGAGGAATTATGATTATGTCTATTTATTTTAGTCCTGTTTTGTGTTCTTTAATTATTCAGTTCTTACATATTTTATAGGCTAATTTGACAATATCTTATGATTTTTTCCCACCTCAACTTGTAATTGTTCAACACTAGTAAAAGCGAAACTAACTCATTTCTGTATTTTGTCTTACATATAACCTCCTTATTAATTTTCTTAATAATCTAACACTCTATTGAATTTATTCAGTTTTTAGTGTTGTCATGTCATCCACAACTGATGATATGCTTCTTTCTTCCAAGGTAATTTTCTTATATTCCTATTTTAAAGCTTCTTTTAAAAAGGGAATTTGAATGTAATCATTCGCCTTTTGTTTCATCTATTAATTTGTTTTCCCCTTCAAGTTTCAATATAATAAATAAGGTTAATAGATTCTATAAGGATCACCTTATATTTCTTTCATAAACCCTACCTAATTGTGTTATATTTGAATCTTAACTGAACGATATCATGATGTAAATGATATAAAATATAATTTTGAGCAACTAGAAACAAGGAGTACGTCAGAAATTGAGGAATGGTTCAATAAATTAATGGGGCAACAACACTGTGAATTATTTTTTGACCACTAAATATAAATTTCATGCCTGCCTTAGTCTGTTCAGGCTGCTATAACAAAATACCATAGACTGGAGGGCTTCTATACAACACAGATTTATTTGTCACCATTCTAGAGACTAGGAAATCCAAGATCCAGGCACAAGTAAGTTCAGTCTGTTGAGAGCCCGCTTCACACATTGCCTTTTTTTTTTCCTGTGCCCCTGCACAAAAGGGGAAGAAGTTTATCTGGGGTCTCTTTTATAAGAATACTAATTTCATTCATAAGGACTCTAGCTTTGTGAACTAATCATCTCTCAAAGACCGTATCTCTCATCTCTGAATACCAGCACATTGCCTGTTATTTCCAAAATATGAATTTGGGGGGGAAAATATTTATTCTATAGCAATGCCTAATTCTGAATTGAAATTTTAAAATATTTCATTAGATTTAATGCTCTGTATCCCTTGAGTGCTAAACAATAAGCAGGATTTCCTTTTCTAAAATATAAATAACATCACTGATTATATTGACTATTACCATCTCCTGAGCAGTCATGCCGTAACATCAGTTAGAAGATAGATTCTGCTTTTATGCAAAGAAAAAAAAAAAGATCATGAGCCAGGCATGTTGACTCATTCTTGTAATCACAGCCTTTTAGGAGGCCAAGGCAAGACAATCACTTGAAACTAGGAGTTCAAGACTAGTCTGGGCAACAAACTGAAACCCTGTTTCTACAAAACATTTTTAAAAATTAGGCGGGCATGGTAGCATGCACCTGTAGTCCCAGCTACTAGGGGGGCTAAGGTGAGAGGATCACTTGAACGTAAGAGTTAGAGGTTACAGTGAGCTGTAATTGTGTCACTCCAGCCTGGATGTCAGAGTGAGAAGTTCTCTCTAAAAAAGTTCTTTTTTTAATTTTTAAAAAGGTTGTTGTCATTGTTATAAACAATTTTTTAAACACATATTATATAAGGAGCATACGAAGCCCATATAGTATCATATAACGGGGTATTCACCATGTATTTCCTTGAGTGTTTATCCATGCTTTCTAAGAGTAATACAGTACCCTTTTCTCACCAACTAAATTTCAGCTATATATTAGTGCCATTATTCCTCACATTATTATAGCTGTGAGCTTACAGCAGGCATTCAGTAAACATGTATGCATGATTTGAAGTCAACTTTCCTTCCTAAGAACTTAAATTCTAAAACAACAGAGGCCTTGCTAGACTCTGCCACGGCCCATGTGCTCTTTGACTTATGACTGTCACCACACTTCCTGGCTTTGGCCCCCTTCCCCACCTTGGGGAGGTGAATCTTCTCTCTCCCTTCTCTTTTTCTCTCTAATTTGCTTTTATTTTTTTGTTTGTTTGTTTGGTTTTTTTGAGTTGGAGTCTCACTCTGTCACCCAGACTGGAGGGCAGTGACCACTCCCAGCCACCGCAGCCTCGACCTGCTGGGCTCCGGCGATCCTTCCGCCTCAGCCTTCCAGTAGCTGGAACTACAGGCGTGCGCTACCACGCCCAGCTGATTTTTTGATTTATTGTAGAGATGAGGTCTCGCCAAGTTGCCCAGGTGGGTCTCGAACCCACAGGCTCAGGCAGTCCACTCACCTCAGCCTCCCAAAGGCGCGGGATTACAGGCTGAGCCACCGAGCCCAGCTTCTAATTTGCTTTTAAATAAACCTTTCTTTCTTTAAAGAAAATAAATAAAATAAAATGACAGCAACAAAACTACCCATCAACTATGTATTACTCTGTTTTCTACTCAGAAGAATACGAAATTCCAATAACGTAGTCATTAAAGGCTCACGTAGACGTAAAACATGGAGTAGGTGGTTAATAGTAAATAGGGAAAACTAAGCAATCGCTCTTTCTCTGGAGCTTGTCCATGATGTTGCATGCTTGGTGTGCGAGGCTCTTCGTCATGTGACCTCGTGTAGTCTTCATCCCAGCCTTAAAGATGACTAGCACGGTCCCTCTAAAAGCGGTGCTTCCCACACTCCTAGCATTGTACTAAGCACTTTCACAAAGAATCTCATGAGTGTCACCTCCGGATTATTCTTCTCTGTGACTTCAAAGTCCCACACTCGTTCCATTCTCCACGTTGCCCACCGAAGACTCCCTATAGTGACCCTGGAGCTGAGAGGTGACTCTACATCTGTCTTTCCACCTCTCTGGGCCTCATTGTCATGGCTGAAACATGGCGATGGGGGAGCCAGGAGTAAGGGCCAGACTCAACTTCTGAACTCCATCCAAGAAATGGAACTGGGAAGATCTGTCTACACCCTCATCTGGCCTGGATTTCAGAAATAGCACTTAACTGATCCTGCAAGAGCAAGACAAGATCCCTAACCCTAGAGCATAGGTGCAAACTGGAGGTTTGAGGGCCAAATGATCTTGCAGACTCATTTTATTTAGTCTGGGCTTTAAAAGACTGAGTCACCACTTAAAACTCATGAGGTTTCAAAAAGATAGCTTTGGCATTTCTCTTCAAAAATTGGAAAAGTTTGATAGCTCCAGGCCAGTCCTCAGTCATAGCAACAACCAGCAGTAGCTAAAGAGCAGGTGCCCCTTTAGAAAGATCTGCTCTGTTCTAGTGAGACATTCTACACCTTGCCTTCACTTGAGCCAGTGTCTTCTTGGACCCTGGAGGATTAAGGAGGACTCCCAGCCCCTAAGGACTCTGAGCACATTTTTCCAACAAGGACTCTATTAAAGGGAACACAGCAGGAACTGTGTAGCCAGAGTGAGTAAAAGGTAAGAACTGGATGGAAGCAACCCAAGTGTCCGTTGACAGGTGAATGGATACACAAAAGACAGAGGACTGTTATTCAGCATTCAAAAAGGAGACATTTTGTCCCATGCTGGAGCATCTATGAACCTAGAGGGCATTGCGCTAAGTGAAATAAGTCAAAACAGAAATGACAAATATTATATGAGTCCACCTACATGAGGAACCTAGAGTCAAGTTCCTAGAGACAAAGTAGAATGGTGATTACTAGAGGATTAGGGGAGGAGAGGAAGTGGGGGTTAATCTTTAAGGGGTACAGAGTTTCAGTTTTGCTAAATAAAAAAGTTCTGGAGATAGGTTACACACCAATGCAAGTATACTTAGCATTGCTGCACTTTACACTTAAAGATGGCTAAGATTGCCGGGCTCGGTGGCTCAGCCTGTAATCCTGCCCTTTAGGAGGCTGAGGTGAGTGGACTGCCTGAGCCCGCAGGTTCGAGACCCGCCTGGGCAGCGAGACCTCATCTCTACAATAAATCAAAAAATCAGCCAGGCGTGGTAGCGCATGCCTGTAATTCCAGCTACTCGGAAGGCTGAGGCGGAAGGATTGCCGGAGCCCAGCAGGCGAGGCGGCTGTGGCCGGGAGTGGCCACGGCACTCCAGTCTGGGCAACGGAGTGAGACTCCAACTCAAAAAAAAAAAAAAAAAAAGATGGCTAAGATGGTAATTTTTATGTTATGTATGTCTTAATATAATTTTTTAAATTTTAAAGGCAAAAAAAAAAAGACAGGATCTCAAAAATCAAAGTAGAAGCTTGGTTATAAAATTTCAGGTTTTATTTAAAAAGCTAGAAAAAAAAAGGCCAGACTCAGGGGTCAGCCTGTAAACCCAGCAGTTTGGGAGGCCGAGGCAGGTGGGCTCTGAGGTTCGGGCAACTTGGCAAGACCTCTTCTCTACAATAAAAAAAAAAAAATTACCTGAGCAAGGCACCTGTAGTTCTGGCTACTTGGAAGGTTGGAGTAGAAGGATCGCTGGAGCGATCGATGCTGGGGTGGCCATGCGTGTGCCACTGCACTCCGGCCTGGGCGATGGAATGAGATTCCAAATCAAAAATAAAAATAAAAAGCTGGAAAATTACCAGATATTGGATCTCAGTGTGTGCTGAAGCCGCCTAAACACCTTCTGATGAAATCAGGATGGGTCCTGGAGACAGTAGCAGGCACTGAGACTCCCAGGAAGATGTGATGGGTAGGAATATGGCAGACCTTGAGAACAAGTGGTAAGCTAGGTGCAAAAGAATTCAATGTGTTTTAAACAACTTTAGCGAGAGAACACTAAAATGATTTAAAAATTGTCGAGACAGCTTATGGCAGTCTATGTGTAACTGCACATTTAGAAATTGTGAGACAGTCCAAATCACATGTAGATTTATCGTTATCCATAAAACAGTGTATATTTATAACTAAATAAAATGTTAAGCATTCATAACAGTTTACGTGTAAATAGAATCACAGATATGAAAAAAAAAACAACCTAGACCACATGTTCAAAACTTTTAATTTGAAAACTTGCTCATCGTGAGGATTAACCTTAAAATCCATAGGGGGAATAATTATTACTATCTCCTAAAATCAAACTTTTCTTCTACATCAGGAAGCCCCTCTGACAGGTTGGTACTGGCAGCCTGGAAGGCATTTGAGAAGGACTCTGCGGTCAAGACCAGGCACACAGAAGAAGGGAGGTGATAAAGCAGTGATGGACAAGAGACGAGAAGATGGAGGCATTAGTGCCCAACGGATCCCCTCACCCTCACAGCAAGCATGCTCTCTGGGTTCCTAAGCACGCTCTCTGGTTCCTCCCTGCTAGAAACAGCAGTGCCTCTCCTCAGTGGTGCCTGTTCTTTACTCTCACCAGTTTTGTTAACATGAGACTCTCACGTTGCACCGGATGTGTACTAGATTGACAGCTGTTTAAAGGCAAAGAACATATTTTAATGATCTCTGTATACAGAGAGATATAGCTATATACATACGTGTGTGTGTGTGTGTGTGTGTGTGTGTGTGTGTGTGTGTGTGTGTGTGTGTGTGTACCAGGGGTGCTGAAAAAATGTATACACATTTTTTTTTTTTTTTTGAGAAAGCAGGATTTATTGAGAGGACAGAAAAGCCTCCACAGTGGGAGGGGACCAGAAGGGGTTGCCCATGTATACACATTTTAAGAGATGTCATCTATGTATTACACAGATAATGTTGGTAACCACTTTGAGCACGTCTTATAATTGAAGAAGTCAAACGTGACTTGTATTCATCTTTTGTTATCAGTATATATTGAGTATTACAATTTTAACACAATTTTGTTCCTTTCTTAAAATGTGTATACTTTTTTTGACATTGTGTGCGTGTGGATTATTATTATTATTATTTTGAATCAGATTCTCACTTTGTCACCCAGGCTGGAGTGCAGTGACACATTCACAGCCACTCCAGCGTCGACCTGCTGGGCTCAAGAGATGAGATCCTTCCGCCTCAGCCTTCCAAGTAGCTGGAACTACAGGTGCATGCCACCACACCCAGCTAATTTTTTTTTTAATCTCTTGTAGAGACAGTTGCCCAGGCCCCTAGGCTCAGACAATGCACTTGCCTTGGCCTCTCAAAGTGCTGGGATTACAGCCATGAGCCACCTTGCCGGATGCCACCAGCTATTTCAGTAACTGGCATTTAATAAATATTTGCCTTATTAATGGCAAATTAATATTTTGGTGAGAAAAAAATAGAGCTGATTTGTTTAAACATTCTGCTTGCCATACAGAGTAACTCACCCATTTCTGTTCTAGTTCCTTGAGAAACCCATCTATCCAACTAGGGTTGGATAACCAACAGCACAAAAAAGATACAGAATAATTTCATCAGTGTAAAGATTTCTCTCACGCTGCCCTTTTACAGTTAGACCTAAACTCCAACCCGCTCCATCACCCCTAACCCCTGGCAGCCACGAAGTCTTCCATCTCTACGGTTTTGTCATTTCCATAATGGTATATAAACGGAGCGTACGGTATGTGATCTGTAGAGACAGCCTTTATTCACTCAGCATAATGCCCTTGAGATCCATCGAAGTTGTTTCGTGCATCAGTAGTTCATTTCTTTTTAATTCTTGAGTAGTTATTTCATAGTATGGGTGTACCCGTTCGTTTAACCTTTAACAATTTAGGGGCATTTTGGTTGAACCCAGTTTTGGGTTATTACAATTAAAGACACTGTCAATAATCGTGTATGTTTTGTGTGAACATTTTCATTCCTCTGGTATGAACACCCAGGAGTGCAATTGTTAGAATGTAGGGTAGCATATGCTTAGTTTTTTTCTTTAAAAAAAAAAAAAAAAAGCCTGCCGTGTTATTTTCCAGTGTATCACTTTACACTCCCACAATTTGTGAGTACTGCTGGTTTTACATATCCTTGCCAACACTCGTTAATTTCTCTATTTGAAACCTTTTAGCCATTTTAATAGATATGTAGTGAGATCTCATCCCTGATAGCTAGTGATGTTGAACAGATTTTCATGTGTTTATTTGCCATCTGTATATGTCATTGATGTAATGTCTCTTCTTTTGCCCATTTTCTGATTAGATTGTTTTTTCCTGTTGAGTTTTGACAATTCTTTATTAATTCTAGATACGAGTTCTTTATCCTATATGTACTGAAATGTTTTCTCCCAGCCTATAAGTTGTTTTCTTATCATTTTAACAGTCTTTCACAAAGCCAAAGTTTTTAATTTTAATAAAATCCAAAGTATTGATTTTTATGGATTATAATTATACTTTTATTATCACATCCAAGACTCTTCATAAGCCCTAGGTCCCAAAGATTTTTTTCTGTTATCTTCTCAAGGTTTTACACTTTTATCTGTATTTGGTTCATATATTTTACATTAATTTTATCATTCATTTTTAACTTTCTAATTTATTTCTCTATAAGGAGTGAAGTTTTTTTGGGTTTTTTTTTTTTTTTTTTTTTAGTCAGAATCTCACTCTGTCACCCAGGTTGGAGTGCAGTGGCATATTCATGGCCACCACAGCCTCAACCTACGGGCTCAGGCGATCCTTCCACCTCAGCCTTCCAAGTAGCTGGAACCACAGGCATGCGCCACCATGCCTGACTAATTTTTTGATTTATTGTAAAAGTGAGGTCTCATCAAGTTACCCAGGCAGGTCTCGAACCCATGGATCAGGCAGTCCTCTCACCTCGGCCTCCCAAAGTGCTGGGATTATAGGTGTGAACCACTGCACAGGCTAGAAGTGAAGTTTAAATTGAAGTCCTTTTTTTTTTAGTGTGAATGATGAATTACACCAGCACCATTTATTGAAAAGATTATTCTTCCTCAATTGCTTCTGCACCTTTGTCATATATGAGTTGGTTATACTTTTGTTGGGTTATTTCTGGGTATTTTTAAAATTATTTTTGTAGAAATAGGGTCTTGGTATGTTGGCTAGGCTGGTCTTAAACTCCTGGTTTCAAGAAGTCTACCAGCCTTAAGCCTCCCAAAGTCCTCGGATTACAGTCTATTGATCTGTCTGTACATCTTTAGCGAAGAGAACACTAAAATGATTTAAAAATTGTCAAGACAGCTTATGGCAGTCTATGTGTAACTGCACATTTAGAAATTGTGAGACAGTCCAAATCACATGTAGATTTATCGTTATCCATAACGATACTGTGTCAATACCACACAGTCTTGATTGCTGTAGTTAAATAAGTATTGAAATCAGGTGGGATGACTTTCTCACACTTTATTTTTTTAAGTTGTTCTAGCTATTCTAATTCCTTTGCTTTTCCATATAACTTTTTTTTTTTTGACTTGGAGTCTCACTCTGTTGCCCAGGCTGGAATGCAGTGGCATACTCACGGCCACCCCAGTGTCAACCTGCTGGGCTCCGGCGACCATCTGCCTCTGCCTTCCAAGTAGCTGAACAACAGGCGCACGTTACCACGCCCGGCTAATTTTTGATTTATCATAGAGACGAGGTCTTGCTAATTTGCTCAGACTGGTCTTGAACCCGCGGGCTCCAGCATTCGTTCGTCTTGGCCTTCCCAGTGCTGTGATTACAGGCTGAGCCACTGAGCCCGGCCTCCATGTAAATTTTAGAATAATCTTTCTACAGTTATAAAACTTTTTGCTGCAATTATGGTGGGAATTGTGTTTAACCTGTATATTAATTTTGGAGAAACTGGCATTTTTACTATGTTAAGTCTTCCTATCCATAAAAATTGAATGTCTCATCATTTAGTTAGCTCCTCTTTGATTTCTCATCACAATATTGTCATTTTTCGCATACAAGATCCGTGTGTGTTTTGTTAGATTTACATCTAAGTATTTCTTTTTTGGTTTTGGCCATCATCAATGGCATTGTAATCTTAGTTTTGGTTTTCACATGTGTGTTACTAGAACAGAGAACTACAAATAATTTTTATGTTGACGTTTTTTTACCTGTAACCTTCCTGAACTAACTTTTATTAGTTCTAGAAGGGTGTTGGGTTGTCATTGCTTTGGTTTGATTTGGTTTGTTTGTTTGTTTGTTTGTTTTTTATAGATTGCCTGGATTTTCTATACAATCTTGCCATGAACAAATAGGGAGAGTTTTCTTTCTTTCTAATCTGTATGCTTTACATTTTTCTTCTCTTATTTTACGGCTAGAACTCCATCATTATGCTGCGTAGCAGTGATGAGAGTAGACATCCTTGTCTTGCTCCCCATTTTACAAGGAAAGCATTCAATCTTTCAGCATTAAAATAATGTTAGCTGTAGGTTTCTTTATCAAATTGAGGAATTTTTTCTCTACTTCTGCTTTAGGTGAATGGATGTTCAATTCTATCAAATACTTTTTCTGCATCAATACATATGATTGGGTGATTTTTATTCCTTAACCTGTAAATATGGTGGATTTTATTTACTTTCAAATATTGAACCAGCCCTGAATTCCTAAAATAAACCCCATGCTCATACTGTCTATTTTTCTATACTGCTGAATTCTACTTTCTCATATTTTATTAAAGATTTTGCATCTATATTCAGGAGTGATATTAGTCTGCAGTTTTTTGTTGTTGCTGTTCTATCTTTGTTTTTGATATCAGGGTAACGCTGACTTCATAAAATGAATTGGAAGGACTTCTCTCTTCATTTTCTGAAAGCAATTTTACAAAATGGGTACTAATTCTTTTTTGAACATTTGATAGAATCCTCCAGTGACACTACCTGGGTATGGAGATTTCTTTTTCAAGAGCTTTTATGTTACAGATTCAGTTTCCTTAATCATTACAGAACTGTTCAAATGATCTTTTATATTGGGTGAGTCGTGATTTGTACCTTTAGAGAACTGGTCCACTTCATCTAAATTGTCAAATTTATGTGTGTACAGTTGTTCATATTTCTGGCTTATTATTATCTTGATGTCTATAGTCTTTGTAGTGCCATCTCCTATTTTATTCTTCTCTCTTTTGTAATATTTTCCAATGTTATTGATCTTTTCAAAGAAGTAGTTTTTTTCCCATTACTTTTCTTCATTTGTTTTGTTTTTAATTTCAATTTTATTGATAAATAAGTTCTGTTTGGGGGGGTTGTGTGTGGGGGTGCATGTGTGTGTGTTTATAATCAAATGAGAAGCTCCCCAAAACATAATTTATTTATAAAAAATTGTGTATTTATTCTTACATGTTTAAACTTCTGTCACCTTCAAAGTTCTCTCTGTTTGATGCAATACACCTATCTAGATGCTTTTTCCACTGCTCACAACGGTTTTTGAGCCCATCAATTTTGATGCCTTTCAGTGCTTCTGCTGTTTTTTGTTTTACCTCTTCCCCATCAGCAAAATGTTTTCCTTTTGAGGACTTTCCTTTGAGGAGTTTTTCTTTTTTTTTTTTTTTTTGAGTTGGAGTCTCACTCCGTTGCCCAGCCTCGACCTGCTGGGTTCCAGCGATCCTTCCGCCTCAGCCTTCCAGGTAGCTGGAACTATAGGTGCGCGCTACCATGCCTGGCTAATTTTTGTTGTTGTTTTTTTTATTATAGAGATGAGTTCTCAATCAAGTTGCCCAGGCGGGTCTCGAACCCACGGGCTCAGGCAATCCACTCACCTCAGCCTCCCAAAGGCGCAGGATTACTGGTTGAGCCACCGAGCCCAGTTGAGGAGTTTTTCATCCAGAGAAACAAAAAAAGTCAGAAATCGGTGAATAGAGAGGGTGGGGCACAGGGGTCGTGCCATTGTTGTCAAAAACCACTGAACACTCAGCGCAGTGTGGGCAGGTGCAATGTCATGATAGAAGAGCCAGTCCACTCGGGATGTTTCTTCCACAAATCTTGACATGTTCTCAAAACATCCAGATAAAAATTTTGGTTGACTGATCTGGAGGAACAAATTCTGTGTACTACAAGGAGCCTGCCCTCCAAGAGATAATTCCGGGGGTGGGTTTGGGTCCCCCTTTGAGCTCGTGTGTGTGTAAACACAATGTACTGGGGCTGACAATTTAACAGTTCAGACAAAGTGTAAAAATTTTATCTCCCCTTGCATCTTTTCAGTTTCTCCCATTCGTAATATAATTTTAAATAGTTCCTATACATACATTAAGAATCAATTAGACAGTTATAAAAATATATATAATTATATCAAATGATAATAACTGGTGTTATAACTTTCGCTTCAACTGTCAAACATAATTTAAAAAACTCAAGAGAAGGAAAACTAGGCCAGGTGTGGTGCCTCACATCAGTAATCCTAACATTTGGAAGACTGAGACAGGAGGATCACTTGAGGTCAGATGTTTGGGACCAGAGTGGGTGACATAACAAGACCCTGTCTCTACAAAAAAAATTAAAATTTAGTTGGGCATGGTGGCATGCACCTGTAGCTCCAGCTATTCTGGAGGCTGAGGTAGGAGAATCACTTGAGCCCAGGAATTTTGAGGCTGCAGTGAGCTATGATTACACCACTGCACTCCAGCCTGTGTGAATGAGCAAGAATTCGTCTCTTTAAATAAAAAAAAAAAAAAGGAAACCTATTGTGTGTACCTATGTTTTTGCTTACTATGTTCTTTCTTTTTACCCAGTGTTCCAAGATTCTTTTTAAATTTCATTTACTTTCTATTTAGAAAATGTTCTTTAGCCATTTCTTTAAGGTATGTCTTCAGGTGACACATTTCTCTTAGTTTTTCTTTATCTTTTATTAGTTTCCCGTTGCTGCTATAAGAAATTATCACAGCAGTCTCTTTGCAAAACTTGCCCATGGCAGGTCTTTCTGCCATGAATCTTCCTTTTCCTTCTTCCCTTTTTCTCATTAATAAACTTTGTTTTAAAATTTAAAAAAATTATTACACATTGAGTGGCTTAAAACAACACAAATGTATTATCTTTCAGTTATGAAGTTTAGAAGTCCAAAATTAGTCTCACTGGACTGAAGTCAAAGTATCAGCAGTTCTAATTTCTTCTAAAGATTCTAGAGAGGATCTGGTTCCTTGCTTTTTTCTACGTTGTTTGTTTTGTGACCCCTTCCTCTTCAAAGTCAACAGGTAGCAAATTTGCCCTAATTGCTCTCTCTTTCTCCTGTTGATGTCATTATATTCTCTTACCTGACCCTGACCCTCCTGCCTTCCTTCGATTATGACCTTGTGATGACATGGACCCCCTCAGATAGTCCAGAATAATCTCTCTACCTCAAGATCCTAGACTTAATCACACCTGAAAAGTTCCTTTTTGCCACGTAAGGTGACATGTACACAGATTCTAGGGATTAGGACATGAGCATTTGTGCGAGTGAGGAGTGGATCACTCTTCAGCCTGCCATACTGAAAATGTCTTGAGTTTTCCCTTCATTCGTGGAGGATATTTTCTCTGAATATAGAACTGAGAGTTAGCAGTTCTTTTCTTTAACCATTATGCCACTTCCTTTCTGGCCTCCATTGTTTCTGTGAAAAATCTATTGTCACTGGAATTGTTACAAGTAATGCAGCATCATTCTCAGGCTGCTTTCAAGTTTTTTCATTGTCTTTAGTTTTCAGAAGTTTGATAATGAATTGTCTTGGCACAGAAATATTTGAAGTTATACAGTTTGTGGTTTACCCAGCTCCTTGAATTTGAAGGCTTATGTCTCCTGCCAAATTTGAGGAATATTCACCTCTTATTTCTTCAAAAACTTTTCAACTCCATCAGGTTTCTGCTGTCTCTTTGGGGCTTTGGTGTCATGAATGTTAAGTCTTTGTTAAAGTCCCACATACACCTGATGCCTTATTCATTTTTTTTTTAGTATGTTTTCTTTTTGTTATTGAAGCTGAATAATTTCTATTGTTATGTCTTCAAGTTCACATCTTTTCTTTGTAGTCTGAATTTTTTATTTTGGTTACTGTATTTCTCAGTTCCAAAATTTCCATTTGGTTCTTCTTCATAATGTCTACTTATTTCTTTTCTGAGATTTTTTCTTTCTTTGTTGAGATTGTCTTTTTTTTATTTGTTCTGAATGTGTTTATAATTGCCCACTGAAGCATATTTATGATGTCTGCTTCAAAATCTTTGTAAGATAATTTTCACATCTGCATTATCTCAGTATTGGCTTCTATTTGATTGTCTTTTTTATTCCACTTGAGATCTCCTTAATTCTTACTATGATAAGTGATATTTAACCGAACTCTGAATGTTGGGGGCTTGGTGTTACAAGAATCTAGATCTTATTTACATCATATGTATTAATAAACCTCTTCTGACACCATTGTGGAGGAAGAATAAAGGAATCACCTCATTAATGTCAGGGTTCCCACTTGACCTCTCTTGACACTCAAGGAAAAGGCTGGACACCTTATTTCTGCTGCCTAAATGGTCTTCATTGACACGTTAAGGGTGGCCTCACTAACATTTAGCAATGGTAAGGTCTTGATTCTCTACTCAGTTTCTCCTGACCTCACTCTAGCAGGAGAGGGAAGTGGAGTCCAACCACTCCATGGGGTCTCCTCTGACAATGAAGAGTAGGGGTGAAAGTCCCAACTTCCACTCAACTCTCACTGAAACCACACCAGTGAGGTGAGGACATTCATTACAGCATGACAAGAATAGAAGTTTATGCCTTTGCTGGTTGTTTTCCCCTCTGTGGTGTTTTGCTGAGAGCGGATATCTAAAAGTTGTCTTGCTACAGTACTGCCTTAATTTGTTTTTTCTTATATAACAAACTACCACAGACTGGGTCGTTTATAAGCAATATAAATTTATTTCTCATAGTTCTAGAAGCTGGAGAGTCCAATATCAAGATACTAGTGCTCGGTGTCTGGTAAGAGCTGCTCTCTGCTTCCAAGATGGCACCTTGCTGTTGCCTGCTCTGAGGGAGAAGAACACTGTGTCCTCACATGATAAAAGGACAGGAATGCAAAAGAACACCTCTTTCAACCTCCAGCCCTTTTATAAGAATGCCAGTCTCATTCATGAGGGAAGAGCCCACATGACTTAATTACCTCCCAAAGACCACACCCCTTAATACTGTTGCATTGGGGATTACATTTCAACATACATTTTGAAAAGGACATCATCATTTAAATAATAGAAAGTACCATTTATTGGTCCTTTGGCTAGATAAAACAGACTTTCCTTTGACTTTTTTAGTCTATATCCATTGGCATTTATCTCTAATACCCAATCTAAGATACCCAAGATAACACAGAAACCCAGGACCCAAGATCCCTAGCCAGTCTCTTCTGTTTTTCACCTTTTAAAGTTTTCTAACACTTATTCTATATATAATGTCCAGAGGTTTTTAGCTGCAGTCAGCAAAAGAAGTAAAGTATGTTTACACCATCTTTCCGGTGGTAAAAGTCGACATATCATCTTTTAAATTTTAATTGACTTTACCCTTACAGTCTATTCTCAAGTTGCCTCATGTAGAATTTTATTTCTTAATACGTATAAACATAATTAGTCCACATCTTTAACAGCATATCATCTTTTGCATCTTTCTTCTCTTTGTAAATGTATAAAAGTATATGAGGGGGACTCCCCCCAAAAATACAAAATTATCTTTTGGAGAGTAGGCTTTTGTAGTACAGGTTTGCCCTGCTAGGTAAGTGTTTCAGGAATCCACTGGCATCAACGTGTACCAGCTAGCATTGTTGTGAGAGGCTGTGTTCAGCTTCAGTGATTTTTTTGAGGGGGGAGATTCTTTCAACATGTTTGCCTATTTTATGATGGGTGATTTATGAGCACACTTGCCCACACAGCACTTAAAAGGTTTTGACAAGCCGGGCTCGGTGGCTCAGCCTGTAATCCCGTGCCTTTGGGAGGCTGAGGTGAGTGGATTGCCTGAGCCCGCGGGTTCGAGACCTGCCTGGGCAGCGAGACCTCATCTCTACAATAAATCAAAAAATCAGCCGGGCGTGGTGGCGCATGCCTGTAATTCTGGCTACTCGGAAGGCTGAGGTGGAAGGATCACCGGAGCCCAGCAGGCGAGGCTGCGGTGGCCGGGAGTGGCCACTGCACTCCAGTCTGGGCGACAGAGTGAGACTCCAACTCAAAAAAAAAAAAAAAAGGTTTTGACAAAAAAAACTGGCATGAACCTTGTGCTTCACCCTCCATATTCACCAATCTCACCCCAAGTGTCTTTTTTCTTTTTTTTTTTTTTAATTTGGAGTCTCACTCTGTCACCCAGGTTGGAGTGCAGTGGCACACTCACAGCCACCCCAGCATCAACATCCCGGGCTCCAACGATCCTTCTGCCTCAGCCTTCCAAGTAGAAGGAACTACGGGTGTGTGCTACCACACCCAGCTAATTTTTTATTTATTGTAGAGACGAAGTCTTGCCAAGTTGCCCGGGTTGGTCTTGAACCCGCAGGCTCAGGCCATCTACAGGCCTCGGTCTCCCAGAGTGCTGGGATCACAGGCTGAACCACCGAGCCCGCCCTGAAAAAAATATTCTCAAAGGGAAAGTTTTGCCAGTGTGGAAGAGGTGAAACAAAAAATGGCAGAAGCACTAAAAGGTAACAAAACTTTTTTTTTTTTTTGAGTTGGAGTCTCACTCTGTCACCCAGACAGTCTAGGATATATTACTTTAGGGTAAAAATAATTAAATTGTATGTCGTTTAAAAAAAATATTCCGTGACTTTTTGCTTTGAATTTTTAAAAGATCTTTAAAAATAGCCAAGTGAGGCTTAAGTCAAAAAAAAGTTTTCTTTTTCCAATAGCTATAGTCTGGAAACTGTTTCAAACACCTTATCTCGTTTGATGTGCCCAATATATGTACTCAGGGAAAGCATTATTCCCAATTGTGTTTCAGTCCAACACAGTTTCTAGATATCACATAATGTTTTATAAATTTCTCAAATGCCAGATGCAATCGTGTTTTCCTCTTTAATACTATCTGAAAACATTTGAAAAGCAGTCTTGAGTGTAAGATAAATAAATGTGACAGCACACAGAGAACCCAAACGTGAAAAGCTTAGCTCCCTAATTCCTCCGAATTCATTTTCAACAAACAGGTATTTCTCCTTTTTCCCTCTACTCTATGTACATAAGAAAAACAACCTTAAAGCTTTTAATCACAAAGAGGTCTATGACATATGACTTTTCTACTTCAAAGGACTCTAATAATAGCACATGCATAGGAATATAGCAGTCTAAGCAGAGTAAACAAACACTTCTCTCTCCTGAGAGAGATCAGATGAACCTGCTGATGTCAGATCTCTCCCAGAATTCCATTGTTGTCTCTCCAAACAGGCTTTAAGGAAAACCACCAAATCTGGGGTCGGGAGCTTTTCTCAAACGTGTTTCCTTTCAAAACATAGGGAAACAGGATTTTTGGCCACAGGAGGTCAAGGTCAGCAATCTAACAGAATTGGTCCTTTTGAACTTCCTTTCTAAGAAATACATTAGGTTATCTGATGAAAGCTGTTACGCTGAAAATCTCTGTTGACACTCAAGCCATAATCAATTTTGTTCATCTCACAACGAGTGATCTCAGAAAGGACACCTACACAATTCACATTTCAATTTAATGATCCCAAAGTTCATGTTTTAAAGATATTGTGAGCAGTATGAGCAGTATAAGTTCTGTGAGGACCAGAGCAGTGTTTAAAAAGACTCAGTGGCTCAGCCTGTAATCCCAGCACTTTGGGAGGCCGAGGCGTGTGGATTGCCTGAGTTTGCGGGTTTGCGGGTTCGAGACCCACCCAGCCAACTTGGCGAGACCTCGTCTCTATAATAAACCAAAAATTAGCCAGGCGTGGTAGCACACGCCTGTAGTTCCAGCTACTTGGGAGGCTGAGGTGGAAGGATCGCCGGAGCCCAGCAGGGAGAGGCTGCAGTGGCCGGGAGGGTGCCACTGCACTCCAGTCTGGGCGACAGAGTGAGACTCCAACTCAAAAAAAAAAAATCATCTTTAAGTGCCCCGCAAAGAACTGGTTCAGTGCTTGCACATATTAAGTAATCAGTAATTACCCATTTAATAAGTGGCTATCTTTTTAACAGCAAGCAAAAAGGGAAGTGATTTTAAAAACACAGAATTAAGAATGCAAAAAAATGCAAATATAACGCTCAAACTGAGCTCCTTGGGGATTGTATTGCTTTCAAAGACCTGAATTTATATAGAATTATTTGTAAAGATGGTCATTCTTACCAAATAAAATAGAAGTACATTTTTTACTGGGATTGTTTTAGTACAGCTATCTTAGATTTGTAAAATATTTTTGAGCATTTAAAACTTTTTCCCAATAAATCGTGTCCTTTTCGTCACAGAAATGTGTGTGCTATCCCCATTACAGAGATGGAGAAACTGAGGTGAGATTTATCTAAAGGCACCCAAGGAGTAAGCGACAAAGCTTGACTATTCTCTACGCTTTGTTCCTGTGCAGAACCACGTTTCATTTTTGCAAAGAAAGGCAGCTCCAGTCCTGAAGCTCCTGTCTCAGGAAAAAGGGTTTAATTTAACTCTGTGCACACAGTCCACCCCCTAGTCACTTTCGGCAGTAGGTCAACCTGCTTTCTCCCCGATACTAAAGTGTCGCTGAGTTTTAGTATAGTTTCGAAGTTAGAAACTCCAGAGAAGAAGAAGAAAGCACTCCAGGCAGGGAGGGTAGATATTTTGTCACACCGTTAGCTTTTCCTTCCATCTGATGACCATGCTTTCCATTGACACTGCCCGCTTCCTGCCCAGAAGGAGAATGCTCAAGGAAAATGTCTGAAACACATTTCCTTTTGCTTTAAAATGAATCATGAGAACCCATAAAGATTTCACATTCTACACCAGAAAATGAGAATTCCTGGATATTGTTGCAATTCTAAATTAGGAAATAAGAAGTATTCAACAAGAGAGTAGTTTGTTTACATGAAAGACCACGATATTGTTATTCTTCACTTGGCCTAAAACCTAAATTGGCCTATTTTCATTTAGTCTAAGGAAGCTCTGTTTTCTCTTTTTAAAGACTCATTTCAGGAGGAAGCAATTTGGGGGCTGTCTGTTAAAAAAAAAAGTGCAACATCTGTCATCAACATAACTTTAGAAACTACAATGAGAAGTAATAATTGACTATTATGCTTCCCTTAAGTAATTTTTTTATGCCTGAAACATCTAGAAGACCCAAGACAGTACCACAGTTTCTCTTGTGATATGTTAATTGGAAAATAGTTAAAAATGTTTTCGAGAAGGGTGCAAAATGTCTAGCCTGCGATCATTCTAAGTGAACGCAAATGCTAAAAGCAGTTACATAGTTGTATTAAAACAGATGTCTGCCTAGTAGTGGACACCAAATAGCCAAAGCAGTGGTCAAACACACCCCAACTACAATATTAGAGGTAAACATTCCCTGGGCCTTATGATTTCATAGTTATCCCTGGTCTTGGCTCCGCATTCAAGGCTGTCCACGAGCCAAACATGGCAGGCAGTCTCAAGAAGTTTTGCTCTCTGAAAGGCTTTTATTTCCTCTTTTCCCCGCAAACACTCAATTCCCACAGGCAGCAGTAGGAGTGTGTCTCAAAGAAACGTAGACTCAGCTTAGATGTATTACTACTCTGGATAATGTGTAACCATAGCTAGCAGCAGAAAATAATATCACAAGTCTACACCCGCTCAGTGATGGCTTGAATTCTAGAACTTGACGACTTTAAGGAGATAAAAATTTCATATTGTCCAGTGATTCCTCAAAGGTAGTCATAGACCATGGCCTACCTGACTGAGAGCCATCCTGAGGGCTTGTTAAAAAAATGTAGATTTCGGGGCCGGGCTGGGTGGCTCAGCCTGTCATCCCAGCACTTTGAGAGGCTGAGGTGAGTGAATTGCCTGAGCCTAAGGGTTCGAGGCCAGACCGGACGACTTGGTGAAACCTCGTCTCTACAAAAAAAAAAAAAAAATGTAGATTTCCTGCCACCTGGAGAGGCTGAGTGTAGGTGTTCAGACCTTCAGCTCAGACATTTTAAAGAGGAAGCTTCAGAATAACTTCAGTCTCAACCATCTGCTAGTGCCCTGCTTGGAGCCCAGTCAACCTCCAGAACAGTGGAGGGTTGTAATAATGATAAATGATTATTTTATGCCACTAACATAAATATCTGCAGACACACACACACACACACACACACACACACACACACACACACACACACACACACTTATACTGGATTCATTCCATAGCTAGAGACTTGGGAAGAAGACAGTGAGAGGAGGCTGTGACTCAAGCAAGCACTGTATTTTTCATAACACCTTTGGATACTTTGAACAGGCAGCCTGTCTGGAATCCACTAATAATCTATTAATCTCTTGTTTCTAAAATGAGATCAGGTGCTTTTTCTTTCCCTTTTGATCTCACGCCCAGTCAGTGGTTAAATCCCAGCAGACATGACTTCCAGCCTCTTCTGATACCCAGAAAAATAAAATCCGAGGCAGGAATGAATCTCAGTCATGGCTCAAGCTTGGGGGACCACTGCTAAAGTGTGAACTGTAGGAAGATTCAGAATCAGAAAGGCAGGCAACTTGAACAATGAACCTGTATTGGAAATTCTCTACTAGGCCCACTCTCTGGCAATCAAATTTGGCAAGCACCAGCTTTCAGGAATTTTTTCACTCTAATTGTCTCCTGTAACCCAATAACCCATTTAAGGAAAAAACCACCAACAGCTGAGTGAATGTGAGGCTGTATGCCTAGAAGAGGCCTGGCTCCAGCCAAGAGCAGGCGTGGCTTACCTTTCTCTCCACCTGCTTCCTCCCAGGCAGCGGAGGCAGGGTTGATGACCTTCTGGTCAACAACAAATCAACTGTCTATATGAAGTCCTAGGTGGAAAGAGTGGATAGGTTGTCCATTTCTAGTAATCACAGGCTAGATGGACACAGTGTTTTTGCTTGAAGGCAAAAGAGTGCAAAGACAGAGAAGAATTTCCAAGACTGAAAACAAGAAAGTTTGGAGGAACAGGAAATTAAGTCCTATATTGGGACACTTCTGTTCTGGGGAAAGTTGCCAATTCCAGGGAGAAGGACTGAGCACCTGAAGAGCTGAACAGCAGTTTTGAAGGATTCATGGGCCTAGAAAAAAAGGTCTTAGAGTCCAGGCCCCATCGGGCCCTACTGACTGATAGCCCTCAATCCTTCCATGCATGGGGCTTTAACTTAAAGGAATACACTTGAGAATGAAAGTAAACTGAATGGCCTGCAGATACTGAAGGAGTCTAGGTTCAAATTATCTTAATGCCTGAAGCTGGATTAAGATGATCTCTCAACTGATCTTCAACAAAGTAGACAAAAACAGACACTGGGGAAAGGATACCCTATTCAACAAATAGTGCTAAGAAAGATGGATAGTCGCATGAAGAAGAATAAAATTGGCTCCCTGTCTCTCATCATATATAAAAATTAACTCAAGATGGATTAATTTTTATATATGATGAGGGATAGGGAGCCAATTTTATTCTGAAATCATAAAAATCCTAAAAGAAAGAACCAGAAAAAATTCTTCTGGATATTGGCCTAGGCAAAGAATTTATGGCTAAAACCCCAAAACCAAATGCAACAAAAACAAGAATAAATAAATGGGACTTAAATTTAAAAGCTTCTGCATAGCAAAAGAAATAATCAACCGAGTAAACAGGCAATTCACAGAATGGGAGAAAATATTTGCAAACTACACATCTGACAAAGGACTAATATCCAGAATCTACAGAAAATTCAAACAAATTCGCAAAAAAAAACAAATAATTAATTAAAAATTAACTAAAAAGTGGGCAAACAACATGAATACAAATGGCCATTCAAACAATGAGTAGATATACAGCTGGCCAACAAACATGCAAAATGCTCAACATTACTAATCATCAGGGAAATGTAAATTAAAACCACAATCGATACCACCTTGAACCACCCAGAATGGTCATTATTCAAAAATTTTTAAAAATCAATGTTGGCGCAGATGCAGTGAAAAGGGAACACTCATACACTATTGGTGGGAATACAAATTAGTACAACCTCTATGGAAATCAGTATGGAGATTTCTCACAGAACTAGAAGGCAATCTACTATTTGATCCAGCAATCTTACTACTTGGTATCTACCCAAAGGAAAAGAAGTCATCATACCAAAGAGAAACCTGCACTCATATGCTTAACACAGCACAATTCACAATTGCAAAAATGCAGAATCAACCTAAATGTTCATCAACTGATCAATGATAAAGAAAATGTGAAATACACACACACAGAGACCCCTATACCATGGAATGCTATTCAGCCATAAAAAAGAATGAAATAATGTCTTTTGAGCAACCAGGATGGAATTGGAGACAATTATCCTAGATGAAGTAACAAAGCAATAGAAAATCAAATACCACATGTTCTCACTTGGACATGGGAGCTAAGCTATGGGTGTGCAAAGACATATAGAATGATATAATGAACACTGGAGATTCAGAGGGGGAAGGGTAAGCAGGGGGTGAGGGACAAAAGATCATCTATTGAATACAATGTGCACTAGTAGGGATGACAGATACAGTTAAAAAACAGACTTGTTCCCTGCTATACAATGCATCCAAGTAACTAAAAATGATTTGTATCCTGAAAGCTGCACTCCAGCCTAGGAGATGGAGTGAGACCCCCTACTCCAAAATAAATAGATAAATAAAATCATTATGTTAAGCATTTGGAAATTTTTTTTCAAAAAGATAAAAACTTTAATCAGAGAATTAGAAACTATAAAAAGAAAATAGTAAAAAAAAAAATCAGAACTGAAAAATGCAATAACTAGAATTAAAAACTAATTATATGGATTAACAGCAGATTAGGGCAGCTAAAAATAAAAATAATAATTTCACACAATCTTTTCCAGATAAAAGAAAAAGAGGAAACCAAGTTTGTTTTATAAGACTAGCAACCTTGATTGTAAATACAACACGAATATGATTTAAAAAGGAAAGCTGCAGAACAATCAACTCATCAACATAGATTTTTTTAAAAATTCTCAGGAAGATATGAGCAAAACTGAATCTAGCAATATATACATAACAAACCAGTTAGTTTTATCTCAAGAATACAAGATTGGTTTAACATTTCAAAATCAATGAATACAATTCACCACATTAACAAAACAAAAAGAGGAAAAAATTGCATGGACGTCGTAAAATATTCAGAAAAAAGCCAGGCTCAGTGGCTCAGCCTGTAATCACGTGCTTTGGGAGACTGAGGTGAGTGGATTGCCTGAGCACGCGGGTTCAAGACCCACCTGGGCAACTTGGCAAGACCTCATCTCTACAATAAATCAAAAAAATTAGCCAGGCATGGTAGCGTCTGCCCGTAGGTCCAGCTACTTGAAAGGCTGAGGCGGAAGGATTGCCGAAGCCCAGCAGGTCGAGGCTGCAGTGGCCGGGAGAGGCCACTGCACTCCAGTCTGGGTGACAGAGTGAGACTCCAACTCAAAAAAAAAAAAAAATTTCAGAAAAAGAGTTTGATAAAATTCAATAGCAATATATAATTATAAATTATACAATTCAAAACTTAAAATATCTAATACTTATGCGTTCAACGATATAAGTATCTAAAATTTTAAACAATTTTAAAATTTAAATTAAAACCATAATTAGAAGTAAATTAACTTAATCTGATAAAATATTTTTATAAACAACAACTCTACAGAAAACACTGTATTTCTAGATCATATGTGAAGTCTTTCCTTTGAGATTGGGAACAAGACACTGTTATCAACAGCATATGAAAGAAACAAAAGATGTGAAGATTAGAGAAAAAGATATAAAACTATCACTCACAGATAGTTTTATGGTGGTACAAAAAAAACCCCAAAAGACAATCCAAACAATGGGAAGACATCCTGCACAGATAAAATAGTTTGCTAAAGATAACTATTAAATTTCTTGTATTTATGCACATATACACATATAGATAAATTTTAATTAACAACGAAATAGTATAAAATAAATAACAAATACTTGTTATTTTCATTTAATATAGAAATGTTTTCATATCAGCACATTATTTTTAATAGTTGTATGCAGTCTACTGTAGTGTCGTCTAATGATTTCTATTTAAATTAATTCAGGTTTTTGTTTTGTTTTGTTTTGCTATCACAAAGAACACTTTTAAGGATGCACTTGTTAGCCAGGAGCGGTAACACATGCCTGTAGTTGCAGCTACTTGGAAGGCTGAGGTGGAAGGGTCACCAGAGTCCAGCAGGTCGAGGCTGCGGTGGCCGTGAGCGTGTCACTGTACTCCAGCCTGAGCAACGAAGTGAGACTCCAACTCAAAAAAAAAAAGAATGTACTTGTACTGTATGGCTAAAAATGACAAGGTGGACACTCAGGGAGATCAATAACCTTTTTTCAGTTCCCCTTCTTGTGCCATGTCTTGGAATCCAGAGAGACCAAGGCAGCTAGAACTCATAGGACAGTGCACCAGAGAAGAGAGAGCTTCGCAGTAACAAATCCTAAAGATCTACAGATGGTCCCCTGGAGTATTCAGTAAAATAAAGATCAGAGATGAATCTAAAAAAAATAGTTGAGTTCCAAGAATCACCCAAAAGTATTTAAAGGAACAGTGTCCTCACACAGTGTTAGGGATAGTATGTTTTCCCACTAACCAAAGTGGAAAAAATAATTCACAGAATGTCAAGGTCTTACCTGGGAACTGGAGTATAAAAATTCCTAAACTGAATATTGCACTGGAATGGCCTAACAAATCATAAAAGCAAAATCCAAAAGAATCAAACAATTTCTGAATACCTTAAATACATCCCAGATCAAAGTTCAAAATTTATAGGGATACAAAAATATTCAACAAAGCAAAAATTATAAGTATGTCATCCAATAAAAGATAACTATGCATGCAAAAAAGCAGAAAAACATGACTCATAGTGAAGAGACTAATTAATCAATTAAAACCAAAGCAAAATAGATTAAAATATTAGAAATAGCAGAGCAGGACATTAAAACAGTTATTAGAGTTGTTTTCCCTATTGTTCAACTTTTTTTGAAATTAGGTTGAGACGTAGAAAACATTTTTAAAAACTAAAATTAAATTTCTAGATATGAAGACTACAATATCTGAGATGAAAAATATATTGGATGGGGGAAAGGGAACTCTTCTACACTGCTGGTGGGAATGCAAACTAGTTCGCTCTCTATGGAAAACAGTGTGGTGATTTCTAAAAGAACTAAAAATTGACCTTTCATACTACCCAGCAATTCCCTACTGGGAATATACCTAGAGGAACTCAAATTATTCTACAAAAAAGATGCCTGCACACACATGTTTATGGCGGCACTATTCACAGTAGCAAAAATATGGAACCAACCATGCTGCTCATTGAAAGTGGACTGGAAAAAAATTAATTTTTTTCCTGAGTCAGAGTTTTACTCTATTGCCCAGGCTGGAGTGCAGTGACATGCTCACCGCCACCTCAGTGTCAACCTGCCAGACTCCAGCAATCCTTCCACCTCAGCCTTCCAAGTAGCTGGAACTACCGGCAAATGCTACCACACCTGGCTAATTTATTTTATTTTATTTATTGTAGAGACAAGAACTCACCATGTTGCCCAAGCTGGTCTCGAACCCATGGGTTCAGGCAATCCTCTTGCCTTGGCCTCCCAAAGCAAAAAAAAAAAAATTTTTAAGTTAAAAAAATTTTTAAAAAGCAACTGGTCTGAATTTTTGTTAAATGTGGTACATATACAAAATAGAATATTATGCAGTCATAAAAAAGGACAAATTTGTGGACCTCAGAGCAACTCAGGTGGATTTAGAGTCTATCATACCCAGTGATCTATCACAAAACCAAGAACTGAGTACCACAAGTTCTCACTCATAAGTGGACCTTAACATTTGCCATAATACTATAAGAAATAGATAGGCAGTAGCCAGAAACTGCCAGGGGTGGGGAGACATGACATCAATACGGGTACCTGATCTCAAACCAGGCAGAGTGGAGGCCAGAGGGAGACCCAAACTGTACCTGTACGATGACCACTGTATACCTAATCCTGAATTGTACACCACATCTCAAATAAATAAATAAAACTCCAGCCTTATCATACACTAAAAAACGAAAGAAAGACAAAGGGCTGAACATAAATATTTAAAGAAATAATGGCTGCAAACTTTCAAAACTTAATGAAAACTATAAACCCACATATATAAAAAGTTCAATGAAATGCAAGCAAAAGCAGCAGGAAGACTACTGTACCAAAGTACATCATAATCAAATTACTAAAAATAAATAAATAAGTGAAAAATCTGAAGAGCAGACAGAAAATATACATACACAAAAGAAATAAAGATAAGGGAAACATCATACTTTTCAGCAAAAAGATTACAAGCAGGAAGGCATTGGAGCAACATCATTAAAGTCCTGGGGGTGAGGAAGATAGTCAATCAGTATTCAGTACCCAGCGAAAATATTTTTTCAAAAATGAAGAGAAGTAAAAACATACAAAAACCAAAATAATTTATCACCTCCAGAACTACACTACAAGAAATGTCAAATGACACAAAGGAAGAAAGACCACCAAAAATTTTTTTACATGGACAACTATATAATAATTTTTGGTATTACTTAAATCTCCTTAAAATATATTTGAGGGGCTTGGTGGCTCAGCCTGTAATCCTGCACTTTGGGAGGCCGAGGTGAGCGGATTGCCTGAGCCTGCGGGTTCGAGACCCTCCTGAGCAACTTGGCGAGACCTCATCTCCACAATAAATCAAAAATTAGCCGGGCATGGTAGTGCGCACCTGTAGTTCCAGCTACTTGGAAGGCTGAGGCAGAAGGATCGCCAGAGCCCAGCAGGTCGAGGTTGCAGTGGCTGGGAGCGGCCACTGCACTCCAGTCTGGGTAACAGAGTGAGACTCCAACTCAATATATATATATATATATATATATATATATATATATTTGATGGCTTAAACAAAAATGTTATTCTGGGGCTTGTAATATATATAAGAGTAAAGTGTATGACCAATAGTCTCATAAGACCAACTGCAGAGAAATGAAACTATACATAATGGGATCTGTCACTTGAAGGAAGGCCATGATAAGTTAAAGATATATACCACAAACCCCAAAGCAACTATTACATAATAGAACAAAGAGTTAGAGCTAAGAACTCACAAGGAGAAAAAAACTGAATCATAAAAACAAAGCATTAAATCCCAAAAAGAAAGACAGGGGAAAAGAATTAAAACAGCAAATTGATCCAGTCCTCTTTTGATGGGCAGCATGGTTGTTTCCAGGTTCTTGCTATTGTGAATAATGCTGCGATAAACATACGTGTACAGGTATCTTTTTTATAGAGTGATTTGTGTTCTTCAGGGTATATTCCCAGTAGGGGGATTGCAGAGTCATAAGGAAGGTCAATATTTAGAGCTTTCAGGAATCGCCACACTGCTTTCCACAGAGGTTGCACTAGCTTACACTCCCACCAACAGTGTAGAAGTGTTCCCTTTTCACCACAGCCTCTCCAGCAGTTGTTATTTTTTGAGTTGTTGATAATTGCCATTCTGACTGGAGTTAGGTGATATCTACGCAGCCATGAAAAAGAACAAAATCATGGATTTCGCAGCTACCTGGATGGAACTAGAGTCTATAATACTGAGTGACCTCTCACAGAAACAAAGATCAGAATATCACATGTTTTCACTCATATAATGGACCTTGAACATCCAATGTAATACTATAAGAAAATGACTGATGGTACTGGGAAATTATGGGGGGGGAGGGGATTAACAGTAGCTAATATCTATCTGGGACTGGGAAAACACCTCTTATCAATAGGGTGCCTGAATGAAACGTAATTGTACACCTAACCCTTAACTGTACCCTACAAAACGATAATAAAAAATACTGATTATAAAAAAAAAAAAAAAAAAAAAAACAGCAAATTGAAAACAAGTAAGATGATAGACTTATACCTAACCTTACCAATAATCACATTAAATGTAAATGCTCTAAATACACTAATTAAAAGACGGCAAGACTCAACTATATGCTGCCTATAAAAATCATACTCTAATTACAAAGTCACAGACAGGTTAAAAATAAAAGGATAGAAAATATATATATAATGCTAACAGTAATCAAAAGAAATTTGGAGACACTATAGAAATATCAAACAAAGTAGATTTCAGAAGAAAAAAATATTATCAGGGCTAAAGAATGTCACATCATAATGTTAAAAGGGTTTATTCATCAAGAATATATAAAAATCCTAAATGAATGTGTACCTATTAATAGATCACTTCGAAATATATGAATCAAAACCAGAAATATAGTAGTTCTCCTTTCTCCATGGGGGATACATTCCAAGCCCTCCCCCCCACTGGTGGATGCTTGAAACCAATCCTATATAGACTATTTTTTCTATGTATATGTGCCTATATAAAATTTAATTTGCAAACTAAGCAAAATAAGAGATTAACAATAGTAACCAAAAAATAGAACAATTATTACAATATGCTTTAATAAAAAGTATGTGAATGTAGTCTCTTTCTCAAACTATTTTATTTTTACTGTATAGTAGGTAACTGAAACTACAGAAAGGGAAATCACAGATAAAGGGGCACTACTGTAACAGCATGGAGAAATAGATAAATCCCACAGTTGTAGTCAGAGATTTAAATACTCCTCTCTTTATAACAGAAAGATCATTTGACAATTCTCCAAAAATTTGGAAACTGCATAACACATTTCTGAATCTATGGACCAAAAGAAAACTGAATGAAAATTCAAAGTATTTTAACTGAATAAAACTAAAAGTACATCATGTCAGGATTTGTCAAAAGATCATTAAATTTAGGAAAAAATTTATAGCTCTGAATGCTTATATTAGAAAAAAGAAATGTTCTCAAGTTCCCCTTCTACCTTAAGAAACTAGAAAGAGAAGAGCAAACTTAAACCTAAAGTAAGCAGAAGAAAGAAAATAATAAGAAAACAAGTGAATATCAATAGGAAGACAATGGAAAAAAAGCAATGAAACCAAAATCTGGTTATTCGATATCAATATAGCACTAACAAACCTCTAGCCAAACTAATTAGAAAAAAAAAAGACACAAATTACCAATGCTCGTTCACAAAGAAATAAATTACCTAAAAATCTCTAAATGCTTAATAGAAATTTAAATTAGAGTATAAAAATCTTCCACCCAAAAACTCCATCAGTCAGGCTCAGTGGCTCAGCCTGTCATCCCAGCACTTTAGGAAACCAAGACAAGTGGATTGCCTGAGTCCATGGGTTCAAGACCAGCCTGGGCAACTTGGCGAGACCCTGTCTCTACAATAAATCAAAATTTAGCTGGGTGTGGTAGCGCTCACCTGGAGTTCCAGCTACTTGGTAGGCTGAGGCAGAAGGATCACCAGAGCCCAGCAGATTGCTTCTGGGGTGGCTGTGAGAAAAAAAAAACTCCAGCACCAAATGGCTTCACTGGTGATTTCTACTCCCAAAAAATAAAGATAAATAATTCAAATTCTACACAAACTCCTCCAAAAATGGAAGATATTGTTTTTAACTCATTTGATGAAGCTGGTATTACCCTGATACCAAAATCAGAAAAAGATATTACAAGAAAGTAAAACTACAAACCAACCATCCCATACGAACATAGATGCAAATATTCTAAAGAAAATTTTAGCAAATTGAATTCAACAACATATTAAAGGCATCATGACCCAGTGAAGTTTATCCCAGGTAGACAAGACTGGTTTAACATAATATTATCAAACTAAAAAGAAACTGTTTGATCATCCCAACAGATACCAAAAATTAAAAATTTAACAGAATTTATCATCCATTCCTGATATAAACTCTCAGCAAACTAAGGTTACAAGGGAACATCCTTAACCTTTGTAAAGGGCATTTACCAAAACAAAACAAAAAACACACTACAACTATCATCATACTTAATGGTAAAAGACTGCATGTTTTTCCCTAAGATCAAAACAAAACAGGGCTTGCTTGCTCTTGTTACTTCTATTCAACATTATACTTGTAGTTCTAGCCAGTACAATCAGGCAAGTAAAAGAAATAAAAGGCATCCAGATGGGAACAAAAGTGCATTCTTTCTTTTATATATATATATATTTATTTATTTTAAAGATATGGGGTACAATTCAGGATTAAGTATACAAGTGGACATCGTACAGGTAAAGTTTGGGCCTCCCTTTGGTCCCCGCAAAAATACTTTCTTTCTTCCCAAGTAAAATAAATTCTATGTAGAAAATCTGACAACATTTAAGATGAAAGAGAAATAATAAGTGAGTTTGGCAAAATTTCAGCTTACAAAATCAATATTTAAAAAATCAATTGGGTGGGCTCGGTGGCTCAGCCTGTAATCCCAACACTTTGGGAAGCTGAGGCAAGTGGATTGCCTGCGCCTGTGGGTTCGAGACGCGCCCGGGCAACTTGGTGAGACCTCGTCTCAACAATAAGTCAAAAAAAATTAACCGGTGTGGTAGCACGCACCCGTAATTCTGGCTACTTGGAAGGCTGAGGTGGAAGGATCCCCAGAGACCAGCAGGTCAATATTAGGGTGGCAGTGAGCATGCCACTGCACTCCAGTCTGAGCAACAGAGTGAGAATCCAACTCAAAAATTAAATAAATAAATAAATATGTTAGAATGAATATACAATTCTGTATAATAAATTCCAATAAATTGTGGGGTTTTGTGTCCCCCTCATATTTCTACATATCAGCCATTAAAAAATCATAAATTTAAATGATAAAAAAAACACTTACAATAACATCAAAAGTATGAAATATTTGGGGATAAATCTGTTAAAATATGTGGAAGAAGCCGGGCTCGGTGGCTCAGCCTGTCATCCCGCGCCTTTGGGAGGCTGAGGTGAGTGGATTGCCTGAGTCCGCGAGTTCGAGACCCGCCTGGTCAGCGAGACCTCATCTCTACAATAAATCAAAAAATCAGCCGGGCGTGGTGGCGCATGCCTGTAATTCCGGCTACTCGGAAGGCAGAGGCGGAAGGATCGCCGGAGCCCAGCAGGTCGAGGCTGCGGTGGCCGGGAGCGGCCACTGCCCTCCAGTCTGGGCGACAGAGTGAGACTCCAACTCAAAAAAAGAAAAACAAAGAAAATTTTTATTTAAATATAAAAATTTTTAAAAAAAATACGTGGAAGATGTCTACTCTGAACACTAAAAAATTTCTCTCAGATAACTAAAGAAGAGTCAAACAAATGGGGAGATATATCTTGTTAATGGATTGGTAGAGTCAATATTGTTAAAGTGTCACATCTTCTCAAATTGATCTATAGATTTTATGAAATCCCAATCAAAACCTCAATGGTTTTTTTGTAGGGATTTACAAGATCGTTCTCAAATTCATATGGAAACACAAAGGATCTAGAACAGCTAAAACATCCCTGAAAAAAGAGCAAAGTTAGAAGACTAGCACTATCTGATTTCAAGACTTATTACAAAACTTCATTAATCAAAACAGCATGGTATTGTTGTAAAAATGTACAAATAGATCCATGGAACAGAATAGAAAATCCATGAATAAATCATCCACTTATACACAGAAAACTGATTTTTAATTAATGCACAAATGCAATGCCATAGCTAAAGAGGAGCATTTTCAACAAATGGTGTGGGAATAATTTGTTATCTGTATGCAGAGAAACGAAATTTGGTCTTTACTTCACACCATATATAAATATTAACACAAAATGCATTATACTCCTAAATGTGACATATAAAACTTCTGGAGGACACAGGAGGAAATCTGTATGGCTTGGATCAAAGATTTATTAGAAAATACCATAAGCCCAGCTACTTGGAAGACGGAGATGGAAGGACTGCCGGAGTCCAGCAGGTTGACACCGTGGTGGCCATAAGCGTGCCACTGCACTCCAGCCTGGGCAGTGGAGTGAAACTCCAACTCAAAAAAAAAAAAAAAAAGAAAAAGAAAATACCATAAGCATAAACCACTAAAAAACAAATAGATAAATTGTATTTCTTCAAAACATCACACTTCTGCTTTCAAAAGACACTATTAATAACCATGTTACCCATCAAAGCTGAACTGGATTTTTTTAAATGTGGTATATATACACAATGGAATAGTATACAGCCATAAAGAAAGACAAACATATGGCCTTCTCAGCAACTTGGATGGATTTGAAGTCGATTATACTCAGTAATCTATCACAGAAACAAAGAACAAAGTGCCATATGTTCTCACTTATAAGTGGACCTTGAACAATTATAATACTGTACAAAAGGGATTGGCAGTAGTGGGAAACTGTCAGGGGAGGGGAGGTGGGATTGGCAATTGAAGAGAAACTGCTAGGGGAGGGAGGGACACGCCTCATCAACAAGGGTACCTGCATAATCCACGTTTGTACACCTAACCCTGAATTGTACCCCACATCTTTATAATAAAAATTTAAAAACAAAAAAATGTTTTAAAGACACTTTAAGAGAATGAAAAGATGGAGGAGGGAGCATGGCAACGCAAAGGGTACCTGGTCTACTACCAAGGGGAGAGAGGGCCAGCTACAAGTCCAAACCCCACCTGTCTGCAGGCTCCTTAAGCAGCAAACCCTCACTTGTACCCCACAACTCTAAAATAAATTGTTAAAATTTTTAATTAAAAAAAGAAAAGAATAGAAAGACAATTCACAGACTAGGAAACCATCTTTGCAAAGCATGTGACTGATAAAGAATTTATATACAGAATATGGAAAGAACCTTCATACTTCAGCAAACAAGAGAGCAAACAATGTTTTTATTTTTTTTATTTTATTTTATTTTATTTTTGAGTTGGATTCTCACTGTGTCGCCCAGACTGGAGTGCAGTGACTGCTCCCGGCCACCGCAGCCTCGACCTGCTGGGCTCTGGTGATCCTTCCGCCTCAGCCTTCCGAGTAGCTGGAACTACAGGCCCGTGCTACCATGGGCCTGATAATTTTTGGATTTATTGTAGAGTTGGGCAACTGTATGGAGGTTCCTCAAAAAACTAAAAATAGAACTACTATATGATACAGCAATCTCAATTCCGGGCATTTACCCAAAAGATTTGAAATCACTGTTTCCATGAGATGTCTGCATTCCCATGTTCATCGCAGTATTATTCACAATAACCAAGTTATAGAATTAACCCCAAGGGTCTGTTGACAGATGGATGAGTAAAGAAAACATGGCACATGTACATATTGAGTTATATACATCTTTAAAAGAGAAAGAAATTCTGTCTTTTGTGACAACATGGATGGAATTGGAGGATATTCTATAAGCGAAATAAGCCAGGCACAGAAAGACAAATACTGCATGTTCTCACTTATATGTGAAGTCTAAAACAATTGAACTCACAAAAACAGAGAGTAGAATGGTGATTACAGAGGCTGGAAGGTGAGAAAAATGGAAAGATGACGGTCAAAGAAGACACCTCAATTAAAGGAAAAAGGGTTTTTTCTTTGAGATACATTGCATAGCTTATAAAGATATGTTGTACAGAATGCACAGTAAATGATAATGTAGTATATATTTCAAAAATCACTAAGAATAAGTTTTTGATATTCTCACCATAAGAATATATATTTAATATGATAGATAATTTGTTATTCCACACATTGGAATTCGTAAATAACACTACTAAGCATTCCATAAATATATGCAACTATAAGAGATGCATAGAGTGGGTGTACAGGAGTCCACCTAGTCCAGAAGCAAGTCCCAGAAGACTGCACTTGTTTCATAAACCTTGTTTAAATTGCTTAATAAAGTCTGCACACTCCAGATTTATATATGTGTGTGTGTGTGTGTGTGTGTGTGTGTAACTATAATTTGTCAATTTACAATTAAAAACTTAGCTGGATGTGGTGGTGCACACCCATAGTTCCAGCTACCTAGAGGCTGAGGCAGAAGGATCGCCAGAGCTCAGCAGTTTGAGGCTGCAGTGACTGTGAGCGTGCCACTGCACTCCAGTGATAAGATACCACTAGATACCTATTAGAATGACTGGAAAGGCTAAAATTAAAACAACTAACCATATCAAGTGTTGGTAAGGTTGTAGAGAAACGAGAACTCTCATATACTGCTGGTGGAAATGAAAAATGGTGTTAACACTTTAGAAAATGAATTGTCAGTTTCTTAAAAACTCAGATATACTATCTGTGACTCAGCCATGCTACTCCTAGTTGTCTACACTAGAGAAAAGGAAATAGATGGCTCTACAAAGACTTGTGCACAAATGCTTATAGCAACTGTATTTGTAATAGCCAAAAACTGTAATCAACCCAAAGGCCTAACAATAGATAAATGGATAAACACATCCCATACAAGGGAATACTACTCAACAATCAAAAGAATGAATTCCTGGTGCGTACAACTATACGTAAGCCAAACCAAATAATAATGCATGCTATGTGATTCCACTTATATTAAACTCTAGAAATCCCAAATTAATCTACAGTGACAGAAGACAGATCAGTGGTTGGTTGAGAATCACAGAGAGACGTGAAAAGAAAGAACTAAAAATAAGCACATGGAAACTTTTGAATGGTATGGATATTTTTATTGCCTTGGTTGTGGTGATAGTTTCACAGGGGTATCCATATTTTGAACATCACATGGTACAGTTTAAATATGTGCAGTTAATTATAAGTTAGTTATTCTTAAATAAAACTGTTTAAACTTTTGTAAGATGTAATCTTCCTTTCCAAAAATAAGTCATATATCCCATTTGTTTGAATCCTTTTTTCCAAATTAATATTTAAAGTATTCTTCACATGACTCTTGTATATTTCTTATACAGTTCAATCATATACATTATTTGGGTTATTATTATAAATGCGGTCTCGCCACTACATTTTCTGATTAGTTTGGATTTGCTTATTTAAAAAGTTTGATTTCTGCAATAAATAGAATTAATAACATAGAAAAAATGTGTTTGGGGAGGGTTTTATTGTGTTGTCCAGGCTGGAGGGCAGTGGCTATTCACAGACACAATCACAGTGCACTACAGCTTCAAACCTCAAGTGATCTTCCTGCCTCAGCCCCCGCCTCCAAGTAGCTGGAATACAGGCACGTGCTATCACACCAAGCAAAACATTTTTATTCACCATGATTTAATAGCTGTTTTCCTTTTGTAGTTTAATCCATTTTACTAAGAACTTCCAAATACTGAAATTCTATATTGTGTTCACTAGGAAAATTAGTATAAGAAAAAAATCTATTTCAAACAGGGAAAAGACACCAAAAATGAGACAAAGAATTAAGGAATGAGTATAGCAACTCAGTTGCCAATAAGCAAAGAATAGGACTTACTATAGAATTTCACGATGGCCGCCTCCTTGCCAAGTCATTGGGGCTGTTTGGGTGACACTTATCAATGCCAGTTGACATATCCATACCAAACTTCAGGCCAGCTCATATTTACTCAGGAATATGTAAGGTGCTTTTAAGTGATCTTTCAAAAATACAGGATGTAACCACCATCAGTACGCCTGTCACCAAACCCCATGAAATATCTACACAAGAGCCTGAGATTTGGGCTCTGCACGAGGGAAATGGCAATGTCAAGTGAGTCTCTTGATTCTTTCAGCATCTATTACTTGCTTGGCACTGTTTGTCATTTGACTAAAGAGACAGAAACTCAAGATCCCAAGTTTCATAAGCAGTAAGTGTTACAACAGCTCTGTAAGCATGTTGTAGCAACATAAAGGCAGGGCCATGAACTGTGCCCAGGAGTTGAAATCTATGCTGAATAACAAGGAGTGAATGGGAGTTCTTGAAGTCTAGGGATAGCGGGTGAAAGGGTCAGAGAAGTGAGAGAACCAGGGGACCTGACTTTTCTAGTAAGTTTCAGAGTGTCTTGGTTTTTGCCTCTGCTGCACACTTATTACAGTGCAATAGCCCCTGCTTACCTGTGTCTGTAATGTAAGCTCCTAGGGGCCAGCGCTTTATTAATCCAGCTCCTAGGACAGTATCTGGAACACAAGAGAAGGAAGGAAGGAAGGAAGGAAGGAAGGAAGGAAGGAAGGAAGATGTGGTTGAAAGAATAAGTTCAGGACAGCAAGTCATTTCGTACAAATGAAGTAAAACATGTATATGCTATTATTTTCCAGGCCAGGAATACTTAAGGAAGACAGACTTCAGAATAGAAAGGAAGATAGAATGAGTCCAGTTTGGTATTCAGGAGAAGATTTATAATATGTGGGTTGTGAGTCTTAGAAAATAAGAGTGAGGGAAAGAGAATTTGGAATCATTATCTGACTGTGCTCAACATCCTCCAAACAAGCTGGAGTGGCAGAAAAGTGACCAACCCCTCTGTTGATGCATTCACATATTCATTTAACAAGCATTGATTGAGGCCCTATTGTATGTCATACAATATCAGAAAATAAACAAATAATACACAAGGTATTAGCTGGTGTACAGAACTATAAAGACTAATAGAACTGGTGTGGGACTCATGCCTGTACTCCTAGCACTTTGGGAGGCCAAGGCAGGAAGACTACTTGAGCCCAGAAGCTTGAGAACGGCTGAACAACATAGCAAGACCTCTCACCTACAAAAATAAAAATAAAAAAATTAGCCAGGCATGGTGACGCACACCTATAGTCCCACCTACTCAGAAGGCTGAGGCGGAAGGATTGTCTGAGCCCAGGAGGTTGAGGCTGTGGTGAGCAGTGATTGTGCCGCTGTGCTCCAGCCTGGGTGACAGAGAGAGACCCTGCCAAAAAAAAGAAGACAAATAAAATGAGATTGCAAGCAGAGTGTAGCACTTCTGTGACTTAGGGGGACAGAGATTGATGTTTGGGAGCTTGAGGCAGCTGGAATTTTTGGAGCAGAATAACAGAGAGAAAGGCAGCAGAAAGAGCTCCAGAAATTACATGGTGGGGGGGTTCTCTATGAGTGGGTGGCTGCATATTAGTCTGGACATGTGCAGGAATGAAGTCCATGAGACCAAAGAACAAGTTCATAAGCAACAACTACCAAGGAGCTGTCAAGAGAATTGTTTCCAGCACTCTCTGAGCAGGAGGGAGCTCTCACCGATCACATAGCAGATCACTCAGCAGAGACAATGTTTCCAGCACATATAAATTCTACGCATGCACTTTTGCTTTTCTTGCAGCAACTCCCCATCTACACCTCTATACTCACGCCATGCTTCTGTGAAAGTTTAACCCTCTCACAAGGACAGTCCTCTCCTGGTTTGACTCAGTCTGGACCCCGCCTGCCATTTCTGGATTTGTTCATTTAATTGTTCCCAGCCTCCGGCAATCTTCTCAAACCCACTGATCCTTTCCAACTCACATAGATACTCTAGCTTTTTGGATAAATTGACAAGTGGGAGTTTCTGGGATATTTCGGAAGCCAGGATGAGGAGGAATTGGAAATGGAAATATGGAGACAGAAAGTCAAAGCAAGTCTTTATGGTTGGCCATGAAGAGGAGAGAAATTGTTTACTCACTTAAGAAGGAAGGAGGTCAGTCAGAAACAGTGGCTTACATCTGTAATCTCAGCACTTTGAAAAGCCAAGGTGGGAGATTGCTTGAAGCCAGGAGTTAGAGACCAGACTGGGCAACATAGTGAGAACTTATTGCTACAAAAAAATTAAATGCAAACATAAATTAGCCAAGTATGGGGGTGCACACCTGTAATCCTAGCTACTTGGGAGGCTGAAGCAGGAGGATTGCTTGAGCCCAGGAGTTTGAAGATGCAGTGAGCTATGATCATGCCACTGCACTCCAGCCCAAAAGGCAGAGTGAGATCCTGTCTCACAAAAGAGAAGGAAGAGAGCCGGGCTCGGTGGCTCAGCCTGTCATCCCGCGCCTTTGGGAGGCTGAGGTGAGTGGATTGCCTGAGCCCGTGTGTTCGAGACCCGCCTGGGCAGTGAGACCTCATCTCTACAATAAATCAGAAAATCAGCCGGGCGTGGTAGCGCATGCCTGTAATTCCAGCTACTGGGAAGGCTGAGGCGGAAGGATCGCCGGAGCCCAGCAGGTCGAGGCTGCGGTGGCCGGGAGCGGCCACCGCGCTCCAGTCTGGGCGACAGAGTGAGACTCCAACTCAAAAAAAAAAAAAAAAAGAGAAGGAAGAGGAGGAGGAGGAGGAGGAGGAAGAAGAGGAAGGTGGTTGCCTTAAAAGAATGGGTTTGTTTTAGATCTGGAAAGACTCAAGGCACTTGAGAGTAAGAGGGATGAACAGCAGAGTGAAAGGATTAGGGAAACAATTGCAGAGGGGGGAGTTTCTCATCTATGAACCTGGCATTGCATTATTTCATATCGTTGTTTGTGAATGGAGTCTGTTGCCATAGGAAAACTTCTAACATAATTCTTCAGATACACTAGATGCTCAAGAATACTTTTGTCCTTCTCTTCCCCTTGAAATGACCATTCTTGTATATACTAAAGAGTGAAATAGGGATGTATTCTAAAGCAAATTTTAGTCACTAAGGAAAAAAGTATATAGTCTTATAAAATCAATGTTTTATATATTTTTGGCAACAGGGTCTTGCTATGCTGCCCAGGTTGGACTCAGCCACGATGCCTGGTTTAAAATCAGTTATTATATCACTACCAGGATGACCCCTCTGGGCAGCCCCCCGGGGATGCTAGATGATCCAGTGCGAGAATACAGTGTTATGGATTATTATTCATCAGATCGCAGTGTATGTCTGTACCAGGCGATGCCCAGGCTTGACTCAAAACAGCAGACTTTGCTGACGGTTTATCTGAGTCATGAGCCTTCTCTGCACTGCATCACCTGTGAGAACCTCTCCTAGTTCAGTCTCCTCTTCAGTTCCTCTTCTTCTAGTAGCCCACATTTCAAAATAAACAATCAAAAGCATTATCCAGAGGAAGGGAACCAGTCCCTGCAGCACTTCAGGCCAGATGCGGGCCTACTGTCCTCAATTGTTCAGGTGTGGGGCACCTTGTAAGCCACAAAAACTACTGATCAGCCTTGTCAAATTCCTGCAGAGAACTGTTGACTTAACATCAAGGCTTTTGCTTAATTCCTCACCATTTTGAAGTCAAAGAAGCCTTTGAAAAATCTAAGGAAATACCTGAATCTTCTCTCTCAGAAAACCTCCCATATACAAAAACTTGTCATATGACTTGAGGGTTTTCAGTTGCCCCCAGAGGTCATCCCTGGATTCCAGGTTAAAAGGACTTCGATGTCCAGCAAGGCAGAGATTACATCAATCCTAAAATCCAAGTCCTGTCACCCAGACTGGAATGCAGTGGCCGCTCCCGGCCACTGCAGCCTCGACCTGCTGGGCTCTGGAGATCCTTCCGCCTCAGCCTTCCAAGTAGCTGGAACCACAGGCACGCGCTACCATGCCCAGCTAGCTTTTGACTTATTGTAGAGATGAGGTCTCGCCAAGTTGCCCAGGCGGGTCTCGAACCCTCAGGCTCAGGCAATCCACTCACCTAAGCCTCCCAAAGCGCTGGGATTCCAGGCTGAGCCACCGAGCCCGGCTAAAATCCAAGTTCTATAAATCTCTCCCTGAGATTTTTTTAAATGAGACTATAAAATGCTTTCAGATAAAATAGAATGAAAGCACTACCCAAGAGAACAAACAGAAAGGGAATACAAGCTAAGTCATGTGGGCACTATAACTGCCTAGTTCCAATGGAAGCATCTCCTGACCAAAGGCTTATTTTGTGAGTATCTGAGTGCAGCTGCCAAGGCAGTCCTAAACATCCAAGGGAGGCCAATGATGAAGGACAAACTCCCTGGTTCTATCCTACCACATGGAAACAGAGCACAGTCTTATAAACAGGTCTTGCTCCAGTGCCCTCTCCTACCCAGATAGGATTTTTGGTAAAGCAATAACCTTAAGTCCTGGCCTCTCTGAATCTTAGCCTGGTCAGAAGAGAGCAAAGCAGAGAGAATTAGCCATAGTTTGTTTAGTGGAATACATCTTAAGTCATTATTTTAACTAGTGCCATTAAATAGGAGAAAACCAGCTAGCATCTTTTTTCCAATGGACTGTTTTGCACTCAGGGCTTCTTATCAGCCAACTGTTTCTGGAAAGAGTTCCAAAAATGGTCACTTTGATAACCTAATAAAGAAAACATCTCCTTCTCCCCATGAAAATCATTAAAATTCTTTTCAACTCAATATTCTCTCTTGTCCAGCACCATTCATATTTTGAACTCAAGCACAGAATGTGTTTTACAGAGTTAGAAAGAGCACAGGAAGGAATGCAGCTTTTTTTCCAAGCAATAGATGATTTTTTTTTAATCTAACCAGCTAGAGGAAGGAGAAGTTTTAAAATACATATGACTAGAGCTTACACCTTGGCCCCTGCCCACAACCTTGTCAAAATCCTTGAGAGAAGGAGTTACACCAATATAAGGCTAGAGATATATGAACAGAATGAGTGTGAGACCAAATTCACATCTGAAACATGAGGCTAGAAATGGCAGCAGGTGTGTTTCAAGTTTCTTTAAAAGGCTCAGACAGTCCCCAGAGATTAAGTAGAATGACCCAAAGCCCTTGTGCCACAGAAAGGGAAATAGAAGTAGCTGAGAGAGGATACCTTGAAGTTGACAAAAACAACTGTTAAACCCAAATTTCAGAATCCGAGAGACCAACAAAGAGCCAGCTCTGATGCAAACACACAAGGGTCTTTATTCAGGCTCGAGTCTGGGCTCATGCCCGAAGCAGCAGCTTCAGGGACAAGAGCCCCGATCCAGCATGGCAAGCAGTTTTTATACATCATTACAGAGGGAGGGGAAAGAACTTTAAACTTGTTTTTACATGATAGGGTAATTTCCCCTAATGGGTACGGGGACACTTGGGATTGGTCTGGTCTGCTCAGCTACCTGTGATTGACGGGGAAGCTGCTAAATGAGCAGAGTGGAATGTCAGATAAGCTAGGTTTAGCAAGCAGGCTGGCTAAGCAAAGGAATGTCCGGGAGGGGTGTATTACTTGACATTCACATACTGCTAGCAGCAGTTGCAGAAGCAACCGGTTATTTTATGAGACAAACAAAAATTAAACTTAAAAGTCTAAGTACAAACACTGCAAACGAATACAGTGAACGTGGGGTAGGAATTCATATAGTAATAGTTCTCTTAGAGTTTTTTTTTTTTTTCTTAGAGTTTCTTAGAGTTTTTCTCTTGGGTCTCTCACAACAACAAAAAGAACAGACATCCACTGTAAAGCAGAAAGGGAAGCAAATGCTCCATCAGGAGTCACAGCAGGGATAGAAGCCCAGGAAGACACCAACACCAAAATCACCACCTCACCCCCATGTACCATGACTTCCAGAGCTCCCAGGGAGAAGGAGAAGAAAGAAATCTTGATCTGACAATATTTGTCCATAGAACTGAGTTTTCGACAAGAAGCAGCAACTTATCAAGATGCCATAAGTGGAAATGGAGACGATGTCATATAGATATCTCATGCCATATCGGTATTAGAGCTGCCCAGTCATATTGCCTCCATGTAGAATCTAAAAATCAATCCACCTCCAAGGAAACAAAGCCCCCAAAAAAGTTGAAAGAGAAAAATTTGATCCTGGGAGCATAGTTGAGCCCCTAGATTCAGCCATGCCTGAAATGAGCCTTACCTGTAAACATTTTAGTTGTGTGAGTTAATAAGATCACTGTTACTTCAGCAAAGTAAGGCTGGATTTTCTGTTACATGAAAACAAAAGTGTCACCAAAACTGTAAAGTAGACAATTAAATATTGCAGAAGGTCAGAGCTGGATGGGAGATAGTGAGACAAAGAAGATGGAAAGAGAGTGCTTGATTACCAGGAGAAATTAGTTACATAGTCTAGAAGTTGAGTAAGGCTGGTAGTCTAGCTAGGAAGACTTGGCCAGCCATCAGTAAAGTCTGTCAGTCATTTTGCCTGAAAATTTATCGAATTATAGAGAAGCATTCAAATTAAAACTTAGACAAAGGTCCTACAAGAAACACAAGCTTTGAAAGAACAGGTAACAAAATTCTGGTTTTAAAGGGAACTGATACAGGACAGGTAGCCCCTACCCTAAGACTGTAGAGTTAGCACAAAGCTAGACCAATTTCTAGGTCTCCAACCAAAATCTTCCCTAGCGAGTGACTAGTGGATGAAATGACCAGCAAAAGAAGATGGATACAGGATAGCATAATGCCCCTCCCAGGCCAAGGTCATAGAGATCTCTCAGAGAAGAAAGTGTGCAGTGTTGGTGAGTGCAAGTGGAAGAAATTACTCTCAAGCAGAAGTCATATTTTCAGACCAAGAGGCAACTGATCCTTAGCAAGAGATTGGTATTTTCCTTAGGATTATCTAAAAAAACGACAAGAAATGACCTGAAAACCAAGTAAACCTAATTCTTATTGTACTTCAGTGGATCATGGTCAAGGTCTAGGGGTGTTAAAATGCCTTGAGACTCGCAGTAAAATATGATTCCCTCAGATCCTCTTGTTTCTGTCAATGTCAGCCACTGTCAAGTGGCTCAAGTGCCAGAGTGAGCACACACGAAACATGTTTCTTTCAGAGGCTGTAAGCTGAAAAGTCTGACTCTTATCCCACAAGTAGTCTTGAAAAACTATAAAAATGTGGGCCAGGTGCCCGAGTCCTATCAAAACAGAGAGTCCTTATCTCCATTTTCTCATGACATCAGGAAACATGGATGACACTCCTGAGGACTTTGGTCAGTATATGTTTGTTTTCATTTTTGTTTTTCAGAAAGAGGTAACTCTATTGCAAGTTGACAAAGGAAAAAAAAATTATGTACTCCACAAGAGGGTCCCAGTCACCCCAGGCCACTCAGCAAGGAAGGGAGACGCCGCCTTACCAGCTAATGGTCCTGCACTAGATGGGCACAGATCCGATCCTCCAGCATGACACACAGCCTGAGGATTCTGAGAGAAAATAGGGGTGAAATGTTGAAGGAGTATCACGGCCGTGTCCACTTGTAGCGCTTCTGGAGAAGTGCTCTTCTGAAGAAGAGAGACGAGAAGGTACCGAAGAAGAAAACGGAGAAGGAGGAGGGGAAAGAAAAGAAGAAAAGAAATGAATTTTTCTTCCATTTATACTTATGGGAACTGTCACCCTCACTGAATGATTTAAGACACGACAGGATTAAGTTTTCAAACGTGGATTTGATTTGGTCCCCTTCAGCCATCAGCCTGAGAACAAAAAACACCAGGGCTCACTTCCACCTCAGATCAAGGTGCAACCAACCCTCTAAAGCGCATGTTCTTGCATTCTTTATCTCTGTCGAACAGAAGAGAAAATTCTGTTTTAAACAGGATGTGTGCAGGATAAATTTTGCTTTTAAACTGCAGCAACAAGAAACTTTAAAATAAATCAGGCACTGTAAAGTAATTTTACAATGCCTTGGAAAGAACCCAAGGCTGTGGATTCTTAAATAGGTTCTCCCTGGCAAATGGACCTGCCACCCTCTTCTTAAGCAATAAGTCTGTTCCCTTAATAACTTCAAGAAATAGCCACTAAAATGGATTTTAGTCCGATAAGGACAAAAAGTAGAAATACGTTCCAATATTCGAATTGTTTTTAACTCATTATAGGAAAGTTCTTTTTTTTTAGTTGGAGTCTCACTCTGTCACCCAGGCTGGAGTGCAGTGGCTCACGGCCACCCCAGCGTCCACCTGCTGGGGTCCAGCGTCCAACTGCTGGGGTCCAGCGTCCACCTGCTGGGGTCCAGCAATGCTTCTGCCTCAGCCTTCCAAGTAGCCAGAACTACGGGCACGAGTTACTTTGCCCAACTAATTTTTGATTTATTGTAGAGATGAGGTCTCGCCAAGTTGCCCAGGCTGGTCTTGAACCGGTGGGCTCAGGCAATCCACTCACGTCGGCCTCCCAAAGTGCTGGAATTACAGACTGCGCCACTGAGCCCCGCCAGGAAAGTTCTTTTTAAGTACCAATGTCAAGTTCCCTCCACCCTGGCCCAAGTGCCTTAGGTTCTCCCCCCACTCCAGACAGGCCAATGGACTTGTCCTTCCAGCATAAGATTTATCTGCTCCAGCCTTCATGCTCTGCACACCTTTTGTTTCCTTGACCTGGGAGGATGGCATCCAGCTGTTCATGGTGTACTGTGCACATCCATCGTTTCTTTTTCAAAACATTTGGTGGTTCTGCTTTTTATGTATTTTATGTCCTATAACTAAATTAAAACTTATTTGAATCCCCAAATGTGTGATTAGTGGGAAGTACATTTTCTCCCTCCTGGGGGCTTCTCTTATCTTGTTCTGGATCATCCAAGAACTTCAGGGTCTCAAACAAAGATCCCTCTAACATTCACTCCTAAGTGGATCCTAGACTCTGAGAGCCCAGGAGTTTCTCAAACCATGGACATTGGCATTGTTATGTCTCTGCCACCAGAATTGTCATTGAATGCATTCCGTCCTCTGTCCAAAGCAAAAGCTGACTCGCCTCCATCTTTCTGCACAGGGTAGCAGGAATTTTAAAGTTAGATGTTGCTCCTGTATGCCCCCATTTTCTCAAAGTCATGCAAAATTGAGTTTTTCACTATAATTGCCATGTTGTAGCCTAAGGGCCCATTCTTTCAGTTAAATGAATATCCATTATTCTTTGAGCCCAGCTGCCCCAAAGACATGTTTACAGTCTATCTATCAAGACTCAAAAATCACTGGGATTCCATTCCAGAAGAATAGCCACCACTATTGTTGGGTAGGTCACGTTTTCAGCTACCAAACCACCAAAAATCACTCTACTCTCTTCTCAAACTAAGGTGGTTTGACTAGTTCTAAAGGTGAATGTAATGAAGACAGACTCTAGAAATAAAAAAATATACATTCACCTTCTTGGGAGGTGACTTGCCAATGTATCATGTCACAAAAGAAAACAGACCCTTGGGTGTTTCTCCATTTCAAAACCATATGGAAAGCACTACCAATGCAATAAGACAAGAAAAATAAACAACAAACATACAAATTTGAAAGGATGGATTAAAACTGCCTTTATTCACAAATGACATAATTGTCAACAAAAAAAATCTTAAATAATCTACAAAAAGTATATAAAAAATATGCATAAGAAAAATGCTATCTTAGTTATCAGAAAAATGCAAATTATATCATGAAAGATACCATAACACTCCTATCAGAACAGCTAAAATTTTATTTTATTTTATTCTTTTATTTTTTTATTTTAAAGATGTGGGATACAATTCAGGGTTAAGTATACAAGTGTTCATTATGCAAGTATCCTTGTGGATGAGGTGTGCCCCCCCCAGCAGATTCCCACAACTGCCAATCCCACATTCCCGTCTCCCGTAGTTTCCCACTTCTACCAGTCTTTTTCTTATAGTATTACAATAGTTGTTCAAGGTCCACTTATGAGTGAGAACATGTGATACTCAGTTATTGGTTTCTGTGAAAGATCACTCAGTATTATAGACTCTAAGTTCATCCAAGTTGCTGTGAAGTTCATGATTTTGTCCTTACATTTTTTTTATACAGCCCTCTTTTGATGGGTAGCACTGTTGATTCCATGTTCTTGCTATTGTGAACAGTGCTGCAATAAACACAGCTAAAATTTTAAAACAACATACCAATTGTTGATGAAGACTTAAAGCAGCTGAAACACTCATTTATTAGTGATGAGAATACACAATGATGCAAGTACTTCAGAAAATAATTTGACAGTTTCTTAAAATGTTAAACAAGCCGGGCTCAGTGGCTCAGCCTGTAATCCCGCGCCTTTGGGAGGCTGAGGTGAGTGGATTGCCTGAGCCCACGGGTTTGAAACCCGCCTGGGCAGTGAGACCTCATCTCTACAATAAAATCAAAAAATCAGCCGGGCATGGTAGCACATGCCTGTAATTCCGGCTACTTGGAAGGCTGAGGCGAAAGGATCGCCGGAGCCCAGCAGGTCGAGGCTGCGGTGGCCGGGAGCAGCCACTGCACTCCAGTCCGGGCGACAGAGGGAGACTCCAACTCAAAAAATAAAATAAAATAAAATGTCAAACATATTTTTACCATGCAATTCATACAATCTCACTCTTAATATTTATCTAGGACAGACAAAAGTATATGTTCACATAATAAATTATTCATGAATGCTTATAACAGGTATATTTGTAATAGTCAAATAGGCAAGCCCTAATGTCCATCAACTGAGGAATGAATTAACAAATTGTTGTATCTTTATACATTGGAGTGTGGTTTAGCAATAAAATGAAAAGAACAACTGATATATTCATTGACATGGTTGAATCTCAAGAACAGCATATTGAGCAAAAGAAACCAGACTTAAAGAGTGAATGTAGCGGGGCTCAGTGGCTCAGCCTGCAATCCTGCACTTTGGGAGCCTGAGGTGAGCGGATTGCCTGAGCCCGCGGGTGCGAGACCCGCCTGGGCAACTTGGCAAGACCTCATCTCTACAATAAATAAAAAAATTAGCAGGGCGCAGTAGTGCGCACCTGTAGTTCCAGGTACTTGGAAGGTTGGGGCAGAAGGATCGCCAGAGCCCTGCAGGTCGAGGCTGCGGTGGCTGGGAGTGGCCACTGCACTCCACTCTGTGTGACAAAGTGAGACTCCAACTCAAAAAAAAAAAGTGAGTGTAATATTGTTTCATATGTTTAAAATGCTACCAAAGAAAGCTAATCTACATGACATTAAGCCATATCAATGGTTACCTAGGTCTAAGACTGAGGAGACTGACTGAAAAAGGGGCACAGGAAATTTTGGGGTTGTGATAGATACATCAATAGATGATGGTAATGTGGACATGTACACTTGTCAAAATTCATCTAGCTGCAAACTTAAGTGGATGTATTTGTTGTATGTAATATCTCAGTAAAGTTGAAAAAATTAATCACAATAAGTTTTGCTTGGAATGACAAACCAATCTTAAAATTCATATGGAATGTCAAAATAGTTTTGAAAAAGAACAAGTTGAAGGAAACTGCTCACCAGCCGGGCTCGGTGGCTCAGCCTGTAATCCGGCGCCTTTGGGAGGCTGAGGTGAGTGGATTGCCTGAGCCCGCGGGTTCGAGACCTGCCTGAGCAACTTGGCGAGACCTCATCTCTACAATAAATCAAAAATTAGCCGGGCGTGGTAGCGGGCGTCTGTAGTTCCAGCTCCTTGGAAGGCTGAGGCGGAAGGATCGCCGGAGCCCAGCAGGTCGAGGCTGTGGTGGCCGGAGCGGCCGCTGCACTCCAGTCTGGGCGACAGAGTGAGACTCCAACTTTAAAAAAAAAAAAAAAAAAAAAACTGTTCACCAAATTTCAATTGTTGCTATAAAGGAAGAAAAGTTCAGACTTACACCTCCACCTGGCACTAATGATGGGGCACCCTGTTTAATCCAGAGCCATATCAAAGAAAGCTAGCTGAAAAGTTTAAATAAAATCCAGAAGCCGGGCTCAGTGGCTCAGCTTGTAATCCCACGCTTTGGGAGGCTGAGGTGAGTGGATTTGCCTGAGCCCGCGGGTTCGAGACCCACCTGGGCAACTTGGCAAGACCTCATCTCTACAATAAATTTTTTTAAAAAATTAGCCGGGCGTGGTAGCGCACACCTGTAGTTCCAGCTACTTGGAAGGCTGAGGCTGAAGGATTGCCGTAACCCAGCAGGTCGAGGCTGCGGTGGCCGGGAGCATGCCACTGCACTCCAGTCTGGGCAACTCCAGACTGGAGAGGGAGACTCCAACTCAAAATAAATAAATAAATAAAATCCAGAGTCCTGTAATATAATAGGAAAATGTCTAGGTTTCTACTGAAAATATTTTATTGTACTGAGAACTAAGATCTCAAACCAATAAGTAATGACAATCAGTAGATACCAACACTAGAGAACAGAGATGTTAAAGTTTTTTAAGATTTATTTAAGTCCCATAGAAATATTTCAACAGTTATAAACATGCTTGAAAAAAATTTTAAAGTATAAAGCCTCAGAAAATAAGCCAAAAGTTACAGCAAAAAAAAGAAGATATAAAAAAGAACCAGACCAGGCACGGTGGCTCAAGCCTGTAATTCCAGCACTTTGGGAGGCCAAATCAAGAAGATTACCTGAGCACAGGGGTTCGAGACCAATCTGGACAACTTGGTGAGCCCTCATCTCTACAGTAAATCAAAAACTAGCCAGGCATGGTAGCCTGCACCTGTAGTTCCAGCTACTTGGAAGGCTGAGGCTGAAGGATTGCCTGGGCAACAGAGTGGGACTCCTACTCGAAAACAAACAAACAAACAAAAAGAAGAACCAAAAAAGGAATTTTGAACTGAGAAGTACAATAACAACAATAACAAAAAGCCCAGTGAAAGGACCCAGTGTGTGAACATCAGAATAGAAAAAAAACAGAGGAAAAAAAAATCAGCGAACTTAAAAAAATAGAACAAAAATATTACCCAGTCTGAACAATAAGACAGAAAACAGACTTAAAAAAATAAAAACAATAGTCTCAAGTCTCAAGGACCTGAGACTACAACTGATGAGCTAACATTCATACAATTAGAGTCCCAGAAGGAAAGAAGAAAGACAACAATGCTGAAAAATTAATGTAGAAAACAGTAATGGAAAACTTCCCAAATTTATCAAGAGTTATAAACCTACAGATTCAAGATGTGCAGTCTGGGTTCAGTGGCTCAGCTTGTAATCCCAGTACTTTGGGAGGGTGAGGCAAGCGGATTGCCAGAGTCTGTGGGTTCAAGACCAGCCAGGGCAACTTGGTGAGACCTCATCTCTACAATTAAAAAAACAAAAAATTAGCCGGGTGTGGTAGCGTGTGCCTGTAGTTCCAGTTACCTGGAAGGCTGAAGCAGAAGAATCACCTGAACCCAGGAGGCTGATGCTGGGGTGGCCGTGAGCGTGCCACTGCATTTCCAGCTGAGGCGATGGAGTGAGACTCCAACTCAAAAAAAAAAAGAAGATGAGCAAACCCTAAACAAGATGAACTCAAAGAAACTCAGGCTAAGGCACATAAAAATTAAACTAAGATCTAAGACAAAGATAAATTATTAAAAGTAGTTAGAGAAAACTGACATCCTACCTATAAGAGAAAAGCAAACAAAAAAAATAAAATAAATTAAAATTGAAGGCCGGGCTCAGTGGCTCAGCCTGTAATCCTAGCACTTTGAGAGACCGAGGTGAGTGGCTTGCCTGAGCCACGAGTTCGAGACCTGCCTGGGCAGCTTGGCAAGACCTCATCTCTACAATAAATCAAAAATTAGCTGGGGGTGGTAGCACATGCCTGTAGTTCCAGCTCCTTGGAAGGCTGAGGCGGAAGGATCGCCGGAGCCCAGCAGGTTGAGGCTGTGGTGGCCGGGACTGGCCCTTGCACTCCAGTCTGGGTGACAGAGTGAGGCTCCAACTCATAAATAAATAAATAAATAAATAAAATTGAAACCAGAAAAACAATATAGAAAATCAGTGAAACAAAACCTGGTTCTTAGAATAAATTAATAAAAGTTTAAAACTTCTAGCAAGACTGACAAAAAAAAGAAAGAAGATATAAATTACTATATGAGAAATGAAACAGGAAATATCACTACAACCTTTCAGATATCAAAAGGATAATAAGGGAATACTAGGAACAGTTCTGCAAATATAAATCTGCCAATTTAGATTAAATAGACCACTTCCTTGGAAAATCACAAGCTAACATCCAACATAAAATATACTACTTGGGTAATCCTATCACTTTTAAAGAAGTGGAATTTATAACTTTAAAAGCTCTCAAAAATGCAGTCTCCAGACACAGATGATTTCACCAAAAATAAAATAAAATAAAATAGCTCACTGAAACAATCCAAAAGGAAGTAACACCAATTCTATACAATCTTTTCCAAAAAAAATAGAAGACTTCCCAATTCATTTTATAAAACTAGTATTACACTTATCTCAAAATCAGATAAAGACATTACAAAAAAGTATTCAAACTCTTTGCCCATTTTTAAACTGGGCTATTTGTCCTTTTACTGGTGACTTGTAAATACCAGACTCTAGGTTCGTGACCCACCTGGGCAACTTGGCTAGACCTCATCTCTACAATAAATCAAAAAATTAGCCGGGTGTGGTAGCGCGCGCCTGTAATTCCGGCTACTGGGAAGGCTGAGGCGGAAGGATCGCCGGAGCCCAGCAGGCCGAGGCTGCGGTGGCCGGGAACGGCCACTGCACTCCAGTCTGGGTGACAGAGTGAGACTCCAACTCAAAAAAAAATAAAAATAAAAATAAAAATAAAAAATACCAGACTCTAGTTTTTTTATTAAGTTTTGAACTCGGAAAATGTACATACTTCAACTTCTTTTTTTCCAAGATTGTATTGATTATTTAGGGACACTTGTATTTCCATAAGAATTTTAGAATCAAGTTGTCCACTTCTACAAAATATAGCAATTGGAATTCTGATAGAGATTGCATTGAATCTCTAGATCCCTTTGAGGAATATTAGATGGAAATGCGTCATAAAACGATACAAATGTACTATGATTCCAATTTGAACTTCAATTATTTTTAAACTGGACAAATATAATTTTTAACTTTAAATAGTGGAATAAATTTTAATTGATAGAAAACAAATGTTTACATAAGAATAGTGAATAGGAGCCAGGCCTATAATCCCAGTTACTTGCTTGTGCACAGGAGTTCAAGAACAGCCTGGGTAACATAAATAAAACATACTATGATATAATCAAGAGGAAAGATGTTAGCCATGTATGGTAGTACACATCTGTAGTCCCAGCCACTAAAGAGTCTGGGGTAGGAGGATTGCCTGAGATCAGGAATTTAAGGCCAGCCTGGGCAACTTAGACTCCATCTCCAAAAAAAGGAAAAAAAAGATTTAAGATATTAGCCGGAATTCAAAAATAAGGAAGAGAAAAACTACCCAGACTCCAGAATAAATCAAACTCAAGTATATAGATGAAAGAAGCATGTATATCAAAAATCATATTTCAGTTCAATGGGAAAAAAGTTTACATGTTAAGTGTTATGATCATTGGCTATTTTCCACCCTACACAAAAATATAGACAGTCAAATTATGTAACAAATAAAAATAATAGACACAAATATGAAAAATAATCAATCATAATAGCAAAATTTAAAAGAAAGTGATTTCATTTTTACAATCATCTTGACCAAGATTAATAGGATGATGTAATCTGGCTATGACAGGCTGCAAAAAAGACCACAATATTTTGCATTTTCTCCCATGGAGAGGTATTTATTTCTCTACCCCTTGTATCTAGCTTGACCAAGTGACTTGCTTTGGCTAAAGAGGCATTAGTAAATGCTATCCAAACACAGGATTGAAAAGTACTCATGCAATGGAACTTGCTATCTTCAGGTTCTTAAGAATCCATTGACAACCAAAAGCAGGCTAGCTGATAAATGCCCAGTTATCTCCATCATTGCACCTAACAGTCAGCCAACTACCAGACGTGTGAGAAGGAACACTGACCTCCAGAAGTCTATAAAACCGAAGCACCATATTTAACATAGATGAACCATCCCAGCTGAGCCCTGCCTAAATTGCTGACTTATGGAATGGTGGGAAAATATATGGTTGATGTTTTAAGTCATTAGATTTTTAGGATAGTTTGTTATGCAGCACAAATTAACCCATAGACTGATGTTGGTGAGAGTGTAAGAAGACACATTAACACTGTCGTGTACTAATAGTAGAAGTATAATTAGAAGGCAATTTGACACTATCTATCAAATTTTACTATCTGGTGGCAATTCCATCTCTAAAAATGTATCTTATTTAAAATAATATTTAAATAATTATTAAAAATAATTACACATGCTCAAAAAAAAAAAGAATGTTATTGGAGGCATTGTTTGTAACAGAAAAAAATCGGAGACTACTTTAATATCCATCAATAGAGATTGGTCAAATAAGCAAGGACACAATCCCGAAACGGAATACAATGAAATCATTTAAAAACTAGAGGGAATATTTACGGTAGATATTAATTAGCAATGAACATCCTCTCTTTGGTTTTTTGTTTTTTGTTTTTTGAGTTGGCGTCTCACTCCGTCACCCAGGCTGGAGTGCAGTGGCACACTCACGACCACCCCAGCACCGATCCACTGGGTTCCCGCGATCCTTCCACCTCAGCCTTCCAAGTAGCTGGAACTACAGTCCTGCGCTATCACGCCCAGCTAATTTTTGATTTATTGTAGAGATGAGGTCTCACCAAGTTGCCCAGGCTGGTCTCAAACCCACAGACTCAGGCAATCCACTCGCCTCAGCCTCCCAAAGTGCTGGGATTACAGCCTGAGCCACCGAGCCTGGCCTGAGCATCCTCTCCTAAAGTGCTCAACAAACAAAACACCTACCCTTGAAAACCCAGACTCAGCCTAACATGACACCCTGTCACTTTGGCCATGTTCAAGGATAGGTATATTTTGTCCCTGGAATTTTTCTGGCTGGCACTGGCAGGGAACCCATATCCTGTCTAAGGATGAGGCTGGAAAGAGCTGTCACATTGGATCCAGCCTAAAGGAATGAAGCCAACAGGCCAAGAGAAGCTCAGATGAGAAAAGAGGGAAAAAATCCTTCTGCTCTTTTCATGGCTTAATTACAGAGCCAACACTTCTCCTCTTTTTATTAGGCTAGTCAGAGTTGGGTTTCTTTCACAAAGAATCATGACAAACACAGTCCAGATGTAGTGTTACATAAAGATATCCAAATGATGTTAACTGTGGAAGATGTTGTTTTCCCTTCTCTCCCTCTGGCTCTCCCCTGTATCCTTCTCTTCCTCTTCCCCACCACCCCCGCATAGGGTTTCACTCCATTGCCCAGGCTGAAATGCAGAGATGCAATCATGGCTCACTGCAACCTTGAACTCCCGCATTCAATGGATTCTCTAGCCTCAACCTCCCAAGTAGCTGAGACATAGTAGGTGGTAGATAAGCAAATAGGAATCTCGCTATGTTGCCTCGGCTGCTCTAGAACTCCTGACCTCAAGTGATCCTCCCTCTTTAGCCTCCCAAAGTGTTGGGATTACAGGTGAGGTGTGAACCACTGCACACACCCAGAAGATGACATTTCTTATGATGAGTGGTAGGTCAACAGTTTTCTGTTATATGCTACATGCTATTGCATTGTATGGTTTTGAGTGCCTTGCAAATTATGTAATAAATAAGTTTAGGTTAAATACCTTTTAAAAAGGAAGAGAAAGGTTGCAGAGTATACAACAAAAGAGAAACTCTGATCCCTGGTTTGATATCTGATTACAGAATCAGACTTGATGATCTCACCTAGACCGAGGCAAAGAGAATTTGAGAGGAAGTGACAGGGTCGGGAGACTGGCAACACAAATAATAGGGGCCATCTCACTACCTCCAAGCATGCATGGATTCCCCAGGGCTTAAGTGGACACCATGGAAAAATGAAAAGTGGCTAGACCCTTGCTGGTGCATCATAATGAAAACCGTCTTCCAGGTGAGGGCACCTCAAGCACAGAGGCTGTGTGCTCGCTGTCCAAGGTAAGGGTTGAGAGGACAGGTAGAGGTGGAAGAGGCCAGCCACAGCCCATCTTTCATATCGAAGAAGGAAGCATCATGATGACCCACAGCACCTACCTGCCATAGGGAATTGTAATGCAGTAAATGATCTGCAGAGAAGCACCAGAAAGAACTATATATAGCAGTGGCCACCAGGTAAGTAAAATGATGCTTATCCCTTTCCCTCTCCTTCCTCCATTTCTCCATCCTCCCAACACACACATACCAGGAGCACACCTTAAAGAGGGAGAGGACAGGCCGGGCTCGGTGGCTCAGGCTGTAATTCCAGCACTTTGGGAGGCCGAGGTGAGTGAATTGCCTGAGCCCGCGGTTCAAGACCAGCCCAGGCAACTTGGTGAGACCTTGTCTCTACAATAAATCAAAAATTAACCGGGCATGGTAGCTCATGCCTGTAGTTCCGGTTACTTGCAAGATTGAGATGGAAGGATCGCCGGAGCCCAGCAGGTCGACCCTAGGATGGCCGTGAGCGTGCCACTGCATTCCAGCCTGGGCGACAAAGTGAGACTCCAACGCAAAAAAAAAAAAAAAAAAAAAAGAGGGAGAGGACAGGGGATATCTGTAAGGCAGGATGATCTCTCCTCTTCTCCATGACTAGCAAGTGGGGTTCTAGTTTAAGCCTTTAAGTAGAGGAATAGAAGGGAAAAGTTTTAAATTAAGATTGAGGCTTTATAGTGAATTGATTTTTTTCAAAATAAATAGAGTTTAACACCAAAAGTATCTAGAAAATAATAAAATATTTCCAAGAGTTAATTAAAAAACAAGACAGAGAGATTTAAGAGAGAACAGTTAAAGCTATACTTAGAGAAAAACAAAACCTTATTATGTTCATGTCCCAGCGAATTAAGAATGCTCAGTACACCAGTTACTCCGGAGTGTCAGGCTGCATTGCGAGGTATAGAACTGGGCTGGGGGGACAGAAGCCCTGCCTTCCCTTTACCCCTCAAATGCCCTCACCCCATGGAAATATCAGATCAGAGGAACTCAGATACACAGATCTCTTCCTAACACCGTCATTCACATAGGTGCTGAAAATAGTGCCAGTCCTTACAGTGACCATGCTGGTAGTTACTATCACCACATTTTGTATACAAAGCAGACCTTCCCAGTGGCTGGGGCCTGGCCGCGGGTCACAGAGCTAGTTAGGGCTCTCTCAGAATATGAACCCAAGCCTACCTGCCTGTCCAGCCCCTGCCCTGCCCAAGTATGCTGCTTGCATCAGCTCTCCTCTGCACCCCTTGGCCACCCTGGTGGAAACTGCTGGGGCTACTCCCTCCACTGTGCCCAGAACAGAAAAGCTCCTGTCTGTCTCTGTTTCTGGTGGCTCTTTACCCACTTTCCCCAAAGGATGTTTCAAGTCCCTCCTCTGCTCTCACGTTCCCTCCCACCGTTCAGACTCACACTGATCTTTCTGCATTCAAACCTCCAACATCCCAAGACCCTGAATGCAGTAAGCCAGACGTGATCATGGAGGGGCAGAGGAAACACGTCTCCAGAAACCCCTGAAGCTAAAAAAACAGCCTCTAGGCCAGCCTGAGGGAGGAAGTGGGGTGGATCAGCGAGAAAGGATGTTGACCCCCACGGGTCAGACAGAGGAGTGGCCCTGTGGTCAGAGGGAAGTGACAACAAGGAGTGCCTGGAAGAGATTGTTCATGCTTTCAACCAGGGCCAAACAATATGAGTAACGGAGAGAGGGTGTACTGGCCCTCACTATATATAGCCGCACCTAGAGACGGCCTCACAGCACAGAGTCCTTGTGCCCTTAGTCTTGGGGTCTCTGCTTCGGCAATGTCCCTAGGGAGACATCCCAGAAAGAAGAGCTGAGGAAAGAAAAGCCAAGAGCCCTGTCTTCCCCTTTTTGGATTCCCAGAGTGGCGTCAGTTGAACAGGATGCAGGGCCCACTTGGGAAGAGGAAGGCCTCCCTTCCGCTGCAAACATGGTCATCTCAGCTGTTAGAAATGAACTCTCCAGTGAGAACTGGCTCCGCCTTCACACCAGTCCCAGGCTGCAGAGGGTCCAAGGATGCTCTGGGCCTCCCTTGATTTTGACGGTCTTTGGGTCTTTGAAGGTCTTTGGGTGGCTCTGTCTCTCTCCGAGTAGGGGATGCATCTTGCAAGGTCTCTGCCTGGTGTTGGAGATCACTGGGCTTCTTCAGAGAAGGAGGAGAGCCCCAGGAGGACATCTCCATGTCCATGCACAGGCCTCCTCCCTGTGTGGGTCATTCTAGGAAAGCCAGCCACCTCTGAATTTCCACTGTATCTTGGGTCAGATAGTGACCTTCTTGACTAAGGGTGTTGTCCTTATGCCTGTCTGATCAAGAGCCTGGCCATGTTGCCCAATAACAGGATAAAGAAAGGTTCTAGGATCTGGGGGAGGGTAGGGAGAGTCAAGTATGGGAGGTCAGACAACCTCCAGGCTGAGCAGAGCCTCAACTGATGCCAAAAGCGTGGGGTTTTGCCTCAAGGTATCAATATTCAGCTGACTGAAAAGAATGCTTTTTAATAATAATTTTAAAGTTCGGCACCTAGTGATCAAGAACAATTTATTCTACCAGGAAGTTCTCAGAAGTAGTGCATTGCTAATAACTCTTATCTTTAAACCCTACTGTCAATCACAAAGTTGATAAGAGTTCCTCTCTTGCTTGGCCTGAGCTGCTAGTTACAGTTCCGCTGTTGCCTCAGGCAAAGTTGCTAAACTCTACATCTTTTACTTCCCCCCCAAAAAAATCTACCTCCAGACCTCCAGAAGGATGTGCAAAGCTTCCTTCTATCACTAGGAAACTTGACCCTTGTTCCTCAGTGTTTACCAGTCTGAGTGGATTTTCCTGTTCCATCATTGCGATGTTTTGCATTTCGGGGGCATGTTCCTTGTGTTCTCTTCTCCCCATCCCCCACACACTTTACATCCTGAAATATGTGTTCGAACTTACACACCCTGGACTGGCTTTCCCCCCTACAGTGGACCCACTGGTGGGTGTCTCATGAACTCTGCACAGACAGGATCACAGTCTTCCTCCTCCCTTCCACTTCCCACCATGGGAAATTTCAGGATCCGCATGGGGAACCCATAATCACAACGCCACAACTCCAGTGACCTTAACTTCTGTCCCCTTAGCAACCCCACCTAGCCACGCCCAGCACATAATGCTCCATCTCTGAAATCCCTCTCTTGAACATTCTCCTGGCATCCCAGTGTCTCCCTTCTAACAGCTTTCCACTCCTAACGGCTCTCTTCGGATCTCGTTCCCTCCATACTCATCTCCATGGAACTCAAACCACAAGCCCCAAAATACTCCCAGGGCTTCTTGTCTGCCTTTACTCCCGCTGCTGAAAGCCTAGCTTTGGACAAATCCTACACCCTCATCGCTCTCAACATAGGATGGTCTGCTCTTGCCAGCCTGAAGACAGAAGCCGACCTACAAAACTACCTTCATCAGGGCTTCCGTGGTGTGGGGACAGGGCTCACTACTCTTCTCGGGTCTGCCCTGGCTGCTCCCCCACCATTCCCAACACCCCCCACCAGATCCTCTCAGATCTTGACTTAATTCTGATTTTCCAGAGAAAGCAGAAGTGACCCCCTCACTGCCATCTCCCCCAAACTCAATCCAGAAATACCTTCCCCGCTCACCTTCCCCAACATCACACAACATCAACACTCGCTGGAGGTCTTCCTGTTCCAAAGAGGTGCTCAATAAACATCAGCCACTACTATTTTTTTTAATGACCCTTCACACATAATTCATCACTCTGCCTTCTGCGAGAGTGATAGTCTTATATCTTACGTTATTACACTGAACGTTCAACACAGTTACAGTTATTTGTTTGCGTGCCTTTTTCTTCTGTAAGACCACAAAGTCCTTGAGGACAGGGAAGGCAAGTGTCTTGTTTATCTTCAGAGACAATGCACAGTGTCTGGCATATAATAGATGCTCAATGAACATTTGACAAAATAAATGTCTAGCTGTGCTCGGTTGCTCAGCCTGTAATCCCATACCTTTGGGAGGCTGAGGTGAGTGGATTGCCTGAGCCTGCGGTTCGAGACCCATCTGGGCAACTTGGTGAGACCTCATCTCTACAATAAATCAAAAAGTAGCCGGGCATGGTAGCACACGCCTGTAGTTCCAGTTACTTGGAAGGCTGAGGCGGAAAGATCGCCGGAGCCCAGCAGGTAGGCTGCAGTGGCCGGGAGCGGCCACTGCACTCCAGTCTGGGTGACAGAGTGAGCCTCCAACTCAAAAAAAAAAAAGTCTATATATATAACTAACTTCTCAGGTAGCTCTGCGATGCCAATATGTTCATCTATTTAATGGCCACAATTAGCACCACCTCAAAAGATTTTAAAATTGAAGCACCCTGACTACAGGCCAAACCAATTAAGTCATTAAACTCAGAAGCCAGACCGGGCCTGTTATTTTTTTAAGCTTCTGCTGATTCCAGTGGACAGCCTGCTGGAAGAATCACTGGCCTACAGAAGTAGCAATACTCAGTATTAAGTTCGAATACGTTGTATTATAGGAAGAGGCTAGCTTTGATCTAGTGAGAGAGACAAGCAAATAGAAATAGATTAATGCACTGTTATGCAATAACGAAGTCAGCAGTGGGGTATAAATGCATGGGGTAGGGGATGAATGCTCACAGTGTATGTTTGTCAGCTACTTGGAAGGCTGAGGCGGAAGGATCGCCGGAGCCCCGCAGGTCGAGGCTGCGGTGGCTGGGAGCATGCCACTGCCCTCCAGTCTGGGTGACGGAGTGAGACTCCAACTCCAAAAAAAAAAAAGAAGCCAAGCAGAAATGCAGGCAAAACATGACTCAAAACTCTCTGGTCTGGTGACATTTCTAAAATGACTCTTTGGTGTCTGTTCCTGAACTTGGCATGTTTTGGTGAAGAATTGTCCCTAAGAAGTCAAGTCAGTGTGTATCGGGACTCAGAGTGTGATCCATCAGAGTGTGTGTGTGTGTGTGTGTGTTAGAGACAGAGTCTCACTCCACTCTGTCACCAGGCTGGAGCGCAGTGATGCAAACTTAGCTCACTGCCACTTTGAACTCCTGGGCTCAAACCATTCTTCCTCCTCAGCCTCTCCAGTAGCTAGGACTACAGGCATCCACCACCACATACGACTAACTTTTTTTAAATGGGAATTTATTAAAAGTACAGAATCTTGGCCCCACTTCATCAGAATTTTTTTAGCAAGATCCCAAAGATATCTGCACACATACTCAAATTGAAGATGCACTAATCTAATACAGAAGTGCTGAGATGGTCTTGGCCAATGCAAATATCTCTGGTTCAAGGAGACCCTGTATTTGGTATCTCCTTCTGCCAGTCAAAGGAATTAGGCATCACATCCCCAGCTTGCCTTATCCCGATTATCTGTTATGAATCCCTTTGTTTCAAGGGAAAGGAAAACCAACTCAAAAGGACTTAACCAGTAAATTAACTATGTTTGCTCACATAACTGAAGCAGCCAGAGGTACGGCTCACCTCCCAGGAGCTATAACTCAGAGGTTCAGATACTGTCACCTAGGATCCAGGTTCTCTCGTGTCCCTAATTTCCCTCCCACCTCGATGGCTTCATGTCATGCTTCATTTGGTGGCCACCCAGCCTTCCTCTCCCGAGCAAAATGGCTGCAGTGGCTGCAGACCATCACCCCACCACATCTAAGAAGGGCTCTTCCAGTCACGCCCCTTCGCTTGGCTCTGAATTGGGGCACATGTCCACCCTTGAACTTGATAAGGGAGGTGAGGGAGATAAAGACTCTGCCGACAGGCTTGAGATATGCTGGGTTCATCTGAAAAGAGTGACCTTCACCCAGACCTCATGGTTGAGGACACTGGAAGGGCAGTTTCCCCAAAGGAAAGCCAAAGTTCTGCTGGGGGCAGAAGGAAAAAACAGATGTTGGGGAGACACCAACAAATTCCACTCTCACATCCCATCTGTACGAACAAGCAGAGAGCCCTGTCCCTAGTTTCTAAAATGCAATACAATGCTCACATGGGGGGGGTGTTAAAGTATTTCGTTTTGAAATTTATTTAACTAGAATCCAAGAAGCTGCACCTCTGATGGCAAACACGCTTCCTGCGAAACAAATTTTAAGAATCCTCTACAAAAATCACTCACACAACATCCACATCTGCTCCTAGGGGAAAGTACCCAAGTCCTACAAAACATTTTTGAAAACCGTCATTGATTTTTGTCCCCCAAATATCCAAATTCATTCAAAATTTTAGAGATCGGTCTGATGAATAGCTAGACATGAGCTAGACATTTATCATGGAGATGGCATTTACAAATCAATTTTATTTTAATGTAAAGTAGTCAGCACCTCCAAATTTTGAAAAAGCCTCCTTGGAGACTAGTATTTCAAACTCTTAAAATGTTAAGGGATAGAATACAAGCCCCTAAGAGGGTGTCACCTGAGCTTTCTAGAAAGTGATGTCAGCCGGAGAAAGTAGGAGAGGAACCTCCTGCCTGACAAGGGCGTATTATTCCTCATTTATTCCTGGGTCCCCACCTAGACCATGAACTTCCTGAGAATGAGGAGAGCAGCAACTAAGATGCTCTCCTGCCGTCCATTACACTTCACGCGCCTGGTATGGTGGTCAGGGTGACTCCGTTCATTTTCAGGCGCTGTGCTAGACCCCTTCTGTGGAGGTGCCTATAGGAAAGTCTGTCCCTTCACGCGAGTGTCCTACAGTAGACACCCTCTTCCCTCTTCTCCTGGAGAGTGCATCCCCAGGCCTTCTGTCCTCTGGTTTGGGGGTTAGGTTTGGCTAGGAGACCAGGAGGGCAAGAGGATTTTCCCCCGGATTTATCTCCTGGTCCCCATCCTCGTGGGCCACAGTTTGTAGTAGCTTCATTCCTCTTCCCAAGGTTACAGCTCCTCCAGGACAGGACTCCCAAAGCTACAGTCACCCTGGGTTCCCAGGACTGCTTCACCGCCTTCCCAGACAGGGACCATGAGTGGTGCCTTGAGCTGCAGGTGCTCTGGGTGCTTTGTTGATCTTTCTTCAGTCACCCATCCTAAGTATGTCATCTATTTCCCGCAGGACCCTGAATGACACAAGCACACTTCATTTAATTTGGCAGGATATAAAAATCTACACAGGCTGGGCGTGGTGGCTCAGCCTGTAATGCTAGCCCTTTGGAAGACTGAGGTGAGAGGATTGCCTGAGCCCGGGGTTCAAGACAAGCCTGGGCAACTGGGTGAGACCACGTCCCTACAATAAATCAAAAAATTAGCCAGGCGTGGTGGCACACACCTGTAGTTCCGGCTGCTTGGAAGGAACACCTGAGCCCAGCAGGTCGAGGCTGCGGAGACGGTGTGTGTGCCACTGCACTCCAGCCTGGGTGACAAGAGTGAGACTCCAACTCAATAAAAAAAAAATAAATCTACACAGGCACAGAATTTTGTAAAAAAAACCTTAATTTTCAAATTCACAAAGACATCAACAACCAACGACTTTAGAAAGAATGATTTGCAACGTGGGAGATAATCCATGTTAGTAAGACATTTAAGACTAGTTGGAACGAATTAACTGCTGAAGGAAAAAAAAATGTTTCTACCCCCACCCGTTGATTGCCCACTTTTCAAATTTTTCTTTTGAAAATTAAGCCATCCTTCTGTATAATAATTTGCGTTTTGAGAAGCCGGACACAGCCCGACTTTGCACTGCTTAAGCAGAGGACTTTTTTGTATTGCCTCTTGGGTGACAGTTCGTCCTGAGAAAGGCCGGTAAGGAGACATTGAGGCTCAGAGGACAGAGCAGAGGGGTGGAGGCGGCAGCGGCAGCCGAGCTGTCCCCAGGGAGCGCGGCGAGGCGCGATCCGCGAGCCGGCCGTGGCCACCCGGATCCCGGCGGGGGCGGGCGCGCCGCCCACGAGCTCGCGGCCCCACGGTGCTCGGGCAGGGCGCCGGGGAGCCCGCGGGCGCGTCGCCGGAGACCCGCGCGAGGCGGTGGCTGCAGGTGCCGCCGACCGGGCGGTCCCGGGCAGCGGCGCGGCGAAGAAGGTCGCGGGGTCCGGCTCCACGCCGTCCAGCGGGGACCCGTCGGGCGGGGGCGCGCCGGGACCCACGCGCGGGGGCGGCGGCGGCGGGCCCGCGAGGAAGCCCCGCCCGGGGAAGGGCAGCCGCCGATCTTGGCAACGGATCTGGTCCCGCAAAGCTCCGCGCAGCGCCGCCTCCTCCAGGAAGACCGCTCCTCCGCCCGCGCTCGCCTCCCTGGGGACCCCGTGGCTTTCCAACTCGCGGGGGGCAGGCCTCTCCCCAGCCCTCAAAGCGGCGCCACGCGCGTCACCACCCCCACGAAAACGGTGCGACAGTGGAAGTCAGCGTGAGCCGTGATGCCCGAACAGGGACCCCGGGGACCCCGGAGTCGACGATGATGGGGGCAGCTCTCACCTCCCTCCCGGACAGAATCAGCTTCTTGGGACGCCGCCCCAGCCTTTGGGTCCTGGAAACGCCAACCAGGCATCCCGCAGGCCAACACCCGCCCCCGTAAGCAAACGCAGGGGCGGTATTCTCCAGGAGGAGTTTCCTTCGGCACCTGTCGCCGCTGGCACCCCTGCGCCGCTCCAAGAACCGGTCTTGGGAAAGATCGCACTTCGGGCCTGCACGGCTTCTGCTTCATTTCTTCTCGAGGGAAATGTCCTCCCCACCGGGTCCTCTGTAAGTGCAGGTCCTGTCCGTTCGTGTGCACAGACTCAGTTTTTGCGTGAGTGTGAGAGGGTCTCGGAACTCAAAACTGCCCGTTAAAGGGTTCGGTCGCAAGACACAAACTCGCATTGGACTACAGCCGGGTCTAACCTCAGGAAGAGCGGGAAAGGCCCCCAACCCATAAAAGGAAGGCCATCTTCCAGGCATACAAGACCACCCGCCACATACTGTTCGTTAAGTGAAGCCGCAAGTTTCTGAAGGGTAGGAAAGCGTGATTCCCTTGGGGGAGGCAAAAAGAGAGAGCATCCCGTCTGCAGAGAGAGAGCATCTGCCGGGTCACGGGATACAGGCGTGTCAGTCGTTCCCTCTGAAGCTGGGACGGCATCAGGGATGACTTTCTCTTCCTACGCTGTTTAAAACTTTTATAAGAAAAGTAAGTGATTTTAAATAAAGATATTTATGCAAAAGATAAAATCGGTTTGATGGAATTAAAGTCCGGCCACTTCACTCCTTTCCTTAAAGCCAAGAGCAAAGCAAAACCGGACACACCTCTCCCTCTCCACTTCAAAGGGCTCTGGAAACTCCAACGGCGCACAAGCAGCAGAGGCCACTCTCTCCCGGCCTTCCCACCCTAGACCTCAGCGACAAGAAAAGAGCCGAAGGGGCGCCCGCTGGAAATTCGAAAGCTCTGGGCGTTTTTCTGAAAGGTGCTGCTGAATGCGTTTCCAGCTCCCGGCACGGCGTGCAGTTTCCTTAGCAACAAGTCAGTACGCCCACCTCTCCATTCCTTACCTGAGCGGTGAAGAAGGCAGGCCGCTTTTGTGGTTGTCCATCTGGGAATGGGCCATTCGCGTTTCTTTGTTTAAGCACCTGGCCTGATCAGACGTCACCTTAAAACCTTGCAAAGTTTCCTGGTTTTTTTACTATTTATGCCCAGAGGTGGTTAGCAATTTCGTTTCGCACCTTTTTATTCGATGCCATCTCGCGCCCGAAGACGAGTCCGCGCCCGCCAGTCAACTGTGTCCCTAAAGTTCCCCAAGTTTTCGGACGCAGAGCCGCCCACCCACCAGCGCGGGTCTTCCCGGGCCGGCATCCCCCACCCCCTCACGCCCCGACTCCCCACCCCCAGCCCCTGCGTCCTCGGCTCTCGCGCCCGGGTCCCCCGCGCCTTCTGCCCCGGCGGCGTCGGGCGCCGCGGGGCGTCGAGCAGGGCGGGTGAGGGGAGACCCGGCCCGCCACGGGCGCCCCAGCTCCGCCGCACCGGGAAGGCGCCGGACGCCGGAGTCGCCTGGGCTCGGCCCGAGGCCCCGGCCGGCGCCCGCTGCTCGCCGACGCCCCGCCCTTCGCCTTCACCTCCCGGAGGGGCTCGGCGGCTCGGCCAGGGGCAGGGACCCGGTCCGGCCGCCCCCGCGGGCACCGCGCTCCGGTCGTCCCCGGCGCCTCCCGCACGCGGGCAGCCCTTGGCCCCGTCGCCCTTCCCCGCAGCCCTCCGCCAGACGCCGCCTCCCCGGATGCGGGAACCGCCTGGGCCTCCCGGCCTGACCCCGCCGCTCGCGCTCCGGGCCCGTCCGGCCTGCGGAGCCTCGGGACCTCCGCCGGCCCGGGGACCCCGCGGGCGCCCCGGGGCCCTTTCGGACAGACGTGGCCCCCGGGGACCCGGCGCGGCCGGGACCGCGGGCGCCGAGCCCCACGCCCCGCCGCCGGTGCCCGAGGCCGAGGCGCAACCGACGGCCAGAGGGCTCGGTTCTCCCCTGGACGCAAGAGAGCGCGGAGGCCCGATCCGCTCCCCTCCGGGGAGAGAGTCGGTCCGGATGTCGCGCGGGACCTGCTGCCGCCTCGGCGCGGGCGCCCGGCTCCCGGGAGGGAACCCCGGGAGGCGTCCTCCGACCTGCCCGCCGGGGCGGCGCGGCCGAGTTCGGGGCGCTCGCGGGCGCCCGGGTGGCCCCGGGGTCCGCGCGCCCGGCCCCAGACGCCGGCCGGGGCGGCGGCGGCGCGGCCCCCTCGCTCGCGGGGCGGTGGCCGCGGGTCGCGCTCCGGTCGACCCGCACTCCCCTCCTGTCCTTCCTGTTTCAGAGCGAGCCTCGGGCCTTCGGGCTTCCGCGGTCGTGCCCGGCCGGAGTCGCGCTCCGTCGTCCCCTGGGAGCGGCAGCGACGGGGGCGCCGACTCTCGCCGAGGAGGCGCGGCGCCGGCCGGGAGGGAGGGCGGGCACTGGACCTGCCGCCGAGCCCGGGGTTTGCCCCTCTCCCGTGACTTCATTTTTTTCTCGGTGGAAAGCTTTGGGGGAACGACTTTTCTTTGCTCGTGATGCAGCCAGTGAGTGCATTCAAAGTCACAGCCACCGCAGTCAGAAGTCTCGATTTTCTGCGATTGACCGAAATGCTGTAATTTTTTTTTTTAATTCTTTGCATACGCGTCCATCCACATTCCGTGTGACCCCTCCCCACACACACACACCAGACAAAAAATAGGCACCTCCGCAGAGCTGGGGAGGAGTGTCTCGGAAGGGTGGGGACACCGACATCCTCACCTTTCCCGGGGAGGGGTCGAGACCCCCCGCCTCTGCGCTGGCCCAAGGAAGGGGTATGTGGGCCTGGTGCTTTCCAAGGCGATGACAGTGGAAGAGACAGATGGAAGGAAAGATGTAACCAAATTCCGAGGACAGAGGAGGGTAGGAAATTCTTAGCTATTGTAGCAGAGAGTATATGTCTAAAACTGATTAAAACATAAAATAAAATTAGCCATGCAGGCATATTATTTTACCGCCAGACGAACAGAATTTCTCATGTAGGTAATTCCCAGTAGAACAACAACAACAACAAAAAAGATGGAAAAAAGAAAAGGATATGGATTCTTAGCCGTAGAACTGGGGCTGGGGGTAGAGGGAAATTTCTGACAATTCTCAGTTTCTCTTACAAGCCAGTCTGTAATGTTGAGTTTTTGTAAGCATGTGCATCGCTTACTTTTTAAAAATTCTTTTAAAATGAATAAGTGAAAGCTGTACATTTTCCATATCCACCATCTCTTTGTTGGAACTGCAAACCTAAATTTTTATTTTTATTTTCTCTTTCTGCCTCCTGTCATCTCTGTAAGTTTTTTCAGCTTAATATCGTTGGTGTGTGTCTGTGTGCACCCGAGATTCTAGTCAAATGTCCAAAGTTTTATTTTTGAAGAGCAGAAGAATCAATCACCACGTGGAGGCAGCTGTAAAATCGCTCCTTCTGTGTTGCCGGTGTCTCTGTAGTTTCATCAGTCCATCCGCTTCCATCACCACAGAAATGCCTTTTGAGGACTGAGTAGTTTATAAACCCGAGGACCATGTTTCAGCATTTCGTGGAGCTGCTGGAAGCCAAAGTCTAGGTCTTAACTCGCCGTTCTCCATTACGCCCCACTGATTCGCCCTCCAGAATTCAGGCTCAGCCGGGCTCGGGTGGCTCAACCTGTCATCCCAGCACTTTGGGAGGCCCAGGAGAGTGGATTGCCTGAGCCCGTGGGTTCGAGACCAGCCCGGGGAACTTGGCAAGACCTCACCTCTACAATAAATCAAAAATTAGCTGGGCGGGCGTGGTAGCACGCACCTGTAACTCCCTCCAGTTACTTGGAAGGCTGAGGCTGAGGGATCGCCAGAGCCCAGCAGGTCGACGTGGGGTTGGCCTTGAGTACGCCACTGCAGTCTGGGTGTCAGAGTGAGACTTCAACTCAAACAAAAAAAATAAATAAATAAGGAAGAATCCAGGCTCTGTTCGGTCCTTTAAAAGTAAATGACATGGAGATGTGGTTCAGGACTTTAGAAACCACACTGTGGGAGGAGGGACCAGACAGAAAAATGAATGCTAGCAGACCTAGTATTGCATTCAGTGTGCCCCAAGCAGCCGTCCCTTTTTATAAAGGCCTTGAGATTTTCATGCAAAATGGGAGTTCCTTTGTATCAAGACATTCTATACAAAGTTCTTCAAGTGACATTTATATTCTTATTTTATAATCAAAGAGGCTGAGCTGTCCAAAGCACAGAGTCAAGCACAGATGTTGTGTCTCCAGCAAATACAATCTTACAAGGCTATAAAATTCTTACACCACTAAACAAAGCACCAGAGGAGGTGAGTGTCTGAGGTCTTCCCTTGCTCAACGGAAGAATGAAACTGAATCTTCCCAAGTCTGCTAGGATTGATAGAGATACACGAAATCAGAAGATAGGGAAAGGGAGGGAGCGATCCCTTTCTGTGGCTTAAAGGTTCCCTTCAGCAGAGTATAAGCCCTACAACATACAATGAGGCATTTACTGTTATCCAGAGGGCTTTTATCATCACTCCTGCATTATACAGAGGAGCAAATAGGAGTCCAGAAAAGCTTAGTGATTTCTCCAAACTCTCAGAGTTAAGTTGCTGATCCAGGTGAACCTCTGACTCAAAATGAAGAGATTTTTCTTCTTTTGAAGGACTCCCACTCCTGGCATTATTCATCTATTCTCTATTCCTTGGTACTCAAAGTAGTTTATTGTCTCGTGTTGTTACATTTTTATGTTCAAATGCAATATTCAGGAGACAGGAATAATAGCCACTGAGTGACCATCTCAAATGGAAAAGACGGAGCCAGTGCAGGAACTCCTGAGTTCCCTTGGGAAGCTCCAAGGGGAATCTGAGATACCAATTACCGAGTTATCCAGTCAGTTTTCTGAGAAGTTACCAGGTGACAGGTTAGGTGACGCACAGTGAAAATGAGGCAGCCTCTGCCCCAGCAGCTCTCTTGAAGCCGGAAGAACCAGAAAGAGCAGAACACTTCAGGGCTTACTGCGCACGTTCCGCAGTTTTTTTCCTTGCTTAGCAAATTACAGGCTTATGGATGGGCACTTACAGCAAGGTGGGAGCCACAGCACATCTACTGTTGTTTATTCTTATCTGAATCACCACGCAGAGTGTGACCTCACAAGATCATCTTCTTGGGCAGCATAAATTTGGGGAATACTTGTTATGAACTCTGGCAAATTCAGACTTTCATTAAAGTAGAAATAAGAATCTCAGAACTAAAATTTCTTCAGTAAAAACAATTCGACGTTTAAACTTTTTTCTTGTATCCAGCCACTCTGCTGTTTGGATCTGAGCTACAGAGAAATGTTTACATTAAAAGACATCATTACTGCCCAAACTTACTGAGCACTTGTTATATACTAGGCACTACACTAAGAAATTCTAATTTCCAGTATCTGGGTCAATGCTGGAAGAAATGCCGGAATGAAGGCTCAGTGTCTGGGTATGGGGGATGGTGCAAATTGAATTGAATTGATTCTCATACCGCTGCTTGATAATTCAGAGGAAAGCACACAGTCACCTTCTCATTAGAAGGAGGGTGGAAGCCGGGCTCGGTGGCTCAGCCTATAATCCCACGTCTTTGGGAGGCTGAGGTGAGTGGATTGCCTGAGCCCGCGGGTTCGAGACCCGCCTGGGCAGCAAGACCTCATCTCTACAATAAATCAAAAATGAGCCGGGTGTGGTAGTTCCAGTTACTTGGAAGGCTGAGGCGGAAGGATCGCCGGAGCCCAGCAGGTCGAGGCTGCGATGGCCAGGAGCGGCCGCTGCACTCCAGTCTGGATGACAGAGGGAGACTCCAACTCAAAAAAAAAAAAGGAGGGTGGAGATAGGTGTTATAGTGAAAAATGAAGGAGATACAACTAGATCCCAGGCCAGAGAATCTAAAGAAATACTCAGTGCAACACAGACTCCTGATATGTTAGAACTGGGACCTGCTCCAGAGGGCGACAGGGTAGGGACATCGGTGCCTTTTTTTTTTTTTTTTGTCCTTCAGACCAATATTTTGTTTCCTTCAGACCAATATTGCAGATCCAGAAGGAAGCACCTTGTAAGCAGGAAAAAATAAATTTGTGCTGAAATAATGGAGGTAAACTACCTCTCCCTGTTCAGTGATGTCAAAATAAATCAAAGCAGAACTTGGGGAGGAAGGGAATGTTGAACATCTATTATGTGACAGGCACAGTACTAAGTATAAAAAATAAAATGAAATAGGACATTTTAAAATGTTAGACGGAGAGGATGTCATTGGGTTCACTGCACCCCATTCTGTTGTATCTGAATTCCTTTTGCTTGTATGTACTTTTCCTGATATAAGCACAAATTCAAGTTGATATTTTCTGTAGTTTGATTCAAACTAAAGGTACAATAATCTTCTGAGATAAGAATAATCAGCAATGTAGTTTCATTGTGGTATTATCTCTTAACTGCTTGTATAAGTAATTTACAAGTTTATCTAATTCATCAGACCCACCTGGTAGCTTTAATAGAAACATGGTCTGTTCTCCTAGGGGGAAAATACCCTCTTCCTTATCGTTCTGGGTCCCTCAAAGTTGTGTATATTTTATACTTGCATCAAGTCTGGATATCTTACCTCTTGAAACACTTCTAAAGTAACTCCAAGTAGAGATGAGGGGAAGGACAATATATTCTTTATTAATTCATTTCAAAAATCAGGCTAACAAAAAATTTTGACAAATTTGATATAAAAAAAAAAACCAGTAGCTGGTACCTATGGTCACTTCATCCGAGCCTCCTTGAGGAAATGGGGGTCTATGCGCTTGGTGATGTCAGAGTTGTCCAACCTGGGTTGAAGTTTTACATTCTGTCATTCACTTTAAAACTATAATGGAGTCTCTGGCCCCAAAGCTCTTTTTCTGATTTTACCACTAGTGTCCACATTCTCACTTTAAAATAAGAAAAGGATTAAGGATAACAACTGTTTCGGTAATTTGAAGCTATGTAACGAAATACCTCCAAATTTAGTAGCTTATAACAATCACTTTTTATTTATTGAGGTGGAGTCTCACTCTGTCACCCAGACTGCAGTGCAGTGGCACGCTGCCGGTCACCGCAGCCCTGACTTGCTGGGCTCCGGCGATCCTTCCACCTCAGCCTTCCAAGTAGCTGGAACTACAGGCGTGTACTACCACACCCGGCTAATTTTTTATTTTATTGTAGAGATGAGGTCTCACCAAGTTGCCCAGGCGGGTCTCAAACCCATGGGCTCAGGCAATTCACTCACCTCAGCCTCCCAAAGCGCTGGGATTACAGGCTGAGCCACCGAGCCCAGCTAACAATCACTTTTTTAAAAAGGTCTCTCCTATCTGTGGATTGCCTGGGCTGTTCAGGGCATTTATTTTTCTAGCACTCTTGAGTCCCAGTTAGACGGTGAAGCACAGGAGCATGGAGAGAGACTGAGCCCTCACTCTTTGCAGGGAGTCTCCTCTCCACGTGGCCTCAGCACCTTGCTAACTGGCAACCGGACCTGCTTACACAAGAGTACAAGAAACAGAATCTGGACGGGCCAGGTGGCTTACACCTGTAATCCCAGCACTTTGGGAGGCCAAAACAAGAGGATTCCCTGAGCCCAAGAGTTCGAGATCAGTTTGGCAACTTGAGAGACCTCCTCTTTACATCAGTTAAAAAATTAGCCATTGTAGTGGCGCTCACCTATAGTTCCAGCTACTTGGAAATGAGGTGGGAAAATCACCTGAGTCCAGCAGGTCGAAGCTGTAGTAGGCATGAATTGTGCCACTCATTTCAGCCTGGGTAACAGAGTGAGACTGACTCAAAAAAAAAAAAAAGGAAAAAAAAAGCAACAGAATCTGCCAAACCTTCGTAAGAGTTCATCTTGAAGCTGGCACAGCATCACTTCTACTACATTCTATGGGATGAAGAATAGTGTATCTAACCCAGATTAAGTGTGTGGTGGAGTTACAGAAGGGTATGAATACTCTTATGGTTCATTGGGGCCATTCTTGGGGTATGAATACTCATATGGCTCATTGGGACCATTCTTGGAGACTCGGTACCACCCCCACCACAACTGCACAAAGGAATAGATCACGTGTTCATCTTGGTGGGACATCGTGGATTTCTTTTACACTTTGAGAGGAAGACATAACTACTACTCGCGTGTGTCTTGACTCACGTTATAAGAAAGGAGAACCAATATTCCAACCATTTTCCCAAACAATATGGGAGGGCTCTTGAGTTGTCACTTTGTTTTCAAATACTGTGTTTCCATTGATCTCTGAGAGCTTGAGACGCCTGCAACCCTTGAATGGCCGTAAGGGGTCACAAATTGACTAAATAATACCTAAAATATCGTGTGTGCATGTTCCTGGAAAGGAGACACTTTGTTTTCCTCAGACCATCATCTTAAGGTGAATTCAAGTAAGCAAGACATCTGAGGGTGCTTAGAAGTCAACAAGAGTTGCCCTGGATTCTTACCTCTTATCATAAAGTATGTCAGAAATAGAGATTGGGGATGGGTAGAGATATGTACCCCTCATGTATTTGTTTACAAAGTAAAACAGAAGCAAAAAATGGGAACATGTAAAAACAAAACAAATCGCTCACTGGCACCTATGGCCACTTCATCCGAGTGCTTGAGGAAAGAGAAGGAATTGGCTTGATGCCCCTAGCCCCAAGCATTGTGAAGACTGACCCTCCATCCATGTAAAAGCACTGAAATAACATTAACATTTTTAGCTCTTACTATTTTTCTCGGTGAGCAGTTAAAAATGTAACTTAACAGGACATCGGATCCCTCCCCTTAAACACTGTTTTTCTCTCTTCCTTTTTTCTGTCTTAATATAAAAAGGTAGCAGCCAAGGGTAGAGCTGAGCACTCCTGGGCCCTGTATGAATAAAATGCCTAGTGTATGCTGAAACTATGGCCCTGAACCTGGGAAGGTGAGGCCCCTCTCTGACTTTATCTAGTGGGAACTGTCGGGCATCCTGGGAGGGGGGACTCAGACTGAAAGCGAAAACCTGTCTGGGGTCAGAGGAAGGAAGTGAAAGAACGCAGAGCAATAGAAGCAAATTAATTGAGTAAGATGATAATCTTGGGGTGAACTTTATAAACTTACATTTTTAAGGCAGTCTATCACAAGTAACAAAACAGACTTACTCTTCCTCACTGAAACCTCTCTCTCACTCCTAGCATCCAGAAATCTCTTCTAAAAAACATATACCCTGCCATTTTCCCAAAAGAATCCAGCTAAACAGTTCAGCTCACACATCTCTCCCGCGTAAATGCTTGAAACTAACCTCCAACCCCTTCCTTTATCTATAGCACTTACCAGTATGGAGAATTATAGTTTCCCACCACCAGAGTGTAAATTCTCCCAGTGCCCATCAATGATACACCCTGGCACAAGGGAAAACAGTGAAGGTATGGCTCTAAGAACTTGTGATACCAAACCTTCGTCTTACACGGGGCAGGAGAGGGTTTGGTACCTCCTTTCCTTGTCTGCAAAAGAGAGAATAGCACCTGAGCTTACAGGCTTGTTGAAGCTCAAACTGCAGAAAGGCACTGAACAGACATCTGCCACAGGAAACAACCATTGTATTTATTTTCATTTACCTCAATCTGCAAATGTGCTAAGTGCCACAACTATTAGCCCCACAGATTGGAGGTGCCCAGCCCCATTCTTCACTTAAAACCCTGTAACTGTTTCTTTCCCTCCGTTTCTTCTACCTTAGGGAAAGGTAGCTATGTGCTAAGGCTACAGCACATAACTATCTTCAAGAGGTAAGACTAGTCGCCTTTGTAAAGCAGCTACACACAAATTACCCGTATAATCTCCCCAAAGTTTAAGAACTTAAGTAGAAGGATCACCTGAGCCCAGCAGGTCAAGGCTGCAGTGACTATGAGCATGCCACTGCATGCCAGCCCGGGCAACAAAGTGAGACTCCAACTTAAAAAGAAAAAAAAAAAAAGAACTTAGGCATCGGGAAGTGCAGTCATCCTTGTATGTAGTTAGATGTAAAAGAAAAAAAAAATACCATCGAAATTACCGATACTTAGGTTCATTAAAAGGCACGATGCAAAAGTTTATTTTAATTAGGTCCTGTGAGCCCTTCATTTTTAATCTGGCAATTCCCCTTCCTAAAGTGTCAAAGCGTGAGGCTCAAAGACAAGTTCAGTGCTGACTGTAACGACTCAGTGAAATATAGGTAAGAAAAAAATTCCAAAGCCTCTTTAGGCAGGTCTCAAGGTTATGATTCAACAACTAGCAATCCAAAATTACCTGGATATCCCCCAGTAAACAGCAAAGAGTAACCATTAGCTTTAGAAACTCAGATTACTTGAATGGATGGATATAAAGTAGACTCATTTCAGGCTTTTTTTTTTTTTCTCCTAGCAGCAACAATTACATCAAACTTAGATGTCCTGATGTTCATTTTTAGGGCTTCTCCATGAAAGTATTTTATATTTACGATAGCAAGAAGATGAGAAGTTTACAGTTTACTATATTTCTAATTGCATTAATACGTATCACCAATTTAAAAACATTTTTTGGTAAGACAGAGGCGCTGGAAGAGTGAAAAGGAGGGATTCCACATTTTATTTTTGTAAAGATTGAGAAAACACACCCAAGACGAAATTTCTTTGATCATTAAATTTTCAGGAAACATAGCAAGTTTGGGGACGCATTCAAAACTGATTAACTTCAACTTGGAAATGGGGTTTTGACGATACAACTACAGGGAACACGCCTGAACAAATTTTAAACAAAAAACTCACACGCACTCCAACTGTTCAAGTGGCAGACAAAATAAATTACCATAAATTACACGCCAAGGCAACTTAAAAAAAAAAGTGAGACTGTGGGTTTCCTCAGCTCCTCCGGGAAGTGTGTAACACTGCTTCTGGCCCGCGGGCTGGGGCGCGCAGGGCCCCGGTCAGACGTCAGGATAGTTGCAGTAATATACTGCAGAGCTGGCGTCGGACACCACCGAGGAGAGGGCCCCGTGGCTGTCCGGGAGACTCGCGCTGGAGTCGTGTCCCTGGAAGGGCAGGCCCAGCTCGGGCTTGCACACGAAGTGCAGGTACTGTTCGAACTCCGTGCGGTCCACCTCCCCGAGCAGCTCGGCGGGCGGGCCGGGGTCGGCGCCGTCGCGGCAGGGCAGCGTGTCCGGAGGCGGCGACGGCTGCCCGGGCCCGGGCGCGGGGGGCTGGGGCGGCGGCGGCATCGGGAAGCCGCGCGCGCCGGCCGCGCCGGGCGAGCCCATCGCCCCGTAGTACATGTGCAGCGCGCCGGGCGGCGCCAGGAGGCCCGGCGCGGCGTGGCCCGCGGGGTCGGGGCCCAGCCGCGGGTGCAGGGGGCCGGCGGGCGGCTCCGGCGGCCCCGCGTAGTCCGGGACCTGCGCGTAGCTGTAGGCGCCGGCCGCCGAGCAGTCCCCGGGCAGCGGGGCGGCGAAGAAGGCCGGGTCGGGGTCCACGCCGTCCAGCGGGGACGTGTCGGGCGTGGGCAGCGGGTAGCCGTCGAGCGGGGCCGCGCCCAGGCCCGGGCAGTCGCGGTAGTGGCCGCCCACGTGCGCGGGCAGCAGCGGCGGGCCCGCGGGGAAGCCCTGCTCGGGGAAGGGCAGGCCCAAGCCGTCCATGGCCACGCGGCCGCCCTCGGGGCCCAGCGCGGCCGCCGGCGGCTCGGCCAGGCCGTGCAGGAAGCCGCCCTCCACCCGCTTCAGCCGCTTCACCTGCTTGCGCCGCCGCGGCCGGTACTTGTAGTTGGGGTGGTCCTGCATGTGCTGCACGCGCAGCCGCTCGGCCTCCTCCACGAAGGGCCGCTTCTCCGCCAGCGTCAGCGCCTTCCACGACTTGCCTGCAGCGCGCGGGAGAGCAGAGGGCGCGCTCGTGGGCTGCGCCGCGCTCCGGGCCCCCCGACCTTGCGCCGCGCGCCCGGGGTCCGCGAGAGGGGGCGCGCCCGGGGCCCCGAGTCCCCGAGCGCGGGAGGAGCACGCGCCCGGCCGGGCCCCCTGCCTCGTGGCCGCCTGCGGGGAGCGGCCACCGCGCGCGCCCAGCTCCCGGTCGTCCGAAACTGGAAGCCGCACGTGGCCGGGGCGCGGGGTCGGGACGGCCACGGCCGACTCGACCTGGCTCACGGCCCGGGGCGATCGCCGCCGCTCGGACGCCCCGGGAAGCCGCCTTCCCGGGGCCGCTGCAGCCCGGCGCGACGGCCAAGGCCACGCCGGCCCGGAGAGGCGGGGAGCGGGAGCGGGAAGGAAACGCGGAGGACGGACTCGGCCCCCGCGCACCGCGGCCTGCGCCCCCCAAAGCGCCCCCGAGAGCCCAGGAAGGGGCCGGGCGGGCCGCGGTCGCCGGATCCCGCCACTCACCCAGCATCTTGCTCAGCTCCGCGTTGTGCAGGTCCGGGTTCTGCTGCGCCAGCCGCTTGCGCTCGTCCTTGGCCCACACCATGAAGGCGTTCATGGGCCGCCGGATGCGAGACTCGCCCTTGGCCCGGCCCGCGGGCCCGGCCGGCGCCCCGCCGCTCGCCGACGCCTCGCCCTTCGCCTTCACGTCCCCGAGGGGCTCAGCGACTCGGCCCAGGGGCAGGGGCCCAGTCCGGCCATCGCCGCGGGCAGCGCGCTCCGGGTCTGGCTCTGGTCGTCACTGGCGTATCCCGCATCCGGGCTGCTCATGGCGCTCTAGCCCGCCCCGCAACCCGGCGCCAGACACGCCGCCGGCCCCGGCCGGGGAGGGCGGGGGGGCGAGGCGAGGGGCGGCCCGAGCCGCCGTCGGGTCTCCCGGCCGGATCCCGCCGCCCGCGCTCCGGCCCGTCCAGCCCACCGAGTCCGGGACCCCGGCCGGCCCGCTGCCACTGCAGGCGCCAGGGCCGCGGGGCCTTTTCTGCACGGACGCGGCCAATGGCGCGGCGGGGGCGGGGCGGCCGCGTCGTCGGGCCCACGCCCCGCCCCGGGTTCGCTCCCCAGTCCCCGCTCGACCCCACGCCCACCTCTCCCCTCCCCCGGCCCCGCGCCCAGGGCTACACCTGCCCCGGAGAACCGGCTGGAGCCGGGCTCTGGCGCCACGTCCTCGGCGACCCGGGAAGGGAGACTCCAGAAGAACCTTCCGCGGGCGCCGATTGCGCCCTGGGATGGAAGCGCTTGCCCCAGGGACTTGGGATGAACGAACTAAGCATCCCCTCGACCTTTTAAAGCACCGCTTTATAGACGAGCCGAGGATGCTTCGGTGGCGAGTGACCTAGTCGACTTCCAAGGAGCTGCGCGGGCGTCTTCTTCAAATGCGTTTTATTGGTAATACAGTTTAAAATACACTCGCTCCCCAAGGACTCAGTTTACTTGTATTACATTCACAACGCTGTGTCCCAAGCCAATTCTGATTTTCTAAAACTAGATTAAACACGGAATGACTTTCTGAATCCAACAGTCGATCTGGGTCTGAAGAAGTCAAAGCATGTACTCATGACAAATCAACCCTTGAACATTTGTACATGAAATGTGTAAGATAAACATAACAAAACTTTTCTCATGTGTTCAGGAAAAGAGGCAAGACTTAATTTTGATTTCTGAGATGTACAGATAGCACTATTTTGTCTAAATACCAGAGCCTACTGGTGGAAGAAAGCAATCTTTTTTGAGCTGCCAAATAATTGCAGCTTTTGGATGAGTTTAAGGTGGTTACCTTGGCAGATAATAAGGAGACTTCCATACACGTATTTAGACTGCGATGAATATCTGAATGACTATTAAACATGTGTTTAGATTCCCCCCCCAAAAAAACCCAGAAACAAACAAACAGTCCTTTCAGTGGGATTTTTCAACAAGTTCTTATACAGCACCAATAAGTAGCACAGCATGTCACTCGCTACCCTTAGCGCCCTCCAAACATTAGGAAACTAGTCTGTCCACACCACCACCCTACCAGGTAGACATTATTATACCTTCAAGAAAAAATATCTTGCTATACTTACTTACAATTATGTCTTATTTACTTATATAGTATTATATCTTACATACTTACATTGTTAGTGTGATAACTTAGTATTATGTCTTTCGGGAGAGGACACTGAGGCACAGAGAAGTTAAGGAACTTGAGACCATGGCATGGGAGAGTGGAATTCGCACCCAGCAGTCTGCCTTCAGATCTGCGTCTCTCAATCACTCAACCAGGCTGTTTTATATTGGTGTTGTTTTCTAAAGCAACTAACAGTCATTCATGCATAATTAGAGATAACTTTACTACATAAATCAATATACATCAATCTCCAGAACAGATTATTTTTTGTTTACTATGGAGGGGTGATGAAAAAAGTAGAGCTTACATCCCGCACATGAGGGGTAAAACGCTGCCACTTTTTGTGTGACATTGAAGACAAAGTTACCTGTCCGGTATGACTTATTAGTGGCATTCATAAGAACACACAAAGCTTTTGCCGACCCCTGGCCCTCAGCTTCTCTGGCTTTGCTTTTTCTCTAAGGCAGTCTTACACAATTATTTTAAGCAAGCATTTATTTAACTTTCAAAGGTGGCTGCTCTTGGTCACCTCCGCAGCCAGGCTCGGACAGGGAACTGTTCTAGTGCCCGGGTCTCTAAGGTTCAGACAAGAAAAGAATTAAAGCCTCTCAAAGGACTCACAGATGGTTGTTATTTCTAATTAGTAGTTTTGAAGCAGTTGATCCTAAACAAATGTAACGGATGATGTATTTTTCCTTTAAAGTTGTGTTTTTTCTGAAAAAAAAAAGCTTGACAATAAAGTAAAAATCCATTGCAAATATCTATATAAGTAAGGAAACCCTAGGAGCAGAGAAATAACAGCACAAGTTAATCCCATAGCGCCATGGATCTTGCTGTTTTCTTAGCAATCTTTTCTAACTTTTCTGGATAGCAATAATGTCTTTCTTAAAAATCTCAAAGCAGAATTTTCTCGTAGTGCAAAATCTTTTATGAACGAATCCATGTTATCTGTCTAGAGTCACCTATCTGATGAATTCCTTAAAAAATAAGATAGCAGTACAGGAAATGCAATCCAGGTGTGGGTCCACACGATGGGCACGCAGGGATCTACCCACGTACACTTTCTTTATCCTCTGATCTCTCCCAGCCCATGACCAGGAGAGGTGCACCTGGGAGCCAAGAGACTGAGAAACTGGGAGAAAAAAAAACCCTGGAGGTTCCCCATTTCTCTTTGCCCTTGTTCCCGGCGACCGCTCTTGTCAGGTGAGATGACAGAGAAATCAGGTGGGAGGACACATCACAGGTGCAGTAGAAGCTTCAGCCTTGGGGCCCCGCCGCCTCCCCCTTTTGTGGTGCACATCCCAGGCTAGGCCCCCTGACGTGCTGTTACCTAGTTCTTCTGGTCATTCTCCCGTCATATATTTTGGGGGGAGGGAGAGGCTGGGGGCGGCGGTGGCGCTGACCCGTCCGCGTGGCCTCCTCCATTTCAGCCGCTTTGCTAAACGCGGGGTTGGAAGCGCCGCTCAGGACGTTATCAGAGCCAGCCACAAGTGCCACATGTAAAGCAGCAAACATCCGGAGCGGCTTCCTGCAAGCCCTGCTTTTCTCAACACGAGAGATTTACGCGGGGGGCTGGGGGGGGGAGGTTTCGCGAGCAAGAGCCGAGTACACCCGCTCGTGCAGCCGGCCGGTGCGTTCCGGTTGCACAGCCCGGGACCTGTGGGCTCCTGGCTGCTCATCGCGCTCACTTCCCGGGGTCCCGGTGCGGGCCGAGAGTGGAGAGGCCGGGCAAGAAAGCGGACTGGCGTGGCCAGAGACTGTGCCCGTTCCCACTGGAGGCCTTTGGTTCGCGGGCTCAGAAATCAACCCGAGTAGGAATCGAACCCTGGCTCAGGCCTGGAGGAGTCAGAGGTCCGCGGATCTGCGGGGCCCGGAGTGACCAGGCCAGGGCCGGGCGGTTTCCGGCAGGTGTTTGTGTTTTCCATGCTGGGAAAGCAGGCGCTGGAGGAAGGACACTCACGCCGATCGGGAAGGGTCCGCGGGCGCTCGGCCGCCCCAGCGCCGCCGAGCCAGTCCGTGGGGGCGGGGAGCGCCGCGCGCGCCGCAGACTCCAGGACAAACCTCCCGGGCGCCCGCGGATGGCCAGGCACTGGCATCCCGGGCACCAAGGCGCTCAGTGAGGCCTTGGCATGTGTAAGTCGGGCGAGGGTCCCGCACCTCTCAGGTAGGGCCGCGCAGCCCGACGCCACCGATTCGCACCTCGCGCCCCGGCGCCGTCTGGGCGGCGGCGCCGCGTCCCTGGATACCTTTCGCGTCTCCTCCCCGTCCCCGGCCCGTGCCCCGTGGGTCCGGGATGGAGGTCGAAGGCCGCGTGCGGGGGGGAGAGGCCGGGACGGGGGGGAGGAGCCCGGGAGGAGTGGCCCCGGCCCGCGCAGCCCCCGCGGGGTCCGAGCCCCCCGGACGCGGCGACTCGCGTCCCACGCGGCGGCCCCTGCCCGGCAGGCCCTCCGGTCGGGGCTGAAAAGGGGCGGCGGGGGAGGGGCTTCGAGAGGCCGCGCTCCCCGAGGATGGGATCGCACCCTCCGCTTGGCCTCCCCTCCCCTGTCCGCGGTCCGCGAGCCCCGCCCGGGGAGCGGGCGACTCCGCGACCGCGTCCCCGTTCCGGCTTGGCCCCGCCTGGGATTTGCGCCGGCGAAGCAGGAAGTGCGCTGTTCCCGGTCCACTTCCCTGCTCAGAATCTCGTCCGCGGGGGTGTTTCTTCGAACCCCCACCTCCCACCGGGGCCCCGGCTCCCTGTGTCGCTGGACCTAGGGACCTCAGCTCCCTGGGGGGCAGGTGGCCTGGGAGCGAGGGGGAGACAGACGACCCAGCTCCCCGCAGGTCGCAGACGCACGCGGTCCTGCTGGTCCCTTGCATATCCGCTCCGCGACTTTCCAAAGAATGTCGGCAGGGGCCTGGTGCTAAGCAGCCACTGCGCTCTGGCCTCCCGCACCCACGCTCCCCGCCCGCGCCCCAGAAGAGGCCAAGGCTTTCCCGGGGGAGTTGTATCCTCAGCCGACCAGACAGCCTTATCAGCACCAAGCCCGCCGTGAGAACGCCACCTCCGATGTCACCCGAGGGAGAGCAGACACGGCCTCTGCCTCGCAGGAATGCACAATGCGGCATCATGAATCTTCCTTCCTGATTGATTAACTTCCAGCTGAGTGTTCTAGGTCTGCCCCCTCCCCACCCCCGTAATAATTTGTTCCTGGCATGTAAAGGTGATGCTGACATCAGTAGGTCAAGTGCTCTGAGAGATTTTTTTCTAAGAGAGATAATAGGTTGCCTTTTCACCCTGAAAGCTCTGGCTTGCCAAGTTTCCCTAGCAAGCCGGGCTGGATCTTACCAGATTGTTGGTTAGGGCAAGGTGTGCATTCCGTTGTAACACAAGTGATCAAAGGACAGGCCACTCCTGACAGCCCTCTCAGGGCTCTTCTGGGCACCTTCTGCCACAAGCATATCCGAGTTGGAAATGGTCAGTACTGAGTTGGCTTCCAAAATTTCCAAACAGAAGAGAAAATAGTCGGGATCCTTGTTGGATTTCTTTGCATTCAGTATTCATTTGACCTGTGACCTAAATTTTCCTCCCTGTCCATTTCTTGGACCTGGCTAACAGCTTTGTTGATGCTCTTTGGTAGCAACAAAAGGTCTTTGGTAGTTTTATTTTATAACCCCAGAGCACCCGCAATCCATCAATCTGTAATAAATTCTTCAGTATACTGTCACAGATGTCCTGGATGGAGACACGAGGGATTGTTTTGAATTTCTTCCCATGCCATCCATGCCTTTTCCAGGCAAGCACTAAGGGTGACCTCTGCAGACCTTTGAAAGACTGTTTCATCGCAGCCGTATCTTTGTAGACCTGTGGTATTTCTGACGTCAGGTCTGTAACATTCTTTCTCTCGTTCACCAGGAGTTCTGTCTCTAGACATCACGCATCTGAAATCCCACCTTTTCTGAGGATGATGTCAAATTCTGTTTCTTTTAGGAACCCGTTTGACGTGGAGGTTTGGGCCAAGAATATACATCGATAATTTTGCATGTGGATAGAATGCAAAAGCAAATATCCATCTTTGAGGGATTTTCCAAAACCAATCTTTGGTGTTAACTTCTTCATAATTGTAGAGTACAGTTCACAAAACAGTTTCATTCATTCTTCTGACCCTCCGGACAGCGCTGAGTAGACAGGGCAGTCTTTGCTATTAGCCCTATTTTTCAGAAGACGATAGGTATTGAGACTGAGAAAGGATGGCTGATTTGCTCAAGATCACACTCTAGGGGGTCTTGGACTACCTACCTGCCCTTGCTGTTGACAGTAGTGGGTCTTGTTTTGAGTTTCTTTCTCTCTGTCATGTGTACAGCCAGTGTGGAACCTAACGGCATTTGAAGGGACTAAATAATGACACTCAGAGACAGAGATAGGTTAAGGACCCTTGGCCCAGAAATTTCTAGTGTTGTCTCTAACCAGGTCAGGATAATTTTTAAATATCAGAGATACAGTGCTGTGGGAAGAAAGCATTTCCCTTTAGAATTAGATCACATGCTCTAACCCTAGGTGACATCTACTTTATTCTGACGATTATGTTATACAAATTCTGATTCAGCTGAAAAAATAGGAATAATTCAGAGTAAAATGAGAATAAAGTTCATATGTAAGGAAGCTCAAGTCTTCGAGTTTCTGTTCTCTACTTCACACTCATTCAGACTGAAAGAGACTTAATTATAGGAACTGTGGCTCCCTCTGTCATCTGTTTTTTTGTTGTTGTTGTTTGTTTGTTTGAGTTGGAGTCTCACTCTGTCACCCAGGCTGGAGGGCAGTAGCATGCCTCTCGGCCACTGCAGCCTCAACATGCTGAGCTCTGGCGATCCTTCTGCCTCAGCCTTCCAGGTAGCCAGAACTACAGGTGAGTGCTACCACACCCAGTTACTTTTTTTTTTTTTTAATTGTAGAGACAAGGTCTTGCCAAGTTGCTTGGGCTGGTCTCGAACCCACGGGCTCAGGCAATCCACTCGCCTCGGCCTCCCAAAGGGCTGGGATGACAGGCTGAGCCACTGCGCCCGACCCGTCACCTGTTTAAGGCACAAGCTATTGGCCTCCTCTAGATCCACTGCTAACCCAGCCTTAAAGACATAACTGGAGATAAAGTAAATGCTCCCCATTCTTACTGTGATTCAAAAGAGAAATGGATGGCAAATAGCCATTCTATTTTAGAGAGTGAAAAATTAAGGCAGAGACCAATTGGGTGATTTGCTTAACGCTTTTAAATCAGCCTAAGAGACAAGAGAGCAATCTGTTAATTTAATCAACAAATAATTATCCAGCACCTGTAAATCTGACCACAGCATGACACATTGGTTATGAGCACAGATTTGGGAGTTGAACTGCTTGGGATTGAATTCTGGTTCTATGGCTCACCAGTTGTGTATCCTTGGACATATTACTTAACCTTTTACTACCTCATCTACGAACTGGAGGTTATTGATAGTAATGACCTCAGAGAGTTGTATGAAGATGAAATGAGTTAATTGTTCCTAAACAGCTTATAATGAGACCAGGCATACGTAAGTGCTACACAGGGATTTAATAAATAAAAATAAATTTAAGTTAATGCATGATAGTATATGAAAACACGTTGGGAGAAGAAATAAAATAAAACTACCATAGTATTGATAGTACATGCATTATAACAACTAAACAAATAAATATAACTTAATCATGTGTTAACATCTGTGATAGCTAAGTAATAACTATGAAATACTTTGTAATACTTGAATCAAAATTATTAGCAAAGCTTTTATAGAGGTCTCTATAAACTATCTTGCATCTTCTAATCAACTTGAATTAATTTGAATATGAGCATTTTTACTCTGGTGGTTTAATCTGTTTTGTGAATGTTAGCCTCCTAAAAGCCTGTTATAACTGGCAAGGACAAATACACAGAGCTGTAAAGCATTTAATATTCTAGCAGAAAATCTTTGAAATACAAAGAAGTACCTTGCAAATTAGCGCTCACATGGGTAGGCCTAGATTCTTCTCCTAAAGACACAGTTCAAGACAGGCTCGGTGGCTCAGCCTGTAATCCCACACCTTTGGGAGGCTGAGGTGAGTGGATTGCCTGAGCCTGCGGGTTCGAGACCCACCTGGGCAGCGAGACCTCATCTCTACAATAAATCAAAAAATCAGCCGGACATGGTAGCGCGCGCCTGTAATTCCGGCTACTCGGAAGGCTGAGGCGGAAGGATCTCCGGAGCCCAGCAGGTCGAGGCTGCGGTGGCCGGGAGCGGCCACTGCACTCCAGTCTGGGTGACAGAGTGAGACTCCAACGCAAAAAAAAAAAAGACAGTTCAATTTCGATAACTGTTCCTGGTACACATATATTTCAGAGGAAAAATAACCCACAAATGTACCAAACACAAATGTACCAACCTAGCCTTTCTGTGTTGTATAGTGAAACAATTCTAAATTCTAGTCTTTGTTGTTCAATAGCTTGCTACCAGGTAAACTACAAGTCAAACTATCTCATTCTCAATTTTCTCAAAAAAAGAAGAGGAAAATATCTGATCTTTCCAACCTTTTACAGGTAGAAGAGCGAACAAATAATCACAAAGACTTTTGCAGAGTAAATGTGCTGAGTATAACTGTGCTAGAATGTATGAGTATGTGTGTCTATGGATGTCTAAGGATATATAAATTTAGGTAACATTCTTTGCACAGAAAAAAATCCCCAGCAAGTTGAGATCAAATGTAAGTCAGGAATTGTAAAGAGGATTGTGGGCTGTGGGTTAAAATGGAATGTTGCCATATTATTATTATTATTATTATTATTATTATTATTATTTTGAGTTGGAGTCTCACTCTGTCACCCAGACTGGAGTACAGTGGCCTCTCCCGGCCACTGCAGCCTCGACCTGCTGGGCTCCGGCGATCCTTCCGCCTCAGCCTTCCAAGCAGCCGGAATTACAGTCATGCGCTACCACGCCCGGCTGATTTTTTTATTTATTGTAGAGATGAGGTCTCGCTGCCCAGGCGGGTCTCGAACCCGCGGGCTCAGGCAATCCACTCACCTCAGCCTCCCAAAGGTGTGGGATTACAGGCTGAGCCACCGAGCCCGGCTTACAAAATTATTTTTAATGAATTACTTTGACCCAGGGGAAAGCATATTCTATTTTTATGAACTAGAGCTGTGGATTTACTGGATCACATATATGTTAGTAAAACTAATCGTTTATTTCAGTGGGTAATTTAAAAGTAGAATTTGGGGCCAGGCTCGGTGGCTCAGCCTGTAATCCCAGCACTTTGGGAGGCCAAGGCAAGTGGATTACCTGAGCCCGCGGGTTTGAGACCCGCCTGGGCAACTTGGCGAGACCTCATCTCTACAATAAATAAAAAATTAGCCGGACTTGGTAGCACATGCTCGTAGTTCCGGCTACTTGGGAGGCTGAGGCGGAAGGATCGCCGGGGCCCAGCAGGTCGAGGCTGCGGTGGCTGGGAGTGGCCACTGCACTCCAGTCTGGGCAACAGTGTGAGACTTTAACTCAAAAAAAAAAAAAAAAAAAGCCGGGCTCAGTGGCTCAGCCTGTAATCCCGTGCCTTGGGAGGCTGAGGTGAGTGGATTGCCTGAGCCCGCGGGTTCGAGATCCGCCTGGGCAACTTGGCGAGACCTCATCTCTACAGTAAATCAAAAAATCAGCCGAGTGTGGTAGCGCGCCTGTAGTTCCAGCTACTTGGAAGGCTGAGGCAGAAGGATCGCGGAGCCCAGCAGGTCGAGGCTGTGGTGGCCGGGAGCGGCCACTGCACTCCAGCCTGGGTGACACAGTGAGACTCCAACTCAAAAAAAGAAGTAGAATTTGGATACAGAAAAGACAACTCCCTGGCATCTATAGAATACTAGGACTGAAAAGAACTGCATAACCCATCCCTTTCCAAGTTGCAGAATTCCTAGTGAGAGTGTTGAAACATGGAAGTTTTACATGTTATAGTAAAATGAAACTGTTACGTATACAGCCATATAAAAGAATTATCCAGATGTTCTTTTGAAATCATTTTTTTGAAATAATGTCAAACTTTCAGAGAAGTTGTAAAACTAGTACAAGGAACTGTATCACCTTTACTGAGACTCTCCAGTGTGTGAACGTTTTAACTTTCGCTCCATCTCTCTTTAAATAAACGCAAACATTTCCTCACATTTGTTTCATCTCACTCTCCCCTTTTAAATATACACAAATACACAGGACAATATAAATATATAACAGATTTAAATATAACACATGCATTAATTATGACCTAGCATTAATATATACCAATAGATTATAGATACTACATAAATATATAATATGGTTATATTGTTATATCTTATCTATTAAGTCATTTGTATGTATGTATGTCATTAGTCTTTTCTGATCCATTTGAGAGCAAGCTGTGGATGATGCCTTAGCATTCATTCTTTTTTTTTTTTTTTTTTTTTTGAGTTGGAGTCTCACTCTGTCACCCAGACTGGAGTGTAGTGGCACACTCCCGGCCACTGCAGCCTTGACCCACTGGGCTCCAACAATCCTTCCGCCTCAGCCTTCCATAGCTGGAACTACAGGTGCGTGCTACCACGCCTGGCTAATTTTTTTTTATTTATTGTAGAGATGAGGTCTCACCAAGTTGCCCAGATGAGTCTTGAACCCATGGGCTCGGGCAATCCACTCACCTCAGCTTCCCAAAGTGCTGGGATTACAGGCTGAACCACCGAGCCCAGCCATCACTCACTCTTTTTTTTTTTTTTTTGAGTTGGAGTCTCACTCTGTCGCCCAGATTGGAGTGCAGTGGCCGCTCCCGGCCACCGCAGCCTCGGCCCGCTGGGCTCCGGCGATCCTTCCGCCTCAGCCTTCCAAGGAGCCGAAATTACAGGCATGCACTACCATGCCCGGCTGATTTTTTGATTTATTGTAGAGATGAGGTCTCGCTGCCCGGGCGGGTCTCGAACCCGTGGGCTCAGGCAATCCACTCACCTCAGCCTCCCAAAGGCGCGGGATGACAGGCTGAGCCACCGAGCCCGGCTCATCACTCACTCTTAATACCCCGGTGTGTGCTCGCCTAAAGTGAGGACACTTTCCTGATAACCACCAAATTACCCTACAAATCAGGAAATTAACATTACTACCATACATCCCATCCATCCAAGTCACATATGCGGTTCAAATCTTGCAACTGCTTCCACAGTGTCTCTTTTCTCCTCTTGGTCCAATATTCAACCCAGGATCACATTATATTTAGTTAACAAGTCTCTTCAATCTTTTCCTGTCTCTCTTATAACCGCTATATTTGTAAAGAGTACAGGCCTTTCATTCCAAGAATGTCCCACAGCCAGATCTCTCTGATGTTGGCTCACACGTTCTTTGCAAGAAGACCACCAAAATGATGGTGTTCTCCCATCGGGGCATGACAAGGAAGGTCAGGTGTCAGACGTCTCATCATCACCCATGATGTTAACCTTGATCACCTGGTTAACTTGGTGTCTGCCCAGTTTCTCTACCTTCAGGTCACCATTTTCACATTTGTAATTGAGGAAACACATTTTTTATAGAGGGAACTCAGTAATTATACTAATATCCTGCTTCTATTCAAACTTTCACCCACCTGTCTGAGTGTCCACTCAGTGGGTGAATAACGGTGTTCTCTTATTCCCACAGCCTCTTCCATCTTTATGTATTCCTTCTACTGTATGGAAATTCTTCCTTCTTTATTTGTTTATACTAGTATGGAATTCTTTCGTTATTCAATGGTCTGTCATTCTTAGCTGATGCTATTTGTTTAGGTGCTCTTGGCCCGCAGGGTGCCTTTTGAGATGGCTCCTGTAGCCTTTTGATCTGCCCTTATCATTATTTGACCATTTAGATACCTTTTGGCATGACACAATATCTCGTATTCTTCTGCTTCAGCTCTGGATTCAGCCATTTCTCCGGGGAGCCAGGAGCAATGTTTAGTGGAAGATGGCACTCAGAAATGAAAATCTGGGCCGGGCTCGGTGGCTCAGCCTGTAATCCCAGCACTTTGGGAGGCTGAGGCAAGTGGATTGCCTGAGCCCTCAGGTCTGAGACCCACTTGGGCAACTTGGTGAGACCTCGTCTCTACAATAAATCAAAAATTAGCCAGGTATGGTAGCACATACCTGTAGTTCCAGCTACTTGGAAGGCTGAGGTGGAAGGATCGCCAGAGCCCAGCAGATCGAGGCTGTGGTGGCCAGGAGTGTGCCACTGCACTCCAGCCTGGGCAATGGAGTGAGACTCCAACTCAAAAGAAATGAAAATCTGGGTTCATCAATATTGGGTTATCACTGTTTCTGGGCACCTTCGACAGACGGAAACATGTACATATGTGTACATGTTCACATACACAACACCTATATCTAGAACAAATTCTACTGCTATGGGTGTATGTATGTGAGATATATATATATATATGCATGGGTGTATACATATATAACATATATATGCACACACACACATATATATGCATACACTATATTCTTCTTGTGTTGATTGACAATACATCCAGCTCAAATCCAACATCCTAGGGTTCTTTCTAGCCTGGTACCTGGCATATCTGTGAATCCCTTTTCTGACCCTGAGAAACCTGGCTCCTGTTTCCTTCACTGTGTCAACTTCCCAAACCCCAGCCCAAAGCATGCCAGGGCCTCTGCACAGAATTTCCTCAGCACTCTGTTTCCTCCATGCCCCAAAGCAAAGGAAAGAAATATTTACTTGTTTACATGTATTCAAAATTATTTTGAGTGTCAAATGTTACCACAAACTACAATATCAAAGTTTTTGACCGGGCTCGGTGGCTCAGCCTATAATCCTAACACTTTGGGAGACCAGGGTGAGTGGATTGCCTGAGCCCACGGATGGGAGACCTACCCGGGCAAGTTGGTGAGAACTTGACTCTCCAATAGATCAAAATTAGCTGGGCATAGTAGCGCACGCCTGTAGTTCCGGCTACTTGGAAGGCTGAGGCGGAAGGATCGCTGGAGCCCAGCAGGTTGATGCTGGGATGGCCATGAGTGTGTCACTGCACTCCAGCCTGGGCGACAGAGTGAGACTCCAACTCAAAAGAAGGACAAAACAACGTTTTCTTCTTCATTGTCTTTACCTGCTGATACATTCCTAAGGAATAAGTTAAAAACAAAATTATAAGACATTATTTTTGTTTGCCTTGAATGGGGTCACTCCTAGTTCTGAAATTATAAGACTATACCATTAAGAACCAAAAAATATTTCTTGGGTTTTCAGTCATGGCTAAAGCAAAACTAAAGATTGCCTTGAACTCGTAGGATTTATTTTACTAGAAACCATAAGGAAGAAAGAGGAATAAGCATTAAATAATATTTTCCAAATGTGTGAACAGAATCTGTGGCAACTTTGAGGAAATACTTCATAAATATATTGCTTTTTTCCACTGTCAGCCACACCCACATGCATTATTCTCCATGATCTTGGACAAAGTGCCCCAAGTGCAGAGGTTGGCCGATCTAATTTATCCTGCTTCTAAGCATGATTGAATTCCCATGAGCCATTTCCATCTTCAGCCCTGAGAGAGAAAGTTCAGTGGAACTACATTAAGATGATCAACAACCACTCTGTCTCCAAAACAGGCTCAGTGGCTCTCTGAACTCTGCGTCTCCGGTGCTGTGCTTTCTCTTAGCAGAGCTCAGGAGCTCTGCTCGCCACTCTGGACAGAAAACGTGATGGGCGCACGGATACAAGTTTAACTGCAGTGGACCACTCGGGCACATAAACAAGCTCTTCTCTCCTTGGCAAATCTTTTCTCCCTTTCCGGAGCTAAAGGAGGAAGAAATGTGATTGGGTCGTGTCTTCACAAAAGTTGGATAAAACTTTGGGTTAAGCAAAGACTCTAAGCATGAATGATGTAATAAGTATTAGTCTTGTGTGTATTTAGTAACTGGTCCTTGTATGTAGTGAAACTCACGGAACATCTCTAACATGTCAACTGAGTGTTAGGGTGTTTGTTGAAATTGAAGTTTTAAATCTAGAGCAGTTTATGTTGACAACAGTTGGAGGGCCTATGCTGATTTTGATTTTGCGAGTACTTATTTTATGCTATTCGACAAATGATTTATAATGGCATAGTTTTAAGGGTCATTCGTGTAAATACTTTGTAACCTTTTGCCTAGCATTTGATTCAGGTGCATTTTATTTTATTTTTTATTCTTTATTTTTTATTTTTTATTTTTTTTGAGTTGGAGTCTCACTCTGTCGCATAGACTGGAGTGCAGTGGCCGCTCCTGGCCACTGCAGCCTCGACCTGCTGGGGTCCGGCAATCCTTCCGCCTCAGCCTTCTGAGTAGCCAGAATTACAGGCCCGCGCTACCATGCCCGGCTGATTTTTTTTGATTTATTGCAGAGATGAGGGCTCGCCAAGTTGCCCAGGCGGGTCTCGAACCTGTGGGCTCAGGCAATCCACTCACCTCGGCCTCCCAAAGTGCAGGATTACAGGTTGAGCCACTGAGCCGGTCTCAGGTGCATTTTAATAGTGAACAATTGCTGCACTTTCCCATGCACTTGGGTAACATCACAATGACCAATTCCAATTCAATCCTATGTAAATATCCCATCCATTCCATTGGGCTACAAGGCCCCACAGGAACTGGCTCTTAACTCTCTTCTCCCATCTCTCCAGACTTCCTGCCCCCTTCACTCAGTTCCAGCCAACTGGCCTCTGGCTATTCCCAGAATGGGCCAAGCCCTTTCCTGATCAATCCCTGTGCTCTCCCCCTTTGCGAGAACTAAGGTTTCCCATATTTTCCCATGACCGGCTTCTTCATTCAGTGACACCAATTCTGAGAGACCACCCTGTCTAGTATAGTGAACGTCCTCCGCCTTCTCCACAGACTTTATAATTTCTTTTTTTTTTTTGAGTTGGAGTCTCACTCTGTCGCCCAGACTGGAGTGCAGTGGCCTCTCCCGGCCACCGCAGCCTCAACCTGCTGGGCTCCGGCCATCCTTCCGCCTCAGCCTTCCGAGTAGCCGGAATTACAGGCGCGTGCTCCCACGCCCGGGTGATTTTTTGATTTGTTGTAGAGATGAGGTCTCGCTGCCCAGGCGGGTCTCGAACCCGTGGATTCAGACAATCCACTCATCTCAGCCTCCCAAAGGCGCAGGATGACAGGCTGAGCCACCGAGCCCGGCCAACTTTACAATTTCTTAAAGGTTTTATTGCTAGTGGTTATTTACATTTTACATTTTTGTGTGTATTGTCCATCTCCCGCCCATGAGAATGCTAGCTCCCTGAGGTGTTCTGTGTCATTCATTGCTGTACCCCAACCCACCACGCCCAGATCTGTTGACAATTAGCCCATTATGGGAATTTTGCAAGATCTATGGAATTAATGAAAGATCACCTGTGACTGAACATTATTTTATTTACTTATTTATTTATTTTTAAGTTGGAGTCTCACCCTGTCGCCCAGGCTGGAGTGCAGTGGCACACTCACGGCCACCACAGCCTTGACCTGCTGGACTCAGACAGTCCTTCCGCCTCAGCCTTCCAAGTAGTTGGAACTACAGACACGCGCTACCATGCCCGGCTAATTTTTTTGATTTATTGTAGAGACGCAGTCTCACCAAGTTGCCCAGTCTGGTCTCGAATCCTTGGGCTCAGGCAGTCTTCTCGCCTCAGCCTCCCAAAGTGCTGGGATTACAGACTTGAGCCACCACGCCCGGCATGACAGAACATTATTAAAGAATTTCTCTAAAACCCTCAGATGAATCAAAGCTCAGGAGGCTTTTGACTCTTGGTTATATTTTCACCATGCATTTTCATGTCTCCTCTTGTCCTTTAAAACACTCTTCCCCCTTAGAGCATTTATTGCTTTGATTGAGGCTTCATTATGTCACTTTAAGAGGAGGAATGTCCCCTTCAGGGACCCCTGTGGACATGTATTTCATTAACAGAGTATTATCTCACAGAGTAACCAAGAACTTTCAAAAGAAGGGTGATAGTTATAAGAGCTCCTAAATAATTTTGACTGATTAGGTATCTTAATCCAGTTGCCAGTTAATTGTGTTTGTTTGTGATTAAGAATATGATTTTCACCTGTCCCCCCCTCCACAATCTCCCCGTGTTTGGAGAAAGCCAATCTCCCTGCCCCCTGCGTATCTGCTGCAAGCCCTTTGAAGGTGTTTGCTGAAGGGATGAACCACAGCTATCACCTGGAGCGGGAGCTGGGCAGGAGTCTCTGCCCAACCACCTGCAGGTTGGCTATGAAAGATCCCAACGCCCACTGCAAACAACAGACGATCTGAGGGCTCGAACTCCCTCCCAGTCCTCTCACCCTGGGCCTGTGTCACTGTTTCTAGGGAGAAAATAACTCAGTCACTAAAGTGCTGATCAAAATGAAATATTCTCAAGGATTGTCCATGCAGAAGGATTGGGTTTTTCTCTTGTTTCCAATTTGTCACACAGTGATGCTTTTACAATACGATAAAAGTAAATCAGTAGAAAAATAAAAATTAAGGCATGCCAAATACAAGCTTTTACATTTTCTGTTATAAGTTTCAGCAGGCGTCAGATTTGTCCTAGGTTGCTCCCAGAGTGCCTAAAACCAGCATTTTGCAATTTTGCAATCTTAAGTACTGGTCCTCATTTACAAGGAAGGTGTGGGAGGTCTCAAGCTGATTGCAAAAGTGACATGGGATGAAAACTTTTATCACTCCTAAGTACCCAAGGAACAATATGCTACATGTTGACAGTATTCACTGTTGCACAACTAGATTATTTGCCTGGACAATCAGATCCAGTGACTCTCGGGGAGTGGGCATGTGAACGCCTTTAGCTTCTCTGCTGAGACTTAGTGTAGATGTGAATGGAGTGCACGGGCTGAAAAGCAAACTCTGTGGTAAAGACGAAAGGGGGAATTGGAGCTTTCAGGTTAACGTAACCTTCCAGTGACCTGCTTTTCAATCTCAATCACAGATTCAAAGTCTTTCTTCTGCTGCCAAATAGTTAAACCTATTTTTTTTAATCATAGCTACTCCTACACGTCAAATATTTCTCTTTTTTCTGTTTTACTGATGAAAAATGAGAGGAAAGTTTTTAAATAGCTCTTTTGGGGGATCTGATGGCAGAAGCCAAAGCTAAAAGGTTGAGTCCTTTACCCACACCATTTAAGCTGCCGACCCCTTGCCCTCATGTGCTGCTTCGTCTGTGAGACGGGGCAGACTTGCTTCACCCTTGTGAAGTGTACTTTGGCTTTCCAATGGGATCAGCCGTTTTGGCCAAACTCTCCTGATCTAGAAATTTCAGGTTATGCCTTCCGCCCATCCTCCAACACCTTGTGACTTCTAACTTTATAAGTACACTCGGAATCCTGTCTGTGGAGAGACCCTTGAATTCCCATCTTTCTTTTGTTCCCTCCATGGCCTACAAAGAGGTATAGTTGCAAGTTTTCATTCATGGAAAATATACGTACATGGACAATACATGGAAAAGATCTCTGCACAGAGGGCTTAAAATTATTATTTGATGTGACATTGTATTTTCCAGGCAGATTCCTGAACTCTTGGTCCACAGTTTCGTTCATTCTAAATTGTAACTAGCTGTACTCTCAAAAATGCTTAAATTGTATAGCCATATTCCTGGCACTTTTTTTTTTTTTTTTTTTTTTTTTTTGAGTTGGAGTCTCACTCTGTCGCCCAGACTGGAGGGCAGTGGCCGCTCCCGGCCACCGCAGCCTCACCTGCTGGGCTCCGGCGATCCTTCCGCCTCAGCCTTCCAAGTAGCCGGAATTACAGGCACGTGCTACCACGCCCGGCTGATTTTTTGATTTATTTTAGAGATGAGGTCTCGCTGCCCAGGCGGGTCTCGAACCCGCGGGCTCAGGCAATTCACTCACCTCAGCCTCCCAAAGGCGCGGGATTACAGGCTGAGCCACCGAGCCTGGGCTGTGATGATACTTTCTATGTCCATAAACTGTCAATAATGACAACCTAAATTTAGCTTACAGACTCCCAGGGCAGCATGTTCCAAACAATTTTCTAAACTCCTCCCGACAAAGATTCTCCTCAATGGATCTGCGAAGGACCTAGGAATCTGTATTCAAATACACTAGTGGTTCTCTGTTCCCTACCCAACGCTGGACACAGCACTTCAACACTTTGAAATAGTAAACTGTTAATGATATTTTATAAAATTGTTGCAGCAAAGCCAGGCTCAGTGGCTCAGCCTATAATCCCGCACCTTTGGGAGGCTGAGGTGAGTGGATTGCCTGAGCCCGCGGGTTCGAGACCCGCCTGGACAACTTGGTGAGACCTCATCTCTACAATAAATCAAAAAAATAATTAGCTGGGCGTGGTAGTGCGCACCTATAGTTCCGGCTACCTGGAAGGATCGCCGGAGCCCAGCGAGTCAAGGCTGCGGTGGCCGGGAGCGGTCACTGCACTCCAGTCTGGGCGACAGAGAGAGACTCCAACCCCCCCCAAAAAAATTGTTGCAGCATAGATGAAAACTGTAATATCTGCTAATGTAAATTCAGGGTGTCTCACGTTCTATTATTCCTAAAAAGCCAAAACAAACAAACGACCTTAGGTTCTAGTCCCCTGATTATTTATAAAATAATAAAACTTCTAAGAAAAGGCTCCTCTTAACTTCATCTTAGCATTTTTTCTCCATAAAATAGATATATCCTGGGTCATCTTTCATGCCTTTCTTCAAAGGGAAAAACATTATGACTCAAAGCTTTCTTCAGGTACATCCTCTTTTGTGATTCCAGTAGCATCTTCCTCTGATAAATAGCTAATTATGTCTTCCATAGCTAGTTGTCATCATTTGACTAACAGCTGATAAAAAAATATAGTGACACTGGTTATTTTTGTTAAAACTGTCCACTTTGTCTTATTCCTCTTTATACCTATTTTTATTACAAAATAGGTGCTTAATAAATACTAATTGGGCCCACGGGTTCGAGACCCGCCTGGGCAGCGAGACATCATCTCTACAATAAATCAAAAAAATCAGCCGGGCATCGTGGTAGCGCATGCCTGTAATTCCGGTTACTTGGAAGGCTGAGGCGGAAGGATCACCGGAGCCCAGCAGGTCAAGGCTGCGGTGGCCGGGAGCAGCCACTGCACTCCAATCTGGGCGACAGAGTGAGATTCCAACTCTAAATAAATAAATAAATAAATAAATAAATAAATACTAATTGGTTATAATTCCAATTTGTTAAGAATGATAGAAAAGAACTTGATATTATTTTGACCTTAAATTCTGTTTCCTGTGTGTTCATTTCAGTTGCTAGAGTCTTAAGCTGTCGTAAACAGTCAAGTGATGGGTATATGTTCTGTGAAATGTAATTCGTAGACAATTTCATCGTTGTGTAAACATCATAAAGTGGACTTACATAAACCTAGATGGTATAGCCTATAGTTCCTAGGCGACACATCTGTGCAGCACATTACTATACTGAATATTATAGGTAACTGTAACACCATGATAAGTATTTGTGTATTTAAACATTGAAAAAGGCAAGTAAAAATATGATATTTTAATCTGTTGGGACCACTGTCATATGGGGTCCATTGTTAACCTAAAGGTCGCACATGACTGTATTGCTGATATTGCTGGGTACATATAAATACTCACTCTGCCTATCTCAAGTACACATCTACCCCTGAATTTCCACAGCCCATGAGTTTCAAGTCCTTTTCAGAAAGGTTCAAAATGACAATCCAAGTTACTTACAGGCATTTGCAGATCGTTCATTATATAAGTATAACTATTTTAATGTTTTATTGCAAGATAACAAAGACATTAAAAACTTTTAGACATTTGATTAACAATAGATGAAACTGGATAAGGGATACATGGAGGGCTTTATACCATTTTTTGTTTTGTTTTGTTTTGTTTGAGTTGGAGTCTCACTCTGTCACCCAGACTGGAGTGCAGTGGCCACTCCTGGCCACCGCAGCCTTGACCTGCTGGGCTCCGGCGATCCTTCTGCCTCAGCCTTCCAAGTAGCTGGAACTACAGGCGTGCGCTACCAAACCCGGCTGATTTTTGATTTATTGTAGAGATGAGGTCTCGCCAAGTTGCCTAGGCGGGTCTTGAACCCGCGGGCTCAGGCAATCCACTCACCTCAGCCTCCCAAAGCACGGGATTACAGGCTGAGCCACCGAGCCCAGTTTATACCATTTTTTAAAGCAATTTTCTGTAAACTTGTATGTACTCTCAAATTTTAAAATATTTTGATTAAACATTAAACCTTGAAAACATTATGCTAGTGAAAGAAGCCCATCACAAAAGACAAATTGCATAATTTCCTCATATGAAATGTCCAAAGTAGGCAAATCTATAGTCAGAAAATAGATTCTGAGTTGCTTTGGGCTAGGGGATAAAAAAACATTTTGAGGGGGTTATGGCTAAAAAGTATGTGGTTTCTTTCTGGGTCTGATGGAAATGTTATAAACTTGATTATGGTGGTGATTGCACAGCTCTGAATATACGAAAAAACCACTGAACTGTACACTTTAGGTGAGTAAATTGTATGGTATGTGGATTATATCTAAAAAGCGGTTATTTTAAAAATTAGAAATTAGAGACAATCTAGAAAAGGTACTAAAAGATATTTTGTTGTTGTTGTTTCTGTTGTTGTTTGTTTGTTTGAGTTGGAGTCTCACTCTGTCGCCCAGGCTGGAGTGTAGTGGCATGCTCACGGCCACTGCAGCCTTGACCGGCTGGGCTCAGGCAATCCTTCCACCTCAACCTTCCAAGTAGCTGGAACTACAGCCATGCACTACCACACCCGGCTAATTTTTGATTTTTTTTTTTTTTCAACTGTAGAGACAAGGTCTCACCAAGTTGCCCAACTGGGTCTCAAACCCAAGGTCTCAGGCAATCCACTGGCCTCAGCCTCCCAAAGTGCTGGGATTGCAGGCTGAGCCACCGAGCCTGGCTAAAAGATTAAAAGTCTTGTTTGAAATTGAAAACTGGTTGAAGCTGGGCTTGGTGGCTCAGCCTGTAATCTCAGCGCTTTGGGAGGCTGAGGTGAGTGAATTGCCTGAGCCCGAGGGTTCGAGACCCACCTGGGCAACTTGGCGAGACCGCATCTCTACAATAAATAAAAAATGAGCCGGGCGTGGTAGCGCGCTCCTGTCGTTCCAGCTACTTGGAAGGCTGAGGCGGAAGGATCGCCGGAGCCCAGCAGGTCAAGGTTGCTGTGGCCGAGAGCGTGCCACTGCATTCCAGTCTGGGTGGCAGAGTGAGACTCCAACTCAAAAGAAAAAAGAAAACTGGTTGAAAGGTGCAGACATTTTAGATAATATCCATCAGAATATTATCTTTTCTCCCACTCAGCACATTTTCTGTTAACAGTAAATGGATCCTCTTATCCTCCAGGACAGATAATAGAAAAATGTTGTAGCACATAAATGAATTGATTTATGATTAGTCAGCTAACATTAACATCTGACAAGTTTGATTTTAATCTTTATCTACTGTATATCTTATCTTCAACCTGAATCCATAGATACTTCCAAAAAGGCTTTTGCCTAAAGTGTTTTACGAATCTATTTCAGAATCCTGAATGAGATGTTTCTGGTTCTTCCCATCTTCCTGCCTAGTGTGGGTAAAATGAGTTTTCATTCTCTCTTTCTTAGTCATTAGGATTAAATGGCAGTCAAGGTTTATGCAGGAATACCGATGAAGCTTAAACAAAAATAGATAAGTTTATCTGAAGTTAACCAATTTAAAAATAACACTCAGGTGATTGCAAGAATGGAAAAAAAATCTACTTAACCTATGACCCAGCTGGGCATAGTGGCTCACGCCTGTAATTCCAGCACTTTGGGAAGCCAAGGCAGGAGGATTGTCTGAACCCAGGAGTTCAAGACTAGCCTGGACAACATGGAGAGCCCTCGCTGCTACAATAAATCAAAAAATTAGCTGGGCATAGTGGCACACGCCTGCAGTTCCAGCTACTTGGAAGACTGAGGCAAAAGGATCGCCTGAGCCCAGCAGGTTGAGGCTGCGGTGGCCGGGAGCGGCCACTGCACTCCAGTCTGGGCGACAGAGTGAGACTCCAACTCAAAAAAAAAAAAAAAAGAAACAGTTTTACAAATGGAGGTAAAAGGCACATGATTGTGTTCTGTGTGAGAATGCTTTCTTTAGGTGCCCTGACCAAGAGAATAGTTTTATCTCTGCAGTTTGCGCTCTGTACTGACCGGATTGTTTTTATTGAAGCGTGAGTGTCTGTGCCAGTATGCCAGAATGTGGAAACCACTGAAGACGTCTACTTAAGTGCAAGAACACTGTCACTTCGGTGTCATTCGAGGCAGCACAGTTGCAGACATCATTATCATGGTTAGAGTTAGCAAATGATTTTTACTAACTGTTGTTTGAACATCTTATTTGTCCTTCCTGCCTCAAAGGGAAACTCTTCTCTAAAATTGATTGTGGTAATTGTTCTGTTTGGAAACATGTGCTAGAAGAGACAATAAGAGTTCTTCTAATGTCTTTTTTTTTTTTTTTTTTGAGTTGGAGTCTCACTCTGTCACCCAGACTGGAGTGCAGTGGCCGCTCCCGACCACCGCAGCCTCGACCTGCTGGGCTCCGGCGATCCTTCCGCCTCAGCCTTCCGAGTAGCTGGAATTACAGGCGCACGCTACCACGCCCAGCTAATTTTTTTATTTATTGTAGAGATGAGGTCTCGCTGCCCAGGCGGGTCTCGAACCCGCGGGTTCAGGCAATCCACTCACCTCAGCCTCCCAAAGGCGCGGGATTACAGGCTGAGCCACCGAGCCCGGCTTGAGTTCTTCTAATGTTAAATGATAAACCAAGGGCTTACTATTCAATTTTGAAATCTGGGAAGATTTTTTTCTACCGAAACAAGTTATATATTGTAGTCAGAATGAACAACTTTTACTCATTTTTGGTTCCTTTATTACCCCAAATTTTGGAAAACCTAGTCATTTTTATTTGGGGTCAGAAAAAAAAAGGATGTGGCATTTCTCCACTTTTACCTACTTGATAGTCCCAAAAAACTGGAATTCTCTACTTCCATAGATTTAGATATATCCTAAAGATATAACAGAAAAAAACATTGTGAATAAAAATTAAGATGCAAGGAAAGAGATTCATTTTATGTTTCCCAAACAAAGCCAAACCAATAAAAAACAATAACAATTTATTTTTTGAAGTTTTGAGTCTGCTATCTATGGCCATACCACCCTGAGTGCACTGATCGTGTCTGAAATTGTGTCTGTTATTATAACTATTTATATATGCTTATATACACATGGTCTCTTCATTTCTGATTTCAGAAAATCATGTGGTGGAAGAGTGTTTAATAATTATTTTTCTATATATGGTTATGATTATGTATATATATAAAGTTTACACTTAATTTCAGAAGACAGCCTCTTCATATTGTCAGCTAACATATTTGGCTCAAATAGGAATGAAATATCAGTAGAACAGTTATCTGTTCTGTAATATCATCTAACACTAAATACTTCTATGTTATACTTTATAGTCTCAGTTTGAATTTTGATTCATCAGAGGCAAGAGAGTTTTCTAGAAGAACCAAGTCTCTGAGTTTTACTTAAAATCAGCTGTGAATATGGTGACACTCATTCATTCCACAAATCTATTCCGAAGTATTAGTTAGTAGAAGATACTCTCCCAGGCATCTAAGAAAATACCGTATTATACAAACATAATTAATTCTATTTTAAATAAATGTCATTTCACTCAGTAAAAAAAAAAAGGAACTTTGAATTATAGATTGTAGTCATTTTGACCTACTTTTTTACACTAGAATTACTTTATTAAGTTAGATCAAACACAGGCTTTTTGCCTCAACTAAATGGTCACGCTAAACTGGCTCGAAAGTTGATTTGTGGAACTCAATTACGGACTTCACAAAGTGTTCAAGGTTACTTTTCAATTTGTTTCAGCCAGAATCAATAAATCTCTCACCTGGTTTCTTTGCTGTACGTATTGTACTGGTTAATCATGTATATACATGGCATAGCACAGTAGACTGGGAGAGTTTTCTGGTGGGAGCCAATTTTTAACTACTGTACGGCTGGAATCTTAAAACAAAGGGAAACTCCTTCTGTTTATTATTAAGGTGTGATGGAAACTAGGGTCCATAAATAATCCTGCTGGCCAATCTCCAAGAAAGGAAAAGAGAGAGAGGGAAGAAGGGGGGGGAGAGAGAGAGAGAGAGAGAGAGAAGGAAAAGAAACTATCTACTGAAAATTATTTTGTTGAGGAATTCCAACATTTAGAAAATTCTTTTTTTGTTTGTTTGTTTTATTCGAGTTGGAGTTTCACTCTGTTGCCCGGGCTGGAGTATAGTGGCACACTCACAGCCACTCCAGCATTGACCTGCTGGGCTCTGGCGATCCTTCTGCCTCAGCCTTCCAAGTAGCTAGAACTACAGGTGCGCGCTACCGTGCCCAGTTAATTTTTGATTTTTTTAAACTGTAGAGACGAAGTCTTGCCAAGTTGCCCAGGTTGCTCTCGAACCTGCGGACTCAGGCAATCCACTCACTACGGCCTCCCAAAGTGCTGGGATGACAGGCTGAGCCGCCGAGCCTGGCCAGAAAATTGTTAATAGGGAGACACAAGTGCCCCAAAACAAAAGGAGAAATAGTCAACTCTACAAATACAGAAACAAGCTTTCTTACATAATATTTTTAAATATAGCATGAAATGGTTTCCAGAGACTAAATATTAAACTTCAAATGTATGGGAGTAGATGTGAAGAACGTTTTTTAAATCACCTTCACCGTAACCTTTTTCTCATACTAACTCCCTCCTCTTTTCTCTGGATTGCCCTATTTATATTGAGAACTAAAATTGGAGGTTCTGTCTAATGGCGGATGGATGTAGCGTGTACTTTGGGGATGTCCAGTCAGCCTAATTTCGCCTAAACTGAGCTGAGGACTCAGCTTTGGGCATCAAAACACAGGAGCTCCATCTTGTTGAGCTCCATCTTCTGCCCGTTGTGCCACTAACCACCTGTGTGGCTTTGGGCTAATCATCTTCACAAAATAAGGGGTTGCATTAGATGACTCTTGGGTGCCTTTTGGTTTTTCACATTCTAGGCTATAGTTTTCTGTATGGCAATGAAATTCCAAAACTCCCACCTTTCTGATAAAGCAGAAGAGTAGCATATTTAAAAACCTACCACATAAAAATCACCTGGGAGCCGGGCTTGGTGGCTCAGCCTGTAATCCCACGCCTTTGGGAGGCTGAGGTGAGTGGATTGCCTGAGCCTGCGGGTTCGAGACCCGCCTGGGCAGCGAGACCTCATCTCTACAATGAATCAAAAAATCCGCCGGGCGTGGAGCGCGTGCCTGTAATTCTGGCTATTTGGAAGGCTGAGGCGGAAGGATCACTGGAGCCCAGCAGGTCGAGGCCGCGGTGGCTGGGAGCAGTGAGACTCCAACTCAAAAAAAAAAAAAAAATCACCTGGGGATGTTGTCGGTTTGAAGTAATTTCCATGAATCTGCATTTTTACTTAGCATCTGCGGATTCTCACCCCAATGACTCTCTTAAGACAGGAGTGAAGCCTAGCCCTAGGGATATCTCTTAAGCTTCTCATGCAGAAGAAGGTGGTGAGAATCAGGACTTTGAAAATAAGTTTACCTAGGGGTGTCTTTAACATTCTGAATGAAGATAGCCACTTTTGCATTTAGGAAATTAACATATATAAAAGGCATTCCCAGGAAGAGAGCAATAGCCATAGATGGGAGACAATTTCTAGGACTAAGATACTCCTTCATGTTGTTTGCTGGGAAGAATGAGTATCAGAGATAAGGAACAATGCCTTTATTTTTAATTTTAGTGGAAATCGTTTACTGTAAACAAAGCACTGTGATAAACTTACATTCATTAAATCTAAATACTAATAATTTTGTATTTCTTAATACCATTAAAAGTGTTTAAAATTGCTCATTTTCTAGTCTTTCCTATTCTATTTTTAAATCAATGTCACATTCACTGTTTTCTCATAACAGCTCTTTTTGAGGTGTAACTCACATCATAAAATTCATTCTTTTAAAGTGTACAATTTGGCTGTCTTTAGTATATTCACAGATATTGACAACCATCATCACCATTAAATTTTTTTTTTTTTTTTGAGTCAGAGTCTCACTCTGTCACCCAGGCTGGAGTGCGGTGGCACACTCACAGCCACCACAGCCTTGACTTGCTGGGCTCAGGTGATCCTTCTGCCTCAGCCTTCCAAGTAGCTGGAACCACACCCAGCAGGTTTTTTGCTTTATTGTAGAGATAGGTCTTGTCATGTTGTTCAGGCTGGTCTTGAACCCCTGAGCTCAGCTAATCCTTTCGCCTACACTTCCCAACGTACTGGGATTATAGGTATGAGCCACCATGCCCGGCTACCATTAACTTTAAAATGGTTTCATCACCTCCAAAAGAAACTTTTAGCAATCACTTCTTATTTCCCCGGAAACCTGGCCCAAAGAAAGCACTAACCCATTTTCTGTCTCTATAGTTTTTGCCTGTTTGGGTAGAACTTCATTGAAAATGAGTCACAATATGTGGTCTTTTTGCTTCTCTTAGTACAATGTTTTCAAAGTTCATTGATGTTGTAGTATTTGTCAGTACTTCATTTCTTTCTACGGGTGAATACATTTAATTTTATGGCTATGCCACATTTTATTTATCCATTCATGACTCTACTTTTTGGCTATGATGAAAATGCTACTACGAACATTCCTACAGAAGTTTTTGTATAGACTTACCTTTTCAATAATCTTTGATGGGGCCGGGCTCGGTGGCTCAGCCTGTTATCCCTGCACTTTGGGAGGCCAGTTAAGTGGATTGCCTGAGCCCGCGAGCTCGAGACCAGCCTGGGCAAATTGACAAGACCTCATTTCTACAATACATTAAAAAAAAAAAATTAGCCGGGCGTGGTGCGCACACCTGTAGTTCCGGCTACCTGGAAGGCTGAGGTGGAAGGATTGCCAGAGCCCAGCAGGTCAACACTGGGTTGGCCGTGAATGTGCCACTGCACTCCAGCCTGGGCGATGGAGTGAGACTCCAACTCAAAATAAATCAATTACAAAATAATAATAATAATAATAATCTTGGATGGTATTGCTGGGTCATATGGTAGCTCTACATATAACCATTTGAGGAGCCAGTAAGTGAATCTTACCTGCAGCATATGGAGGGCTCCAATTTCTCCATATCCTTATCAATACCAGTTATTATATATCTTTTTGATTATGCCATCCTAGTGTGTGTGAACCAATATCCCATTGTAGTTTTGATTTGCATTCCCAATGACTAATGCTACTGAGCATCTTTTCATGTAGGTGTTGGCTATTTGTATACTTTGAAGAAATGTCTATTCAGAGTCTTCTCTCATTGGAAAATGAGTTATTTATAGATTATTGTGTTGTAAGAGTTATTTTTATATTCTAGATACGAGTCCCTTATGAAATATATGATGTGCAAATGTTTCCTCCCTGATTGTCTTTTTACTCTCTTAATGATGTCCTGGGAAGCACAAAAATTATTAATTTTGGTGAAGTCTATTTTGTTTATTTTTTCTTTGGTTGTTTGTGCTTTTGGTGTCAGATCTAAGAACCTATTGTCTCGTCCAAGATCATGAAGATTTATGCCTCTGTGTTTTTTTCATGAATTTTATAGTTGTAGCTCTTATGTTTAGGTATGATCCATTTTTTTTTTTTTTGAGTTGGAGTCTCACTCTGTCGCCCAGACTGGAGTGCAGTGGCCTCTCCCAGCTACCGCAGCCTCGACCTGCTGGGCTCCGGCAATCCTTCCGCCTCAGCCTTCCGAGTAGCCAGGTGCGCGCTACCACGCCCGGCTGATTTTTTGATTTTATTGTAGAGATGAGGGCTCGCCAGGTTGCCCAGGCAGGTCTCGAACCCGCGGGCTCAGGCAATCCACTCACCCCAGCCTCCCAAAGGCGCGGGATTACAGGCTGAGCCACCGAGCCCGGCTAGGTAAGATCCATTTTTAAGATTTTTATTAATTTTTTAATTGGAGCAAAATATACATGAAATAAAATGTACTGTCTTAACAATTTTAAAGTGTACAGTTCAACAGTTTTCATTATATTCACATTGTTATGCAACCATCACCACCATCCATCCAGAACTGTAATGTCTTCCCAAACTGAAACTCTGTATCCATTGCATGGTAACTCCCAATTCTTCTCTCTCCCCGATGTTGGCAACCAGCATTCTACTTTATGCCTCTGTGAATTTGACTATCTCATATAAGTGGAATCATATGATTTTTTAAAATCAATTTCATTTAGCATAATGTCCTTAAGGTTTATACATGTTGTAGCATGTGTTCAAATTTCCTTCCTTCTTTTTTTATTTTTTTGAGTTGGAGTCTCATTCTTTTCTTTCTTTCTTTCTTTCTTTCTTTTTTTTTTTTTTGAGTGGGAGTCTCACTCTGTCGCCCAGACTGGAGTGCAGCAGCCGCTCCCGGCCACCACAGCCCCGACCCGCTGGGCTCCGGCGATCCTTCCGCCTCAGCCTTCCGAGTAGCCGGAATTACAGGCGCGCGCTACCACGCCTGGTTAATTCTTTGATTTATTGTAGAGATGAGGTCTCGCTGCCCAGGCGGGTCTCGAACCCACAGACTCAGTGGAGTCTCATTCTTATCGCCCAGGCTAGAGTGTGGTGGCACTCACAGCCACCACAGTCCTGACCTGCTGGGCTCAGGTGATCCTTCCACCTCAGCCTTCTAAGTAGCTGGAACTGTAGACGCACGCCCACGCCCAGCTAGTTTTTCTGTGTGTGTGATTTATTGTAGAGATGCGGTCTCACCAAGTTACCCAGGCTGGTCTCAAACCCCCGGGCTCAGGCAGTCCTCTCCCCTCGACCTCCCAAAGTGCTGGGATTACAGGCTGAACCACTGCGCCCATCCCAAATTTCCTTCCTTCTTAAGGCTGAGTAATATTTCACTGTACGTATATATCGCATTATTTTGTTTAGCTGTTTGATTCACTTTGAGTCATGTCCTTTATGGTATGTGGTAGGAATATAGCTTTATTTTTTTGCACGTGGAAATCCAGTTGTCCCAGCATCATCTGTGACTCTGTCATTCTTAGCACAGATAAGTAATTTAAGTTAAATAATTTTATTATTTATTAGCTGGGCGTGGTGGCACGTGCCTGTGGTTCCAGTTTCTTGGAAGACTGAGGCAGAAGGATCGCCTGAGTCCAGCAAGTCGAGGCTGTGGTGGCCATGAGTGTGCCACTGCACGCCAACCTGGGCTACAGAGTGAGACTCCAACTCAAAAAAATAAAAAAATAAAATAAAACTTTATTATTTCAAACTCTTAAAGGTCAGGGGGAACATTCAAAAGCTGTTCAAAAAATACAGAGCACATTCAGGATACTTTGTGTGTAGGTGACAACAGATGTTTGAAAGGAAGCAAAAAAAAAAATGGGACATCGTCATGTTGTTTCTTCCTTGTATTCTAGAATCTATCTTTTTTACAACTGAAAAATAGACTATCACTTCATATACTACTTTAAGGGTATTGTGAAACTAAATAACACAGACCATAACTTAGAAGAACTGCATGTCTATCTCTACTATTACCAATAGTTAAATATAACAGTCATTGTAAAGCATGCGTGTGGATGTATAAATTGGAAGAAAAAGACATCAAAATCACTTCGACTTCCTCTTTACTAGGGATGTCAGCCACCAAGAAGCAACATACTTGACTACCAATAGGTGGCGCTAGACATTTAATCAGGATTTCATTCATTTTCGCATTACTCACGATATAAATAGCTATACAGTTTCCACGGAAAAGAAGAACAATCTCTAAAGAAGATACAAAATGACTGGGAGAAAATGGGCTCTTTTTCATCCCAGTGCAATCTGGCAATAAGTGAAGGCAGCTTTCACTTAAAGCGCCAGGGACATGTTTACAAATTTAAGATGCCTCAACATCCAATAAGAAAAGGCCTTACTACTCTTCAGGTAGCCCTTGAGGTCAAGGGCGCAATCAGACCCTCTTGGATTCCCCAAGAAGTATCCAGGTAAACTAGAGAGTTTTTCTTGAGAGAAAAAAAAAATGCAATTATAGCAGGGAAAGTTCTACTACAGACTCTAGGTAGATTGTTACAGAATCAAACAAATATGAGTGATAACAGGATAAAATTCAACAGTTTGACACTATCAATCATGATCACTGGTGGATTTAAAATTATGTGTGTGTCTGTGTGTAAATATCTGCACTCAGCTATATCCCATCGATTTTTGTTACATTAACATTGCAAAGCTGGAATAATTTAGAAACAGACCTGTTACATTAAAAATTTATACGTTACAACATTATTATATGTTGAATAGCATATTGTTTTAGATCCCCTTGATTTTTTTATTTATGGTGCGTTATACCATTGAAGATATTTAAACTCCATGCTATTAGTTAATATGTGCTAGGAAACAGAAATCTAATTTGGAAGATAAAACTACAAGATAAACGACCCTGTACTCTTCAACCCATCCCTAGGGTAAGTTCAAGCAACTCTTTTTATTGATTTCTTGGTGCTTTGGATACATTTGGGATGACAGAGGAATTGTGTTAGAGTCTTGAACCAAATACTGACACTAAAGGTCTTCTGAAACCTCTCCTTAGTCCTAGATCAATCCAGTTTTATGGATGACCTAATACAATGTTAAACTTTTCCAGGCTTCTCTGAAGCAGAGTAAACTTTCTTTATCAGTTTATCAGTTTTTCAGCATTCTGGCTAAGGATAAAAATGCCTGCATTCTTTTTTTTTTGGCACTCCTTGAAATGCAATTTTCTACCAATCTAGAGGTCTTCCCCTTTGGAATAATATCAGGCCTAGTAATCCTACAATTAAAAAGTATCTATCACGTTTACTCCCACTAGGTGGAATACACGAGAGGGACCCCCAAAACCCTGGAAAATAAAATTAAATATCGTGTATTTATTCTTACATGTTTACTTGAGTCACCTTCAAAATACTCTCCATTTGATGCAACACACCTATTGAGATCCTTTTTCCAGTGCTCAAAACAGTTTTGAACTCATCAATTTTGATTCCTTTTAGAGCTTCTTCCATTTTTTGTTTCACCTCTTCCACACACGCAAAACGTCTCCCTTTGAGGACCTTTTTTATTCAGGGAAACAAAAAAGAAGTCACTCGGCGCGAGATGGGGTGAATGGGGAAGGTGTGACATGGGAGTCCTGCCACTTTGGGACACAAACTGCTGAACACTCGGGCAAACACAGTGAAAGAACATTCACACTTAGTGGATAAATGAAATTATAAAGAACCCTCAACATCAGCTAATTTTCTGCCAAATGAGTTGCAAAAATAACTGATTTTTCAGTGTTCGGGGTTTATTTTGGGTTGGTTTGTTTGTTTGTGTTTAGAATTTCAGATGAGGGACTGTGGACCTGCAAAAGAATCTGTCCAGCGCTGGTGGGTAGGGGGTTCTCACAGAAGAATACCGCTGTATCCATTGTGAGTGGACTGTCACACGGGCACACTCTGGAGAACAGAGGGAGGGCATCTCCCAACATAAAATATCAGAAAGTATGACTTTTTAAATTTACTTGCTAAATGTTTATACATTTGACAGGATTTGGCCCAAGATTTGCAAGTTTGTCAGAGAGACCACGTAGCCCTCACTTACCCAAAACTTCTGCTGTTTTTCAAAAGGAGCCATCCGATGGTAAATGACCCTGTGAGTGGAGGCCAAAAGATATATCCCAAACGGTGAATCCTTCGAGTCCATTAACCATTAACTGGGGAGGAGCATGGAATTTGTGAGTCACATTCACGTGAATTTTATGCTAAGTGATGTAAAGACGGTAAGCAACCGCTATCAGGTCCGGCCAGGTTTTGCTGGTAGTTTTGAGAGCTGCTTGGGTTTTAGAATTACAAAGAGTGGTGGACTTGTGCGGGTTCTATCTCTTGTTCTTTACTTGATATTGAGAGAGTTACCTCTCAGACCCTCAGGATAGAGCCATTTATAACTTGACGAATGGTTTATCTTGCGGAGTCAGCAGTTGCTGTCACACACGGTGCCATTATAAGTATCCCAAATAATGCTGTTCCTTGAGTGATCACTACTGCAATCAAATCTGGCTAATTTCAGCCGAAAGGGAATTGAGTGGAGGAATGTGGGTGAATGAAGAAATCCCAAGCACGGGCCGAACTGTGAGGAAGGGTAAGACCCAGAGGAGCAGAGGAAATGGGTTCATGTGGGAGACCTGCCTCCTATATTTCTTTATGCGTTTCTGCAGTCAAAACTGGGACCTGGGAGCCATGTTTGCACAGTTAAATCAGATTTCATCCACTTGCCCCAAGGCGAGTGCCATCTTTTTGACTGCAGGGGGGAAAGGGACAGTTTCCATGCCTCTACCCATAACTCCGGCACCAAGATGATGTCCCATAAGAACCAACTCATTTCCTGTGCTTTCTATTCTCAGTAAATAATGCATTATAAACTCGGGGGGGAAATGAGCCATCCAAAGAGGAATAACATCATGTTTAAAAGTCCAGTTTCACATCTTGGGCCTGGCGCCTATTATGTGTGACGTTGGGCAAATCATTCCCAGCCTCTTTCTTGCCTTTAAAGCAGGTAACAGAGGTGCTCACATCCTAGGGCCGTGGTGAGATTCAGCATGACAGAGAACGCAAAGCCCTTGGGACTACGGAAGGCCCCTGCAGTGCTTATTAGTATTGGTACTTCCTGTGTACTCAGGCCTACCCCGATATTGATCTATTCCATGTCAGATTTCAAGCCAAACATCTAACAAAAACGATGGATCTTCACGTCATTCTGTTGGATCCTTAGCCGAGGGAACACAGTTCACGGTGGTAAATCAAGCAAGCAGGAGAATGAGTAACGCCACAGAGAAGTCACGCCCAGGGAGGTGGCCCACAGCAAGCACTGGTCAAAGTTCACAGGGAGGCGCTCCGAGGGCACATTCTCACTTTCATCTTTCCTTCCTTCATTCATTCAGTTCATCCACCCCACAGGCTGGGCGGGCTCACCAACGCTGAGCATCCTTGGGGCTTAGAAATAAATTTCAGACCTGTTTTAAGGGGGTGCTAATTGAATCCCCTCCTTTGATTGCTGTTTAGTTATTTTAGTAAATGGAAATAATCTGGCTGGGCTCGGTGGCTCAGCCTGTAATCCCGTGCCTTTGGGAGGCTGAGGTGAGTGGATTGCCTGAGCCCGCGGGTTCGAGACCCACCTGGGCAGCGAGACCTCATCTCTACAGTAAATCAAAAAATTAGCCGGACGTGGTAGCGCGCACCTGTAATTTTGGCTACTCAGAAGGCTGAGGCGGAAGGATCGCCAGAGCCCAGCATGTCGAGGCTGCGGTGGCCCAGAGCGGCCACTGCACTCCAGTCTGGGCGACAGAGTGAGACTCCTACTCAAAAAAAAAAAGAAAATAATCTGGAACGAAAACATGTGGTTTAATGCCTGCTCTCATATACTGTGTATAAAATATGCCACTAGACAAGGAAAGGACATTTTTTGAAAGTATGCAAACTATATCAGAAGAGCAATGGTCTAATTTGAGCTGACAGCAGTGGCTCACGCCTGTAAATCCCAGCACTTTGAGAGGCGGAGGTGAGAGAATTGCCCTAGTCCAGGGGTTCGAGACCAGCCTGCTCCACTTGGCGAGACTTCGTCTCTACAGTAAATCAAAAAATAAGCCAGGCATGCTGGTGCACTCCTGTGGTTTCAGTTACTCGGAAAGCTGAGATGCAAGGATCACCTGAGGCCAGCAGGTTGAGGCTGAGGTGACCGTGAACATGTCACTGCACTCCAGGCTGGGTGACAGAGTGAGACTCCCACTCAAAAAAAAAAAAAAAGAGGAATGACTGATAAGGAAATTCAGGCCCGCAGCTCCTTGCTAGACTCCCTGCAGCCTTTCCTTATTTCTGAAAACAATACAAGTCGGGAATTGTAGAGTGTCGACTTGAAAGGTCTAAGAGATAAAGGAATTTGGAAGAGGAACAGAAGAAAACGTGACCACCAAATGCTGCTGAATTCCTCTCAAAGAATAGCGATCCCTGCCCTTTCCAAGTGCCCCCATTGCCTGGCAGACCTCAGAGGATGGACAGGCAGGACTGGGAGGATGAAAACCAAAGCCTCGCGGCCAAAAAGAGTAAGCATCATAATGAGGCTGCTTGACTGTAATACAGCTCCCTGCCAGGTATATTTTTCCAGCAGGGTTTCATTTCCCACCGACATTGGGTATTTTTAATTCACAGACACTGCCCAGGGCAGAGGAGTGGGGTTCCATCCCTGGAGGGGTGGAGGGAAGTGACAATGGGTAATATCCCTCCTGGGCTGCATTTGTGAATTAAAAACACAGAATGGAGATGCATCACCATGTTTCCTCTTTTTGGCCAGGAGGGCTTTGGCTTTATCATCCAAGGAGCCCTTAAGGCAGCTGTGGAATCAACTTTCACAGCACAACACAACCCAAGGGTGGGTGTCTCTGCTACCATAGGATCTCCTTTCACTGTAATGAGCAACCAGAGATAATCCCCAACCTCACTCCACTGATTTGCACCATTCAGCCTGCTGGACGATAAGAGATCGGTTATTAGGCAGCCGTAAAGGACAAAATTATGAACTCCACAGCAATTTGGATGGACTTAGAGTCTATTATACTCAATGATCTATCACAGAAACAAAGACTATCACATGATCTCACTCATAAGACCTTGAACCTTGAACAATTATCATAATACTATAAGAAGGGGATTGGTAGTAGTGGGAAACTGCTGCTGGGGATGGGGAAGGGGGTTGGAGCAGTCTTAGGCAAAGATGCTGATCACACCTTGCTGAAACATATCCCAACCTGCCAGAACTCTCTCCTGAAAGGTAAACTAAAACCTCCAGAGCATTTCCTTTTCTTCTAATGATTCTGTAAATTATGTCACATCTTACCCTCGGTAAACGCCCTTTCACTCGATTCGTGCACACTATAAGCATGTGAGTGTCCTGGCCTGCTGAGTTTTATTCTCCATAATTCACCTGTATTTGCCTATATATCGGCTCAGATATCCAGGGAAAAGGGACCAACTCTCTTTGTTCTCTCAGTCGAACCCTGCCCAGAGCATATGAAATCAGGTCTTTAAATTCAAGCTAATTTTGATATTTGTTATAACAGCACAAGCCTTTTGTTATATTTGTGGTAGGAAAACCAGGTTGATTTTATCGAGCCATTCAATAACGTAATTCCTGGGGTGGAGGACAGTTTATTAGGATTCTGAGCTAGCCAGGCATGACCATAAGAAAAATGTTTAAATCCCCCAAATCAGCTTGACAGATTTGTTACTGACCACAGGTTCCTAGGCTCTCCCTGCAGAAGAAATAAGCAAATTTCCCTGACAAGACCTCCCTGAGGGCTCATGCTAGAGCACAAGAGAGACAGTACCGGAAGAAGAGCTCTCTGAATGGGGTTTTTTATTAGATACGGAAAGGGATTTGACGTCAAAGGAAAGATATGTTAGCATGATTAGGGAGGGATTTTAAACATCAAGTATATTGTAGACACACACTTCGTATGTCATGTGTACAAAACGTGGAGGATAAGTCTCACCTGGGGTGGGAATTTCAGTATTACAGTGAGGCAAGGGGTTAGAGTTGGTCATTTTTCTAGACTTGTACACATGAGAGTAGATGGGTTAATTTGTCTTGGGTAAGAGTTGTGGTGAAATGTTGCTTATCTCGGTTTCTTCAGATAACTTAAAAGGTCTGGCAGTCAGCAGGGTATGAGCTAAGTCCCTTCTCTCTTCTGTCTCAGATAGATCGACTGTATTTTACTTTTTTTTTTTTGAGTCGTAGTCTCACTCTGTCGCTCAGACTGGAGTGCAGAGGCCGCTCCCGGCCACCGAAGCCTCGACCTGCTGGGCTCCGGCGATCCTTCCGCCTCAGCCTTCCAAGTAGCTGGAACTACAGGCGCGCGCTACCACGCCCGGCTGATTTTTTTATTTATTGTAGAGATGAGGTCTCGCCAAGTTGCTCAGGCGGGTGTTGAACCTGCAGGCTCAGGCAATCCACTCACCTCAGCCTCCCAAAGTGCTGCGATTAAAGACGGAGCCACCGAGCCCGGCTTTTACTTTTAACAATATACCAAAAAGTCCTTTCCTGCTTTGGAAAGATCTTCTTAAAGAAATATCTTCTTTGAGAAGAAAGATAATGTGATCTACAACTTAAATTGAGAATTTAGGGCAATTACACTTCATCTAACGAAAACACAAACAGGTGTTGTTGTTGTTTTTTAAAAAATAAATTGGTAATTAAGCCCATGAAATTATTTCAATGAGCATGCAGGCCGTATTAATATAATTGTCTCTTAATAGTTTGTCTTTCTGATGGATCTAGAATTTTATCTTTTCACTATGACTGGTGAATAGTAGTAATAATAAATTGGCCGTTAGGATGGTTCTTTCTAATATCCATCTATTATGCTTTATACTATATAATTAAAAGTAGCAATAGATATTCAAACAACATTCTCACTGGACCACTTACCATACCTACTTCCTATAAAAACAATTCCTGGGTATTACTGGTAGACAACAGTTTTGAAGCAAGCATTTTCTTTGGTTTCTATGGAGACAGAGTATATACCATGCAGCACGCACTACCTGGAACTCAAACTTGGAGGCTTAACGAGCTGGAAGGACATATTCTAATGCAGAATTCCCTGGCAGCAGTGCTCCAGGGATCTTCCAGCCAGTCTGTCCTGTGAAGGAGATAAGCCATTTCAGGCAAACACATCTATATCCAGGCTTGGAATGCAACCAAAGGAAACATGAAAGACTTTTGACATCAGAAAGCACCTGTTGACTTTGGAGCATTCCATATCAAAAGCGGCAAAACCCAGGGCAGATGTGCTGACAGCAGGCCTGCTCTATGGAGGCAAAGGGAATGCCAGCTATGAGCAAAATCTAGAGGAAGTGGAGACAGAAGCTTCCTCATTCTTCCACCGCTCTGTCTACATACCATTAATTGGATTTTTTTTTAAGTTGGGCTCAAAAACAATTCCAGAATGGCGTCTTCAGTTTCTTATTCTCTTAAACAACAATCTGACTTTTAAAAGGTCAGTAACTACGAGACCTCAACCCTCAGGCTTCACTTGAAATGATGATAATGACCATCAAGAAAGAATGATATTCTAACGAAGTCAAGGCCATTTTCAAGATATTTAACAATACTTACCTAAGTAATAATATATATGTATCTACTTACAGATTTGAAAAAGGAAGTGTTACAATAACAGTTTTAAGAAGGGCTCTTCATCTGAATTCACTGGAATCCGGAGATATAGAAAAGACGACTTCTAGAAAAAAAAACCTTAAGTTTTTAACCATAATTGTTAGGTGAAGAAAAAGTTATTGTATTGCTTTTCAGAGTCCTTTTTCTCTGCCTGTCATTAGTGTTTCCTGGGGGTTAGTCACAGGTTTCTTCTCTCCCCACTGTGTTTATTTCATTTGCCCTTATCATCTATTCCCCTGAATGCTGAAAATTCCAAACCCTCCCCAGACTGTTATCTGAGCCCTATACCTCTGTGTTCAACAGCATGTCAGATACTTAAAATTTAATATTTCAGAATCAGAACAAAGCTAACAAATGAGTTTGGCAACATTGTAGGATACAAGATGCATTTGTGAAAAGCCAATTTTTTATTTTTTTTTTTGAGTTGGAGTCTCACTCTGTCACCCAGACTGGAGTGCAGTGGCCACTCCCAGCCACCGCAGCCTCGACCTGCTGGGCTCCGGTGATCCTTCTGCCTCAGCCTTCCAAGTAACTGGAACTACAGGTGCGCCTTACCACGCCCGGCTAATTTTTTTGATTTATTGTAGAGATGAGGTCTTGCCAAGTTGTCCAGGCAGGTCTCAAACTCGCAGGCTCAGGCAACCCACTCACCTCAGCCTCCCAAAGGCGCGGGATTACAGACTGAGCCACTGAGCCTGGCTTGAAAAGTCAATTTTTTTAGACAACAGCAATGTATAATTCTGAATGGAATTAAGAAAAACTAATCCATCTACAGCATCATCAATAATAACGAGACACTTAGAAATACTTTCTTTATTTAAAATTTTTTTTTTAATTTTAAAGATGTGGGGTACAATTCAGAGTTAGGTATACCAATGTTCGTTATGCAGACACCCTTGTTGATGAGGTGTGCCCTCCCTCCCCTGTCAGTTTCCCACTACTTCTAATCTCTTTCTTCTAGTGTTATGATAATTGTTCAAGGTTCGCTTATGAGTGAGAACATGTTACTCAGTTGTTTGTTTTGGTGATAGTCACTCAATATTATAGATTCTAAGACCATCCAAGTTGCTGCGAAGTTAATAATTTTGTCTTTGTTTATGGTTGCCTGATATTCCATTGTGTATATGTACCACATTTTTTAATCCAGTCCTCTTTCCATGGGCAGCACGGTTGCTTCCATGTTTTTGCTATTGTGAATAATGCCGCAATGAACATGCGCGAGCAGGTATCTTTTTAATAGAGTAATTTGAGTTCCTCTGGATATATTCCCAGTAGAGGGATTGCAGGGTCACATGGAAGGTCAATTTTTACATCTTTTAGGAATCTTTTTTCCACAGAGGCTGTACTAGTCTACACTCCCACCAACGGCGTAGAAGTGTTCCCTTTCCCCCACATCCTCTCCAGCATATGTTGTTTTTTGAGTTATTGGTGATGGCCGTCTCGACTGGAGTTAGGTGGTATCACAGTGTGGTTTTAATTTGCGTTTCTTTGATGACTAGTGAGGCTGAGCTTTTTTTCATGTATCTGTTGGCTGCTCATATGTCTCCTTTTGAGAAGTATCTATTCATATCTTTTGCCCACTTTGTAATGGGGCTGTTTGTTTTTTAATTTTCAGCACATTTGAGTTCCTTGCAGATCCTAGATGTTAGGCCTTTGCCAGATATACAGCTGGCAAATTTTTTTTTTTTTTTTTTTTTTTTGAGTTGGAGTCTCACTCCGTTGCCCAGACTGGAGTGCAGTGGCCGCTCCCGGCCACCGCAGCCTCAACCCGCTGGGCTCCGGCGATCCTTCCGCCTCAGCCTTCCCAGTAGCTGGAATTACAGGCCCGCGCTACCACGCCCAGCTGGTTTTTGATTTATTGTAGAGATGAGGTGAGACCTAAGTTGCCCAGGTGGATCTCGAACCCGCGGGCTCAGGCAATCCACTCACCTCAGCCTCCCAAGGTGCGGGATTACAGGCTGAGCCACGGAGCCCGGCTATAGGCTTTTTTTTTTTTTTCCTACGTAAATATTTTCTTACTGTCTGTGGGCTATCTCCCTGCTCTCTCAACGGTTTCTTTGACTTTGCAGAAGCTTGTCAGTTTGATGAGGCCCCACTTGTCTATCTTATCCCTTATGGCAAGGGACTCACGGTTTTGATCAGTAAAGGTGTCCCCTGCAACTTCTAAGGTTCTTATAGTTTAAGGTTTTATGTTTAGGTCTTTGATCCGTTTAGAGTTGTTTTTTGTGTATGAGGATAGGTAGGGGTCTTGATTTAGTCTTCTGCATGTGGTTAGCCAGTTTTCCCAGCACCATTTACCGAATAGATTCTCCTCTCCCCAGTGTTAGTGGTTGAGACTGCTGAAGATGAGTTGGTTGAAAAATTGAGGTTTTGCTTCTGGAATCTCTATTCTGTTCCATTGGTCTATGTGCCTGTTCTTGTACCAATACCAGGATGTTTTGATTATTGTAGCTTTATAGTAAAGTTTACAGTCTGGAAGTGTGATACCTCCTGCTTTTTTTTTTTTTTCCAGAGGGTTGTTTTGGCTATTCGTGGTTGTATATGTTTCCATATGAATTCCTGCATTGTCATTTCCAGATCTAAGAAGAATGCTGCTGATAATTTAATGGGTATTACACTAAATTTGTAGCTTGCCTTGGATAAGATGGACATCTTAACAATGTTGATTCTTCTAATCCATGAGTATGGAATATTTTTCCATTTGTTTGTGTCATCTTTAATTGATTGATTGATTGATTTTTTTTTTTTTTGAGTTAGAGTCTCACTCTGTCACCCAGACTGGAGTGCAGTGGCCGCTCCCAGCCACCACAGCCTCGACCTGCTGGGCTCCGGCAATCCTTCCACCTCAGACTCCCGAGTAGCCGGAATTACAGGTGCACACTATAACGCCCGGCTGATTTTTTTTTAATTTATTGTCAAGATGAGGTCTCACCTGCCCAGGCAGGTCTCAAACCCGCAGACTCAGGCAATCCACTCACCTCAGCCTCCCAAAGGCGTGGGATTACAGGCTGAGCCACCAAGTCCGGCCATCTTTGATTTCTTTGAGCAGTGTTTTGTAGTTTTCATTGTAAAGTTCTTTCACTTCTCTGGTTAGGAAAATGTCAAGGTATTTTATTGTATTTCATTTTATTTTATTTTTGTGGCTATTGTGAATGGGATAGTGCTTTTTAAAATTTGGGTTTCTAGCCGGGCTCGGTGGCTCAGCCTGTAATCCCGCGCCTTTGGGAGGCTGAGGTGAGTGGACTGCCTGAGCCCGCGGGTTCGAGACCCGCCTGGGCAGCAAGACCTCATCTCTACAATAAATAAAAAATTAGCCGGGCATGGTAGCGCGAGCCTGTAGTTCCAGCTACTTGGAAAGCTGAGGCGGAAGGATTGCCGGAGCCCAGCAGGTAGAGGCTGCGGTGGCTGGGAACAGCCACTGCACTCCGGTCTGGGCGACAGAGTGAGACTCCATCTCAAAAAAAAAAAAAAAAAAAAAAAATTGGGGTTTCTATCTGTTTATTGTTGGTGTACAGGAATGCAACTGTCTGTTGCACATTTATTTTTTACCATGAGACTTTGCCAAAGTCCTTTATCAGTGTAAGGAGGTTTTTGACAGATTTTCTTGGGTTTTTGAGGTATAGAATCATGTTGTCTGCAAAGAGGGATAATTTGACTTCCTCTTTTCCTATTTGGATACCCCTGATTTCCTACTCTTATTGATTGCTCTAGCTAGGACTTCCAAAACTATGTTGAACAGGAGGGGTGAGAGTGGGCATCCTTGTCTTGTTTCGGTTTTCAGGGGAGTTGGTTCCAATTTCTGTCTGTTTAGCAGTATGTTGGCGGTGCATTTCTCATAGATGGCTCTTACTCTTTTGACGTATGTTTCATCTATGCATAGATGTTTGAGGATTTTTATCAAGAAGGAGTGCTAGATTTTATCAAAAGCTTTTTCCGCATCTAACGATATAATCATGTAGCTTTTGTCTTTACATCTGTGATGTATTTAATTACATTTGTGGTCTTGCAGATGTTGAAGCAGGCCTGCATTCCAGGGATAAGCCCTACTTGGTGATGGTGGATGATTTTTGAGATGTGTTGTTGGATCCGGTTTGCCAGAATCTTGTTGAGAATTTTAACATCTATGTTCATCAGGGATATTGGCCTCTAGTTCTCTTTCTTTGTTGGATCTTTACCCGGTTTGGGTATCAATGTTATGCTAGCTTCATAAAATGATTTGGGGAGAGTTCCATCTTTCTCGATTGCCTGGAATACTTTCAATAGGATTGGTATCAGCTCCTCCTTTATGTTTTAGTAGAATTCTGTTGGAAAGACATCCGGTTCAGTGCTTTTTTTTTTTTTTATAGGTAGTTTTCTTATGACATAGTTAATTTCCTGGATTGTTATTGGTCTATTTAGGGACTCTATTTCTTCTTGCTTCAAGCTGGGGAGGTTGTGTAATGTCAGAAAGTCCTCCATTTCCTTTAAGTTTTCGAGTTTGTTTCCATATAAGTGTACATAGTAATCTCTGAAAATCTTTTGTATTTCTTAGGGGTCCATTGTGACTTGATCTTTTGTATTTCTGATTGCATTTATTTGGACTTTTCCTCTCTTCTTCTTGGTCAGTCTAGCTACAGGTCCATCAATCTTGTTTATCCTTTCAAAGAACCAACTTTTTGTTTTGTTGATTTTTTGTATGATATTTTTTTCTTCTATGTCCTGAATTTGGTCCTCTATTTTGGTAATGTGGATTGGTCTTGCTTTTCCAGCTTCCTTAGTTGATTTTTTAGACTGCTAATTTGTGATCTTTCCATTTTCTTCTTATGTGTTCATAGATTTATGAATTCCCATCTTAGTACTGTTTTCATGACTTCCCAGAGATTTGGGTAAGATGTTTCTTTATTTTCCAGAATCTTTTGATTTCTGTTTTGATTTTCATGTTGACCCAGGAGTTGTCTAGCATCATGCTGTTTAGTGCCCATGTGTTGTGGGTTTGGAGGAAACTTTGTTGTTGCTGATATTTATTTTTATTCCATTGTGGTCTGAGAAGGTGCCTGGCTGAATTTCAGTCTTACGGAACATGTTTATGCTTGATTTGTGCCCAAAGATGTGGTCGATCTTAGAGTATATTCCATGCGGTGGTGAGTAGAATGTATATTCCGTGGTTATTGGGTGGAGTGTTCTGAAGTTATCAGTTAAGTCCATTTGATCAAGCATCACATTGATGTTCCAGATCTCCTTGTTGATTTTTTTGTTTTGATGATTTGTCTAGGGTTGTTAATAGGGTATTTAAGTCCCCAACTATGATAGTGTTTGAGTCAATGTCTTTTTTTAGTTTACCCATAAGCTGAGTTGTGAAAGTTGGTGCTCCTATGTTTGGTGCATGAATGTTTAGGATGGATATTTCGTGTTGATGAATTGAACCTTCTATCATTATGTAGTAACCTTCTGCATCTTTTTAAATTTTTGATAGCTTAAGGGGTATTTTGTCTGATATTAAGATCATGACTCCTGCTTTCTTTTGTGCCCCATTCACCTAAAAATTTGTTTTCCATCCTCTTACTTTAAGTCTATGTCCTTCCTGGTGAGATGAGTCTCTTGGAGACAGCACATTGTTGCATCATGATATTTTATCCAAGTTGCCACTCTATGCCTTTTCAGTGGTGGATTTAGACCATTCACATTCAGGCTAATTATTGAGATGTGAGAGTTTTTCCCTGTCATAGACTCTTATAAAGTTTGTTGTTGTTGCTGTTGTTTATTTGTTTGTTGTCTTTCTTTTGGTTTGGGGGTTGATTTATCTGTGTTTTCTTTTTCCTGCATTCTTGGGAAGGGAGTTGTTCTTTTTCTTTCTTTCTTTCTTTGTGTTTAATACTTTCTTAAGTGTTTCTGGAAAAGCTGATCTGGCAGTGGTGAAAACTCTTAGGAATTGAATGTCTGGGAAGGATCTTAATTCTCCATCACTGATGAAACTTAACTTAGCTGGCTAGGTAATTCTTGGTTGAAATTGTTTATCTTTGAGAACTTTGAAGATTGAACTTCAAGCTCTCCTAGCCTGAAGTGTTTCTGTAGATAAGTCTGCTGCTCTTCTAACTGGTCTTCCCCAGTAGGTAGTCTGACCTTTCTCTCTTGCTGCCTTTAGGATTTTTTCTTTTATACCTACTTTGTGTAGGCAAATCACTATGTTCCTAGGAGTTGGTCTTCTCATTTGTTGTCTTGCAGGGGTTCTCCAAATCTCTTGTGTTTGAATGGTTGCATCACTGATGAGATGAGGGAAATTTTCTTGAATAATTTCATGGAATGTTTGTTCCAGGGTGGTCTCTGTCTCTATATCTGCCTCAGGAATTCTAATTAATCTTAGGTTTGGCCTCTTGATATAATCACTCATCTCTTGGACATATTATTCTGTCTTTTTAAGCTTCTTTTCTATGTTTTTAACAGTCTGCATTAGTTACATATTTTGGTACTCAAGCTCTAATATTCTTTCTTCTGCTTGGTTAATTCTGCTTTCCATGCTTATCAGTTTGTTATTTATTTCATTCACTGTATTCTTTATTGCTCTTATCTCACTCATCAACTCCTTCATTCTATCCTCTTGTCTTTACTCATTTCTATTTATTCTCTCTATTAATATCTTGATATGTGGGTTTGTGGTTTGATACCAGTCATTCTGGGGGCACTTCATTGTTTGAGTTCCAAACAATGTGGTTGACCTCCCAGGGGTCTGTGTGATACCCATATTTTTCCTTTGGTTTTTCTTCATTTGTGTAAGTTTTCCTTTTCCTTTTTTCACCTCTTCTTTAATTCTATTGTTCAGTGTTAGGGGAGTAGCTTTTACTTCTGTTTGCTCAATCTCCTATTCTTACTTATGTAGATCCTCTGACTTTGTTCTATTCTGAAGCTGGACTTGGGGTGGGGAGCTGTACTTTTTGTAGTATTGAGAATTAATTAAGGAAGGAGCTGTGATTTGGAAGCTATCTGCAGACCACATTATCTGCTGACAGGTGTGTGGGCCCCTGGAACCCACTTTTCAGTGTCTTACAATCTGTCCATGTAGTGGGGGTATATGTCTGCCCCCTGAAGCCAAAATGAGGTAAGAAAAAGGAAAAGAATGGAGAAAGGAAGGAGGAAGATGAAAGGAAGGTGGAGAGAGAGAGAGAAGAAGAGGGAAAACAAGCATACCGATTAACAAATAAATGGAAAAACAAGCAAAGATAGAAAAAAAATACAGACAATCATACAGACAAACAAACAACCCCCCCCTTTTGATGTACTCTCCCTCAAAAATATCCATACACAACCAAAAAATCTAAAAAAAGATTAAAATAGAAACAAAACAAATATGATAATGCAAACAAAAACAGAAAGAAAGAGAGAAAAAAACAAAACTAAAACTAAAAAAAAAATAAAACTTGCTATGTGGCTGTTTCTGTAACTCCAAGTTCTTTTTTTTTTTTTTTTTTTGAGTTGGAGTCTCACTCTGTCGTCCAGATTGGAGTGCAGTGGCCGCTCCCGGCCACTGCAGCCTCGACCTGCTGGGCTCCGGCGATCCTTCCACCTCAGCCTTCCAAGTAGCCAGAATTACAGGCATGCACTACCACGCCCGACTGATTTTTTGATTTATTGTAGAGATGAGGTCTCGCTGCCCAGGCGGGTCTCGAACCCGCGGGCTCAGGCAATCCACTCACCTCAGCCTCCCAAAGGCGTGGGAGGCTCCAAGTTCTTTTTGACTGTCATTGCTATGTTAAAGATTGGCTCTGGTCTCCAGCCTCTCTTTCTGCTCTCAGTGCAGGATGATCGCATTGCTCTCAGTGTGGGTCAGATGCTCCATGGACTACTGTGAGAGGAGGATGGATCCAATCTGAACTCACCTGACTTTCTGCCTCTGCTGTCAGGTATCCCATTCAGATTTGACATCTCTGTGCCTATTCCAGTGTGGCAGAGGGGCGTTTGTATCTCCAAATATGATGAGGTGATAGCCTCTGGGTCCCAGGTTGGATGCTGTACAGAGCTGGTTGGGGCATTGCAGGTCTCTGCCCTGTCCCAGAACAGAGAAAATGGCGCCAGTCAGCATCTCCTCACTGATGGTTGTGCTTCTTTCCAGATTTCCATACTCTGCTTTCTCCACGGCTCCTGGGTCTTGTGCCCAGTCTGCTGCTACAGGTGATGGCAAGGACTGGGTGCCAAGTGGTGAGGAACAGCTGTTCTCTGCTGTCTTCTCTCAGAAGAGCCCTGAGAACGGCAGATGATCCTGCATGATGGAAGTTTCACTCTCAGAGCAGTGGGGGCTTGCAGTCACCTCGGAGGAGAGCCCTTGGTGCATGAACCCAAGTCTTCCCTCAGATGGACTTTCACTCAGCTACTGGCACACACCCACTCATGCAGAGTCTTTATGGACACTTGCTTTTGCAGAGACTCTAAGAGACCCGTTCCATCACCACCTTGCCACCACCTCCAGGAATACATTGAGCAAAAGAAGTGCAAGTACAGTGAAAATTACAAAACATTATCAAAAGAAATTAAATAAAAAGGAGGCTACCCCATGCTTATGCATCAGAAAACTTAATATTGGATTTTTATTTTAATTTTTTTTTGAGTTGGAGTCTCACTCCGTCACCCAGACTGGAGTACAGTGGCCGCTCTCGGCCACCGCAGCCTCAACCTGCTGGGCTCCACGATCCTTCCGCCTCAGCCTTCTGAGTAGCTGGAACTACAGGTGTGCGCTACCACGCCCGGCAAATTTTTTGATTTATTGTAGAGATGAGGTCTTGCCAAGCTGCCTAGGTGGGTCTTGAACCCGCGGGCTCAGGCAGTCCACTCACCTCGGCCTCCCAAAGCACTGGGATTACAGGCTGAGCCACCAAGCCCGGCTTATTTTAATTTTTGTTTTAGAGTTGTGGAGTACATGTGATGATTTGTTACATAAGTAAATTGCATGCAGGTGAGGTTGGGGCTTCCAGCGAGCCCTTGCTCCTCCTGGAAGTGGACGTAGTACACAATGGGTGGTTGTGTGTTCCAAGGCCTCCTCTCTCCCTCACTCCCACTAGCAGTGCCCAGCATCAGTTGTTCTCACCTTTGTGTTCATGTGCTCAACGTTTAGGGCCCACTTATGAGTGAAAACATACGGTATTCAGTTTTTTATTTCTGCAATAGTTCACTTAGAATAATGATCTCCAGTTGCATTCATGTTGCTGCAAAAGACATTTTGATCTTCTTTATGGCTGCATAGTATTCCATTATGTCTATGTACCACATTTTCTTTATCCAGTCCACTTTTTTTTTTTTTGAGTTGGAGTCTCACTCTGTTGCCCAGACTGGAGTGCAGTGGCCGCTCCCGGCCACCGCAGCCTCAGCCTGTTGGGCTCCAGTGATCCTTCCGCCTCAGCCTTCTGAGTAGCTGGAATTACACGCATGCGCCACCACACCCGGCTGATTTTTTATTTATTGTAGAGATGAGGTCTCGCTGCCCAGGCAGGTCTCGAACCCGCGGGCTCAGGCAATTCACTCACCTCAGCCTCCCAAAGGCGCGGGATTACAGGCTGAGCCACCGAGCCCGGCTTATCCAGTCCACTTTTGATGGGCATCTGGGTTGGTTCCATATTTTTGCTATTGGGAATAGTGGGGAAATGAATGTCCATGTGCAGGTGTCTTTTCTGGTAGAGTGATTTAAATTCCTCTGGACATATTCCTAGAAGTGGGACGGCTGAATCATATGGTAGTTCAATTTTTAGTTATTTGAGAAAAGGCTACACTGCTTTCCAAAAAGGTTGAACTAGCTTACATTCCCACCAACAGTGCAGAAGTATTTCCTATTCTCTCCAGCCTCACCAGCACCTGTTGTTTTTTATTTATTTTTATTTTTTATTTTTTTGAGTTGGAGTCTCACTCTGTCACCCAGACTGGAGTGCAATGGCCACTCCCAGCCACCACAGCCTTGACCTGCTGGGCTCCCACGATCCTTCCACCTCAGCCTTCCAAGTAGCTGGAACTACAGGCGCGTGCTACCATGCCCGGCTAATTTTTTGATTTATTGTAGAGATGAGGTCTCATCAAGTTGCCCGGGCAGGTCTCGAACCCGCAGGCTCAGGCAATCCACTCACCTCAGCCTCCCAAGGCGCGGGATTACAGGCTGAGCCACCGAGCCCAGCTTCATTTGGTTTTTTATTTTAATTTTTATTTTAGAGTTGTGGGGTACATGTGATGATTTGTTACATAAGTAGACCCTTTGGATGTTAGGACTTTGTCAGATGCATAGCTTGCAACTATTTTTTCCCATTCTGTGTGTTGTCTCTTTACTCTCTTAATTAATATTGTTGAAATGGTAGTACTCCCAAAATGATCTACAGACAACACAATCTCTGTCAACATCTCAAATGAATTATTTGCACGCATTGACAAGCTGATCCTAAAATTCATATGGAAATTCAAAAGGACCAGAATAACCCCAACAATAATGAAAAAGATAAACAAAGTTAAAGGACCCACCTTTTCCAATTACAAAACTTACTAAAAAGGTATAATCATCAAGATTGTGTGTTACTGGCATGAATATGGGCATATAGTTAAATGGAATAAAATGGAGACTCTAAAAATAAATCTTTACATTAAAGGTCGATTGGTTTTAGACACAGGCACCAAGACAATTCAATGAAAGAAAGAATCGTTTTTCAACAAATGGTGCTGAATATCCACCTGCCAAAGATTAAGGTTGGACTTCTTTCTTACACTATATATAAAAATTAACCCCAAGCCGGGCTCGGTGGCTCAGCCTGTAATCCCGTGCCTTGGGAAGCTGAGGTGAGTGAATTGCCTGAGCCCATGGGTTCGAGACCTGCCCGGGCAACTTGGTGAGACCTCATCTCTACAATAAATAAAAAAATGAGCCAGGTGTGGTAGCGCGCACCTGTAGTTCCAGTCACTTGGAAGGCTGAGGCGGAAGGATCGCGGAGCCCAGCAGGTCGAGGCTGCGGTGGCTGGGAGCGGCCACTGCACTCCAGTCTGGGTGACACAGTGAGACTCCAACTCAAAAAAAAAAAAAAATTAACCCCAAATGAATCACAAACCTAAACGTAAGAACTAAGTCTCTAAAACTCATAGACAAAGCATAGGTTTAAATCTTCATGATCATGTACTTGGTCATAGTTTCTTAGATGTGACACCAAAAGCACAAATAACAAAAGAAAAAGGCACTGCTCTCCAATGCCAGCACCACCTGAGGCTCGCCAAGCTCCAGCCGAAGGAGAAGAGTGGCAAGTAAGGAGGTCTCTATACCACGGCTCATACAAAGCAGACTGCCTGCAAATAGATCAGTGGTAAAGCACCCAGGAAGCAACTGACTACAAAAGCCGTTCGCAAGAGTGCACTCTACTGGAGGGGTGAAGAAACCTAACAGTTACAGGCCTGGTACTGTGGCTCTCCGTGAAATTAGATGTTATCAGAAGTCCACTGAACTTCTGATTCACAAACTTCCTTTCCAGCGTCTGGTGCAAGAAATTGCACAGGACTTCAAAACAAATCTGTGCTTCCAAAGCGCAGCTATTGGTGCTTTGCAGGAGACAACTGAGGCCTATCTGCTTGGCCTTTTTGAAGACACCAACCTGTGTGCTCTCCATGCCAAACGTGTAACAACTATGCCAAAAGATATCCAGTTAGTACGCCGCATATGTGGAGAGCGTCCTTAAATCCACTATGATGGGAAACATTTCATTATCAAAAAAAAATTCTCAAGCCGGGCTCGGTGGCTCAGCTGTAATCCCGCGCCTTTGGGAGGCTGAGGTGAGTGGATTGCCTGAGCCTGCGGGTTTGAGACCCACCTGGGCAGGCGAGACCTCATCTCTACAATAAATCAAAAATCAGCCGGGCGTGGTAGCGCATGCCTGTAGTTCCGGCTACTCGGAAGGCTGAGGCAGAAGAATCGCCGGAGCCCAGCAGGTTGAGGCTGCGGTGGCCGGGAGCGGCCACTGCACTCCAGTCTGGGTGACAGAGTGAGACTCCAAGGCAAAAAAAAAAAAAAAAAATTCTCTTCTTCCTGTTATTGGTAGTTCTGAAAGTTAGATTCTGCCTCCCCCCACCCTGCCCCATGGGGTCAAAAGATACCTAAGTATATGATTGCAAGTAGAAAAATAGGGGACAGAAATCAGGTATTGGCAGTTTTTCCATTTCCCTTTGTGTGTGAATTTTTAATATAAAAGCGGGGATGTAAAGCATTAATGCAAGTCAAAATGCTTCAGTGAACAAGTTTCAGCAGTTCAACTTTATAACAATTATAAATAAACCTGTTAAATTTTTCTGGACAATGCCAGCCCTTGGATTTTTTTAAAACAAGTAAATTTCTTATTGATGGCAATTAAATGGCGTTTGTAGCGTTTTTATCGTACAGTAGGTTTCATCCATTCCAATTGAGTTGTCCTACGTGCAAGTACATGTTTTTAATGTTGTCTGTCTTCTGTGCTGTTCCTGTAAGTTTGCTATTAAAATGCATTAAACTATAAAAAAAAAGATAGATAAATTAGAATTTATCGCCAGGCTCGGTGGCTCAGCCTGTTATCCCAGCACTTTGGGAGGCTGAGGTGAGTGGATTGCCTGAGCCCGCGGGTTCGAGACCTGCCTGGGCAGGTGAGTCCTCATCTCAACAATAAATAAAAAAATTAGCCAGGCGTGCTAGCGCCTGTAGTTCCAGCTACTGGAAGGCTGAGGCGGAAGGATCGCGGGAGCCCAGCAGGTCGAGGCTGCAGTGACTGGGAGCGGCCACTGCACTCCAGTCTGGGAGACAAAGTGAGACTCCAACTCAAAAAAAAAAAAAAATTAGACTTTATCAAAACTTAAAAAAATAAAAACAACTTTTGCCTCCAAAGACACTATAAAGAAAATGAAAAGATAACTCACAGGTTGGGAGAAAATATTTGCAATTCAAATCATACATCTGATAAGGATATAGTATCCAGAATATATAAAGAACTCATGCAACTCAATAACAAAAAGATAAATAACCTCATTTAAAAATAGGCATATGGCTGGGCCTAGTAGCGCGTGCTGTAGTCCCAGCTACTCAGAAGGCTGATGTGGGAGAATCACTTAAGCCCAGGAGTTCTGGGCTATAGTGAGCTATGCTGATCAGGTAGCCTCACTAAGTTCAGCATTAAATGGTGACCTCTTGGGAGATATGTGAATGTTCAAATTTGTTTCTATTCCTTGAGATTGCATTTACTTGAAGGTAAAAGCTACCAGATATAAAAGATATAAACATAAAAACCATCTAAATATCAAGTAGAATGATTGTTAAATTTTTTATAAACCATAAGATGAATAATTCAAACACAGATAAATAAGTTGACAGTACATTTCAATGCTAATTTTGCATTCTTCAAAAAAAAAAACTTAAAGCAAATTCCTGCTACCTTCCCCCCTTTTTTATTATAATGATCATCTTTTGGTATTTCATTGTTATTGGGTCTATGTTTAAAATAACATTTTATTTCCCATCTACAGAATAATGTGCATATGACCTAAGTAGACATTCTCTAAAGAAGATGCATAAATTGCCAAAAAGCACATTCAAATATGCACATCATTAGCGACTAGAAAAATACAAACCCAAACCACAATGGTGTGCCAGTTCACCTTCACTTGGATTGCTGTAATCAAAACAACAGAAAAACCACAAGTGTTGGTGAATTTAATGAAAAATTAGAAACTTCATGAATGGCTAACAGGAATATAAAATGATGCTGCCATTTTGGAAAACTGTCTGGCAATTCCTCAAAAAGTTAAGCACGGAGTTATCATATAACTCAGTAATTCCAATCCTAAGAATATGCCCAAAAGAATTGAAAATATATGTCTACACAAAAGTTTGTACAATCACTGCACCAGAGGACAACATTCCGCCATCCCCCAGCCCTGGAACTGGCTTATCGGAGGAGGTGGACAGAGATAGGCAGGGATCAAAGCAAAAGGAGGAAGAGTGTGGAAAGGGGAGATCCCCTCATGGAAAATCAGGCACTGTGACCAGAGGTAGAAGGAGTTGATGATGGGGGTGAAACAGTAGCAGCCCGGGAAACCATACTAAGGCTTCTGGGCTCTTTCCAAGACGAGAAGTAGGGGAACCACCCATGTGTGTGCAAGAGATGCTTCTTCGTGTAGATAGTAGCACTGAGAACACGGCCTCTGATTTAAAAGCCGTTCTGTTATGTTCAGGTATCATATTATCATTGCTGAAATGAAGGTAGTGTCAGAACAAATAAAGAATACTTGATAGGCCGGGCTCAGTGACTCAGCCTGTAATCCCAGCACTTCGGAAGGCTGAGGTGAGTGGGTTGCCTGAGCCCACGGGTTCGAGACCCACCCGGGCAACTTGGCAAGACCTCATCTCTACAATAAATCAACAATTAGTCGGGTGCGGTAGCGCGCGCCTGTAGTTCCAGCTCCTTGGAAGGCTGAGGCGGAAGGATCGCAGGAGCCCAGCAGGGTGAGGCTGCGGTGGCAGGGAGCACGCCACTGTCCTCCAGCCTGGGTGACAGAGTGAGACTCCAACTCGAAAAAAAAAAAAAAAAGAAGGTGCTCAGCCTGTAATCCCGCGCCTTTGGGAGGCTGAGGTGAGTGGATTGCCTGAGCCCGCGGGTTTGAGACCCGCCTGGGCAACTTGGCGAGACCTCATCTCTACAATAAATCAAAAAAATTAGCTGGGCGTGGTAGCGCGCACCTGTAGTTCCAGCTCCTTGGAAGGCTGAGGCGGAAGGATGGCCGGAGCCCAGCAGGTCGAGGCTGCGGTGGCCGGGAGCGGCCACTGCACTCCAGTCTGGGCGACAGAGTGAGACTCCAACTCAAAAAAAAAAGAATGCTTGATAAATTCATTTGATTTGATCATCGCAGGATGTATGCAGTGATAGAGAGTGGCAGTTATGTGGGTGGAGGGTCTACAGAGAGAGGGGCGCTGAGTGTGACTGAGTTTAAGGCTCAGGCAACCAAGTGAAGAGTGACTACTGACTAGGGACGCCAGAGCAGGAGCAGCTTGGGGGTGGGGGGTTGTGGGGATGAGGGGAAGGGAGTGGTTTTAACACGACCTGCGCGACACTGAGTGTAGCTGATTAGTAGGTAGCTGGATCTCCTAGTCGGAATCTCGGGGAAGGACCCAGGACGTGTCCCTCTTGTTGGACGCGCGTTCATTTTGGGTGGAGCTCTGCTGAGCAAGGAGATGGGATGCTGAAGAAAACCTATTTCCGACCCCAAGAGCTCATAAGCCGCGAGGGACAAAGACTGCATATACAAGCAACAGGCAGCAACAGTGCTTGCGTATACCCCTAAGAGACCCCCCCTTTCCCTGCCCTCGAGTTCCCTCAGGAACTAGGAAAGGCTTATCTCATGATGAAACCTCAAGGTAGAGTCTCGTAGGATAAGTCAGAGGCAAAAGGCTTCAGGAGATTGTGAGAATGAGAATAAATTAATGTGCTCAATCATAATATTAATATTACCTGGAAGTCCTTGTTTTCTTTATGAAATTGGCCTGTCTGTAAAAATAAGCCTAAGTCAGCCATGGGCTTCTCTCATACAGGGGAGACAGGACCAGACACGCAGGAGGGCGCAGTTTTTAGGCTATGGAGTGGATTGTGGTTGGCACACAGCTTGTGGCAGTGACATCCGAAAGTTTTGGCTTCAGGGATGCTGTGTTTTTTCTGGTTCTCCATAGAAGCCAGAGCATGCTGTGACCGCCCTTCAAGGAACAGATCCCTGAGCGTCACTGGATGGAAGGTTCGTGTGACCAAAGACCCCGAGTAGCAAGTCACCACTACACCTAGCCTAAAAAGTAAGCCCTGCTTTCTCCTTTCAGAGTTTCACAAAAAGATTCGAGGGAAGACTACCAAAGCCAAGGGGAAAGCTGGTCCCTGGTTGGCCATAGAGGTGGGGCAAGCCTGCCTCAGGGCTCTGCCCGGCACATCTTGGGAGGAGAGATTTGGGGAAGGGTTAGAAAAAGGTGATGCACATTAACTCGCAGCAATCCTGACAGCTTCATTTCACCCCAGGCTCCACTGCAGTCTTTCTTTGTTTTCCGCCTCCAGAAATGTGTCAGCCTAGGATTTATGAGCTACTCCTTAATATAACCCAAGAAGAAATTTAAAAGAAAACAAAAGCATTTACTTCAGAACTGAAAACTGCCCAGAAAGCCAGAGGAGAAGAGCTGAATGCCACTGTAAGGAAATGGAAAACAGGAAAAACAGGAGAAGACGTGTGTGTTGGGCAGATGGGAAGTGGCTTTCTGTGTGTCCATAGGTGATTACAGCAGCATTAAGGAAATATGAGAGAGTTGTTAGCATGGAACAAGCTCCTGTTCATCTGGATGTTTTCGAATGTCGCTGATTGAATTAAACCACCGTTGCATGTATAGTTTTTCTAAGCATACACAAGTGGTGTTTTAGTGTTACTGGCTCACTTTTAATTTAGATATGTGATTACTCTTAAATATCCCATCCCTAAATTACCTCTACAATGAAGACTCAAACAATAAATACATGGAATACTGACATTCCGGTACAGCGTGACTAATACTGTAATTATACAAGCTAAGTTCTTGTAATAATTGATTGTCAATATTTATTTGAACAGCCCACCAACCGAATAGGGGATGTGTATTGACTTGTTAGTTTTAGGATGCTGGAAAAATAAGGAAGCACGACACTTCCTTTCTTGGGCAAGATCTGTATGCCTGCTATCTGTAGGGAAACTCTTGGCTGCTGAGCGAATCGCTCTGTTCTAAGTATAGCTTTGTTGATTTACGTGATTCTCTAAAAGGCACACACCCAGGGTTTTGTTTCAAACGAATAATGTTAACAGACAAACTGTCTAATAAACCTGAAATGTTGTCCCAGGGGAGGGAGAGAAAGGGAAGACCTTTGGACACTTTAGGTAGTTTTTCTTCTTGACCTCAGGGTCCTTCTGTCTTGACCTGGTTGGAATCTCCTTCTCAGGTTCAATAAATGGAGTGTCAAATCCTGATGGAAACGAGATACTCCCACCCCTAGTCTCTTAGAAGGCAAAGGTGTCTTTCTCATGAGACAGTCTATGTGGATTAGATAAGGTGGCTCAGGACAGCCCTCCAAAGATCGTGGCTGTATTCCTATATGGGTCTCTCAGGGTCACACTGCAAAACATAACTTGTCAGCACAAGTGACCTGGCTGGAATCTTAAATGTGGGTAGATTGGCATGACCACGCTAGGGGAAGAATTGCTGAAAAGACCACATGTCTTTACAGATGAGTGCTACATACAACACCTGCAGACGCTGCCAGATTATGTCGGGTCCCGCTAAATAAAAAGAAGCTCTTTCTGTAATAGCTAACACCTGTGTGCTCGCTGTGTGCCAGGCCTACTTACAAATCCTTTAGCTCATTTAGTCATCACAGAAACCCTACAACAGATGCCAGAGAGACCAAGCAGCTGGCCCTCTGCCACACTGTAGTTAGTAGACAACTCAGCAGAGAAGGGAGCCAGAGAGTATGAGGCCAGGGCACTGCTTTTAACTGCTAAGCTATGGTGCTTCTATGTTAGGCCATCCTGTTCTGTGTCCGTCACCCTTCTTCCATCTCTTTTGCCAGTTATAAACAGATACAAAGGATTCTTGGGTAGTCCTTTCTAACACAAGGAGCCAACACCAGTTCTCTTAAACAGGATTGGCGCATGAATCTGAAATGTGTTCTGGACTTGGAGGTATGTCAGCTACACACTTTCTTCCATGGCACAAGAAGAGATGACATGGTGGGAGACGATGGGGAGAGCTCTTGGCTCTCCTTGGGGGAAGAGGAGTGATCGTGAGCCAGTCCCCTCTCTGGTCTTCAACTTTAGAATGCATCCAACAAGGAGCTGGCCCAATTTCTTCACCCTCTTCAGGCTCGAACATTCTAAGATTCAATGGTGGCAAGGTTTAAGAGGTTTGGAAAAGTGTTAAAGATAGCAGGTAGCAGTTAAAGAAGAATGTTAAACTGGCCGGGCTTGGTGGCTCAGCCTGTCATTCCAGCACTTTGGGAGGCCGAGGTGAGTGGATTGCCTGAGCCTGCAGGTTCGAGATCGCCTGGGCATCTTGACGAGACCTCGTCTCTACAATCAATAAAAAATTAGCCGGGCATGGTAGCGTGCGCCTGTAGTTCTGGCCCCTTGGAAGGCTGAGGCAGAAGGATCGCTGGAGCCCAGTAGGCTGAGGCTGCAGTGGCCGGGAGCGTGCCGCTGCACTCCAGTCTGGGCAACAGAGTGAGACTCCAACTCAAAAAAAAAAAACGTTACCTAAACACTAAATTTGATGGAAGCATTATGTTCCTGCCTACAAATCTATCTCCCCTCTGATGGACAATAACAGGGCAGGACTTATGGAACTGTATTTGAGTGACAGAACTTGTAGACCTGCTTCTTTTTAAATGCCGAGTGAATAATTTGATATTTGTAGAAGAATTAAAAGAAAGGGAGACTAAAGATTCTGACTTTAGTATACATACATAAAGGAGATTTTCTTATAGGCCTTAATAATAGGTGTGAAAGCACTTTTCGAAAATGAAGGTTATTATAATTTATGTCTCTGTAAAATAATTGTCTATTCTGCTGACTTTAAAATGATTAGATATGTGTTACCTTTCAATACCAAACAAGCATAACTAAGAGATTAAATAGCTGGGTGTGGTGGCTCATACCTGTAATCTCAACACTTTGGAAGTCCAAGGTCAGAGGATCTCTTGAGTTCAGGAGTTCAAGACCAGTCTGGGCAACATAGTAAGACTCCATGTCTCAAAAAAAACAAAAACATATTTTACTTTGAAAGTGTTGTCACATAACCCTTTTCTCAACTTTTGGGTGTATTTCATTCAGTGTGTAACTTATTCCTTTTTTTTTTTTTTGAGTTGGAATCTCACTCTGCCGCCCAGACTGGAGTGCAGTGGCAAATTCCTGGCCACTGCAGCCTCGCCCTGCTGGGCTCCAGCAATCCTTCAGCCTCAGCCTTCCAAGTAGCCAGAACTACAGGCGTGCGCTAACACAACCAGCTAATTTTTTATTTATTGTAGAAACAAGGTCTCGCCAATTTGCCCAGGTGGGTCTCGAACCCGCGGGCTCAGGCCTTACTCGCCTCGGCCTCCCAAAGTTCTGGGATTACAGGATGAGCCACCGAGCCCGGCCTGCAGCTTATTACTTAAGAGATAAAAGTTCCAACTCTGAGCCGGGCTCGGTGGCTCAGCCTGTAATCCCGCGCCTTTGGGAGGCTGAGATGAGTGGATTGCCTGAGTCCGTGGGTTCGAGACCTGCCTGGGCAGCGAGACCTCATCTCTACAATAAATCAAAAAATCAGCCGGGCATGGTAGCGCATGCCTGTAATTCCGGCTACTTGGAAGGCTGAGGCGGAAGGATCGCCAGAGCCCAGCAGGGAGAGGCTGCAGTGGCCGGGAATGTGCCACTGCACTCCAGTCTGGGCGGCAGAGTGAGACTCCAACTCAAAAAAGAAAAAAAAGTTCCAATTCTGGAGAAATTTTTCACCAAAAAATGAGGGATTTGTAGGTTCAATCTTTATGTTCTGCCATTTTAAAATTATGATTAAATTTATAGCTCTATTATTCCTTAACTGAAGTAATTGCCAACAGTAGCCTGGATCTCCTATATGTTTTTTGAATAAGAGTTATTGCTGACTTTTGACATCAATGAGTATTAAGATATGGCATAGGATCTTATTAAAATCCTATACAAATGCACCAGATGGAAGAAATTAAATATAACAATTGGGGTCAACAGGCATATTAGATTGGGGTGTCATCTGGCCTTGTTCCTAAGATGCTATCTACATCCAGAAAAGACAATTTCCCATTCTAATGCAGGGGCTCTGGCCTTTTGACCCTAAAGTGCCTTTCAGAGAAAATGCTCATGGATCTGAGAGTCAGGGCGAACACACACTTTAGAGACAATGTCAAGAAGCTTGCCTAAGCTGGAGCGCTGAAAAGAATTGTGAAGCTGCATCCTGTCAGGGTTTCCTCTCATTCCTGTATTTCTTTTTCCCTGTAACTCCTTATTGGCAGCAAATTGACTATTCTTTGGTACTGTTTCTGTACATTCTTTCCCACATCTTTTTTTTTTTAAATTCTGTCTTCTTCATCTCCTTTGGTACCTTTCAAGTATCTCGCCATTTTTCTTCGCCTCCCCAAGAGTTCTTTCATTCTATTCCTAAATCTTTCTCCACGCTGCTGACCTAGGAGAGGAAACAGATCACAAGACGACAGCGAGCAACCCCTGATCCTTTTGTGAGGGGGAAACTTCGTTTCATCTGCATCGCCAGACTTCTTTATTTTGTGGCCATTTTTCTCCATGGTGAAGCAATTCGATATGCATACCTGATTCAACTATGAAGAGAAATTATTATCTCTGCTGTTGGTTCCGAGAGGAAGTAAAGGATCCCTGATCTGGTACCAGCCCCCACCACCAACTCATCCCTCTGCACTCCTATCAGTGAGTGTGGACGGTATGTGAGGCACAGAGGAGACACGTCCCCACACTCGAAGCCTGCTGGGAAAACAGAAATGTAAACAAATATCTACAGTACTGTGAGACATGAAAAGGCCAGATTCTAGTTGATTTGGGTGTTTGAAAGATAAAGCATATAAATGCACCTTAGGCTGAGAGAGAGGAAAGGTCTCAGAGTTGAGCAGACCTCTTAGGAAGAAACCTACAGGAGGAGTTCTACTGAAAGAGAGGGTATAGACGCTCTAGACAGAGAAAACCACCTGAACAAAGGCATAGTCACACCACAAAGCAGGTCTGGAAAATGAAGGATCAACTAGGGGTGGCAAGAGACACAGTGGGGAAACTCGGTAGGACCAAATGGTGAAGGACTTCAGGTGCCTTGGCCTACTCAGGGAGCATGAATACCATCCTGCAGATGAGGGAGGAAACATGGATGAGGGTTCTATTTCTTTGGAAAGAAAGTGACGCTGGTCACGTGCATGTTTTGCAAGAAAACTCTGACAAGCAGTTAGGAGAAGGTGTGAAGACGGGCTTATTTATAATAGGACAATTGCAGCAGTTCAGGGAAAGGCTGGGGTGAGCAAGAGTAACAGGAGGGAAAACAGGGGATAGATATGAAAGATGTTCAGAGCTAGAATCTTCTTTTTGTGGATTTGGAGATCCGTTGCGTCTGGTGGGGCTGAGGGAGAGAAAGAGTAAAAGATAACTTTGCAAGTTTTTTAAAGCTATTGTTTGGGGTTTTCCTATGTGTTGTTTCCAGATAAATGGATAATAACATTATTAACTAAAATAGTCATGCAAATAAACTGAGTGAGTTTACAAAGGAGAAGTTCATGAGTTTCAGTTGGACATGTGCTTTTGGGGATGCTTGTTAGACATTCATATGCATTTGAAAATAGGGATACTAAGCCCGGGAAAGAAATGCGATTTGGAAATCGTTGATATATCGGCAGCAATTGAAGCCAAAGATTTGAATGAGACACCCCGGGGAAAATACATAGAACAGGACAGAAGAAAGCCTAGGTTGGAACCTTGAGAAATAACCAACATGTGAGGCCAAGAGGCAAGCCAAAGAGGGCTGGAAAGACGAAAAGGCAGGAGGAGATATTGAAAGGGCTGGCGTTGCTGGTTTGGTGGCTCATGCCTGTTATCCCAGTGCTTTGGGAGGCTGAGGTGGGAGGATCACTTGAGGCCAGGAGTTCAAGACCAGCCTGGGCAACATAGTGAGATCCTGTCTCTACCAAAAAAAAAAAAAGAGAGAGAGAGAGAAAGATTTTTTTTTTTTTGGAAGAGAGTGGACAACAAAGTTAAAGACTTAAAGATGCTCAAATAAGAAATAAGATAAAAAACAAAAACATGAGTTGAATCTTGAAATTTATAGGCAATCTTACCAAGAAGAGCTTCAGCAAAGCAGTAGAAGGAAACAGTATTACCTGAGGGCAGAGAAATGTGTGGGAAGTTCATATGATGAAATAGAGGCCAACTGGTCTCAAACCTCTCGGTCTTGAGAACCCTTTACACTCGCAATATTTTTGAGAACCCCAAAAAGCTTTTGTTTATGTGGGTTACATGTATTGATAGTAACTGTATTAGAAATTAGAACTGAGAACTTCTAAAAAAAAGCTACTTTTTTATTATTTAAAATAACAAATCTATTATAGCCAACACAAGTTATATTGTTTGTGAAAAATAACTATATTTTACAAAACAAAATTAGTATTTGAGATGCTACGTGCTCAACTTATATAGCATATTGCTAATCTACAGGTAATTGTAGACCAACCTTTTTCCTGGTACAAAATCTAAGCTCATGTAGGTGTCTCAATTCATCTTCTCATAGATAAGAAAATACTTGCAATAAACATTTTAATTCTTATCCTTGTGTAACGTCATAAGTTATACTGCTATAAATTATAGCAGATGACAAGTGAGTGGGCAAAGGCTACTAAGAAACATGTCACCAAGTGATAAATTTTAGGAAATTCATATAAGTGCCCTTTTCCCTAAACTCATCAGCAAGGCATCAGCTTCATCTTCTGACCACAGTATTATTACTAAGACAAAATGGTTCATGTTCAGCAGCCGATCACTGCACTTGCCTCATCCCATCTTGTCTTCGAAGCATCAGGCACATTCGTAAACTTTCTAGGTGGAGTTGGAAGGACGCTTAAGTATAATATTTAAAGTTCTGGATCTGCAGACAAGGCATCTGAAACCCAGAAATGAATTTTTGAAAGCCTTATCAGCTATGTAGGGACCTAAGCTAAATTTAAAACTTCAAATTATTTCCAGTGCTTTAACATTAAAAAAATAATAATTACAGCTCGTCTTGAATTCACTATGGAGTGTTTTACGGTCCTTTCTCTCAAGGTTAATTTTCTTTTTTTTCCCCTGAAAACAGAAGAAGAGATGTCAGAGAGTTCTCAGCTCTCCTTCTCCTCCTCTACCCAAATCACCCGCAGTTCAGAATGCTCCAGGACTGTTACAACACCCAGTGCATCCTGTAGATCCTTTCTGAGACTCAGCACTTCCCACTGGACAGCAAAACCCAGAAGTAATTTGTTTTGGTGTTTAAAATAATAGATCACCATTCATCTACTAGAATGGCTAAAATCAAACAGACTGACGATGTGAAGTATTGACAAAGATATGAAAGAACTTGAATCTTCACACATGCCTAGTGGAAATGCAAAATGGTACAATCACTTTGGGAAACAGTTGAGTTTCTTTAAAAGTTAAACACACACACACACACACACACACACACACACACACACACACACACACACACACAAACCTATACAACCCAGAAATTAAGCCCGAGAGAAATGAGAAACATACATCAACCCAGATTTGTATACAAATGTTCATAGCAACTTTAGTCATATTAGCCAAAAATTAGAAACACACCAAATATTTATCTACTAGTATCAGTATATGTGTAAATTCATTCAACGTAATATGACTCAGTAATGAAAATGAAAGAACTATTAATACGTGTACCACCATACATGAATCTCAAAAACATTACGATAAGTGAAAGAAGTCAGACGTAAAATACTACATATTGCATAATAACATGTATATGAACTAAAAAAAAAAGCGAAAGTATAGAGACAGAAAGCAAATACCTGGGTTTGGGGTAGGAGCAGGAATTGAATGCAAACAAGCATCAAGGAGCATTTTGGGATGATGCAATGTTCTACAATGAAATGGTAGTGATATTGGACAACTGTACACATTTACCAAAAAAATCATTTAATTGTACACTTACAACAGATTTTTGTGGTATATGAATCATAACTCAATAAATTTGTTTTTAAAAAAAGAGAAGGGAGCCGGGCTCGGTGGCTCAGCCTGTAATCCCGCGCCTTTGGGAGGCTGAGGTGAGTGGATTGCCTGAGCCCGCGGGTTCGAGACCCGCCTGGCAGCGAGACCTCATCTCTACAATAAATCACAAAAAAATCAGCCGGGCGTGGTAGCGCATGCCTGTAATTCCAGCTACTTGGAAGGCTGAGGCGGAAGGATCACTGGAGCCCAGCAGGTCGAGGGTGCGGTGGCTGGAAGCGGCCACTGCACTCCAGTCTGGGCGACAGAGTGAGACTCCAACTCAAAAAAAAAAAAAAAACGAAGGAAAAGGACAATAAAATTCTTTATCATCATTTTTTCTACATAGAGAAAAGTAGGTAATCTTTCTTTTCCCAATAGTCCGCTCTAAACCCCAAAGAAAATGGCCCATTTTTCTGTTTAAATTCACAAATATGAGAGGGGAGTGAGAGTAAATAATTAATGATTCTATAAACATTTACAATTTTATAGTCTTCCCATAATTATATATTACGCACTCTATGTTTATTCTTTTTTAACTCTTTTATTGAGACATCCACATACCACACAATTCACCTGTTCAAACTGTCCAATTCAATGGACTCTAGTGTGTTTCCAGAGTTGTATATCCATCATTACAATACATTTTAGACTATTTCCATTAACTTAAAAAGAAACCCTGATGTCACTCTCAGTTCTCCCAACTTCACAGAACTTGGCAACTATTAATCTGCTTTCTTCCCCTATAGATTCCTATTCTGAGCATTTAATATCATACAATATGTGGTCCTTTGTGACTTGCTTATTTCCCTTATCATAGTGCTTTGAAAATTTCATCCATGTTTTAGCATTTATCAGTGTTTTATTTCCCTTTGTTGCAGAATAACATCCCATCATATGCATACCACATTTTAATTATTCATTCATCAGTTGGTAAATATTTGGGGTGTTCCCACTTTTTGGCTATCATGATGCTGCTACAAACATTTTTGTAGACCAGACACAGTGGCTCACTCCTGTAATCCCAGCACTTTGAGAGGCAGAGGTGAGAGGATCATCTGAACCCATGGGTTTGAGACCAGCCTGGGCAACTTGTACTTACTGACCATTTTGTATATTTTCTTAGGGGAAATGTCTATTCAGATCCTTTGTCCATTTTTAAATTGGGTTATTTGTCTTTTTATTATTTTTTAATGCATTCTTTTATTGTGGAGAAATATATTGAAAATAAAATTTACCATTTTCACCATTAAGTCTACAGTTATGTGACATTAATCATTTTCATATTGTTGTGCAACCATTATCACCATCTATCTCCAGAACTTTTTCATCTTCTCAAACAGGAACTCTATATCTATGAAACACCAATTTCCCATTGTTCTCTTCCCCAACCCCTGGAACTTACCATTTTAATTTCTCTTTATGAATGTGATCACTCTAGGTACGTCATATTAAGTAGAATAATATAATATTTGCCATTTTGTGACTGGACAATTTCACCTATCATAATGTCTTCAAGTTCACCTATGTTGCAGAATGTGCCAGAGATTGATTGTTTGATTGATTGATTGAGTTGGAGTCTCACTCTGTTGCCCAGACTGGAGTGCAGTGGCCGCTCCCGGCCACTGCAGCCTCGACCTGCTGGGCTCCGGCGATCCTTCCACCTCAGCCTTCCCAGTAGCTGGAATTACAGGCGCATGCTACCACACCCGGCTAATTTTTTTTTTTTTGATTTATTGTAGAGATGAGGTCTCGCCGAGTTGCCCAGGCGGGCCTCGAACCCGCGGGCTCAGGCAATCCACTCACCTCAGCCTCCCAAGGCGCAGGATTACAGGCTGAGCCGCCGAGCCCGGCCTCATTTATTTTTAAAGTTGAAAAATATTCCATTATATATGTATATACACTATGTTTTGTTTACCCATTCACTTATCAAATGGGGAGACACTTGCATTACTTCACTTTTGGCTATTAGAAATAATGCCACTATGAACATGGGTATAGAAATATTTGTTTGAATCCTTGTTTGAATTCTTTTCTTTTGGATATATTCTCACAAGTGGAAGTGGAATTGCTGGATCATATGGCAACTCTATATTTAATTTTTTTTTTTGAGTTGAAGTCTCACTCTGTCGCCCAGACTGGAGTGCAGTGGCACGCTCTTGTCACTGCAACCTCAACCTGCTGGGCTCCAGCGATCCTTCCACCTCAGCCTTCTAAGTAGCCAGAACAGGCGAGCGCTACCATGCCCAGCTAATTTTTTATTGATTGTAGAGATGAGGTTTTGAACCCGCAGGCGCAGGCAATCCACTTGCCTCCACCTCCCAAGTGTTGGGATTACAGGCTGAGCCACCGACCCCGGCCTATTTAATGTTTTTAAACAATCACCATACCATTTTCCACAGTGGCTGCACCATTTTTAATTTCCACAAACAACGCACAAGGGTTCCAATTTCTCTACATCATCACTGATACTTCTTATTTTCTATTTTTGTTTCTGTTTTGCTTTCATAACAGTCATATTAATGGATATGAATTGGTATCTCATTGAAGTTTGGATGGGCATTTCCCTAATTAGTGATGTTAAGCAGCTTTTCATGTGCTAATTGGTCATATGCGTGTCTCCTTTGAAGAAATTTCTGTTCTAGTCCTTCGCCCATTTTTAAATTAGGCTGGAGTTGTATGTTGTTGAGTTGCTTTTTATTATTTGGTAGTAATAGTTCTTTGTGTAATCTAGATCAAATCCCTTATAAATAAATATATATTTAGATATTTATGTTTTTTCTAAGATGTATATAAACTCAGTAAAGACGGGGTTTAGCTATGTTGCACAAGCTGATCTCAAACTCTTGGCATCAAGCCATTCTCCCACCTTGGCCTCTCAAAGTGCTGGGTGTGAACCACCACTCCTGGTCCCTTATATTTGACTTGCCAGCATTTTCTCCCATTCAGTGAGTCGCCTTTTTACTCTCTTGATGGTATCCTTTAAAGTACCAAATTTTAAATTTTGATGAAATCCAATTTATCTGCTTTTTTTCCATTGGCCGCTTGTGTTTTGGGTGACATGAAAAAAGAGATATTGCCCAATCCAAGGTCACCATGACTTTCTTTTATATATACATTTTTTTAAAATTTTAAAGATGTGGGGTTAATTCGGGATTAGGTATACAAGTGGACATCGTAAACAAGGCAAAGTTTAGACCTCCCGTGGGTCCCCACTTTGCCTGGCCTGAGACCAGGCACCTTTACTGATATTGTGTCCCCTTTCCCACCCAGGCAATATCCCACCCCAATGACGTTCATCTATATCTTCTTCTAAGTGTTTTATAATTTTAGCTCTTATGTTTGGGTCTTTGAGCAATTTTGAATGAACCTTTTATATAGTGTGAGAAGAGTCCAGTGTCAGTCTTTGGCATGAGATCCAGATCTCCCATCATTATTTGTGGAAAATACTCTACTTTCTCTATTTAATTGTCCTGGTATACTTGTCAGAATCAATTGACTGTAAATGTGAGGGCTTCTTTTTGAACTTTCAGTTCTATTTGATGATCTGAATATCTAGTCTTATGCTGCTGCTGCACTGTATGGATCACTGATGCTTTCTAGCAAGTTTGGAAACTGGGAGATGTGAGGCCTGTAACTTTGCTCTTCTTTCCCAGATTGTTTTGGCTATTCTCAGCCCCTCCAATTTCCAAATGAATTTAGGATCAGGAAGCTGGGATTTTGAAAAGAATTGAACTGAATCTATAGGTTAATTTGAAGACTATTTCCATCTTTACACTATTACCTCTTTTAGTCCATGAAAACGGGCTGTCTTCTCATTTACTTAGAACTTTGATAATTTTCTTTCATCAGTATTTTACAGTGTTCAGAGTATGTTTGCACTGTTTTCATTATTCCTAGGTACCTTATTATTTTTATGCTATTCTTTTTTTTTTTTTTTGAGTTGGAGTCTCACTCTGTCACCCAGACTGGAGTGCAGTGGCCGCTTCCGGCCACCACAGCCTCAACCTGCTGGACTCCGGCGATCCTTCCGCCTCAGCCTTCCAAGTAGCCGGAATTACAGGCATGCACTACCATGCCCAGCTGATTTTTTGATTTATTGTAGAGATGAGGTCTCGCTGCCCAGTCGGGTCTCGAACCCGTGGGCTCAGGCAATCCACTCACCTCAGCCTCCCAAAGGCGCAGGATTACAGGCTGAGCCACCGAGCCCGGCTTTTATGCTATTCTAAATGGAACTGTTTTCTTAACTTCATTTATTGTTCCATGCTTACTCTTTTTTTTTTTTTTTTTATTTTTGAGTTGGAGTCTCACTCTGTCGCCCAGACTGGAGTGCAGTGGCCGCTCCCGGCCACCGCAGCCTCGACCCGCTGGGCTCCGGCGATCCTTCCACCTCAGCCTTCCGAGTAGCCGGAATTACAGGCGCGCACTACCACGCCCAGCTGATTTTTTGATTTATTGTAGAGATGAGGTCTCGCTGCCCAGGCGGGTCTCGAACCCGCGGGCTCAGGCAATCCACTCACCTCAGCCTCCCAAAGGCGCGGGATGACAGGCTGAGCCACCGAGCCCGGCTCCATGCTTACTCTTAACCACAGCATAACTGAGCTTCATTTCTGAGTTAAGAAAGAAACTCTAGATGAGTACATCTTAATCCATTCTGAGATTCTTTGGTCTGACCAGAGATTAGAGCTACAAATTTGATTAAAACTGTTTTAAAGATCTTTGATGATAAGTCTAGGACACATCTAAACACACCGGTTAAGTACCTGCACCTAATATTTAGGTTAAGAAGGAGCAGAAATAGGAAAACAGTAGCACGATGGTGTGGTTTCCTGGAAGTGCCGACAGAGAAGCCACAAAAGTTAATGAGGTTGCAGAGAGAGCACAGCAGCCAATAGCCTGCCCCACAAAGATAACTTGGTGGCTTTGAGCTAGGGCTTCACCTCTGCATGTCTCAGTTTGCTCATCTTTAAAATGGAAAAAAATAACAGTTTGTACAGTGTTTGAAGAGTGGTCTTCAAACTGTGATGCCTATACTCTAGTATACAAGAAGAAAATGTAACAACTTCCGGCTGGGCTCAGTGGCTCAGCCTGTAATCTCAACACTTTGGGAGGCCAAGTCGAGTGGATTGCCTGAGCCCACGGGTTCGAGACCAGCCTGGGCAACTTGGCAAGAATTCATCTCTGCAATACTTAAAAAATTAGCCGGGCGTGGTAGCACGTGCCTGCAGTTCCGGCTACTTGGAAGGCTGAAGCAGAAGGATTGCCAGAGCTCAGTAGAGGCTGATGCTGGCGTGGCCGTGAGAGTGCTACTGCACTTCAGCCTGGGCAATGGAGTGAGACTCGAACTCAAAAAAAAAAAAGAACTTCCGTTTATGTTTATTCGTGTCCCTCCTTTCGTTTTTATTTTTTTATGCTTTGTAAATGTACATACTATTATATTATGGTGGTATGTTTACGTACTTTACATTAAATTAGCAAAGACGGTTTGTTGGTTCATGCTCAAATAGTTATTTGCTGATAGGAACTATTGGCCCAAGTCATAGCAAACACATAGTGAGTGCTCAGTAAATGTTAGCTATCATTGGCATAGTATTAATAATTGCCATAATATCGCAACAACTAAGTCCAAAAGCATTAGCTATGCTTTGTGGGTTTTGTTGTTTGCGACACCAATGAGATTATTAGGCACACAAAAGCCAAAGACCAAAATTACCAAAATGAATAGCACGCCAAATCAGCCCCCAAAATAGTGCTTCTTCTTCTTATCATTTAAAAGTACAGGACAGTACTTTTAAGATCCAAGAGAGAAGAATGGATTTTAATTTCCATGTTCATAGTGCGTAAACTCTAGGAATCCTGAAAAAGATTTGCTGTTGAACTTAACTCAGTTGTGCAGCACCAATTCGGTTTTCTTCTGCTTTTGAAAACCCCACTCATTTGAAGAACAGGATCCCTGGATTGTGGGAATGCCAAACATCTCTGGGTTCTTCAAAGTGGCCAGGGCCAAGATGTAGGGATCTAATCTGGGAATGGCCCTCTCCAGGCCGGCCAGCTTCCCTGCCATTCTTTGCAAGGACTGTGTGTATGGCAACAGACTTACTTTCCCAGAAGTGCTTCTGGGACCGAAGTCTGCACAAAGGGGCTGTTAAATGTGTTTCCCTCCCTCCTGGCTCAGTTGGCTGCTAAACCTCGAGCACACACAGCTCGGAGTTCCGATCAACTTTTCCCAAAGGACCCCTGGGCTCCTGCAGGAGCCAGCCCTTCCCTGGAACAGGAAGCTCTATTTACACTGTCTTGGAGCCTGGTGCTCATCCATAAAAGGGAAAAGAGTCCTTTAGGAAAAGGGCAGGGTGCTTGGAAAAGCTTTAAAAGTGAAAGCTTTGCAACCAGTTTCTGTTGTTTTAAACTGTTGGTTGATACAGATTTTCAGGACATAAAAACACATGCTCTTGGGACTAGCCGAGCAGTACATCTGAAAAGCTGACATGTCAATAAACAAAAATCATGGAGAGCATTTCATGGGAACCCTCTGGAGTGCACACCTAGATCAGTTAATTGTTTCTTTAGTCTTCTAGAACATAATTCCAGACAGACATATCGGTTTGTACATGAATAATTCAATTGTACTTTAAATGAGGAAGAAAGGCTCTAGACTTTGGAATGCCAAAGTCGATGGAAGATTGCTTCCAATTTCCCATGCTGGTAGCTATCATGTAAATTCTGTTCCAACAGCCGACAGTCACACTTGGTGAGTGATCTGGATCCCAAATGAGCCAAAGGTACACCAGAAAATTCATGTAATTTGAGTGGGAGGGGGGCTTTAAGAATCAGACCTCTTGGGGGATGCAATTATAATGGCTAATAATTATCTAAACATAATTTAAATTATTAGTAATAACTTTTATCATGTATTACTGATAATTTCAAACTAGTATTATGAATTGTTACAAGGCACTGGGTTAAGTGCTTTACACATATAAACTCTTTTAATCCTCATGATAACCTTGTGAGTTAGGTACAGTCAGAATTCCCAATGTACAGGTGACACAAAGAGGTTAAGTAACTTGTCCAAAATCGTAGTAAGTAATGAAGCCAGGATATAAACCCTGGGCATCTAGCCCCACAGATTGATGTCCTAACCATTATGTTTCACTGCCTCTTATACTCTGTGCCTAAATTTATGCTTCACACTTTTAATTTAAACAACATAAATAGTGCAGCATAGTTTCATGAACTAAAATAATCATCCAATGATTCATTAATTCAGCACTTGCGAACACCTAGGACCATATATAGGTTAAATACAGAGATGTCAATTATTTAATGAATGTAGTGATGCCATTGGGACTGGCAAAGTAGGCCAGAGGCCCAGGCATTCTTTTTTCGTTGTTGTTTTTTGTTTTGTTTTGTTTTGTGGGTTTTTTCTGAGTTGGAGTCTCACTCTGTCGCCCAGACTGGAGTGCAGTGGCCACTCCCGGCCACCGCAGCCTCGACCTGCTGGGCCCCGGCGATCCTTCCGCCTCAGCCTTCTGAAGTAGCCGGAATTACAGGCATGCGCTACCACGCCCGGCTGATTTTTTGATTTATTGTAGAGGTGAGGTCTCGCTGCCCAGGCGGGTCTCGAACCCGCGGGCTCAGGCCATCCACTCACCTCAGCCTCCCCAAGGGCGGGATTACAGGCTGAGCCACCGAGCCCGGCTGCCCATGCATTCTTAATCAGATCTCCTCATCTATCTAGCTCCATATTCGTCAGCCCCCAACACACCTCAGTTCCATCCAGGCTTCTGCCCATGTGACATGAGAATCTCCGCCTGTTGCACCTGTTGATTTCACCGCCTGAGATGCACTTCCTCACCTCTCAACCGCTCCAATTCACCTCTCAAAATCCAGCTTGGGCATCGCCTCTCCTGTAAAGCCTGCTCCGACCACAGAGAAGGTAACTTCACCTCCTCCCCTTGTGCTCCCTGGGCCCATCTTCCCGGGTTCCCGCTCATGGCACCTCACACTAGTATCATCATTGCCATCCTCGGGCCAGCCTGCAGGTCCTTGAGGACTGAGCTGTGTCTTGTGGTGCTATGGACTCCCATGACTCAACCAGTGCCTCGCCTAGAGGGTGCCGTCAGCAAATGTGCCATTGGCTTATCGAAATGATGAGGTGATCTTATTTGGGAAATCGTTTTCTCAAAGTCTGCCATCAAGGACTGCCTCAGGGAAAACACCTCAGCGGGCTGGAAAGTGGATTTTTTTGTTTGTTTTACTCATGAGGAAGTCGTTGGTGAATTTAAGAAAAACCATACTAGAATAAGCTGTGAAAGGACTAGAAGGTGAAAAAAACAAAAAAGAGTAGTCTGATTATACAGGGCAGCAACAGATAGGCCAAGAGAGGAGGGATGCAAAGTTGAAGGATGGTTTTTGTTTATCGCTTATCTAGCTTGTGCTACTATTGTTGAGATGACAGAGACCTTTGCATATTGAAGGGCTGAAGGGTAGAGAGGAAGAAGAGAAGACGAAGGGAACCATTGATAGCTTAAGGTTTTGGAGAGAGTAGTAAGTCACTGCCTCCCTTCATCATTAGATTTCTCAATGTAGTTGCCTGTCACTTTCTTGTTTCTTTACCTTTTAGTTCCTTCTCATGGCATTGCCATATTGCCGGAACCACACTACTTCTCAGTATCTTAAGGTCCAGAGCAAGATTGGAAGTAAGTCTTTTTTCGGAGGAAGAATGGCCACTCCACCATATCAAGAGGAAAGGAGAGAAAAACCAGGACCGATGCAGATTTGGTGGTCCCAAGGTTAGCGCGGTCTTGGCTGATATTTCCATTTTTTGTGAAATAGGATACACGGTCAGTGAGGTGGAGGTAAGACATTTAAAGTCAAAGGAGATAGACAACGTTGGCCAACGTTTTTTTCAGAGGAGGACAGGACAGGAAGTGAACCGGAGAAGCACAGCAAGAGAGGCACCCAAACAGAGCACTGTGTGTAGTGGCCAATGGAGAGTTTATAGTGATCCCACCCTACCTGGCTGGGCCACGCCTAGGTGCCTGGGTAAGATCAGACAGAGAATATAGTTGGGTTCATCAGATTTCAAGTTTGCCAGGCATGTGCAGCAAAAACAGGGCATGGGAGCTCAGCATGTTCGCAAGAAAGTGATGGGTGTGATGGGCCGCCGAATCTAACTTGGATACCTGGAAAATTAGTAGAGGAGGGGTCGTGGTGAGGAAGAAAGTAGGGGGCAGTGGAAGTCACCCAGAAGCAGAGGAGAGCTGTGGAAGGAATATTCTAGCAAGAAGCTGCAGTGACAGAGTTTGTGGTCAGTGAGGAGGATGTTGGAATCCGTGATTTTGGAGGTGGAGCAGTTTCAAGAGATAACATGGTTCAGACTTCACATTCTGCACCGTGAGAACGGGAAACTGTGGCCAAGCAGAGAGCAAGGTCATTGGGTCAAGGAGCGAAGAGGTCGCAGCATCGGATGTGTCCAGAATGAAAGCAAACGTGAGGATGAAGTTCTGAAGTTTTTCACAAACAGTGGTGAATGTCTGGGCGAGGCCTTAGTCAGACTGTCTGTCATTGCAACACTGAAATCCCTATTGTTTGATGTGCAACAGGAGATGGAGTAGGGTGTTTCTGAAACGCCTTATTTAACTTCCCAATTAGGGTGCAGAGACTTAAAATCGTATTTATGGATGCCATGCAAAGACAGTGAATCCTAATGTAAACTGTGACCTTTGGGTGATAATAATGGGGTCAGTGTAGGCTCAGCAATTGTAACCAGTGGACCACTCTGGTAGGGGATGTTGGTGACAGTCGAGGCTGAACACGTACAGAGAAAAGGGAGACATGGGAAATCCCTGTACTTCCCACTCAATTTTGCTGTGATCCTAATGTTGCTCTAGAAAAATAAAGTCTTTTTTAAAAAGGGCTAGGAGGGAACCTTATAAATGAATTCTGTAAAGTTTCAGGATACAAAATCGACACATACAAATCAGTAGCACTGCTGTACACCAATAGCCACCCAGCTGAGGATCAAATCAAGAATTCGATTTCATTTACAATAGCAGCCAAAAAGCTACCAGGAGTAGATTTAATCAAGGAGGTGAAAGACCTCTACAAGGAGAACTACAAAATTCTGATGAAAGAAATTTTAAAGGACACAAGCAAATGGAGAGATATCTCACACCCATGCATTGGAAGAAGCAACATTGTTAAAATGACCATTTTATCCAAAGTAGTCTACAGATTCAGTGCAATCCCTATCAAATTACCAATGTCATTTTTCACAGAATTAGAAAAAGCATTCCTAAAATGTATATGGAACCAAAAAAGAGCCAGAATAACCAAAGCAATCTTAAACAAGAAGAACTAATCTGGAGGCATCATTTGCCTGACTTCAAATTATACTACAAGGCTGTAGTCACCAAAACAGCATGGTAAGGGTACAAAAGCAGACACATGAACCAATGGAATAGAACAGAGAATCCAGAAATAAACCCAAACACCTACAACCAACTGATCTTTGGCAAAGAAGACAAAAACATACACTGGGGTAAGGGCATCTTCTTCAATAAATGGTGCTGGGAAAATTGGATCGCAGAAAAATGAAACTTGATCCTTATTCCTCCCCCCACACAAAAACTAACTCAAAATGGCTTAAAAGCTTAAATGTCAGACCTCAGGCCATAAAAATCCTACAAGGAAACCTAGGAAAAACTCTTACAGACATTGGCCTAGGTGAGGAATGAACAACTGAAACCCCAAAAGCCAATGCAATAAAAACAAAAATAAATAAGTGGGACTTAAACTAAACCCAGCAAAAGGAATAAACATACAGAATGGGAGAAGATATTCACAAACTGCATCTGACAAAGGACTACTATATAGAATCTACAAAGAACTCAAACAAATCAGCAAGAAAAAAGCAATGGCGCCATAAAGAAGGACAAACGTGGACTTCGCAGCAACGTGGATGGAGTTAGAGTCGATCCTACTCCGTGATCTATCACAGAAACAAAGAACAGAGTACCATATGTTCTCACTCATAATCGGACCCTGAACAATTATCATAATAATATAAAAAAGGGATTGGCAGTAGTGGGAAACTGCCAGGGGTACGGGGGGTGATTGGCAGTTGAGGGAAATTCCTAGAGGAGGGAAGGGCACGCCTCATCAACAAGGGTACTTGCAAAATCAAGGTTTGTATCCCCAACCCTGAATTGTACCCCATGTCTTTAAAATAAAAAAAGGAAAAGAAAGAAGCAATGGCCCCATTAAAAAGAGGGCAAACAGCACGAACAGACATCTCTCAAAAGAAGATATACAAATGACCAACAAACACATGAAAAAATGCTCAACATTGCTGATCATCAGGGAAATGCAAATTAAAACTACAATGAGATACTACCTTATACTAGTCAGAATGACTATTATTAAAAAAATTTTAGGCCGGGCTCGGTGGCTCAGCCTATAATCCCAGCACTTTGGGAGGCCGAAATGAGTGGATTGTCTGAGCCCACGGGTTCGAGACCTGCCAAGACAACTTGGTGAGACCTCATCTCTATAATAAATCAAAAATTAGCCGGGCGTGGTAGCGCACACCTGTCGTTCCGGCTACTTGGAAGGCTGAGATGGAAGGATCGCCGGAGCCCAGCAGAGCGAGGCTGTGGTGGCCGGGAGCGGCCACTGCACTCCAGTCTGGAATGCAGTGAGACTACAACTCAAAAAAAAAAAAAAAAAAAAACAGTAGATTCTGGCATGGATGCAGAGAAAAGGGAACACTCATACACTGTTGGTGGGAGTGTAAATTAGTACAACCTCTATGGAAATTGGTATGGAAATTCCTCAGAGAACTAAAAGTAGATCTACCATTTGGTCCAGGAATCCCACGACTAGGTATTTACCCAATGGAACAGAGGCTGTTACATTAAAAAAAAAAAAGACACCTGCACTCACATGTTCTTCGCAGCACAGCACAATTCACAATTGCAAAGATGTGGGATCAACCTAAATGCCCATCAACTGGTCAGTGGGTAATGAAAATGTGGTATATTGCCTGAGCCCGCGGGTTCGAGACCCGCCTGGGCAACGTGGCGAGACCTCATCTCTACAATAAATCAAAAAATCAGCCAGGCGTGGTAACGCATGCCTGTAATTCCGGCTACTCGGAAGGCGGAGGCGGAAGGATCGCTGGAGCCCAGCGGGCCGAGGCTGCGGTGGCCGGGAGCGGCCACTGCCCTCCAGTCTGGGCGACAGAGTGAGACTCCGACTCAAAAAAAAAAAAAAGAAAGAAAGAAAATGTGGTATAGAGACACTATAGAATACTATTCAGCCCTCAAAAAGAATGAAAGAATGTCTTTTGCAGCAACTTGGATGAAATTGGAGAACATCATCCTAGTGAACTAACTCAGAAACAGAAAACCAGATGCTGGGTGTTCTCACTTATATGTGGGAGCTAAATTAAGGATCTTCAAAGACCTAGAGAATGATATAAAGGACACTGGAGACTCAGAACGGGGAAAAGGAGAAGAACAGAGAGACGAAATGTCACCCACTGGGTACAAGGCACACAGGTGTGGGTGGTGGGTACGCTTAATGCCCAGACTTCTTCACTACGATTCAATGCAACCACATCACCAAAAACGATCTGTACCCCATAAAGCTATTCAAATAAAGAAAAAAAAGGTCTAGAAGGAACAAATCTTTATAAAAACATCAGAGAAGCTGGTAGGCAGTTAGACCAAAACAAAGTGCGCACGTTTCACAATCTCACCCGGAATCCACGTGGTCTCCAACATTGTAGACAGAACAGCCAGTGTTTCATTTACATGCCTCTTGCCCTAGCCCTGAGACAAATAGGCAGGCCACAGCCCCGTGTGTCCCAGGTTGATAGAACATCCGCTCAGCAACGGTTGCTCTGGCTTCCCCAGCCAGAGATCCCCAGGCCATATTCCACTGGCCAGCTCACCTTCTGTTGCCAAGAGTGGCCCTAATGTGGTCAGGGTCTTGAGGCAGCCTTTTGTCATCAAAGCAGAGTTAGAGAACTCTAAGCCTTCTTTCTCCTCCCAGATTCTCTGTCTTCCTGTGTTCTGTGAGAATAACGACGAGCGCTTATTGAGAACCTGGGATGTACCAGGTACCGTTCGAATGCGTGCATGCATCCTTTTACGTAGTCCACACAATAGAACCTCCTCTCTGGGAGGTTCTCTTAGCATCATCGTCCCTTTCAGGTGAAGAGTCTGAAACAGATAGCTAAGTAATTTTCTTAGGGCCACAGGGCAGGCAAGAGCTCGAGGTGGGCTTTGGCTTCAAAGGCTGCACTTCCAGCCTCCCCCAGTAAATGGGATCGTGTCCTTCCTTGAGGGGACCTCGGTCTTGTCCTAGCCTCTCCTCCGCCAGCCCCTCACCATTGCTCACACCAGCCCCTCACCACAGCGTTGCCCACCCTCCCTGGGACATCACCCCTTGACTGTTCCTGGTCCCAATGCCTCCCCCGGGACCCCAGCCCCTGTCTCCAATCTATCTTCACTTCTCCACTGTCATCGCCCCGCAAGGCGGACCCTTCTCCTTACCCTCTTCACCTCTCAGTTTCCATCCTCAATTTTTGTCCGCCCCTCCTCCATCCCCTCCAAGCTGTCCACACTGAACCGAATTATTTCGTAACACCTTAAAGACAGCACGCAGCCGGGCTCGGTGGCTCAGCCTGTCATCCCGCGCCTTTGGGAGGCTGAGGTGAGTGGATTGCCTGAGCCCACGGGTTCGAGACCCGCCTGGGCAGCGAGACCTCATCTCTACAATAAATCAAAAATCAGCTGGGCATGGTAGCGCATGCCTGTAATTCCGGCTACTTGGAAGGCTGAGGCGGAAGGATCGCTAGAGCCCAGCAGACCGAGGCTGCGGTGGCCGGGAGCGGCCACTGCACTCCAGTCTGGGCGACAGTGTGAGACTCCAACTCAAAAAAAAAAGACAGCACGCACTCAGTCCCCTCAGAGCCTTTGCCTCTGCCCTCTCTGCCTGGAGCACTTCATCTTCCCCATTGTGCCAGCCCCTGCCCTGTGTTAAGAAGTCTCTTCATCCTCCAGATTCAGTTTCCTAGTCCCAGCTCAGATGAGCTGAGATGCCCTGAGATGCCCCTAGTGCTTGGCACGCTGAAGTGTGACGCCCTGTTTAGGGATGTGTCTCCTCCGCATGACTATCAGCCTCTCGAGGACAGGGCAGTATCTTGTTGATCTCAGCATTCCTGTGTCTAGCAGAACTACCTTCACGTGGGAACCAGGTGTGCAATAACTGCTGTTCAATGAAGTAGTGAAAACTGGGAGTAATATGAGACCAGATGATCCTTCAGGGTTCTTTTGTCCTGTGTTTGGAAGATAAACAAAGAGCTCATCAGCACCCAACAGAGAGGTGCCCCCCAAATCTATGGATTGTTTACCTGTTATGAGCCAAGTTCTAGACCAATACATGGGATCTGGTTCCCCTTGAAACGTGAGCTGTCAGGACAAGTGCCTGCCCTGCGTGTAGCCATATTTCTAAGGTGAGGAACTTGGTGCTTAATATGTTTGTTTTGTGAAATGAACAGATAAATAAAAGATCTCCAATCCTTACAACAACACTTCGAGGTTGATATTTCCCTCCCCATTGTACAGTCAACAAAACTGAAGTTCAAAGAGGTAAGGAAGAGCCCAAAACTGTAAGGCAGTTAGTAGGAAAGCCAAGATTCAACCCCTAACTTTGAAACTGAGACTTTTTCTACTGTGCTGTCTCTCTAAATCTTCTTAGCTACGAGAACTGGTCAGTTACATCAAAGAGAGGAATACAATTTTTAAAAAAATTCACACAACTTGGGCAGAGTTTTCCTGTGTATAATCAGAAAAGCCACCAGTTATGAATCTAGATTTGTCAAAGAAAAATTGGTGGTGGATTTAGCACCCGCAAGAGAGTGAGCCTTGGAAGTACAGGGAGAGGAGAGCCTCTCTGGCTGGAATGACATCGTTCTTTGGGGAGGCACATTACAGACAACAGAGATCACCCTCTCTTGACATATCCTGCCGTTAGGAGGCTGGCCTGGCTGGCTGAACTGCTCACTGGCAACTGCTCTGTTTTTAGCCATCATCAAAGAACACCAGAATGAAATCAGTTTTGTGACTGGGCTCGGTGGCTTAGCCTATGATCCCAGTGCTTTGGGAGGTGGAGGCGGGTGGATTGCCTAAGCCCAATGGTTCGAGAACAGCCTAGGCAACTTGGTGAAACCTTATCACTACAATAAATTAAAAATTAGCCAGGCGTGGTAGCGCACACCTGTAGTTTCAGCTACTTGGAAGGCTGAGGCAGAAGGATGCCCAGAGTCCAGCAGGTCGAGGCTGCGGTGGCCAGGATCATGCTACTGCACTCCAGCCTAGGCAACAGAGTGAGACTTCAACTCAAAAGAAAAGAAAAGAAATCAGTTTTGTTTCATGGTCAAACAAAGGAGGTTGAAGAAAAATCTTTCTTATTTTATATCACTTCAGTGTCAGACAACTCCTAGACAGATTTCTTATATGATGAAATAGGCATTTTTCTCCCCCTTTTTACTTGAAAAAGTTGCAATTTCTTAGTAAAGATTACTCAGCCAGTCCTTACCATAATCCATGAAGACAGCATGTATTTTTAGTTTCGTCTTCACAGCAAGGAAACACACTCACAGATGAAAAATGATTTCACTAAAGTCATCAAGTGACTCAGTCCCAGGACCCAGCAGGACAAATTGACCAGCCAAGTCTCAGTTATTAAACTCTGAGGCCCTGGTAACAGTCTGAGACAAAGAAAAGCAGTCTTATACTCTCATCTGAAAATAATTTTAATGTCAAGTCTTGTTGTACATTCATATCTGTTCATCAGTCATCAGACGGTAGCATTCTTTACCATGGCAAAGCTCCACACAGTGTCATTGTAAGGATGACATGAGATAACTGGCGCGAAGTCCTGAGCACATTGCATAGGATATAGTATCTGCTCAATAAAAAATGCCCTTCTTCTGCATGCGTGAAAGTTCTGTGTCATTTCCTATTTCTCCTGTAGCTGATAAAATGAGCGCTATGCCTGCTAATCTCCTGATATCTGCAAAGGTGCAAATAAAACCATGCACAGCCAGGCCACTGCACTGTTTCTACTGGCTGACTTTGGCTTCCTAAACGTGAATAAGATAAATTGGGCTCATTTGTTTTATAGCATGCTTTCAAATAGTGTTGGGTGGTTGTAAAAGTAGCACGTTTTGTATTTTTTAAAAATCTGAAAAATACAAATGAGAAAACAAAAGTCACCCATAATTCTAAACAACTTTTTACAAAATTTTGTGATTTCATAGACCCCAAATAGATACCTACTTATTTTGTTTAAACTTAAAATTTTTTTCAGTTTTTATGGTGGCTATAAGTCAAGTTATGAATAGTTTGTTCAATGCTTTTGTTTATGTATCTGAGTTTATATCTGTTCTGTTGATTTTTCAATCTAAAGTTAAAGAAAAGACAGATTTGGGGGCTTAAAATGTTTCTCCGGACCAAGTGGATAGCTCCATGCAGGGCCAATTGCTACACTAAAAGAATGTGTCCTAAACCCTCAAAAATCAGAATACGGCATCCAAATCAAACTCTCATGTATTAGGAATAAGAAGTCATGCTTCAAAAAAAGAAAACCACAGCTTGTTACTTTGTAAATCTTCTTGCAATATTGTATACTCTCTGTCTAATTAAACTATGAAATCTTTTTATCTAGATCAGGAAATGTGATTTGATTAAAGTGAGAGATTTTTAAATAATTTATCTCAGGTAAATAAAAGAATGAAGTGTGCCCTTGAACTCTTAAGATGACAGCATGATACTTCAGTTCAGTAGAAGATTAGCTAAGCACTTGTTTATGGAAACCCTTTCTGACAAGTTAATATTGTGGCACTTCCTTCATTTTGCCAGAGTCTCACCCAGAGAAGTTAAATGACTTCTCCAAGGTCAAATAGCTCCCAAATTAGAAAACTCGGCTTTTAAAACAGGCTAGTATTAGTCAGTTCCCTGAAAGCACTAATTCAACTCTGCTCAGTTCAACAAGTGTTTATAGAAACCGTCAGGTGCCAGACACTGTGTTGGGCTTTGAGGTTATAGAGATGCCAAAGAGACTGTCCTCGGGGGGGGGGAGGTCATTGTCTGGTAGTGAGTCACAGTCAGCCAGCAATGTCTCCAGAATGTGGATCGCACCGGATACAAAGGCACCGAGCGCAGTTAAGGAAGGCTTCCGGCGGACCAACCTGCCTCAACACAGTCGCAAAAATGGGAGTCACTTGAATAAAGACAGAGTTAGTTGAATAAGACAGTTATCCAGATAATCTGGGAGTGAAATATGAACATTTCCTAAGTCGAAGTTTCCAAACTTTCCTTTGCCAGGCAGACGAAAGTCTAATGTACACAACGGATAAAATGTGCAGCTTCTCCTCTTGGAGAGGAAGAAGGACAGAAGCCCTGGCCTCTCCTCTTCTGCCTCCTTCCCTTCACTGACAAAGGACAAAGCTACCCTCGTGATCCTACCAGGGTAGTGGGTACTGACTGGAAGTGGGGCTTCGTGTGGGACTGGCAAAGCCTTGTTTCTTGATCTGGGTGCTGGTTGCACAGGGGGCTTCAGTCCCATAAAATCCATCAAGCTGCACCTTGCAGCCATTATGCTACGTGAAATGAGTCAGACACAGAGGATAGAATGTGTACGATTCTACTAACATGAGGTACCTGGAGTAGTCAGATTCACAGAGACAGAAGGTAGAATGGTGGTTGCCAGGGACTAGGGAAGGAGGATTGAAGGATTCGTGTTGGGAAGGTGAAAAAGTTCTGAAACTTTAGTCTGGAAAACTGCAGAAAGTAGCAGTTGCATGAGAATGTGAGTATGATTAATGCCGCTGAACTGTGCGTCCCAAAATAGTTAAAACGATAAAATTTGTGTTATATATAGTTTTCTCCGCTTAAAAAATTAATCAAGCGGCATATTTGTGATTTGTATATTTTTCTCCTTTAAAAGTTATCCAAAAAAATCCTAGTTTTAAACTGCACACTCTGGAAACTTTTGAAGCATAGTGTTTTTCCATTAGTCTACTCTATGAAGGACTCAAGGATAGTTCCGGCTTTTTCATCTCCCCTCCAAAATCAAACAAACCAAGGTTTGACAACCCCCCGGTTCCCCCTTACTGCTATTTCCTGAAATTGGTCTGCGGCTATTCGTGCTTCTGTTTAGTCTTGTCTCTTCCCGAATGGTCTGCGCTGGCAGGCACTCTCTCCAGGGAAGAGGAGGTTCAGGTCTCACCCGGCTTCCTCCGTTCTCTGCAAGGGAACCCCAGGGTTAAGCGATGATCAGGTGACATCTAGGCCAGGCTTTCGCGATTCCATGATTATCAGGAAATCTTCTTCAACTGAATGATTGTTTTTAAACTTCTTGGCAGCAGAAATAATCCTCCTGAATGAAATTACTCATTTGGGCATAAAAATCAAGGGAAAATATTAGAAGATATTTACTTAAGATATTACTGCTGGTTTATCATGCTAATTGACTTGAGAAAACATCAGACAGCCAATTCTATCTGAAAAGAAAAGCCACTAGCTCTTGATCAATTTGAGTTTTGGTGAATGTTCATAATTATGCAACAATTACTCATTAATGAAAATTATTTTTTAGATAAAACTTAGATTTGGTGCAATTATGATCTGAAATAGCACTATCTAAACAGATTTTAATTTGGGGAGTTGCGTGTGGGGACTCCTACTTTTCTTTGATGATAAACAATAAGAAAATAATAAGTATAAGCTAAAACCCTATTTATTTAAATGTGGACTTGACCATTTCTTAATTGTATAAGTTGAAAAATAGCCAACAAGTTAAAAATGCAGACTTTAAAGGTGAATTCCCTGTATTTGGTAAAATATTTCTGTGGGTTTGTGTCTTAATGTTTATGATATTTAAAAAATATTTGCAGTATTAAAATAGTAGCATGTATGTGTTCTAATTACTGATATTAAAGTGAACCCATAGACTATTTCTCTGTCAATTTTTGTCATCAAACCATAGAAAATCATTCAGACTTATAAGACTATGTACTAAACTACATTTTTACGTGGCATGTCAATTTACACTTCTTTATTTTTAAGTTCACTTTGGCAATGCATTGAAAAAACGTACATTTATTCTGCATTTAATTTAATGCACTTAAATGATCTCTAAAAATTTTAAAGGTTTGGCCGGGCATGGTGGCTCAGGCTTATAATCTCAGCACTTTGGGAGGCCAAGGTGGGAGGATTGCCTGAGTTCACGGTTTCAAGACCAGCCTGGGTAACTTGGTGAGACCTCATCTCAGCAATAAATTAAATTTTAAAAAATTAGCCAGGTGTGGTGGTACATATCTATAGTTCCAGCTACCTGGAGGGCTGAGACAGAAGGATTACCTGAGCACAGCAGGTTGAGGCTGTGGTGGCCAGGATTGTGCCACTGCACTCCAACCTGGGCGACAGAGTGAGACTTCAACTCAAGAAAAAAAAAAAGCTTTTTTGTTTGAAGGTTTATCCAAATAGTTTTTGACTGCATCGAAGACTGATTTATTTTCTCCTGACTTTATTGGATGCATTACTAATGATACAGTAATCATCTTATAACACTCATTGAGCAACTTTCTTTTCCAAGCACTATTCCTGCACCTTACGTGTTTAATCCTCCCAGGAGTGCTGTGAGATAGTTCTCGTATTACCCCTAACTTACATATGAGGCTACTGAAACACAGAGACGTTAAATAACACAGAACTAATATGCAGCAAAGCTAAATGCTGAACAGCTCTAATCCAGGTCTCTCCTTAATTTCATAACCACATAAGAAGTACATGCCACCAGCAGAAGTCAGATACCTGCAGTGTCCTTCAAAGTAGGACATTTTCAGTCTTAGTCAATGCAGAATCTGCTCCGTGCAGTGTGTTGTTTCCACATCTGACCAACACCACATCTGCAGTCGTGTTGGTATAAAGCCTGTGAAACCACTGGACAGTCACAGGCTTGGGAACAGGATCAGAACCTCTCCTCTCCGTACCCCACATCTCTCCATTCGAGGTGCTTCCATGGTCAAGCTTCCACCAGCTATGCAGGCAGCCTGGCTCCGCCCAGAGAGTTCAGACAAGAAAATCTGGTGCAAACTGAAGTCTACCCAGTTTTCAATAAAAGCTTAGGTGAGAGGACCGCCTAAGCCCAGGGGTTTGAGACCAGCCTGGGCAATTTTGTGAGACCTCGTCTCTACAATAAATTAAAAAATTATCTGTGCATGGTGGCACACACCTGTAGTTCAGCTTCTTGGAAGACGGAGACAGGAGGCACGCCTAAGCCCAGTAGGTCAAGGCCGCCACTGCACTCCAGCCTAGGTGACAGAATGAGATTCCCACTCAAAAAACAAAACAAAAAATCTTTGAGGCTGATCTTTAATCTTTCCCCACTTCAGAGAAGTAGAATTTAGACAGGACATCTCAGGATTTCCTGACTTTACCTTTTTCTTGAAGGAGAATGCTCCATGGGATAGCTACAAGGGCCAACTATCTTTAACTAACCTCTTGAACTTTCTTGGCTTTTGAAAGCTTACAAGAGGGAAATATCCACAGACTCTAACACTTGGTTTATTTTCAGAGCCTACCCTAATATCACCACCTACATCTGTGGAAAATTCTGGAAAATAGCTAAAGTTAGAACGACTGAGATAGCGTCTGCCTCCCAGATTTCTGGTGAGCAGTCCATGGTCTAATGAGTATATATGTAAAGCTGAGTACAGGGCTACAGTAAACATTCTGTGAGAGAACTTGTCTGTTAATACACATCTAAGAAGAACATTTAATGTAAAGAATACATTATAAAGCTCTCCCCATCAGAAAGGTTCTCACTTTATTAGTGGATTGTTGTTTGCTTATTTTACTCTGCAGGCTCTCACATGAGAAGCCCAACTGAAAAAACCTAGTCTATTCACATTTTAGAGATCTCGCAATTCAAATTGAAGCTTCTCTTTTGACTCAAACTCTAGTCTGGGGGAGGAAAAAAAAAAACTCCATTTGCCATTAAAAGTTTCTTTCTTACCTAATTACTGTAATAATTGGTTTAAGTATAACTTTCATGAGATACCTAGTAACAGGCTATTTGGTAAATTTTGCTCTGCTAAAAATGTCAAACAGAAACACCACAGTGGTCTCAGTCATGTAATCTTTGCCTTGAAAGTGGAGTTAATTTTGAAAACTTTATAAAGTTATACTGCATTATGTATGTAGTGCAAAAAGAAACCAAGAAGCTTTAAAAGATTGGAGAGTTGAGTGGAACTATATGAGAAAATACTAAAGGAATTGGCGTTAACAGCAAGACTAAGTGAAGACTGGTGCCCAAGAATGGAAATGGAATCTATCCTACTTATACAGGATTTAGAGGGGTTAAAGAATTTGCAAACAGTTTATAGTAAAAAATTCTAGAACTTAATGTTAATTGATAGCAAAAAGTTTATGTTGCAGATTTATTATATGCTCCATACTAAACATAGTAGAAATTACCAATGATGTCACACTGCCATCTAAGACTGTACAAAGGAAACACACACATATTACATAAAGTTCTTCATCTCTTTTTATTTGTATGGTGGTCTGCAGAGCTCTTGATACACAAGTGCATATAATTGCCACAATTTCTTTACTGCATTACAAATAATACAACAACCCCAGCAGCTTACCTGTCCTCCATAGGCTGCCATGGCTTGACAGTCAATAAAGGCACATCTTAAAAATGCAACAAGTCACAATTCCATGCCCATCTGAGTAGCTACAAGTAAAATGTCAAATGAGACCAAGCCTTAGCAAAGATGCTTCACACTGAGATTGCTAGTATATTGCTGGTAAGAAAAGAAAAAGAATAATAATTTAATCATATCTAATAAACCTGAAGATGTGTATTCTCCAAGGTTCACATATTCTATCCCTAGGTACAGGCATGCTTCACTGTCTTGCTCTCTGCTTTATTGTGCTTTGCAGATACTGTGTTTTTTACAAACCAAAGATTTGTGGCAACCTTGTATCAAATAAGTGTATTGGTACCATTTTTCCAACAGCTTGTGTTCATTTTGTATCTCTGTGTCATATTTTGGTAATTTTTGTAAAATTTAAGAACATTTCATTGTTATTATATCTGTTATGGTGATATGTGATCAGCAATCTTGGATGTTACTATTGTAATTGTCTTGGGGTGCCACAAACAGCACCCACATAAGACAGAAAACTTAATCAAAAAATGTTATGTATGGTCTGACTGCTCTATAGACAAGCCATTTCCCTGTCTCTCTCCCTCGCCTCAGACCTCCCTAATTCCCTGGGACACAGCAATATTAAAATCAGGCCAGTTAATAACCCTACAATGGCCTCTACAAGTTCAAGTGAAAGGAAGAGTTGCATGTCTGTCACTTTAAGTTGAAAGCTAGAAATAATCATGCTTAGTGAGGAAGGCATGCTGAATAGGCCTCTTGTACCAGTTAGCCAAGTTGTGAATACAAAGGAAATGTTTTTGAAGAAAATTAAAAGTGCTAGTCTAGTGAACACATGAATGATAAGAAAGTGAAACAACCTATTGCTGGAGAAAGTTTTAGTAGTCTGGATAGAAGATCAAACCAGCCACAATCATATTCCCTTAAGCCAAAGCCTCATCCCTAGCACAATGCCCTGACTCTCTTCAGTTCTATGAAGTGCTGAGGAAGCTTCAGAAGAAAAGTTCGAAGCTAGAGAGGTCGGTTTATGAAGTTTAAGAAGCCATCTCATTACATAAAAGTGCAAGATGAAACACCAAGTGCTGATGTAGACACTGCAGCAAGTTATCCAGAAGATCTAGCTAAGATCATTGATGAAGGTGGCTACACTAAACATATGATTTTCAAAGTAGATGAAGTAGCCTTATACTGGAAGAAGATGCCAAGTGGAACTTTTATAGCTAGAGAAGAGTAGTCAATGCCTGGCTTCAAAGCCTCAATGGATAGGCTAACTCTTTTGGTAGGGACTAATGCAGCTGGTGACTTTAAGTTGAATTGAATGCTCATTTAACCTTCCAAAATCCTAGAGTCCTTAAGAATTAGGCTGAATCTACTCTGTCTGTGTTTGTCGATGAAATAACAAAGCCTAAATGACAGCATATTTATTTACAGCATGGTTTACATATTTCAAGTCCACTGTTGAGACTGACTGCTCAGAAAAAAAAGATGCCTTTCAAAATATTACTGTTTGTTGTCAATGTATGTGGTCACCCAAGAGCTCTGAGAGAGATGTGCAAAGAAATTAATATTTTCATGCCTGCTAACACAGTATCCATTCTGCAGCACATGGATCAAGGAGTCATGTCTGCTTTCAAGACTTATTACTTGAGAAATACATTTTATAAGTCTACAGCTACATAGTGATTTTTCTGATAGATCTGGGCAAAGTAAATTGAAAACTTTCTGGAAAGGACTTACCATTCTAGATGTCATTAAGAATATTCATGACTCATTGGGAGATATCGAAATATCAACATTAACATGAATTTGGAAGAAATTGACTCCAAGTCTTACAGATAGCTTTGAGGGATTCAAGATTTCATAGGAGGACATAACTGCAGATGTGGCAGAAATAGCAAGAGAACTGAAATTACAAGTGGAGCCTGAAGATATAACTAAATTGCTGTAATCTCCTGACCAAATTGTAATAGACGAAGAGTTGCTTCTTATGGATGAGCAAAGAAAGTGGTTTCTTGAGATGAAATCTGTTCCTGGTGAAGATGCTGTGAACGTTGTTGAAATGACAACAAAGTATTTAGACTATTACATCAAACTTAGTCGATAAAATAGCCACAGGGTTTCAAAGGATTGACTCCAATTTTGAAAGAAGTTCCACTGTGGGTAGAGTGCTATCAAGCAGCATCGCATGCTTCAGAGAACTTATTCATGAAAGGAAGAGTCGATCGATGTGGCAAACTTCATTATTTTCTTATTTTAAGAAATTTCCACAGCCACCCCAGCTTCCAGCAGCTACCACCCTGATAAGTGAGCGGCCATCAATATCAAGGAAGACACCCTTCATGAACGAAAAGATTATAACTTTTTGAAGGCTCAGATGATCATTAGCACTTTTTAGCAATAAAGTATTTTCATGTTAATGTATGCATATTGTTTTTTAGACATAATACTATTGTACTTTTCTAGGCTACAATACAGTATAAACATAACTTTTATATGCACTGGGAAATCGAAACATTTTGTAACTTACTTTATTGTGTTATTGGCTTTATTGTGGTGGTCTGGAACCCAACCCACAATATCTCTGAGGTTTGCCTTGTATATTTACCCAACAGATACTTGAAAATGTGCTCCTGGAGACATGGATAAGAACACTCATAGTGGTATTGTTCATCATAGCCAGATACTGGCAACAGCCCAAATTTTCACTGACAGGAGAATGGATCAATAAATCAATCCACAATAGTCATAATATTGACTACTATACAGAGGTGGAAATGGGTTAAAAGTAATGTACTCATATTTCAGGTTTCTACTTAGATAATGCTTAAAGTTTATTAATTTTAAAAAGTTCCAGAACATTTTTATACTACTAAAAAAGTGAAAAGATAGCCCGCAAATGTGAAAAAAATATTTGCAAATCATATATCTAATAAGGGACATATATCTAAAATACATGATGAGTACCTATACTTCAAAAATTAAAAGATAAATAATTACATTTTTAAAATGGACAAAGGATCTGAATAGACATTTCTCCAAAGAGGACATACAAATAGCCAACAAGCACATAAAAAGATACTCAGTATCATTAGTCATTATGGAAATGCAAATCAAAGTCATCATGAGATACCACTTCATACCAACTAGAATGACTATATAATCAAAAGGACAGATGATAACAAGTGTTGGGGAGGATATGGGCAAATCCTCAAACACTGATGGTGAGACTATAAAATGAGCGAGCTGCTTTGGAAAACAGGCTAGCAGCTTCTCAAAAAGTTAAACATAGAGCTCCTACAATGACCTAGTAATTCATCTCCTAGGTATATAGTCCCCAAAATTGAAGCACATGTTCACCAAAAACTTGTACACAAATATTAATAGCAGCATCACTTACAAGGGGGTACCCCAAAAGCCAGAATTATCCTTGAAGGGCTGGCTCCTTGTAGAACATGATTCCCCCTATAGGTAAGTGTTCTAGGAGCCTATCGACTTCAGTGTACCAGCTGGAGTTGTGTGTCACAATCTGTGGAAGAAACGTCCTGAGTTGTGGCAAACAGGTGTCTTGTTCTTCCACCATGACAATGCACCTGCCCACACCTCATTGAGTGATCAGCAGTTTTTGACTGAAAATGACATGATCTCCTTTCCCCACCCTCCCTATTTATTCCGTCTCAACTGGAGCGACTTTTTTTGTGGTTGCTTCTCTGGATGAAAAAAGTCCCTAAAGGAAACATTTTGCCAATGTGGAAGAGATGAAACAAAAAAACAGCAGAAGTACTACAATGCATCAAAATTGTTGAGTTCAAAAACCTTTTGAGCAGTGGAAAAAAGCATCTAGCTAGGTGTATTGCATCTAGATAGGTCTAAATAGGGATATTATATCTAGATAGGTGTATTGCGGGAGATTGAAGTTTAAACATGTAAGAATAAATACCCAATTTTTTAAATAAATAAATTCTGGGTTTTTTGGGTTGCCCCTTGTATGATAACCAAAAAGTAGAAACAACCCAAAGAGTCATCCATGGATTTTTTTCAATGGATGAAAAAATAAATACAATATAATATCTCCGTACTATGGAATATTATTTGGCAATAAAAAAAGGAATGAATATCAATACATGCTACAACATGGATGAGCTATACAAAATACCATGTTAAGTGAAAGAAGCCAGACACAAAAAAGTCACAAATTATATGATTCCACTAAGGTGAAATGACCAGACTAGGCAACTCTCAAAGACAGAAAGCAGAGTCAGCATCGTCTAGGTCTGGGAGTTGGGGGGGGAAGGTATTCATTGGTACAGGTATTTTTGGGGGGGCAGGTGGGGGGTGGTGGTGATGAAAATGTTCTAAAACTGATTGCGGTGATGGTTGTGCAACTCTCCACACATATTAAAAATGACTAAATTTTACACTTTAAGGAAATGAGTTGCTTGGTGTGTAAACTATATCTTTTTTTTTTTTTTGAGTTGGAGTCTCACTCTGTTGCCCAGACTAGAGTACAGTGGCCGCTCCCGGCCACCGCAGCCTCGACCTGCTGAGCTCCGGCGATCCTTCTGCCTCAGCCTTCCGAGTAGCCGGAATTACAGGCACGCACTACCACGCCCGACTGATTTTTTGATTTATTGTAGAGATGAGGTCTTACTGCCCAGGCGGGTCTCGAACCCGCGGGCTCAGGCAATCCACTCACCTCAGCCTCCAAAGGCACGGGATTACAGGCTGAGCCACCGAGCCCAGCTGTAAACTATATCTTATTAAACTTATCAAAATGGTGTGTACATTATCACTGATTCTCAGATTTTAAAACATGCAAAGCAATAATTAATATTTCATATAAAATGCATGTTTGGAACATGCAGTCAAGGATGATACCTGAAATACTGAAAAACTTGTACTGACACTCTGGTCTTTACACAGCAAGCACTGAGAGCTTGAAGAACACCCATCCTGCAAGCAGGGGAAAGACAGAGTTCAGACAGTTCTCAATTCTATGCAAGGAGGGAGGGTAGGGACCGGAGAGGACACCCCGTGGGCGTCGATTGTTTCTTTAGAAGAAAAAATAAATATCACAAAGTGTTCAGATTTAATAAAAGTTAGTTGTGAGTACAAGAACATTTATAGTAGTATCCTCTATATTTTTCTGTATGCTTGGAATATATCATAGTCTGAAAAAATTATATACTTCAGAGCCCCAATCTCTTTTTTATATTTTAAAGATGTGGAGTGTAACTCAAGATAGCCCAATCTCTTAAAGGCCTCCAGCCAAGACTGTTTGCTGCGGAGAGCTGGTCATTAAACATTTGCCAGGACACTCCTTAATCCAACCAGAAAAGCCCACCTGTTACTGTAAGAGCAAGGACCAGATGGGATCATCCTGCAAAATTAGGTGGAAGCAAATCTATTTAGGCACATTCGAGGCAAAACAAGAGCCATGTTTTTGGCGCCACTGTTATCCAGTTCTACTTGGAAATTGGGTTTGCACCGTAATAGCAGGGATTCCCATGAAGCAAAAAGCAGAGGATTTTGCCGAGAGAGCCCTCACGTCTTCCTGACGCCAGCCAGCCTGTTCTAACCCAGTTCAAGGAGCACATACTGTAGCAAAGTCCATATTCCTGGTGAATGGGGCTTTGCCAAAAACTTTCTGACCTGGAAGCAGAAGGTTTAAGAGCATTTCTGGTAGCTGTTGGATTAAGCCCCCGACTTTTGGAAGCACACTTTCTGGCATAAGCTTGCGGTTTGAAAGTCTCCGTTTTTGAACAACCTAATTGAAATATTCCAAAACCAAGAATATCAAACCAATTATTTTTCAAAAAAAGAATCTTTTTTTTCTGTTTCTCTTTTCCTTTTCGACACCTTGGTAGTACCAGGATTTAGCCGCATTGACATTTTTAATAATTTAGTCCAGTGGCTGTGTTTGAGAGTACAAAAATATTTGAAACCAAATTCAGCCACAATATATTGAAAGTAGTCACTAGAGATTCAAAGCAAGCTTTCTCTGTCAGGTTCACCCAAATTTTCCTCTTGTATTTCAGTCTCCTTGTTTTCCTTACACACACACACACACACACACACACACACACACACACACACACATCTTCTTGCTTTCCCAGGGATTCAAAACCAGGAGAGAGAATCAGAAGATGGGCCAATATGAATAAATTATGTACGTGTCATGCCAACATTAATTTAATTTAAAGAGCGACCCTGCTCTAAGAAGATTCAGGTATTTGCCTCCATTACATAAGCTGCCCTGAGAGTTCATCTCTTCCCCCGTGCGACTCATGATCCGTGCAGGTCTTCCCAGAGGGGATACAAACACAATGGATTATGGCACTGCAGTGTCTGCAGTTCCCAAGGAAGAAGTGCCTTTAGACATTCATACGCCAAGCCTGGCGACAGAGTGCGGGCGAGTGTGTCCGAGCGCGCTTGGAAATCGGACAGTTTGTGCCGCAATGCAAGGACAGGAAGCACTGCGCATTTCTGCAGCCGCGGTTGGCTTGAGATAATACCATTGTATACCCAGCCCAGCGACCGCTCCCACTGCTGAGAGCCCGGGGCCTGGCGTCTGGCTCCTTGGCTGCAGGCCAGGCTGAGGTCCTGCCGTCTGAAGGCAGGGTGTGTGTCCCCTCCCAGGCGGTCCACACACACAGTGCCGGCCACACCTCGCCTTCCAGAGGAAATCTGGCCAGAAAGCCAGACTTCATGACTTCTCCCTTTATGAGCTTTCCCCCGCCCCCAGCCCCTGCCCAGCTTTTGTTTTCCACTGGGGTGCGTGGTGGCGTTCACCCTGTGCTCACAGTGGCACTTAAAGTCCCAGCGACAAAGGAGCTGATGACAAGGCTCTTGCAGAGATAGGGTATCTCCCCGAGCCCGGCTGCCTCTGCGGTCAGCGCTGGGCCTGGATCTTCCGAGAGGTCGCGGCTCTCATCACTCTCCGGGCCGTCCTGCTCACGGAGGAGGAGAGAGCACTTACCAAGGACTCTTCTAGACATATTTAGCAGCAATATTGTTTGATTTTAACTGGACATTGTTCTAAACACACAAAAGAGTTCAAGGATGTGGCTTGGGTTTTGTTCTTCTCCGCCCTCCTTCCCCCCCTCCCCAAAGCTGTCAGGTTTCTCTGGGAAAATGAGATGAAAATGTTTGGGGACATTTCCACAATAAAACACTCTAAAATATTTTTTTTAAGATTTCCTTTCCAGCCATGTCAAGATTTTAACTCAAATCAGCAGAAGTCAGGAAATTCCAAATTTATGTTGACACTTGCCCCTTAAAATTCTCAGCAGATGATAAACAGTGTAAAAGTTCGGTTTCTATTCAGACGTTCCCCATATAACACCAGGTGTCCCCTCCCAGGCGGTCCACACACACAGTGCCGGCCACACCAGTGCCAAGGTGCTTCAGGGAGAGAAAGAATAATCCTTTTGGCTGGGAGATATGGGCTGCAGGGTCCCCACCAGCACAGGGAATTCCCTTTTCTTGTCTTTGAACATTTATTATTAAAACAAAATAGAGAAAACAAAAGAAGTAAATATAATCGTTCAAGAGAAATAATTTTTCTAAATGATTTTTTAGTAAGGAAGGTGAAATAATTATTTCAGGTAGGTTGGTGTCTTGATTTCATGTTTACAAATGGAAAACAGTTGTATTTAAAAACAGAAGCAACCAAAAAAGTGACATGGTTCTCAAAGTGGAAATAAGTTCATATGCCAAATGGACGTTGACACTTCCCTTAAAACCCTCACCAGATGATAAGCTATGTAAAAACTCTGTTTCTATTCACATAATTCCAACACCGGGTGCTCTATGGCTCTGATAGCTGCCATGTGATAAGCAAAAATAATTGGACAAGCCTAAGACCCAGTTTCCTCATCTTTTTCCATCTCTCATAACTCACGAGGCAGATGATGGTAATGCTATCTCCCTCACGAGTTATGAGAGATGGAATGAGATAATGCATGCTAGCCTAAGAAAGTGTGTCTAAAAATTTCTCTATAAATAGTGAAAATAACAATCATCCCGAGAATACAGTATTTGTGGTGTTCAGGAAAATAAGCCCAGCCAGCGTGAGCTGCAGAAAATGTATTTCAACAGGCTTTAGATGCGAGCAGAAAGAACCCTATGGCAAGAAAATCTTAGGGATTGAGTTTTACAAGGAAAATGGCATGTACTTTTTTTTTTTTTTTTTTGAGTTGGAGTCTCACTCCGGTGCCCAGACTGGAGTGCAGTGGCCGCTCCCGGCCACCGCAACCTCGACCTGCTGGGCTCCGGCGATCCTTCCGCCTCAGCCTTCCGAGTAGCCGGAATTACAGGCATGCGCTAGCACGCCCGGCTGATTTTTTGATTTATTGCAGAAATGAGGTCTCGCTGCACAGACGGGTCTCGAACCGCGGGCTCAGGCAATCCATTCACCTCAGCCTCCCAAAGGCGCGGGATTACAGGCTGAGCCACCGAACCCAGCGGCATGTACTTTTATTAGCTATTTCTAGGGCCCCAGAAATCATACTGACAGAGAAAGACAGTGACAAAAGAAAAATCAGTGTACTCTGTCCAGGGCCTGAGAAACCCATCAGACACCAGATAAATAAAGAAAAGAAGAAGAAATAGCATGCGGTTTCCAAGTCATAATCAAAAAACCAAAACACAAAAACAGCTGGATCTTGTAGGAGATGTAGGCTGCAGCGGGAAAAAGGTCTGCAGGTTCTAGAAGACCGGGGAAACAGCAGGCCAAGGAAGAGGGCAGCAGATGCCTGGGACAAGACAGAATCTCCTTTCTCCTCATCCAGCTTTGTAAAAGCGGATGAGCTGGGATCAGTTAGCCTGAGGCCTGGGACCAGGAAGAAGGGAAGCCAAACCCCAACAGCAGCGAGGAGAATGTTGAGACCACATGACTACAACTGATGCCTCGGATGACCCAGGGAAATTAAGTCATTTTTAAAAGACTGTGTCTATGATAAGGAAGTTTTAAGAGGACTAAAAAAGGCTAATACGTTGTCTCTCATGTTAAAATGGGAAAAAAAGACAGTTCTGGATGTTAAATGGATAGGTCAGCTGAATTTTCCTATCTGTGAGGATATTATATTTAAAAGTCACCTATCCATACGCAACCAAGAAGACTGTGGGAAGAGGAAACCATTCCAGACCGATTTTATTTCCGTCTATGATAGACAGTGAGGCCGTGTCATAAAGGCAGAACAATGGATGTAAAATCTGAGGAAATGTGCCCGCCACCTGCTCCCAGGGCTGGATTGGCACGTGGGAGGCGGGGTGGACCATCCCCCTCAGCTTTCTGATGCCCAGACCTTCTCTCTGTCCACCTGCCCAAAGGGAAGGGTAAAACTGAATAACAGTATTACATTACTCGATGAAGTTATTTAAGTGAAAATGTCATGTATAATTCTGCATGCATGCCAGCTGCATTTATAAACGTTAATCACATCTCTGGAGCACTTTCCACATGTAAGACCGTGTTCACAGTACAGACTTACAAAGACAACAAGAGATGGAATATTTATGTGCCTGCCTGTAGTCCTAGTTACTCTGGAGACTGAGGTGGGAGGATCTCTTGAGACCAGGAGTCTGGAAACCAGCCTAGGCAACATAGCAAAACTCCATCTCAAAAAGAAGAAAGAAAGAAAGAAATAATAAAAACAGTAAGGTGGTTCTTCAAAAAGCTAAACAGAGCTGCCATATAGTCCAGCAATTTCATTAGTGGGTATATCCAAAATATATCAAAGCAGGGACTTTAAAGAGGTATTATTTGTATACTCACGTTCATAACAGCATTGTTCAAATTAGCCAAAAGGTAGAAGCAACCCAAGTGAGTAGCCATCAACAGATGGAGAAACAAAATGTGGTATGTACATAGAATGGAATATTCTTCAGTCTTAAAAAGGAACAGATTCTGGCACATGCTACAACACGGATAAGCTTTGAAGACATTACGCTAAGTGAAATAAGCCAGTCACCACAGGACAAATATTGCATTATTCCACTTACAGGAGGTGCCTAAAGTGGTCAAATTCATGGAGACAGAAAATGGAATGGTAGTTCCTATGACCTGGGATAAGGGCCATAGCAACTGGGGCGTTATTGTTCAAAAGGAAAAGAATTCATTTAAGATGATGGAAATAATTTTGGAGATGATTGGTAGTAATGGTTGCACAGTGGTGTGAGTGTACTAAATGCCACTTAATCGCACACATAAAAATGGTTAAAATAGTAAATCTTATGTATATTTAATCACGATAGATACATAGATAGATAGATAGATAGGTAGGTAGATAGATAGATAGATAAAATATAGGCTGGTTACATAACGTCTGGAATAATAAAGTCACTTCAAGACTCCTTTTTCCCTTAGTAGTATTTTGGGTTTGCTGGTTCAATTTCATCATCTATAAAGTGCAAATAATAACAAGTCTACTTCATGAATTAGTTATAAGGATTAAATGACCTAATGAATATAAAAATACAGAGCCAAAAACAATTGGCTCAGAGTAAATACCCAACAAATGTTAATAGTTATTTAATTTTCATCTGCGAAAACAAAGACCTAGGCCAGGCACAGTGGCTCACGCCTATACTCCCAGCACTTTGGAGGCCGAGGTAAAAGGGTAGCTTGAGCCCATGGGTTCAAGACTAGCCTGGGCAAATTGGCAAGACCTCATCTCTACAATAAATCAAAAAACTAGCCAAGCGTGAAGGCATGTGCCTGTAGTTCCAGCTACTTGGAAGGCTGAGATGGAAGGATCACCTGAGCCCAGCAGGTTGACACTTGGGATTCCATGAGCATGCCCCTGCACTCCGACCTGGGTGCTAGAGTGAGACTCCAACTCAAAAAAATAAAATGAATAAATGAATAAATAAAAATCAAGGGCTAAGTTTCAAGTTTCAAAACTGAAGAAAAAACCACTAGCCGCTGATACCACAATCTAGATGAAGTTCATTCATTCCCACCTGAAAACCTGTTCTGGCTGGCAAATACATTGGCTGGCGGGCATGGGGGTGGGGGGCGTGGCTGTGATGGAAGGGGACTCAGTTGTCACTAAAGAAACTGAAGAGACAGAGAGACACAAAAACGCCACAATACCAAGCCAAAAAAAGGGAATGAATCTGAAGAACTCTCAGTATCGTACTCAGGGTGAATTTCATCACTTGGGTAAGGCTGTCTTCACTGAGTGACCAGCTGCTCTTGCAAACCCCCACACACCTCCACCTTCCCAATCTCTGCTCCAGTAGCAGTGGCTCCAAACCACCCACCTTTACAGTCCGAAACAAAAGAGCTCGCCTCAGTCCCTCTCTTCCTCAGCCCCCTATCCAATCCACCAGCCAGCTTCTTTGCTTGTATCTGCTGCAGCACACCCCAGACGCGTCGTCTTCTGCCTCTCCACCACCAGCAGCATCTCTGCCTGGATAGCCGAGAGCCCTTGACTGCGCCATCCGCATCCACCCTACCATCATAGCCCATTCTCCACACACAAGTCAGAGTAATTTTTTTTCCATCTTTTGAATATGGTTAAATAGGCATAACAGAAAGGGGACTATTTTCACCATTTTTAAGTGTACAGTTCAGTGATATTAAGTATATTCACATTGTCGTGGAACCAGGACCCCTATCCATCTCCAGATCTTTTTTTTTTTTTTTTTTTGAGTTGGAGTCTCACTCGGTCGCCCAGACTGGAGTGCAGTGGCCACTCCCAGCCACCGCAGCCTCGACCTGCTGGGCTCCGGCGATCCTTCCGCCTCCGCCTTCCGAGTAGCCGGATTTACAGGCATGCACTACCACGCCCGGCTGATTTTTTTATTTATTGTAGAGATGAGGTCTCGCTGCCCAGGCGGGTCTCAAACCCGTGGGCTCAGGCGATCCACTCACCTCAGCCTCCCAAAGGCGCGGGATGACAGGCTGAGCCACCGAGCCCGGCTTCCAGATCTTTTTTTAAAATCTATTTTTAATTTTTATGTATACATAATACAAATTTGTGGACTACGTGTGAGGTTTTGATACTCACATATGATACATAATGACCAAATCTGGGTAATTGAGTTACCCATCACCTCAAATATTTATCTGTTTTTGCATTGAGAACATTCCAGATCTTCTCTTCTACTTGTTCTGAAACACACAATAAGTTATTGTTACATAACTTTTTTTATCTTCCCAAACTGAAACTCTGTACTCATTAAACACTCTCTCTCTCCCCTCCTCTAAGTGCTTGGCAACCACCACTTACGTTCTGTCTCTATGAACGTGACTACTCTAGATAGCTCATGTGAGTAGAATCATACAGTATTGTGTTTTTTTGTGTGACTGGCTTATTTCACCTAGGATAGTGTTCTCAAGTTTCATCCATGATGTGGCATGTGACAAAATTTACTTCCTTTTTAAGGCTGAATAATATTTATTGTACATCATATCACATTTTGTTTAGAATAATGATTTGTAAACATAAAAAATAGCTGATAGCATAATGAACATTTACTATTTACCTATATTAATTCACTGAATTCTTAAAACCGCCCTAGCAAGTTACCACTCTCTTTTGGCAGACAAAGAAACCAAGGCTCAGAAAACTTAAGAAAACTGCCCAAGATGGAGCATCTTATAAACAACAGAGCCAAGATTCCCACCTGGGCAAGCGACTCAGACTTACTTTTTTAAAAAAATGATTATAGAGATGTGGGGTACAAGTGAGGGTTAACTGTACAAGTAGGCTGCATGCAGGTGAAATTTGGGCTTCTGGCTGGGCTCGGTGGCTCAGCCTGTAACCCCAGCACTTTGGGAGGCCAAGGTGAGTGGATTGCCTGAGCCCACGGGTTCAAGACCAGTCCCGGCAACTTGGGGAGACCTCATCTCTACAATAAATCAAAAATTAGCCAGGCTTGGTAGCGCGCACCTATAGTTCCCGCTACTTGGAAGGCTGAGGTGGGAGGATTGCCAGAGCCCAGCAGGTCAACGCTGGGGTGACCATGAGTGTGCCACTGCACTCCAGCCTGGGCGATGAAGTGAGACTCCATCTTAAATATATATACATATATCCAATTTGCTGCCAAATCCATGATTTTGTTCTTCTTTATGGCTGCATAATACTCCATTGTACATATAGACCACATTTTCTTTATCCAGGCCACTTTCAATAGGCAGCAGGGTTGGTTCCATGCTTTTACTATTGTGAATAGTGTGGCAATAAACATGTGTGTGCAGGCATCTTTTTTGTAGAACAATTTATGCTCCTTTGGGTATATTTCCAGGAGAAGGATTACTGGATCATATGGAAGATGAATTTTTAGATCTTTTAAGAATTGCCACACTGTTTTCCATAGAGGTTGAATTAGCTTGCACTGCCACCCACAGTGTAGAAGCGTTCCCTTTTCTCCACATCCATGTCAGCATATGGTTTTTTTGGTTTTTTGTGCTTTCCCTTTTTTTTTTGCTTATTAATGATAGCCATCCTTGCTGAAGTTTGGTGATATCTCATTCTAGTTTTGATTTGCATTTCTCTGATAATGAGTGAGCCTTAGCATTTTTCCATGTAACTGTTGGCTGCTTGTGTGTCTTTTGAGAAGTGTGTGTTCCTCAAGTGGAATAAACGTTACATACCTTAAGAACAGAAGGCATGATTTCTTGTTTCCATGGCTCAAAAAGAAATATTTTAAATCAGAAACGATTTCATGTTCTGTACTATGGGTAATTCCTTCTAACAGCCATGATAAACTCTTAGAATTGGAAGCTGCCTTCTATTTTTAAGTTTTATGGCTTGTCATTCAGTGTATGTATATCTTTTATTGTTGTAACCCCAGTAGATGACATCCAAAATGCTGGCTCTAAGTCCCTTCTGCATGGAAAATCTCAGTATTCATTATGAAGCCCATTCTGTCACTGGACTGATCTATTTAATTTGTTTGTTTTAAAAATATTGATGGGATGTCTTCAACGTACCTGAGCACAATTCTTGACTGGAAATGGATGGACAGAATGTGCTTCTTGCCTTCAGGGAACTTATCATCTAGGTCAGCACTGCCCACAGAACTTGTGGAGATAACTATAATCCGTGTTGTCCAGTTTGACAGCACTGGCCACAGTCCTGAGTGTTCAGTTGCCATGGGTGGCTACAGTATTGGGCAGTATTGTCCACTGTGATCTAGGAGACAGATTATCACATGTCAAAAAATGGGATAGAAGTGTTTCAGCAGCTACCCGGTGCATGGGGATGTGGTCAGGACATAGGCAGTGACTTGGCTTTCCTGGAAGATTGGCCAGGCCAGCTTCCCAGGGGATGTGCTGGAAGAATGGGTGGGTGTTGGGAGATGTGCAGGAGAGAAGCTAGAGGAAGAAGAAAAGGAAGAGCTCAAGCAAGACACATAGGCTTAGAGAAGTCAGCAATGCTGCACTCTCAGAAACTAGTGCAGAGAGTCGGAACGGTGATAATGAAACAGAAGACTGGAGAACAGGCAGTGCTCACATGATGACTGGCCTGGGTTGCTAGAAAGTTCATCCACTATGGAGTCAAAATTTGGATTTATGTAACTGATCCATGAGAGCTCATTTTTCCCTTTTTGTTTCAGAGCAATTTTTTTTTAAGTCAGAGTCTCACTTTGTCGCCCAGGCTGGAGTGCAGTGGCTCCTGGCCACTGCAATCTCAACCTGCCAGGTGCAGATGATCCTTGCGTCTCAGTCTTCCAAGTAGCCAGAACTACAGATACATGCCTCCACACCCCACTATTGTTTGACTTATTATAGAGATGAGGTCTCGTCAAGTTGCCCAGGCTGGTCTAGAACCTGTGGGTTCAGGCGATTTTCTCACCTTGGCTTCTCAAAGTGCTAGAATTGTAGGCATGAGCCACCACGCCTGGCCCAGAGCGATTTTTAAAAAAACTTTTTGCTCCCTTTTATATAAGCTAGACCTTCAAAAAGTCATGTGCCACGTGATAACATTTCAGTCAATGGCGGATTCTCTATATGACAGTGGTCCCATGAGATTATAATGGTGCTACTCCATATAGGTGTGCTTTTTTAAAAAAATTTTTATGCCATATTTTTACTGTACTTTTCTATGTTTAGATGCACAAATACTATGTGTTACAGTTGCCAAGAGTATTCAGTACAGTAATATACTGTACAGGTGTATAGCCTAGGAGCAACTGGCTATCCCATGTAGCCTAGGTGTGTAGTCGGCTATGACATTGAGGTTTGTGTAAGTGCATGCCATGTTGTTCCCAAAACAAGAGAATCTCCTGACCATTCACTTCTCAGACTATATCCACATTACGGAACACCATATGACTATACAAACAGACCTCTACCTTGTCTCTCCTATCTTTCCTTTTTTTAGTGGGCGGGTCACTAATCCTTGCTAAAACAAGGTTTCCAGACCTCTCGATTTCTAGATGCCCAATCCAAACCCTTTATTGTTGATCAATTCCATCCTAAAACTCTCTAAAGCTTACATTTTATCGATTTCAGGATTTCCGAAGTGGCCTGACCCTTACAGAAGAGGACGATAGAACAATCTAGACGAATACAAGCAAAACACGTCCTTTCGATGAGAAGAACTTCAGCAAGATACAGTTTAGAATGATGAACTCCCCATAGAGAAATGAGCAAGGTATATTTATAATGTGACTTGAACTTATTTTGAGACTTCAAATGCTTTATTCTTTTCCCTCAAATGATTTTAACAACATCCTGATTCTAAAAGAAAAATCTGTAATATATAAGTGTGTGTAAGAGCAAGTTGAAGACCTCAAAATAGATAAAATTTTGCAGGTATGTAAGACCACAGCTGAATCCTAGCACTTTGGGAGGCTGAGGCGGGAGGATGATGGAGCCCAGCAGTTTGAGATCAGTCTGAGCAAAGTAGTGAATGTGTCTCCACCAAGAAATTTTTCTTAAACATTAGCTGGATGTGGTAGCGCGGAACTATCATCCCAGTTACACAGAAGGCTGAGGCAGGAGGATTACTTGAACCCAGTAGATTGAAGCTGCAGTGAGCTGTGATCATGCCACTGCACTTTAGCCCAGGCAACAGAGTGAAACCTTGATAATAATAATAAATAAAATTTTTGTAAAAACATAGATTCCAGCCGGGCTCGGTGGCTCAGCCTGTAATCCCGCGCCTTTGGGAGGCTGAGGTGAGTGGAATGCCTGAGCCCACGGGTTCGAGACCCGCCTGGGCAGTGAGAACTCATCTCTACAATAAGTCAAAAAATCAGCTGGGCGTGGTAGCGCACACCTGTAATTCCGGCTACTTGGAAGGCAGAGGCGGAAGGATCGCCGGAGTCCAGCAGGTCGAGGCTGCGGTGGCCGCTCCGGCCACTGCACTCCAGTCTGGGCAACAGAGTGAGACTCCAACTCAAAAAAAAAAAAACAACGAAAAAACAAAAACAAAAACAAAAAAACATAGATTCCATGGTTTGCTTAGACTACAAAAGCAATACATGTAGCTGTATGCCATTGTTTACCTTTCTTTTATTATTTTTAAAAAATCATTATAGGTACTCAATAGAATTGTGAATAAATGGATTAAGTAGAACTGTCCAGTAATGGAGTGGGCTGTCTCAGAGGTTACAAATAGGAGAACTATAATTATAATAAACACCATATCAGGGCTGGGTTCGGTGGCTCAGCCTGTAATCCCAGCACTTTGGGAGGCCGAGGTGAGTGGATTGCCTGAGCCTGTGGGTTTGAGACTAGCTCGGGCAACTTGGTGAGACCTTGTCTCTACAAGAAAAAATAAAAAAGTAGCCGGGCGTGATAGCACATGCCTACAGTTCTGGCTGCTTGGAAGGCTGAGGTGGACGGATCACCGGAGCCCAACAGGTCAACACTGGGGTGGCCGTGAGCGTGTCACTGCACTCTAGCCTGGGCGACAGAGTGAGACTCCAACTCAAAAATAAAACAAACAAAAAAACCATATCGGGAATAGTAACCATAAATTTTAAAAAGGTATTCTTGGCTTTATTTAAACTATGTAATTTATTCTCCTTGATTAATCTGTCTCAGGAAAACAAATGAGTTTACAATTGAAAATCTACTGTATCGAGCCGGGCTCGGTGGCTCAGCCTGTCATCCCGCACCTTTGGGAGGCCGAGGTGAGTGGATTGCCTGAGCCCGCGGGTTCGAGACCCACCTGGGAAACTTGGCGAGACCTCATCTCTAAAATAAATCAAAATGAGCCGGGCATGGTAGCGCGTGCCTGTAGTTCCAGCTACTCGGAAGGCTGAGGTGGATGGATCGCCGGAGCCCGGCAGGTCGAGGCTGCGGTGGCTGGGAGTGGCCACTGCACTCCAGTCTGGGTGACAGAGTGAGACTCCAACTCAAAAAAAAAAAAACAAAATCTACTGTACCATTCAACTCATAAACACATCTCAAGACTCCTGCTGGCCAGATAATCAACAGTTTTAGTGTCAAACTAAAGGTGAAAGCAATCGATTATAACTCATTCAACAGGATAAGAATTCATGTAACCATGTAAGCAACAGGCAGGCCAGCAGGGAGGGAAGAAAAGGGAAGGGAGGGAGGAAGGGAGGCGAGAAGGAAAAAGAAAAGGGAGAATGGAAAGCTCTCTCATAGGTAGAAAACTAACCAATACAGAAGAAAAGGAAAGAAGCGGTTTTAAAAACATCATTTCAGGTCAGGCTCGGTGGCTCAGCCTGTATCCCAGTACTTTCGGAGGCTGAGGCAAGTGGATTGCCTGAGCCCGTGGGTTCAACACCAGCCCGGGCAACTTGGTGAGACCTCATTTTACAATAAATCAAAAATTAACTGGGTGGGATAGTGCGTGCCGGTAGTTCCAGCTACTTGGAAGGCAGAGGCAGAAGACTCACTGGAGCCCAGCAGGTCGACACTGGGGTGGCTGTGAGTGTGCCCCTGCACTCCAGCCTGAGCGACAGAGACGCCGCCTCAAGAAAATAAAACATCTAAAACACATTTTGTAATTAGAGTAAAAACGATGCAAGAAGAATCAATAAATCTAAATCTGGGGCGGCAGGGGGTTTACGGAAAAGCAAGATAGTCTCAAAGTATCTTCCAACAAAATGGTTAGTAATTAAGAAAAAAAAATTGTAACTACACAGTTAAAAAAAAAACAACTAAGTGATCAAAATTGACATCACCCATACAGGGAAATGATTGGACAACGTGTACTTCCAAGTGGAATGTCCTCAATTATTTACGTAGGCTTCTTGCCCAAAAATATACAACCTAAAGCTCACCTTGAACAAACCTCGGAGAAATCCAAATGAAAAGACACTCTATAAAATAACTGACCATATTTTCAAAGAAATTGATGATAAATGACTAAGGAATTGCTCCAAATTTTGGAAGACTCGTAGCATAACAGCTAGATGAAACAAATAATCCTAGACTGGATTCCATACCAGAAACAAAATTACTATAAAGGATATCATGAGAATAATTTAAAATTTTGAGGATTGTATCGATTTTTAATTTCCTGAGTTTGATAGCTAAGCTGTGAATAAGAGAATAATCCTACTTTTAGGAAATACACACAGATGGACATGATATGGACAACTGACATTCAAATGCTTCAGAAAGTATATATATAAGCACACACTGATACGGTGAATGTACCAAAATGTTAAACATTTGGTGAATTTGGGTTAAAAGATATACAACAGTTCTTTGTACTACTACTACACTTAGACTTTTTCTGTAAAGCTTGACATTACAATTTTTTTTAAAGCTTAAAAAAACAAAGCTTACATATCAGAAAAACACACTCATCCATGGATTCTCAAAAGCAACCAAATCAAATTACTGTCAGAGAAATAGCCACTGGAATAACTAAAGCGATAGGTATTCAGAGCACAGATAACCACACGATACAGAAATGAATCTTTATTCACTGAACAATCATTCAACCAAGAATAGCTGAGCTCCGCTGGAAATCGGGCACTTCTCTGATGCTGGGGACATGGTCATGAAGAAGAGAGAAAGGCCGTGCCCACCCGAGCTGACTAGTGAGACAAGCACAAGGCTGTAAGGTCCAAAATGGGAGACGTGAATTCAGATGGTGATGTCTGCCATCCAAGACGAAGCAGAGACGGTACGGGGAATTCTGCAGGGGCCAGGCCCTCGGAAAGGCCCCTGGAAGGCACTGCCATCTGAGCCAGACCTGTTAGTGAAAAGGACCAGCAATGGCAACTTCCCTTGGGTGAGCACCCAGCCTGAGGTGTGGCAAGTGCAGTGTCGCTGGTCAGGATCAGCCCAGGGGTGCTAGAGGAACAGGCAGAATTGGCTAATTAATGTGTTGATTAATTAACAGGAGAGACCTAAAGAAAATACCAAGTCTGGTCACATGATTAAATAAGAGGACAAACCTGCCCAGGGGGTTCTGGATTACTGACCTAGGTCACCTAAGTTGCTAATGAGAGAAGAACTCGTTCAAAATTCTTTTAGGAGGCAGGACGTGATCTCACTTCAGCATCTTCCAAAACCAATCTCTCTTTGTTTCTTGCTTCGGTTTCCCCGAGGACATCTTCCTTGTGGGGCTTCCAATTCTTAACACACAACAGTAAGCAACCACCCAAATCTCATCTGGAGTGAAGATCAAACAAGAATCAAACAAGCAAGTGATACACGCTGTATTGACTAACCTAACCACATCAGGCTAATTCTAAAGGGCACCTTCTACTGCCCGGTGACGTGGTCTAATGGTGTGAGAGTAAATTCATCATACGCTCATTGGGCAAGCAGGATTCACAACCCCAAGCATTGTTCATTAGTGATCTAGAGTTGTCCGACAACTGGGAGGAGCCAACCTTCAACAGGATTTAGGAGCAGTAGGATACAAAGTGACCATATCATGAATGTCACTGTCTTCAAAGGTCTACTGATCCTAGTATCTGTGTGAATTGTTTTATGACACAAGTGGAGTTAGAACTGGGCTTGAGGTTGATGGAAAACACTCTAAAACAAATAACACTTAGATTTCTTGCTTATCATGATGAAGATTAGTATTTGCAGATAGACCCCTGAAAACTATCCTGTTTTTTTCATGGTGGAGTTAAATAGACACTGGAGCAATCGAGAAAAGAGAACTTTCATTTCTCCCATGTTAGATTAGGTTAGTTTGTTGCAATCTAAAATATGGACAAACAGAGCTTCCATGTCATTTTAAAAAAAATTTATTTTTATTTTTATTTTTTTGAGTTGGAGTCTCTCTCTGTCATCCAGACTGGAGTGCAGTGGCATGCTCCTGGCCACCACAGCCTCGACCTGCTGGGCTCCAGCGATCCTTCCGCCTCAGCCTTCCAAGTAGCTGGAACTACAGGTGTGTGCTACCACGCCTGGCTAATTTTTGATTTATTGTAGAGACGAGGTCTCACCAAGTTGCCAGGGTGGGTCTCAAACCTGCAGGCTCAGGCAATCCACTCACCTCGGCCTCCCAAAATGCTGGGATGACAGGCTGAGCCACCGAGCCCGGCTCCATGTCATTTTTTATATCAAATTTTCCCCCAAAATGGTTTATGTTGTATTAATGATTGAGACATTTTTAAAAAGTCAGATGTACAAATGAAAACAATGAAGAGAAATTGAGCAAATGTGTATTTGCTTCTCAGCAAATCTGTGTGCTTCTCATTGCTCACCAAGGGCACGTGATGGCCACCTTGGTTCATTTTGTTAATGACATCTGAGCCTTATGCAAAGGGACGCCTTCCATATAATTTAGTTAGGTATACTGAGCTGCTTGTGGATACTATTTCCTGTACCCAAGGTTGTAACTAGGACGCAAGCAAGCAGTGCATATTGCCGTACTATGCTGGGTGTATAGCAGGTTTGGCTACACACAGACACACCTGCTCCCTGCTTCCATGCTGGAGCCCGTGAGGACAAGAAGAGAGAGAGCTCCTCCGTGATCAGGAAGTAGACTGGGCAGGGTCTGGGGACTGCCTTGCAGGGCCTGTAAAGGGAAGGGGACTGAAGCTATTATTCTGAGACCAGAGAAACATACTGTCTTTCTCCTCCTTCACTGGAAAAAGAGAACAGAAGGCAGAGAAGGGAAGTAACAGGTGGTAAAGGGGCCCAGATCGCAAGCACATCATGCCTATTTACCACACAGCATCACTGCAATGACATGAGGCGTGAGGAATTACTTTTATTATTCAACTAAACTCTCTCTGCACTTTTATGCCTTCTCTGCCTGTGGAATATATTGCTTAGTCATGTGTTCCCAGCTCTAAAAACTAGAGAGAACTTAAGCGATATGCATGAAAACATCGCCTCTCGGGTGAGAGGAGTGACTTACACCTGTAATCCCAGCACTTTGGGAGGCCAAGGCGGGAGGATCGCTTTAACCCAAGAGTTTGACACCAGCCCAGCCTGGGCAACATAGTAAAACCTCACCTCTACAAAAAATAAAAAAAATTAGCCTGGTGAAGTGGTACATGCCTGCAATCTCAGCTACTCAGAAGACTGAGATGGGAGGGTCACTAGAGTCCAGGAGATAGAGGCTACAGTGAGCCAGGATTGTGCCACTGCACTGCAGCCTGGGCAACAGAGTGAGATGCTTTCTAAAAAACAAAAAAAAAACCTTCCCTTATTTGACCAGTGAGAGTATAAACCACTTCTGCCTTTATCTATGAGCACCCAGCAATCTGAACTATATTGTCAAGGCGCCTTGATTGATTCCAACGTATGGTTTCTGTCACTTCTTGGGATTAGCATTTGCACTAAGGATTCTTTTTTTTTTTTGAGTTGGAGTCTCACTCCGTCGCCCAGACTGGAGTGCAGTGGCCGCTCCCAGCGACCACAGCCTCAACCTGCTGGGCTCCAGCAATCCTTCCGCCTCAGCCTTTCAAGTAGCTGGAACTACAGCGCTACCACGCCCAGCTAATTTTTGATTTATTGTAGAGATGAGGTCTCGCCAAGTTGCCCAGGTGGGTCTCGAACCCGCAGGCTCAGGCAATCCATTCACCTCGGCCTCCCAAAGCGCTGGGATTACAGGCTGAGCCACCGAGCCCAGCCTGCTCTAAGGATTCTTTAGTTCAGGTATAAGTTCCCATGGAAGGCCTGAAAGAAAGTGAACTTAAAGTTCAAGTGAGCTACCCTTACTCTCAGAGCAATATAATTCAGTGTGCAAGGGTCAGTCTACATGAATTCAAATCCTGGCACTGCCACACACTAACTGACTGACTTGGGCAAGCAATTTGATTTCTCTGTGCCTTGGTTTCTTCATCACAAACTGGGCTTCTTAGGATTGTTGACAGGATTAAATGAAACATTATACGTGAATGCCTTATACAGTACCTTGCACATAATATCCCTTCTCTTTATGTTAGCCACTATTAGGATTAAACACATTGCATGATATAAAAAGATGGCAACATTCTAGTGTGCATTCATTTATTAATTCTGCACACCTTCAGTCTGCACCTCGTATACGCCCTGATGATACAGAAGCCAGAGACACCAAATCTGTTCTCAGGGACCTTAGAGTCTTGTATGGGGAACGGACAAAGCACAGGAACGAGCAACATTTAAGTAGCATGGCGGCCATGTCCAAGAAGCCACAAGGTCAGTACAACTGAAGCTCAGAGTTAGGACAGTACACTTCCAGATGTGGAAGGGCCTGAAACTTACGTAACTTGAGAAGTCATCTTCTTTTTACAAAAGGATCCAAAACATGGGGCCAACCATTAGGTGCTGGACTTTGGAAGGAAATGTAGGCCGGGCTTGGTGGCTCAGCCTGTAATCCCAGCACTTTGGGAGGCCGAGGTGAGTGGATTGCCTGAGCCCCCGGGTTCGAGATCCACCTGGGCAACTTGGCGAGACCTCATCTCTACAATAAATCAAAAATTAGCCAGGCATGGTAGCGCGCGCCTGTAGTTCCAGCTACTTGGAAGGCTGAAGCGGAAGGATCGCCGGAGCCCAGCGGGTCGAGGCTGCGGTGGCCGGGAGTGGCCACTGCACTCCAGTCTGGGTGACCGAGTGAGACTCCAACTCAAAAAAAAAAAAAGGAAGGAAATGTAAAGCAAGGGACACTAAAACTTCAGTCACAGAAGCTTCACAGCAAATCTGCCTCTGATTGAGGGAGGACAGTGATTGAGATTGGACTGCAGAGAAGCAGCCACTGTTTGCACGGGGCGCAGAATCAAGGCTATTGTCTACCACACCAGGGATTTGGGTAGACACCTACAGGTAACCTAGAGACCCTCAGAAGTGTTTGCATGGATGCATGAATGGGGCTAAGAAGAGAGTAGAATCTTGTCGCATTCAGCTGAGAAATCCATGCCTGCTTTACTTTTTTATTTTATTTTATTTTATTTTTTTGAGTTGAAGTCTCACTCTGTCGCCCAGCCACCACAGCCTCGACCTGCTGGGCTCAGGCGATCCTTCCACCTCAGCCTTCCAAGGAGCTGGAACTACAGGCATGTGCTACCACGCCCGGCTAATTTTTTATTTATTGTAGACATGAGGTCTCGAACCTGTGGGGTCAGGCAATCCACTCGTCTCGGCCTCCCAAAAGTGCTGGAATTACAGACTGAGCCACTGAGCCCGGCCTCCATGCCTGCTTTAAGGCATTCATTTAGAGCTGGAAAGAGAGAATATATATGAAATATTAACAAAGGATTACCAGAATGTCATGACGTGACCTTGTTTTTAAAGGTTAGTTATTGAGTTAGTTACAAGGGGGATGGGTTAAGCCAAGGCCACTTGACCTTTTGAATTTCGTCGGACCCTTCTGTGAATGTGGATAAGTAATGACTTTTTTCTGGCATTCTTTCTCTTAGTTTCATGAAACTCCCTTGACCCTCTCTGCTCTAGTTCAACAATGAAATCGATGGCATCGCCGCAACTTAAGGGGGAGAAAAAGGAGTCCCACAGGCCCTCTTGGTTTCTTTTCTCAGAGGAAATTGATTTGGGTGTTGTTTTAGTCGATGCCTAAAAGCACTGTGGTTTCTATAACAGATGAAGCCTCAGCAGTGTAGGCCACAAATGAAAGGCCCAGGAAGCATACGCTTTTTACCTAAAAAGCCAACCCGGCTGCACAGCAAACAATCCATCTCTCCCAAAGAGAAGCTTAGAAAGATAAGAGTTCTGCTTCACCTACACCCATGCATGGACCTGGGAGTAAAAGTTTTCCATCTTAACCTCCAAGGACAGGTGTAAACAGAAGCTCAGCACTTCCCGGGAGGCTGATGACAAAGAAGAACTCATCGGGCGCCTTTCATCTCTGACCCTTTACCTTCAGGTCTATTCTGGGGCAGGGGAGGGTGACAGGGCTGCTGTCCTTTGCGCCCAAGGAAGTGACAGGCAGCCTGCTGATCAATAACCTCTGTGGTAATGTCTTCGGAACTTGGAAGAGGGGCCAGAAGATGAAGCAGAAATCGATACTCAGGTCTGGCGAGGAAAAACATGATCATTATATTAATTTTGTTTCCCAAAAAAAGGGGAACAACAACAAAGACAAACTGAGTGCCTTTGTGTTCCTGGAGGAATGAGTGTGCTTTCTAAGGAAGCCTGAACTTGAAGGCTGATTTTAGTGAACTTAATGGCCAAGACTCGAGATGCTGCAGAGTTTCTGGGTTTTTGGTGTCCTCTGTGATGTTCACAGGGTTTCATTATTTGATATACTTCCAAGCATCACTATTTGGACGATAACTTGTAGCAGAAAAACATAAAAGGGAAGAATTTCTGACAGTAACACTGAGGCTTTCTGAATGAGCAATTCAATAGATAAATGGGAAAGTTGAGGAGAAATCAACAAAGCAATTCAGAGCTTGGAGGGATTGATTTATGGGAAAGATGGTTCCTTTGATGTGTGGCTGGGCTAATCAGTGACTGTTTTTTTGCTCTTCGACATGTAAAGGATTAAAATGAGTAACCCACAAATGTCTGAAATAAATAATTTTACAAGAGAGAGAGGAATTTCTTTTAAATTGGCCAATGGAGTTGTAACTCAAAAAGTAACTCAGAAAATATTTCTGCCTCATTCTTATATTCTCCTGTCCACTCCCTTTTATTGCTTCTTAGATTGAACATACGTTCACTGGAACTTTGTTAGTTTAAAAGAGGAAAAATATGACCGGGTTCGGCGCCTCAACCTGGAATGCCAGCACTTGGAGAGACTGAGGCCAGTGGACTGCCTGAGCCGGCGGGTTCGAGACCAGTCTGGGCAAATTGGTGAGATCTTGTCTCCACAATAAATTTTTAAAATAAATTAGCCCAGCATGGTAGTGGGTGCCTGTAGTTCTGGCTACTTGGAAGGCTGAGGTGGAAGGATCACTGAAGCCCAGCATGTCAACACTGGGGTGACCCGAGCGTGCCACTGCACTACAGCCTGGGCGATGGAGTGAGACTCCAACTCAAAAAAAAAAAAAAAAGATACTTTGGGGGCCCCTCCCACTGTGGGAGCTTCTCTCTCAATAAATCCTGCTTTTCTAAAAAAAAAAAAAAAAAGAGGAAAAATATTACAATTTAACTTAATAGAAAAACCTTTGAAATGTGATAACAATTGCCTTTAAGAAAAAATAAAACCCCATGAAATATTTCAAATTATATCACCACATATGTTGTGTCATCATTTCTTATGGAAATGTTTGAAATGTTTTAAAACCCATTTCCTAGCCGGGCTGCGTGGCTCAGCCTGTAATTCCGCGCTATGTGAGACCAAGGTGAGGAAATTGCCTGAGCCCGTGGGTTCGAGACTCACCTGGGCAACTTGGCGAGACCTCATCTCTACAATAAATCAAAAATCAACCAGGCGTGGTAGTCCATGCCTGTAGTTCTGGCTACTTGGAAGGCTGAGGCGGAAGGATCGCCGGAGCCCAGCAGGTCGAGGCTGCGGTGGCCGGGAGTGGCCACTGCACTCCAGTCTGGGTGACAGAGTGAGACCCCAACTCAAAACAAACAAACAAACACACAAAAAAAACCTATTTTCCTGTTGAACTTAGAAATTTAAAAAATTCCCTCTTCTAATGTGTACAAGATTACATTACGTTTTTTTTAGCAAAAAAAAATGTTTTTAGAAATGTAGATGTCTTTCGGTTGTCTGAGTCAAACAGCACAATGACTACTTAGCTCTTGATTTTTTGAAATGATGACCAGCCGAGGTCGTGCTCAGGCCTTGTGTCACACCTGTCCCCTCCGGGAGGCGGCGCTGAGCAGCAAGGATTTCCTGAGCGGCCCTGAGGTGTGTTCTGGGACTGTCACCCATATGGTCACGGCTCCTGCTCTTACTCTCCACGTGTTTCCCAGGCCGAGGGGGCTTTTACCAGTGTGTGTCAGACCATGTCTTTTGCCCACTGGACCATTGCCCTCTAAGTGGCTTCTCAAATACTTGGGATAAAACCCCAAATTCCTCACTAGCCCCAACAAAACTCGCCCTCTGGTCCTGCCCACTGCCCTGTCTTCACCTCCTATCACATCCCCGTCGCCATTTGCCTCCCCTCCTGCCCCACCCCCTCTGGCTCACTCGCCCGTGCTCACCAAGTCCAGTCCCACCTCCGGGTCCTGGCTGTTCCCTCTGCCAGGATCACTCTTCCCGTCCGTCTGGGCGGGGTCGACACCTCTCCTTCGTTCACATCTTGCTCTGCTCTTGCCTTCTCAGAGGGGCTGCCCCGATCAAGCTACAGCAAACAGCACACACCCCCATCACACTTCTTGGGTCTTTTTTTCCCCAGAGAATGTATCAGTCTCTTGAATCATATTGCTCACTCGCGTAGGCATTTATGGTTTGTGTTCCCTGTTGGCTAGTACTCTCTGTGAGAAAGGGACCGTCTTTTTTGCTGCAAGGCCCCCAGCGTCGGGGTCAGTGCTGGCACAGGGTAGGTGCCTGATATGTTTTCAATGAAAGGAGGAAGGAAGAGAGGGAGGAAAGGAGACAGGAGGAAGGAAAGGTGGAGGAAAAGAAGGCAGGAGAGAGTAAAGAACGAAGGAAGGAAAAGAGGGAGGAAGAAAGAGCAATGCACCATGCCAGCACCATGGGGCTCCAGAGGCGGCCATAAATACATACTCTGAGGCTCTGAAGGGGAGAAGCAGTGTCTTTTTTATGACCATAATTATGTGCTACTTGTGTCTAGCACATCGTTATGCCTTCAAAGATGTTTAAAAGAGGCAGAAACTTAATAGATGAGCTTAAGTTTATGATCTGGTTGAAGATGACCCCAAAAAGGTAACAGTGCAATAATCACCATACACCATGGTCCTGTGATTGTTATTTTCAAATACAGGGTGGTATGAATCCTCACAACAAAGCAGTGTGTGATATGATTACTGTTAGTTCCACTTTACGGTATGGAGCTGAAGCACCATCCACAAGGGATTTATTTGTCCCAGGTCAAATAATTGACCTGTGAGTAGCAGGGATGGGAATAATACTCACTACCCTCTAGCTCCAGATTCCATGTTCATGGTCACTAGCAGTCAACATCACTGACGAGGTGGGAATTCTACTTGTACTGGGACACGAAAGTACGGAAGGCATAGGGTGTGAAGATTCAGCCCACGGACCAGTGGGTGGCCAGCACAGCCATGGGGAGGGTTCGGGAAAGACAGGGAGACGTCTCATACCAAGTTCTAGCTCTCTAGGGCGAATGTGTCCAGTGCAGCCTTACCTGAACTTCCTGTTTTCTGTGTGCCCAAAACTGTTGAGAAGAGTAGAAATGAGGAGTCTATAACACTAAGTGATCTGTCACAGGAACAAAGAACTGGGAACCACGTGTTCTCACTCATAAGCAGACCTTGAACATTTATCAAAATACAATAAAAAAGGAATTGGCTGTAGTGGGAAACTGCCAGGGGAGGGAGGGGCACCCTCATCAACAAGGGTCCCTGCATAATGAACATTTGTATACCTAACCCTGAATTGTACCCCATGTCTTTAAAATTAAAAATTAAAAACAAAAACAACAAAAAAGAAAGTGCTGAAAGATGAGGTAAGAAAGGTTGGTTGGGCCCCGCCCATTGAGAGGCAAAGATTTGGGATACATAGTAAGGTAGAACAATCACTCGAAATTTTAGGCACATTATTGAAGTGGTGTGAAATGGATCTGAAAGAGAAAAATCTTAAGACAAAGGGACAAACCAGAATATTAAGGGACTGCTGTGTAATTAGAGTAATAAAGTAATGATAAAACAGGAATTAATAAGATGTTTTATAAGGTTAACAAGCTATTAAAAATGTCTGTCAATGGGTGAATGGATTAAACAAAATGTGGAGTAAATAAACAATGGAGTATTATATAGCCTCAAAAAGGGTGAACATTCTGACGCATGCTATATCGTGGATGAACTTTGAGGACATTATGCTAAGTGAAATAAGGCAGTCACAAAAGGAAAAACACTGCATGATTCCATTCACATGAGGTACCTAGAGTAGTCAAATTCACAGGGACAGAAAGCAGAAAGGTGGTTATAAGGGGCTGCAGAGAGGGAGGAATGGGGAGTTATCATTTAACGGTTTCAGAGTTTCCGTTTTGTAAGATGAGAAGAGTTCTGGAGAGGGATGGTGGTGGTGGCCGCACATTCTGAATGTACTTAATGCCACTGAATTGTACACTTAAAAATGGTTAGAATGGTAAATTTCATGTATTCTACCACAATAAGGAGGAATAAACATATAAATGAAGACACTATCAGCTACGGGAGACAGAAAAGTGAGGCATGGAAGATGGTTCTTCATTTTGGACTTGAATCAGTGGAGGATGACCAAACAGAGACGTCAAGAGGGTGGCCAACACAAGAGACAGGGTATCAGGACAAGACATCAAGGAATTTCTTGGGACATGTGGATATGAAGGTGCCAGTAGACACGCCAATGGAATCACCAGCAGGCATTCAGGGGCCATCACCTGTTCCTCAGGTGAAGAGAACACCCGAGAGAAAAAGAAAGAGAAAGAGAGACAGAGAGAGACAGAGAGACAGAGAGAGACAGAGAAAGAAATTCACAAGGTCAGGGTAACAGACTCGGCCAGAGGCAAGGCGGAGGCGCTTAGTTCATTTACCTACTACTTGTCTACCTCTAGGGAAAGGAATAGGCCATTGAAAGGTTGTCTAAGCTGTAACCTTTGAGGATGCAACATTAAGGCTGCTTTGATGGAAGTCTTACATAGAAGAGCATTATGTACTTGTTCCAAGTGTCAGGCGCTGCCCTGGTCCCGTGGATAGACAGTGGTACCTGTTCTTCCATCCTATAGTTCTTTCATCTGACAGTGTGTGAACTGGGCCTCCGAGTCTGGGTGTGTTCCCATCCCCTTCACATGAGCGCCGCAGGGCCTCAGCAGGACCGTGCCCTTGGCACCATCCTAAGCAACCTTGACAAAATGGGTGGCTGCCTGGCCCCTTCTTTGGGTTCCCTGAGAGATTTCCAGATGCCTTATCTAGGCCCTGGGATCGGCAGCTCGGGCCTGACTCACCCCACATTTGCCAGCAGATCCTGAAGGCCCACAATGCGAGGAAACCAGCAGTACACAATTGGGGAGGTCTTTTGTATGGCGGCCGAGCTTCACTTTTCCTGGCTCTAAATAGCACCTAGGCTGCAGCCACATGACGTGCTGTGTCGCTTCTATTTTCGGTCCTTCAGGGCTAAGCTTCTACTGTTTTATGCTAAACTGAATGTCAAAGGATGTTTTCTTTCTTTCTTTTTTTTTTTTTCTGAGTTGGAGTCTTACTCTGTTGCCCAGGGTAGAGTGTAGTGGCACGCTCATGGCCACCGCAGCCTCGACCTGCTGGGCTTGGGCGATCCTTCTGACTCAGCCTTCCAAGTAGCTGGAACTACAGGGCGCATGCCACCACGCCGGGCTAGATTGTGTGTGTGTGTGTGTGTGTGTGTGTGTGTGTGTGTGTGTGTGTGTGTGTGATTTAATTGTAGAGACACGGTCTCACCAAGTTGCCCAGGCTGATCTGTAAACCCTGGGCTCAGGCAGTCCTCTCGCCTCAGCCTCCCAAAGTGCTGAGATTACAGGCTGAGCCACCTCACCTGGCTGGGAGATTTTCTTTTCTTCATCTGCAAAGGTGACTAAGACACACAACCTCTTCAAGAATTTTGAAAAGCTACCGTCTCACCTTGCATATTGATGCATTGTCACCTAAAAATTTTCATCTTACATTTAAATTGCTTTAAGGGATGTCATTTCCAGGTTGTAGAAATGTTTAAATATGTAAAGAAAACTTATCTGTCTCACTTCCAAATGTATTCAGTGGAATAAGCACTTCAGTCATTTGTTACCTGCCATTATCTGTTTAAAATGCTGCAACCACCCAGCACTTTGGGAAACCGAGGTGAGAGAATTGCCTGAGTCCACGGGTTCAAGACCAGCCTGGGCAACTTGGTGAGACCTCAACTCTACAATAAATAAATAATTTTTAAAAATTAGCTGAGCATGGTGGCGCTCAGCTTGTGGTTCCAGCTACTTGGAAGACTGAACCCAGCAGGTCGAGGCTGTGGTGACCATGAACGTGCCACTGCATTCTACCCTGGGCAGCAGAGTAAGACTCCAGCTCAAAAATAAAGTAAATTAAATTAAATACTGAAACCAGGCTTTCTGTAATGGTCAGAAATTTTACCTTAATCCATTTTCTCCTCAAGAGTTATATTCCACTTCATCCTCTCTTCAGAATTTTTCCCTAATGTAACATATTTAGATGATTGGGAGTTTATTTTATAAACACCCATTGTATTTCCCTGGGGGAAAAAATGTATATAAACCCAAATTTTTATTTTAAATAATTGCTGTGACCCAATGGCTCTAAACACTAAAAAATGAACTCTAGATGAAATAATCAATACAATTTTGGTTAGTATGTAATTGAGCAAAACAACACATTTTCTGATATTGATAAATGATTATTAAATATGAAGGTAAAATTCTGTGGCGAAGAATAAAATGTGCAAGTGGAGATGTCATTTTGGTTAAAGGGGACAATACTTTCAATGCTTTCTCTTCCTGACGCCTAGGATACATTTACACCTGGATGCAGCATATCATAGTGGAATCCTCTTTCTCTCATCAGCTGGGATCAGAGCCTATGAGAAAGCAGAGGTGGAAGAAAACACTGGGCACCTTTAGGTTAGCTGGTTGAAGAAGACAGATCAGAGCACGTGTGCAAGGGGAGAGGTAGGAAATTGACTCAGGACTACCATGCCAAGCGCTTCCTGGACTGTCTCCATATAAAATGGGGGAGCATGTACCCCAATGCCAGTGAGAGCACTGGAGCAGGAACACTGGAAAGAAATATGCAGAATCACATAATGCATCCTTCCTACATTCTGACTGCAGACTTAGACCATTTCAAACAAATGACAGTTCACTGCACTGCTGGGGATGGTCAGCATACGAGATTCTGCAAACACCCTAAGTAACATCATTCTTTTATTTGACAGATAGTCCCTGAGTACCAACTACGTCAGGCACCACATTAGTTATGGGCTGAGAATCCAGAGTCCACCAAGAGGGATTTCAGGATCTGAGTCCGTAGGACATAGGATGGTGGGAAAGTGAGATAAGGAAGGATAAGTGAGACAAGGTGGAAGGTGATCTCCATACTTTTGTTTGGGGCAACCGGAAGGAAGTCAGAAAAGAAGCCAGATTGGAAAGAGATGGCTATGAGTTTGATCTTTGGTCTGCAAGACAGGGTTGCCTGAGGGCTTCACACACAGAGGAAATTGACTCCATGGGTCTGGGGTTTAACTGGAACATACAACCAATCATAGTCCATAAGTTTTTTAAAAACTGAAACACAAAGAACACTCACTGAGTCTGTGTTTTACACCACGTACTGGGCAAGTGTCAGGGGTTTCAAAGCTGAAGAGGCATGATCCTTGGTCTCCAGAAGCTCAAAGCTGGTAGACGTGGCAGATATGTAAAAGAGGAAAAGTAGCAAATTCCCAAGGAGCAAGTTTGGGTTGGGCTCTTTTGCCAGACCTGGCCCTGGACGATGGTGTTGGCACTGGCTTGGATCAACCCGACTTAGCAGAATTGGAAAGCTAAGAAAGCAGTTGAACATATCTGACCTGATCCTCTCATTTTACAGGTAAATAATGAGGCAGTTTCTCTCAGAACCAACATTCCAGCTCCGCAGGTCCCCAAGGGACATCTTTTTGTATGTATTTCCCACTCTTCATCTCAGAACACCACTAAGCCTCGGAGAAACACTGACAGACCTTCCAGAGACGCGACACCTGAGAATGAAAGGAAGTCATCCAGCAGCTGCTTGGAGAACTTCGAGGGGACGGACCTACTTGTCCATCACCAAGGCAGGTGGATACACCCGGCTGTTTTCTGAAAGGGTATTCCAAAGCCCCCCAAAACATTTTTTATATCTGGCAATGTGGATTCTAACAAGGAATTACTTTTCACTTAAGTGTAGACTACGCTTTCCCCAACAGGAAACAAGGAGCCTTCCTCTTGAACAAACCCATCTCTTAAGGCAGGAGGTGATGAACAAGACAAAAGAAAACAAAAAACCCTCAAAAATGCTCTGTGCCCTCCTTTTCCCCTGCCTGTTTGTGATAGCTCTCTAGTCCAGGATTCCTCGCCCTCCCTGGGAGGCGTGTTTACTATGCTCTCCAGCTCATCATTTCCATGGGCTCCAGCTACTTCTCCCTAATTCTTTTTTTTTTTTTCTTGAGTCGGAGTCTCGCTCTGTCACCCAGACTGGAGTGCAGTGGCCGCTCCCGGCCACCACAGCCTCGACCTGCTGGCCTCCGGCGATCCTTCCGCCTCAGCCTTCCAAGTAGCTGGAACTACAGGCGCGCACTACCATGGCCGGTTGATTTTTTGATGTATTGTAGAGATGCGGTCTCGCCAAGTTGCCCAGGCAGGTCTCGAACCCACGGGCTCAGGCAATCCACTCACCTCAGCCTCACAAGGCACGGGATTACAGGCTGAGCCACCGAGCCCGGCTTCTCCCTAATTTTTTCTTTTTTTTTTTTTTTTGAGTTGGAGTCTCACTCTGTCACCCAGGCTGGAGTGCAGTGGCCGCTCCCGGCCACCGCAGCCTCGACCTGCTGGGCTCCGGCGATCCTTCCGCCTCAGCCTTCCAAGTAGCTGGAATTACAGGCATGCGCTACCACGCCCAGCTGATTTTTGATTTATTGTAGAGATGAGGTCTCGCTGCCCAGGCGGGTCTCGAACCCGCGGGCTCAGGCCATCCACTCACCTCAGCCTCCCAAAGGGGTGGGATGTCAGGCTGAGCCACCGAGCCCGGCTTTCACCCTAATTTTTTATGAGTGCTTGCTCATATACCACATCAAATCTAGACAGGTCACAAGGGCGTGGACACCAGCTTTCTTCTGGAATGGTCATGCTACCATTTTGACAAGGCCAGCAGTAGCAGGGGTCCTGTCCATCTGGATACACCTCAAGAGCCTTTTTTGAATCTCAACACAAGCACAGGACACTTTCTTTACCAGCATCTGCATAGGCATACCCTTTTTTGTTGTGTTTATATGGGGAAGACCTGCCCAAGATTCAGCTCGGGCAGAATATTTCCTCCTTTCTTCAGCTCTAGGTAACTAAGGCTGGCTTCAAAACCTGAACGTCCCCCTCGGACGAATGAGTCCCGTCAAATAAATTGTTTTGGGTTCCTGAAAACTGTTTGACAACAGCCTCAATGTGCTTGCATCTTTTTAAATGATTCACTTAAAATGCAAAGAATGGGCCAGGCTCAGTGGCTCAGCCTGTCATCCCAGCACTTTGGGAGGCTGAGGCGAGTGGATTGCCTGAGCCCGCGGGTTCGAGATCAGTCCGGGCAACTTGGCGAGGCTTCGTCTCTACAATAAATCAAAAATTAGCGGGGCGTGGTAGTGTGCACCTGTAGTTCGACTACTTGGAAGGTTGAAGAAGAAGGATCACTGGAGCCCAGCAGGTCGATGAGTGTGCCACTGGCCGTGAGTGTGCCACTGCTCTCCAGCCTGGGCGACGGAGTAAGACTCCAACTCGGGGGGAAAAAATGCAAAGAATGCAAACCTCAGTACAAACTCTCATTCATACATATTGAAATAAAGTAGTTGTGTTTCATGTTTTTCTAAACTTGGTATTCTCCCCCTTAGGATCAAGATTGCAGATCAAGAGTTCCATGTTGGCTGACTTGACCTTTAGTACGTAGTGTTGCCATAAAGAGAGGGATGGTAAAAAAGAGTTGCTTCATTTTTGAATATGTTTGTTGACTGCTTGTATGTCTTCCTTCATGGAATCAACCCAGATGCCCATCAAAATTGGACTGGATGAAGAAAATGTGGTGCACATATACACAATGGAATACTATGCAGCCACAAAGAATAACAAAACCATGGCCTTCACAACACCTTGGATGCAGCTGGAAACTGTCATACTAAGTGAACTATCGCAGAAACAAAGAACTGACGACCGCATGCTCTCATTCATAAGTGGGCCCTGAACACTAGTTACTAGTCACTAGCACAAGAGTGGAATTGGCAGATGCTGAGCACTGCTAGGGAAGAAAAGGAGGGAGAAGAGGACACTTACCAACACAAAGGGTACCTGGTCCACTACCAAGGGGAGAGAGGGCCAGCTAGAAGCCCAAACTTCACCTGCATGCAGCCTACTTTTGTCGCAAATCCTCACTTGTACTCCATAACACTAAAATAAATAAAATTTAAAAAGAGTTGCATCCGTAAGGTTTGGCAAGTTCTAAGATGTATGGATTCTGACAAACAGAAACATTTCATAGTATATTCAACAACCAATAATTAAAAATGAACTCTTTTATAATGAGTTTCTTTCTTTTTTTCTTTTTTTGAGTTGGTGTCTCACGCCATCTCCCAGGCTGGAGTGCAGTGGCACGCTCATGGTCACCCCAGTATTAACCTGCTGGGCTGCTGCGATCCTTCTGCCTCAGCCTTCCAAGTAGCAGGAAGTACAGGAACGTGCTACCAGGCCCACCTAATTTTTAAAATTTAATCCACTCGCCTCAGCCTCCCAAAGTGCTGGGATTACAGGCTGAGCCACCGAGCCCGGCCTTATAATGAATTTCATCAGAAATTTTCACAAGGTTTGTCTGGTAACATACTAGAAGCTGATGGTACAATGTGAAACTGTGTTGCTAGATCACACAACCCATGTTGATGTATGCTTTACATAAGGCCAGCTGCTGTATAAAAATCATAATTAAGGTAACCCCTTCAGGTCCCCACCCACTGTGGGAGTTTTTCTGTCCTCTCAATAAATCCTGCCTTCTAAATAAATAAATAAATAAATCACAATTAAGGTGGTAAAGTAAAATGGTGCGTTTTCTATGGGAAACAATATGGTGAATCCTTAAAAAACAAATACAGAATTATTATATGATCCAGCAATTCCACTTCTGAGTGTATACCCAAAATAATTGAAACCAGAGATGTGAACAGATACTTGTATACCCATATTCATAGCAGCATTATTCACCAAAATGTGAGAGCAATACAATCATCCATGGCTAAATGACTGGTTACATACTGTGTGATAGGCACTTACAAGGGAATATTGTTCAGCCTTAAAAAGGAAGGCAGTTGTACCACATGCAACAGCACGGATGGGCCTTGAGGACATTATGCTAAGCAACTAGTTTTAAATGCTTTTAGAGTTGACAGCATGTAATCAATTTGTCACCGATGCTCTAGTTCCAGTGGTGAAATAAGTCAGTCATAAAAGGACAGATATGGTGTGGTCCCACTGATATAAAGTACCTAGAATACTTCAAGTTCATAGAGACAGCAAGTAGAATGGTTGTCAAGGTCTGGGGGAAAGCAGAAATATGAGGAACTACTGTTTAATGGGGAAACTACAGAGAAAGGCAACCAAAGGAGGGAGCAACCGAACCCTCCCAACAACTGCCAAAACCAACCACCCGTCCTGTGAGGAACCACCTTGCTAGCAAATCAAGTGACTGCGGCCCTCGCTGATATCTTGACTACCATCTCATGGGACAGTTAAGGCCAGAACCATCCTTTCTAGGATTATAATCAACAGAAATTGTGAAAGTAAATACTGCTTTTAATTATGGATTTTAGAAGGTCTCAACAGCTTTATTGAGATATAATTCACATTGTGCAGTCAACCTTTTTTGAAGGGCACACGTCAGTGGTTTTTAGTATCGTCACAGAGTTAATGATATGAAAATATTAAAGTTTGTGGTAAGATGAGGCCGGGTGTAGTGGTTGATACTTGTAACCCCAGCAATTTAGGAGGATGAGGTGGGAGGATTGCTCGACCCCAGGAGTTCAAGATTAGCCTGCACAACATGGTGAGACCTCGTCTCTAGAAAAAAAAATTGTGGTAAAATGTACTTAACATGAAATTTGCCGTCTTAACCATTTGTAAGTATATAAGTTAGTAGCAAGTACATTCACATTGTTATGCTCTCCAGAACTCTTTACATCTTGAAAAAGTGAAACAGGAAACTGCTGTGTGGGGAGACATGGAGGTGTCATTGGCAGTAGTGGGAATCTGCCTGGGGAAGGGGGAGCACACCTCATCAACAAGGGTTACTGCATAATGAATATGTGTATACCTAACCCTGAATTGTACCCCATATCTTTAAAATAAAAAATTTAAAGGTTAAAAAAGAAAAAAGAAACTGGCCTCCCCCTAAGCAAGAGACTCTAAAGAGAGACATTTCACCATTGCAAATTGAGTAACAGAAATTACAAGACTACATAGGGATCAGTTTGTTATACTCCATATATCTTAACTATTATTTTAAAGAGTAGATGGCTTCCAAAAGATTCACAATTAAGTGGAAGAATAAGGCAAGAGAATCTGATCTGTTCCTAGAGTATTTGAGAAGAATTTAGAAAGCCGATGCAGGAACACAGGATATTGGGTTCAGCTTTCACAAAAGCCAAAGAGGAAACTAATCTCCTGGTTTCAGTGAATGCAACCAATGGAACCAACATTGGTATCAATACAATTTCAGCCTTCAGGGAATGGTCAAATTTTTGTCAGGTGACAGGAAATTACTTATTTATGTATGCAGTCTAGAAGGCAGTTTTCTTTACCTCAGGAATTCTAGAAGGATACTTTAACTAAGAAGTATGTCTCATTTTCTCCCATCCAAGTACTAACCAGGCCGACCCTGCTTAGCTTCTGAGATCAGACGGGATCAGTCACGTTCAGGGTGGTATGGCCACAGACTCATCTTCTAACTCACAGACTAGAACTGAGACTTGGCCCAGATGGTCCTTGAACTTTCAGTGTTGTCCAGAGTTGAATACAGCTGAAGTTAATGAAGCTCACTCAGAAAGCCCACTTGCAAAGGCTTCTTCCAAGAACCCGAGAAAGGTCTTAATATTATGCTCAATTGCTCTTACAGTTTTAAAAAACTGAAAAAACAAGCTGTTTTACAACCAGCAAATAAGACTTCTGTCTCCTCCCACCCTGTCTTCTCCTTCATTACACTTCTTCAGATTGTGTTGAATTGGTGTAGGCATTTTACACTTGGCTACAGCGGAGCTTTCCCAAAAGACTGATGTCAATGAAGATGACCCCAAATTCTTCAAACGCCACTACAGGACATCGGTAAGAAATTGACTACATCCTATCAATCCTAAAAACCCTTAAAGTTAGTTACTTTGCAAGCAAACTTGAAATGCCCTAAAGTTCTACATTCATGTATGAAAGAAACTTGATAGAGGTTTTCTCAAATTTGACTGTAACTGTACAGGTTTGCACAATATTACCAATAATAAGTTATAAAACTGAAATTTTTCCACACTATCAAAACTTTTTATCCATCAATTAAGCTAATGAAAAGGCTTATTTATCCCTATATTCTCCCTATAGAAAATTTTGTTGCAAAATTAGCTTTATAGAGAGAGGTGTTTAAAGTGTATGCCACTAAAGTATGTAAGAAAAAGTATTAAAAGAAATTTGAAAAAAGGTTAATAAAATATAGCCTTTTTTAAATTTGGTGATCTTTTGTGATTCATTGCTTTTTCTAAATGTGTATTTTGTAATGACTTTCTCACTCAAAATAAACATTTATACATAACATCCCCCACAGAGTCCTGAAAGCAGATGCAGTAAATCTGGATACTGATTGAAATAGTCGGTAATGCTCTATTATAATTATTACTCTTTTTTAAAATCCTGAGAGATTGAATACATTAAAGTTTTCTATTTTTCCCCCATATTTTGGCTATTATATTGTTTTGTTGGTATATCTGATTTGTTAGTTTACAGTTAAAAACATTTTAACTAATGGCTATATGCTTATCTTTATATCTGTACGGAATATCTAAAATGCCTAACAAAGAAACTAGATTCATCAAAAGAAACATATTTACATTTATTATTAATACCACAGCATAATAATAAACTTTCAGTTGTAATCTCTTTCATTTAGTTTATGCCTTTTGCCCTGTAGATATAATTGTGGCAGTAGAAAAATCCATTTACTAAACACACAAATTAAAATGTCAGCCCTGGGGAATACTGTGTACTCAGACTATCTCAGAAAGATAGCAAACTAATTTTCCCTAAAAATCATTTATTATGAGGATTTTTCAGATCATACATGACAGATAATCCAACTGAAACTGACTCCGGAGAAAACAGAACTTTATACTCATCCAGTCAGAAGTGTAGGAAGGGGACCTGGCAAGTCATTCAGGTCACCAGGGCCTAGACCCCACCCAGATCACGGCCTGCTTTCCTCTAGGGTGGCTCCATTCTCAAACAAGTTCTCCCCCTCAGGATGGCAGGACCACTTCCAGCAACTCCAAGATTAGGACTCACAACTCCAACACCAGCCTGAAATAACGAGGGCACTTTGCTCCTTAACCACCCAGGAGAAGACCCCAGGCTAATTCTCCTAAAATTTTGGTGAACCTATCCTGACGCAGGTTTGGGACCAGAAAGATACAATCTGCTGATGGGCCAGGGCTGAGATGAGGATGCTGGTTTATCAAAAGAGAGGGAAGTAGAGAATGGGCAGAAAAAGAAATTGCTCGATATGATCATGACTGCCAAAGAAGTCATCTGGTGTCTTATTTGTGAAAGTGGTTTTGTAAGCGTGCTGCCTCTGAGACATTCTTCTTTTTTTCTTTTTTGGTGTGATATCTACATGGAAAACAAAATGTCCACAGTAACACATCCATGGTGGTCAACGGAATTAGAGAGTCCTTCCAGGACTGTCAGAAGTGAAGATCAAGTGAGGCCATGGCTAAATGTCAGAGCATCATAAATTAGATTAGAAAGAAAGTCACTTGCCAAAGTAAACAGTACCGGTGGAGTGGGAGGAGATAAACAGATACGGTGGAGTCCAAACTGGGCACGTTGACATTTCATGCGGTTCACTAACTCTGCTTTGTGGCCTTCATAAATTTCACCCAGAATTCCTGTCAATGAAACTAATGAAATCACAGGACGTTCAACAAAAGAAGTATCAATTTGTAGTTTTCCATTGGGTCAGTGAGACTTTCACATTATCATAGGTATGCTTCATGTCATCAAAAGTTGGGTGCTGAGTTGGCTTAAGTTACCTTTCAGGAATTTCATGAAGATTCTTTATCAATAAAGTTCAAATAACTTTTATGCTGGAAATTCTGCTTTAAAGATTAAAAAAAAAAAAACCTAAACAACAAACACCTCTGGATCTAGGAAGCCAATTTAAATCTTTACTTTCTCAGAATAAGACTCTTCGCCAGCCTTACTAAAAGACATTTTTTAAAAAAAGAAATGTATACTTTCGTTGTATCAGATAGAGAAAACAAGAGTTCTTTGAAATATATTTCCAAAAATTCAAGATGAAAAATAGACCTCAAAGAGATTTTGTTATCATATATGTTTCTTTCCTGAAGTCTGTGGAAAAAGCAATTGTATATATCATACACTTCATGGATGTGTTTGAATGTATAAATAACAAACTTAATTTGATGAGATTTTTTGTTTTTTGGGGTTTTTTTGAGTTGGAGTCTCACTCTGTCACCCAGGCTGGAGTGCACTGGCACACTCCCAGCCACCCAAGCGTCGGCCTGCTGGGCTCAGCCATCCTTCCATCTCAGTCTTTCAAGTAGTTGGAATTACAGGCATACGCTACCATGCCCAGCTAATTTTTTGATTAATTGCAGAGATGAAGTCTTGCCAAGTTGCCCAGGCTGTTCTTGAACTGTGGGCTCAGGCAATCCCCTCACCTTGGCCTCCCAAGTGCTGGAATTACAGGCTTGAGTCACCGCACCCAGCCTTGGTAAGGCTTTAAAGAAAATTCCTTACCTCATCAACAAGAGTACCTGCATAATCAACGTTTGTATACCTAACCCTGAATTGTACCCCACATCTTTATAATAAGATAATAACAATAAATAAATTTTAAAAAAGAAAATTCTTGTTAGTATGCCATAGCCGTTTTCCACAATATCACCTAATTTAGAAAATAGCATTTTGCTTAACTTATGTATAAAATTTGTATGAATTATATAAAACATATGATCAAATCCTACATGAAGAAAAGCACTACATACTTGTCACAGATCGAAAGACAATAGGAACATTTGGAACAAATTAACAATAGGAATTGAAAATTCGATTTATTTTGTCAAGTCGACAATTTACTACTTAGATACACAACTCAGGCAATTATTATCTCTATTTCTTCGTGCGGAGAAGTCTGTTCTCTACATAATTCTTCTAACATACAAAAAGCTAACAATGATCCTAAGAAAGGGAACATTAATGTTCCATTTCCACTGTTAAGGAATTTTGAGCTTTCTTTCCATTGGCTTCTATTGTTAAGTGTCTTTCCTTGGATGAGGTCACCTGCAAGAACTCTGTTTCCATTTAAACTCAGATCTTCCTCTGGAAGCATCATAAGCTTTTGTGTGGGCTTCCAAACCATTATTGTTGAACAATATTCCACTTACCTAGTTTCCCTAAAGTGTTAGTTTATCTTTCCTGTCTTTAGACCATCTTAACTTCTGGTTTCCAAGAACTACTCTCATCTTATATCAGATTCTTGTCTTCCACTCAGATCAAAATTAAATGTTTGAAGGTTCCTTCTACGTATACATTTGTAGAATGAAGGGGCATGTCAAATATATACTAACTGATCTAACAAAAGATGGCATCTTAAATAATCATCTTATTAAGAAGACAATAAACTCTTAAAAATAGTAGCAGAAGTTGCCATTTATTAAGTTCTATGTAAGCGGCACAGTGTAAGTATTTCACAATGGTTATCTCACTTAAGTCCCTTAAAACCCTACAAACTAAGGATTGTGATCCTCATTTTAAGTGTAAGTAGACTGAAGTTCAGAAAAGTCACAGCACTTACACAGTTAGCAGGCGCCATGCCAGAATCCAAGAGTTCAAGGACAGGTGTGATTCAATCACAAATCTGGGGTTGGAACCACCATAATTTACTGATTCCCATGTGGTTTCTTTGATAATTATCAAACTGTCTTTGACAAGTTTCTCGTAATATCTCAACATCTCACATGTGAACCAACGGTGGTGATTCATAGGTCTTCCTTAGTAGCCATCACTCATGTATCCTGAGACACTTAGAAGTTGAAAGACTTGCCAAAACTGTTGATAAGGGTGTGGAGAAATTGGAAACTTTGTACCTTGCTGATGGGAAAGTAACATGGTACAGCCAATTCCACTTCATGTTTCATTTTTAAAAAATTTTAAAGATGTGGGGTGCAATTCAGGATTAGGTACATAAATGGTCATCGCAGAGATGAAGTTTGGGCTTCCCTTTGGTCCCCACTTTGCCTGGTTTGAGATCAGGTACCCTTAATGATGTTATGTGCCTCTCTCCCTTGGCAGTGTTCTGCTACTGCTAATCCCTTTCTTGTAGTATTATGATAAATGTTCAGCGTCCACTTATGATAAATGTTCCGGGTCCGCTTTTGAGTGAGAACATGTGGTCCTCAGTTCTTTGTTTCTGTGATAGATCATTGAGTATGATAGACTCTAAACCTATCCAAGTGGCCGTGAAGTCCATAATTTTGCTCTTCTTTATGGCTGCATAATATTCCATCATGTATATGTACCACATCTTTTTTATCCTGTCCAGTTGGTGGACAGCACTGTCCAGTTGGCGGACAGCTGATGGACAGCACTGTTGGTTCCATGTCTTTGCTACTGTGGATAGTGCTGCAATACACATGTGTGTGCAGGTATATTTTTGTAGAATAATTTGAGTTCCTCCGGGTATATTCCCAGAAGGGTGATTGCTGGGTTGTGTGGAATAATTGTTTGTACAGTCAATTTTTAAATCTTTTAGAAATCACCACATTGTTTTCCACAGAGGTTGTACTAGCTTACACTCCCACCAACAGTGTAGAAGAGTTCTCTTTTCTCTGCATCTTCGCCAGCTACTGCTGTTATTTGTTTCATTAATGTTATTTGTTTTTTAACACCTGACTGGAATTAGGTAGTATCTCAATGTGGTTTTGATTTGCATTTCTCTGATGATGAGTCTGAGTGTCTTTTCGTGTGTCTGTTGGCTGCTCATATGTCTTCTTTTGAGAAGTGCCTATTCATATCTTTTGCCCATTTTTTTGTTTGTTTGTTTTGGTTTGGTTTGGTTTGGTTTTTTTGAGTTAGAGTCTCACTCTGTCGCCCAGACCGGAGTGCAGTGGCCGCTCCCGGCACTGCAGCCTCAACCTGCCGGGCTCCGGCGAGCCTTCCGCCTCAGCCTTCTGAGTAGCCAGAATTACAGGCGCGCGCTACCATGCCCGGCTGATTTTTTGATGTATTGTAGAGATGCGGTCTTGCCAAGTTGCCCAGGTGGGTCTCGAACCCTCGGGCTCAGGCAATCCACTCACTGAAGCCTCCCAAAGGCGCGAGATTACAGGCTGAGCCACTGAGTCCGGCTGTTTTGCCCATTTTTTAATAGGGCTGTTTTTTTTTTTCCTTCCTTTTAGCACATTTGAATTTCTTGTAGATCCTCCGATATACACTTGGCAAATATTTTCTCTCATTCCATGGGCTGTCTCCCTGCCCTCTTGATGGCTTCTTTTGCTTTGCAGAAGCTTTTCGGTTTAATGAGGTCCCACTTGTCCAGAGCAGCAATTCCACTTTGAAGTATATGGAAAATAGGGTCAAAAGAGTGGAAAGACGGACCTCCAAAAGCTATTTGTACACCACATTCATAGCAGCACTATTCACAGTAGCCAAATGGTGGAAGCAACCCAATGGTCCATTGACAGATAAACGAATAAGCAAAATGTGGTTTACACATACAATAGAGTATTATTCAGCCTAGAAAAGGAAGGATATTATGACACACGTTAAAACATACGTGAACCTTGAAGACCTGTGCTATAACTGTATAATTCCACTTTTGTGAGATACCAAGGGCAGTCACATTCATAGAGATAAAAAGTAGAATGGTGGCTGCCAGGGGCTGAGGGGAGGAACAGGGAGTTATTTAATGAATACAGAGTTTCAGTTTGATAAGATGAAACATTTCTGAAGATTGAAGATGTGACGGTGGCACAGCGTGAGTGTATTCAATGCCACTAAACTGCAAGCTTAAAAAAAGGTTAAAATGGTACATTTTATTTTACCACCATGTCAACAAAGATGTACCCAAATCGCAGCAACTTGTCACCTCTCACTGAAGGCTCACTTTTGCCTTTTCTGGACTATTTCAGTAGGAGAAGTTGATACGCTCTTATTATTGTATAAGGTCTTTTATCTGCTAATCATCCTAACTTATGATCTGTCTTGTGAGCCTCCATTCCAACTAAGTGAACAAAACTCCCTTTCTGAAGTTATTTATAGAGTAATACAATGCCCCTGACTGCAAGTGGTTAAATTACAAGAGCCACCCTGAAGGAGAGCTGGCCAGAGAGCAGAAACTGGGCCAAGCACTTCACATACAGTAGCTCCTTTAATCCTCATCATAACTTAAGAAGTTAGTTTCTATTCTTACTTCCATTTCACACTCAAGGAACATTTGAGAAAGTTTAAGGAAGTGGCCGAAGTTCAGAGTGAGTAATCGTTGAAGTTGACAGAGGATTGAGAATGCAAGGTGAGGTGAAGTCCAACTTATGGGGAGAGTCTTCCTACAGGGCGATGAAGTTGGAAGTGCGGGATAATTTCCCAGGCAAACGGAGAGGAAACAGGAAAATGTGTGTGTTGAACCGACTGTGCTTAAAGTTGAAATCACACATATTGATGAGCACTTGGAAAATCATTTTATATGATAACGCTGCCAGGATACTAGGAACATGAAAGAAGACACAATTTCAACTTCAGAAATAATGAAGTTGAGTTCTAGTTCTTATTTTAGACATCTGAAACCTCTGACTCACGGACTTAGATGAGCAACATTTTAAAAATAGTTTTGAAAATAATGAAACAAACACAGAGAAATATGTAGAGAACAACATAAGAAAAATTCTTGTATCCTTTACTCTGTTTAGTCAATTTTTTCATTTGCTCCAGTAAATATATGACACATATAGCTCCAATTTCAGCAGGCACTAACAAAGCAGGGAAGTCGAGATCCTGGTTTATTTACAAAGTCTACGAATTGTATATACGCATATATAGTATATATATATTGTGTATATATACACTTTATAACATTGTTGACAGTGTCCCTGACAAAATATAATGCTGCAGCTCAATTGCATTAGACTTGGGAACTGACAAACAAAAGAGGTCATTTTAGAGTTGCAAAATAAGATAACAAAAAGTTGAAGAAAAGATCTACCTCTTAGGAAAGAAGAAGATGGCAGAAAAGATGAAGAGGTGATCCATGAAAAGTTTCATGAAAAGGTGGTCTCTAAGGGTTGCAAGGTTAATTTGCAAGGGTATATCCAATGCTAGATATCTAATCCTCTTTAAAAATCAGGTTTTTATTTACATAAATTCCCTTAACATGTCACTTTGTCGGAAATATTGACACATATTCAACTAGAACTCTGTAACTGGCCTAGAAAGAAGGAGATAAGTGCAATCTCGATTGGTTGAGATGACCTGGTCACAGAACTACTAGTGAGTGAGAGTGTCTGAAGAGTGCTTGCTGTAATGTGTGAGGGCTCTAAAAACTTGGAATTTGTCTGATTTGAGGAAATTTAACTTTGCATTTTTTGTGAAAGTGTTTGCTAAGGAAATTTTAAAAAGTAATCAAAGAAAAGATATACCCAGCCCAAAAGTAGAGTCAATAACCATGGAGGTCTCCTTGAAAAATCACTGTATATAAATATTGCTGTGAAACCACCAGTGTGATCATCACTAGTGATTTCTATCTTCTTCTTACGTGGTTACAAATAGTATATGTATATATCCCTATCTACATCTTATGTTCATTAAGTAAAATCACCCAATGTATTCTGACTCCTTTTTATTAACATAATTAGTCTATGAACATAAAAACAATAAAACTACATTTTTTCAACATATTCTACATGTCAAGTTTTTACCTTTCTCCAATTAAAAAAAGTTTCTGAAATTTTAATACAGTCAATAAAATCTGCCCATCATTTCACAAACATTATCTCAAATATTTAATCCACATTCACATTTCTCTAACAACTTTTTTTTTTTTTTTTTTTTTTTGAGTCGGAGTCTCACTCTGCCACCCAGGTTGGAGTGCAGTGGCCCACTCACAGCCATCCCAGCATCGACCGATTGGGCTATGGTGATCCTTCCGCCTCAGCTTTCCAAGTAACCAGAACTACAGGTGCGTGCTACCACACCTGGCTCACTTTTTTATTTATTGTAAAGACGAGGTCTCACCAAGTTCCCCGGGAGGGTCTCGAATCTGTGGGCTCAGGCAATCCACTCACCTCAGCCTCCCAAAGTGCTGGGATGACAGGTTGAGCCACCGAACCAGGTCTCTCTAACAATTTTTAAAAAATATCTATCTGTCCATTTCCATAGCTTATATAGATGTATATTTTGCAATATCTCTTCATATGGCCCATTCCAAGAATTCAGTCAAATTACAGTTTCTCATGGATGGTCAATATTTAATAATGTAGATGTTCTATGATCTGGTTGCTGCTATCACTGGTTGACTGAAATTGTTTGGGTATCTCTACTAGGCAGACAAAATCTTGGCTTTTAAAAAGGGGAGAGTATGTGGAATAATGAAAATGCTCTGGAACTAGATAGTGGTGATGGTTGTCCCGCTTCATGAGTTTATTAGGTGCCACTGAGCTGTAGGCTTTGAAAAGGTTAAAATGATGGCTTTGTATGTTATGTGCATTGTACCATGACTTTTAAAAGAAGGGACTTTCTTACTCTTTTCCTGCTTGTGTAAGATTCCCTGCTCAGTCTGGCAGTTCCTTTCTTTTTTTTTTTCCCCCTAAGAGCTTTATCTGGTCTCTGAGGTGGACAACACCTAACTTGAATTCTAATTATAGAACATAGTTTAGAAGATCATTCCAAGAAGGACGGGAAACTTGTTTGTGAGTCTGCTGCCCTCTCTGTCTCCCTAGAGAGAGTCAGAACCATGTGGAACCAGGGTTACTTGTCACATGTGTATAGAGAAGACCACACCTTGGGAGAAGGCCAGGTCTCCCGGAAGACTGAAAGCAATTTAACGTCTCTGTTTGTGGGATTTTGTCTTATAACATTAACTTTGTTTTTAAACATTGAATTCCATGAGGCCGAAAAAATCAAAAAGGAAGACAAGATACACTGTGGACTCCTTGCACACACCCTTTCCCAAGCAGGCTGATTTCCCTCTTCAGGCAGCTGGTCGCTTCTAGACGACACATAAACAAGTGTCTTTGGCAGAAAGGCCAAGTGGCTCCAGGCCCCAATGATAGCAGGCACTAACAAAGCAGGGAAGTCGAGACCCCAGTTTATTTACAAAGCCTACGTGCTAGAAACAACAGAGATAAAGCCGTTCCCAGGAGGCGTGACATCGGCACCAACCAGCGATGCTCTCCTGTCTTGTTTCCGAAAGAATAGCCACGTTGAGCAGACTTGTGCAAAGCAGCTAACAAAAGGGGTGGAGGACCTCAGCCTCAGCCCCAGGGCGGGAGATATTCACACTCTGGCCCCCAGAAGGTCCCAAAACTCAAGGAGCGCTCCGTTTCCTCACCCCAGTCAGCCTCACATGTCTTCAGTATGCACCTGTTGAAATACAAATCATCTCCGGTCCAGTAACCAAAGAATACTCTGCTGCTGGTCCAGGCTGACAGGGGAAGAACATCGGGTAGCTCCGGGCTCTTCCTCCTGTCATGGAATATCTGTGCAGAAGTTTTACCAGAAAACCTTGGAAGATGAGCCTGGAAAGACCAGAGACCCCTTAGCTTATCTCTCTCGTCCTTTGCCCAATGCTGTGACAAAATTCCTTCAAGGCACAATTTCCTCTATACACATGGGACAAGTAACCCTGGTTCCACATGGTTCCAACTCACTTCGGGGAGACAGATTTAGTAATAACCACATTCCCCCAACACACACACACACACACACACACACACACACACACACACACACACTTTTCCTTCAGTCATTCAACAGTTGCTTTGTGTTAGAGGTGAGAATAAAACCATGGCTAGCACAAGGGTCCTGCTTTTGAGATCTAGGCAAGGAGACAGACAAGCGGAAAGGTATTTAAATGATGGTGTGTTTTGGGGTGCTGTGATCCAAAAGTTCACAGAAGCCTGAGGAGCTCAGGGAGAGCCAACCTCCTTCACTCCGAGCTCAGCATGTAGGGTGAGGCTTGTGGGAACTTCTGGTTCCAGCTCCTGTAGGACTTAAGTTCATGGACTAGAGCCAGAGGAGCAGGAAGGGTGGAGGGAGTAGCCAGTGCCCTGCTTGTCCTGCACGAGATGGCGGCAGGGTATCCCTCTGTGTGCCCACATGTAAGTCTTCTCTGGACATGGGCCCCCGTCACCTCCAAAACAGTGAACTCTAGTGATCCGAAGTTAGTGAGAAGATAGAAACTTGGAACATTTAGACCAGTTGAGACAAAGGGACAGTTTAAGAGGGATTTTAAATATCAAAACTTAAGTCGGGCACAGTAGCTCACGCCTGTAATCCCAGCACTATGGGAGACCAAGGCAGGAGACGGGCTTGAAGCCAGAAGTTCGAGACTAGCCTGGGCAACATAACAATACCTAATCTCTAAAAAAAAAAATTTTTTTTAATTATATTTGCAGACTGGCAAAACATACCTGCAATCCCAGCTACTCGGGAGGCTGAGGTATAAGGTTATTCTGAGCCCAGAAAGTTGAGGCTGCAGTGAGCCATGATTGTGCCACGGCACTCAGCCTGAGTGACAAAGTGAGACTCCACCTCAAATAGAGATAGATAGATGAGAGATAGATTGATAGATAGATGATAGATTGGGATCTGCTTGTTCAGTGAGCTAAATTCTGGACCCCAAAACAAAAGTCCAGAATTGCTTACTTGTCTGTTTTACAAGAAAACAAATCTACAATCTCCCCAAGTTGTAGACCAAGTTGCAGAACGTAGCTATGGGGAAAAAAGAGAGAGGAGGAGGAAGAGGAAGAGAAGAAGGGTGTGGAAGAAGGGGAGGAGTTGGAGAACAATGAGTAGAGGAAAGAGGACAGGGAAGAGAGAGGGAAGAAGAGGAGAGGAAGTGAAGGGAAGGAACGGAGGAAGAGGCACCAGAGAGCTCCCTGCAGACAGCCTGTCTCTCCACCAGTCAGGATTCCGACCTTCCAAGGAAACTAACAAGTAGTGACTCTCGGCTCTTGGACCACGGCTGGGTCACGCATATACGTTAGAAACTGAATTCTCAACTCTGTGGAACTAGGTATTCCCCACATTGTGTGGATAAGGAACTAGAGGCTCAGGAAGTGAATGATGTGCCCAAGATGATATGGCCGGTAAGCAACAGCAGCACGTGACTTAGAACGTAGGGGCAGCATGCTCCTGGAGAAAACAGGCTAAGTCAGATTATGGATTATTTAAAAACAGAATTGGAGTTCTTGGAAAACGGCTTTCATCCTATACTGGGCTTAAATGCCCGTTCAATTCAACAATGTGTGTAGTCACTACTTGGTGGATCTCCCAAGCTGTAACTCCGGGGTGTCAGCTCAGCTCCAAATCCTATCAGGCCTCAACTCGGAGCGCGTCTATCCTTCGTTACACCCTCCTTCCGTTCGGGGCCTCCTCTTCGTGGTCCTTCCTAGGTTCTTCCAACCCAGTGGCTGACATTACCCCCGAAATGGCTGAGCGGCCAGGCTGCCGATCTCTGGTCACACCGTGATGTTCTCAAACATCGACTGGATCCCTGCTGCCTGCGGGAGATAAATGTAACACTGTGAGCAGGTCAAGGTCACTGCTGGAGCAAGCAGAGTTTAAGTGAGAAATTAACAGAGACGATCACTCACAATCTGGCTAGAACCCACCTTGTAACCTGGTTTCCCACCTCTCTTCCTTGCTTCTCTCCGCTTCCCCATTTATGGATCCAGGACGTGGCAGACAGTTTCTCGAGGTCTCTTTTTGGCCCACGGTGTTGGCCATGCTGCTCTCTGCCAGACCTCCTTCCCCTCCCTTCCTCACCTGGCACGGGCCTGGTTTGCCTTCAAGCCGGCTAAGTTTGCTGTCCTCTAATGAAGCCTTGGCCCCCACCCCAAGCAGAGTGAGATGCACCATTCCAGAGCCCCAAAGCACAGGACACAGAAGCACATCCTGGGACAGCATTTAACTGTCCCAGGACTTTAACTACAAGCTTCATGTTTCTCTTTCCCACCAACGTGTGCATTTCTGGATTTTGCCTTATTGACCTTTTTACTCCCTCATGCCAGTAGAGTTGTTTTTGTCACCTTTGGGGAACGAGTTCCAGGACACTCATCCCTCATACCAAAATTCACCGATGCTCAGGTTCCTGATATAAAATGGTATAATTGCATGTAACCTACACACATACTCCCTGATACTTTATATCATCTCTGGATTACTTATAATATTTAACACATGCAAGTGCTATGTCCATCATTGTTATGCTAAACTGTTTTTTTAAAATATTGTGTTTTTTTAATGTTTTTGCTGTTGTGTTGTTCATTTTTATTGATGTCTTTTTAAATTTTTAAAAAGTTTTCATCCATGGTTGGCTGAATCTGCAGATGTAGAATCCCCAGATGAGAAGCGGATATAAAGGGCCCACTGTACTCGGCGCATAATAATTGATTGATAAATCTGCTGAATGAAAATAAGCATGGAGCCGGGCTCGGTGGCTCAGCCTGTCATCCCGCGCCTTTGGGAGGCTGAGGTGAGTGGATGGCCTGAGCCCGCGGGTTCGAGACCTGCCTGGGCAGCGAGACCTCATCTCTACAATAAATCAAAAAATCAGCCGGGCTTGGTAGCGCGCGCCTGTAATTCCGGCTACTCGGAAGGCTGAGGCGGAAGGATCGCCGGAGCCCAGCAGGCCGAGGCTGCGGTGGCCGGGAGCGGCCACTGCACTGCAGTCTGGGCGACCGAGTGAGACTCCAACTCAAAAAAAAAGAAAAGAAAATAAGTAGGAATATCTGAAACGCATAGTCCAGCTTCTCCAGGAACAGAATAAAGGGTTGCCTACACCTATGCTTTTGGAACTTCGTGGTACAATCTTGTCTCCCCTTTATTTCAAAATACTATTTTCAAAGAGGCCCAGGACTCAATGTCCAATTGTATGCAGCACTATATTAAGAAGCTCATTGTTGTTCTGCGAGCACCGGAGGCAAACGTCAGGACTCTAGTGATGCTTGTCTAAGGAAAACAAAGGCTCCAATCTGCGCGCAGCCACCCTCATCTTCACAGGAGCCATTACATCCCCTGGGCCAGCCCCCACCATTACAAACCAAGAGCCATGTGGACGTAGTTTCACCCTCCGCTTCCCTTCACTCTCCTCTCCTTCTACCACTTGTGTTTCCTGCCCTTGTCCGTCTGTTCTACTTGCTATGCATTTCCACTTTGTCTGTGCTCGCTTTCTTCCCCTTCTCGTAAACTGCCAAAGTCCCTCAAAACTGCACCAGATCTCCCAGACAGAAATCCCACCCTAGCTCAGTTCCCCCCTGTCAGAACAACCTGGAGACTGTGCTTAACTTCTGGGATCCTCAGGATCTTCATCTGCTAAGGCTTCACACAGTGTCCTTGCTATGTTGACCGTACTACATAGAACTCCCCGCCCCGACTGCTTGGTTCTGCTCTCTTTCTTTTTCTTCTGTTATTGTATGTTATAAACTTAAGTAAGCCACTCAAATACCTTTTCTTTTCTTTTCTTTTCTTACTTTTGAGTTGGAGTCTCACTCTGTCGCCAAGACTGGAGTGCAGTGGCCGCTCCCGGCCACCGCAGCCTCGGCCTGCTGGGCTCCGGCGATCCTTCCGCCTCAGCCTTCCGAGTAGCTAGAATTACAGGCATGCGCTACCACACCCGGCTGATTTTTTGATTTATTGTAGAGATGAGGTCTCGCTGCCCAGGCGGGTCTCGAACCCGCGGCTCAGGCCATCCACGCGCCTCAGCCTCCCAAAGGCGCGGGATGACAGGCTGAGCCACCGAGCCCGGCTACTTTTTCAATGAAATAATAAATAAATATACAAACTAAGTCTTCAAGAATCACAGGATTTAACTAGATAAATCTGTAATAGGTTTAACACAAGGCCTGGCAAATGTTAGTTTGTGCCCAGTTATCTCTTCCCAGTTCCCATATAATATTAACTGTGTACATATTCGTCACCTTTCTTTATTTTATTTTTTTTTCTTTTTTCTTTCTTTTGTAAGCAATGTTCTGAGTTTTATATAGAAAACACATATATACGTGGGTGGGCAGACAGTTTCTATGGCTAAATTGCAAACTGTTAGGCCTGAGCCATTATTGTCAGGTTCGGGACGTGGTAGGGGATGAGTGGGGGTGTACGATTCATCGATTTGTTTCGAGAGGCTTGGGGGTAATGTGGGGTCGTCCTCTGGACATGCATAGGGTTGTTTTCCCAAACTTCCAAGTCGCTCTGCACCTCTGCACGCTGTCCCGCAGCTCCGAGGGGCACGCGGGCCGCAGACTCACGTGGCCCGGGTTGTCACCCAGCAGTGTATTTTTTCCTTTTGAGACAAGGTTGTATGCCCAGGCTGGAATACAGTGGTATAATCCCAGCTCACTGCAGCCTCGAACTTCCAGGCTCAAGCCATCCTCCATCCTCAGCTTCCCAAATAACTGAGACTATGAGTGTGTACCCCCCCCCCCGGTTAATTTTTCTGTTTTTTGTAGAGGATCTCACTTTGTTGCCCAGGCTGGTCTCAAACTCCTGGCCTCTAGCGATCCCCTTGCCTCAGATTCCCAAGGTATAAGCATGCGCCATTACCCCCAGTCTCGCCTTTCTTTTTCTCTCTTTCATTCTCTCTCTCCCTTCCTCCCTCTCTCTCTCTCTTTCTTTTTTCTTTTTTTTTTTTGTATTTAAAGTATCTAAAATCTGGCTGGGTGCGGTGGCTCACACTTGTAATCCCAGCACTTTGGTAGGCTGAGAGAAGAGGATTGCCTGAGCCCAGGAGTTTGAGACCAGTCTGGGCAACATAGTGAGACCTCACCCTTACAATAAATGTAAAAAATTAGCCAGATGTAGTGGCGCACACCTGTGTTCCAGCTACTTGGAAGGTTGAGACAGAAGGGTCACCTGAGTCCAGCAGGTTGAGCCTGCGGTGGCTGTGAACGTGCCACTGCACTCCAGCCTGGGCAACAGAGTAAGACTCAGACTCCAAAAAAAAAAAAAAGAGAGTATCTAAGATCTACTCTCTTGGAAAATTTTCAGTGTATAGTACAATCGGCTCTCCATTCCCTTAGGCTTAACATCCGAAATTATGTGAATCCAAACTGTTTTTTAAAAAATAATACAATAAAAATAATGCAAATAAAAATACAGTATAATAACTATTTTCATAGCATTTACATTACATGAGGTGTTATCAATGATCTAGTAATGACTTAAAATATGGAGGAGAACGTATACAGGTTATATGCAAATACTATCCCATTTTATACAAGGGACTTGAGCATCCATAGAGTTTGACATCCTCTGGGATCCTGGAACTGATCCCCTGAGGATACTGAAGGAGGACTATACAATATTATTAATCACGGTCCTCATGCTGGACTTTGCATCCCCAGACTTGTTCTAGAGCTGTTTACTTATTTCACAAAGTTATTGTGATAATTAAAGGAAATACTCTGTGAGGCAAAATATGTGAAGTTATCTTCATTTCTCACTAAAATGTGTCCTTTTCTCTTCTTTTTTTTTCCCCTCTCCATTGTTTTCATCACTTAGAGTTCATGCATTCAAACATGAATCAGTGTTGATAACAGCCTGTGCTTATAGGAACAGACCTATGTTTAGTGCTGACTCTGGGATGCTCTGTTGTAAGCACTTTACAGATATTAACTCATTTAATCCTGCATAGGAATCTCTAAGAGCCTTTTGAAGTATCATTCTTCTTATCGTTGCCTTTATAGGTAAGGCAAAGCTGAGGCAGTACCTGCCAGTGTAAGATATGTGAACCCAATCCTTAGCCTGGGATTTCATTTCCAACACTAAACTTTCCCTATATAGCAATTTGAGGGGGCGAGAATGAGCTCCATCAATGCCAACCTTTCTCTCTCTCATCAAAACTTGGCATTTGGGCTTGCCCAGTTCCAAGGGTACAGTCAGAACTTCTCCCCAGGTGTGTCCCAAGGAACTATGGCTCCAAATTTGGATTTAGCTTTTTCTCCTTATCGCCAAGAGCTTTAGTCATAATCCGCAGTCTAAAAAAATAATGACTGTGGATGCGCTTGTTTCCTGGGGATTGAGTCTGATGGCTCAAGGAACAGCCAAGGAAGCCCGGCACCATGAGCTGGAGGCCAAATGGGTCATCCATCAACAGGAAATCGACCAGACCTGGGTCAGGAGTGGCATGCGTACAGAACAGTTCTTAGCTGTGATCTCATGAACTTTCCCTCCAGAATCTGGTTTAGAGGACTCACTCACAGAAGAGTTAATAGTGGGGTTTTTTAGTGGGTGGAATTGTAAGAAGTCAACACTTAAAGGATTCACACACAGCATGTGTTACTATCAAGGTAATTTGAAATTTAAGGGGCAACTAGTCTAAATTGAAACTTTTTTGCTTTTTTGGTAATTTAATGTTTTATGTTTACCCATAGACAGGTGAATGTTTTTCCAAAGTTATGAAGATCTGCTTGCAAGTAAGCCTCCTTATGATTTTAGTGACAAGGCAGGAATGATTTGTAATTCACATCTTCATATCTCATAAGCACGTGTTTGGGCAAAAGCAGTTGACTTGCCTAAGAGGTGCAAACATTGTTATCTTATCGATGCGTTAAATTGTTTGGCAAATCCTCTCTCCTTAGATTGGTAGGTTGTATGCGGATGAAATTTTGCTCAGTTTTCCACAAATTATCACAACTCTTAAAAGAGCAAGATCTTTATTAATCAACGTGTATTATATTTTAAACGATCTGTTTCTGGCTATGGTAACGATCCAGAATGAGTGCAGGATTTGACTCTGAAGTCAATTTCTCACTCTAAGATCTAAGGGCAGTAGCTGAAAACTTTGAACCCTCATTGCACGATATAGAGAGTAGAGGCTGAATAAATAATTGCTGGAGATGAAGAGGGTTCAGGTGAAGAAAGGATGAGGAGAAAAAAAGGAGGAGAGAGAGAAAAGCGATCATTATATTTTCTGGACCGTAAGCTAAAAGTCATAAAATTATTCACCAGACTCATTGGATCAGATAAAGTCTTCTAAGCAAGTCAGTTTTCTAAGTGTTTCTTAAATGTCATAGATTCTTTGAGATTCTACGGAATCCTAAAAGAACATTTAAATTCAAGATATATCAAAACAAATGTAAAATTCACATATTATAATTAAGACACGTAATTATATAGTTAACACAGTTATTAGGTAACATCAGAATGAAGCCTGATAGATACTGAATAGAAATAGAGTATGGCATTATAATTCAAGAATACTGAAAAAATCTATAAAATAATAATTTTCATGATGTGTGATGTTCACTCAAAATTGTAGCCGTAGAAATCTAAGAGTGTCCTTACATGAGAAAATAAGTTTTTGGAAAGATAGCTATTTAATTTTTACTTGGGCATACTTTGATGCCAATATAGATGTTTCCTTTTAAAACTCTTACAGGGACAAGAAAAGAACACTAACAAATTCTGTAAAACCAGGAGAAATTTCTGAAGACTACTTTATTTTTACTCCTTTTTTAAAGGCAGTTTGCTCCAAATATCTGGGTGATTACATACCCACTCATGTATTTCCCCTTCATGTTTATTTTGGAAAGATGGCAGGTTATTTTGAAAGAAAGGAAGAAAAAAACAGACTAGAGAGGAAGCAGAGTTGCCTTGTATCTCATAGGGCAATGGATTACAAAAATTACCAGACATCACGGAAGAGAACATAAAATTCATTGCCTTTGCACATTTTCTTAAGTTTCAAAGGAGTTACAAAAAGGTGATTTATATACCCATAATATTGAGCCAAATAATGATAATAATAATAACAAACTTTAACTTGAGGAATTTTCTTTTCCTCGAACACAAAATCAGTTGTGATAAGGATGACATTTTTCCTTAGCTTTAGCTGTCAGACAAAACTTTCTCTCAATACTTTCCAGACTAATTCTGTTTTACAGCTGACTGCAGACTGATAACTCGAGAGCTTAGATATTAATACAAAAATATAGTTCAAGTATTACAAGTCAGAGTTTAAGTTTTTGTTTAGATTCCTGCCTATTAACTGTTTATTTGAGTCATTCATTGTCAGTCAACAGAAATTTACTGGGCACCTTACTCTGTGCCACAAAGCTGCACCAGGCATGGGAGAGCAATGATACAGCGTCCCTGAGCCAGGATGCTCACAGCCTATCCAAGTGGCCTTGGATATGGCAGTGAAAGTCATGAGAAACAGCAAGTGGGAACTGATACATGTAATAAAGCATCAACTCTCACACAATTCGTTGAGTGAACTTCTAAAAATACGAGTTTTTATCTTTCTGAAGAGGAGATAGATTTTATGTTGGTTTACCTCTGAAAGAAGGGGGCTTCCTCTAACGATGAAAAATTTCTACTGTACAACATTATTTTTAATTGTGTCTCTGCAGGAAGGAACACGTCCAGAATGATCAAGACGGTTGTAATCGATGACCTCTTCCAAGATACCTTGAACTTTCTTTTGTTGATGGGACCTTCTAAAAGTGGTCTGGGAGTCAGACCACTTTCTGGCTTACACCCATTTTAAACATCGCTTAATCGCATGATGCGACAATTCGTTATCAGATGACCCTGTGCTCATACACAAACACAGCCACTATCAGGCACAGACAGGCCATAATCTGGCAAAACCTTGATGAAACAGAAATAAACACAATGTGTGGTGCATATTAATAAACTCGGGCATTCTGGCACACACCAACATTACAAACACCCTCGAAAGGAAAGTGTTATGAGGCTAGGTTTCCTTATGTGAACCTTTCCATCTATGTAAACAAGGACAGAGAAAAGGGAAAGAGGTGAATCTTTGGAAATAATGTATCTCCTCTTCAATCTTGGAAACAGCAACTCCCTTCTTAATAACTCATAGTTTCCGTGATGTGTCATTTTTCTCGGGGACAGGGGACTATGGTACAGCTAGCTAGACTTTCCCCTCTTGCCTGAGAGCTTACTCATTTAAAGGCAGTTGGAAAGTGGGCTAGGACAGAGGTTCTGAAGAGCCAACATGCAGCCAAGTTCCAGTCTTGGGACAAAAGTTTGTACTGATCCAAGACAGAATGGAAAGCAAGAACACTGGAACAAGTTTTTCACAAGGCTAATTTTTAAAATTATATTTATTTATTTTTGAATGCAGAGAATGCAAACTCCAAGAGACATAAAAGGGCGTTCTGTGAAAAGTTTGTCTTCCTCTCGCCAAATCCACTCAGCAAGCAGCAGTAATTCTGGTTGCTTATATACCTGTTCGTGCATAATTTATGAGCAAATATCTTTTATATATAATCTATATATGGTGATGCACCACGCCTTTTTTCTTAATTTATCCTGGGAATTTTTATCCGTAGATAGAGAACTACTCCATTTTATAAAGCCAGAAGTACTCACATGGTTTTGTATTTTTGTGCCACTTTTTGATCCCATATTGCTGATAATAAATGGAGCATTTTTTAAAAATGCTCTTACTTGGCAAAATTAAATGTTGGCCACTCTCTTTCTCCATGTGCACCGTATCCCACTCCATAAACCTACTTCATTTCTCAGCACTTTAAAAAAAATTCTAGTTCATGAAATCTAAAACTCTAAGAACCATTGACTTCTAATATGGCTCTTTAGAGACAAAACATTGGACTTGAGAGCCAGAAAAGCAGAGAACAAAGATTAATGAAAAAATAATTCTTATATTATATCATTATTATATGTTACATTAATTTTATCATAATTACCGTTATATTCACTTTTTAACCTTTAACATAAAGTGTATATAATTTTAAGTATTAAGTATTAGTATGCTTCCCCAAAACTTGAGATTTCTAACAAAGAACAAGCTGATCCATACTATCCAAGGAAGTTCCACTGGTTGTTTCCATAAGCTCCATAACAAACGCCATAATAAGCTATAAGAATAAAAGCTAAAATAATAACTTTTTAAATGGCAAACAGAAAGGCTAGAATGAGTTTTAAAACAGTAAAATCAAGCGAAACTCAAGAAGCTGATTGGAACAGTTGAAAAGCATCTTAGGGCATGTTAGCTCCAGTTAAAACATAAGAAAAAAATTTAATATTGCTTTTTAAGCATGTCAGTAGTTTTGTGGCCTTTTTGGTGTAAGCAGTATTCTGTACATCTGAAACTCTGTATTTATATAATCTGCTCAAACAAGTCCTAAATTTGAGGCAATTGTCAAAAAGATAATTATTTTGCTACAACTGAAATTGCTGCAGATCCTTCTCTATTCCAAACCCTGAAACTAAAGACTATTCTAAAGATTTCCTTCACCCCACCAGTCCCTCAAGGAAAAGTCCTATTTTCCTCTAATTTGAGGATGACATTTCTCTGTCATCTCTGAAACTGGTACCTGCAGTGTCACTAGAAACTCCGCAGCTGACCAACACGCCCATTCTCTCTCCCTGACATTCTGGAACTCTCTAGTGCTGATCCCCTGACTCGAAACTCTGGCCTGTCTTAGATATTGTAACCATGGGCACTTTTTCTGTTGGACTTCTATATCTTAAGATCTCCTTCCTGTTAGTGTGGATTGGTTCTTTCTATGACTCCGCAGTGTCATCAGTCTCAAAGCTCTTCCTTCACAGTTTAAAAGGAAGCTCTTCCTTCCTTCTAATCCATGCTCGCATTCTGCTTTCTCTTGGGTAAGTCTGTCCATCCTACAGTCTACTTCTCACCTCTGTGCAAATGAGCAATCCCCACCCCAGTGTACCCCAATCCCAGAACCTCCCATAAGCCCCAGTCTGTACTTCCACCCACCTGCTGATCAATGGGTGATCTCAAACCCACCGTTTGCTCCGTGGACAACTTCCTGCTGCCTCCCAGAGCTGACTCAAGCCCAGGGTAATCTACCCGTTCCTACACCCTGCCAGCTCTGCAATTCTTTTATCTAAGAAGCCAGGGCCCTGCGCTGGAGCCACAGGGGAAAGAGAGTCATAAGAGGTCCAGCTGCACCAGCTGAGCAAGAGAACATCTATGCTTTTAATCAGTAAAAGTCTCGTTAAAATATGGAGTGACCTCTGAGAAGCAGTGGGAAAGAAACTGCATGACTGTGATGGCCCTGCCGAGAGAAATCAGTTAAAAAGCTGAACCATATAAGTATCGGTAACAAACAATCAGTCATTTCCATCTGTAACTTCTATCAAGGAGGTTATAGCTGGTCAAATGGTTATTTTAGGAAGTTGTCTCAATAGCAAGAAGGACATCCCTGATTTCTCAAAGATTCCATGGAAACTTGATAGCCTGTGTTTGGTGATGCTTTTTTCCCCCTGTATTTTCTCACCTGAGAAAGGCATACTGTACAGTAGAAAAGGAAAAGAGAAAATTAAAAAATAATTTAAGATAGCCAAAATTACTAACAGCTACCATTTATTAATAGCCTAAGAGGAACCCAGCTATAAATAAGCACTTGACTTGCCTCACAAAATTTCATGAGAAGATACTAACATCTGCATTTAAAAAGTGAAGAAAGAGGTTCAGAGAGGTTTGGATAGTTTATCTGGGGTCACAGCCAACGAAGAAGCAGAGCTAGGATCGAATCCAGTGTCAAATCCAGTGTTTTGTTGTTTGTTTTTGTCCAATTCTCCTCCACTATCCCCAGAAGGACTATTTCCGAAAACATGCCATCTGTCCTTACAAAGAATCCTAGGCTTTTAAAGCTATAATATTATTTGCTGGTGCATTGGAAGTCATTCATTATGTGAGTGCCATATGCAGAAAAACATGAAGGATGTTTTTCTAATTTATTCTAATTATGTTATATATTTCATACTTTAACATAGCAATGTAATAATTTGTCAGGAAAACTGGGTGTTTAGAAAAAAATATATTGTGTCCCCAACTATAAGTTTAGTATAAGTTGCTAAGCCAACCCTCACATTCTTGACGCTCCCAAGCTAAATTATCAAACTATCCTTTCTTTATGGTGCTCAGAGTGAAGCACGCTCCAAAAGTAAAGCCTATACTGACTCAACAGCCATTGTAATAATGATTTTTAAAATAACTAGTATTTATTAAGCTAAGCCTTTTATTTTATTTTATTTTGTTTGAGTTGGAGTCTCACTCTGTCTTCCCAGGCTGGAGTGCAATGGCACGCTCGCAGCCACCCCAGTGTCGACCTGCTGGGCTCCAGCGATCCTTCCACCTCAGCCTTCCAAAACTACAGGCACACGCTACCACGCCTAGCAAATTTTTTTATTTATTGTAGAGACAAGGTCTCGTCAAAGTACCCGGGCTGGTCTTGAACCTGTGGGTTCAGGCAAAGTGCCTCTGCTTCCCAAAGTGCTGGGATTACAGGCTGAGCCACTGAGCCCAGCCAAGCTAAGCTCTTTACATGTGATGTTTAATCACACACTCAAATACAGGCATCATGTTTTTCTTTTTACATATGATGAAGCTGAATGTTAGAAAGGATAAATAGCTAGCCGAGGTCACACAGCTAGTCAGTGAGTTCAGACTCATTTCTAATTTCAGAATCTCTGCTCTTAGTCTTTTTGCTGTAATCAGCTTCTGGTTCATCCTTATCACCATGTAGCTTCTCTCTTTTGTACAGATATCTCTGTATCAAATATCTGTTGCAGTGTGAGAGACCAGAGCTCTTGTGTAACATGGTCTGAAGACCGCCTTTGACTCCAAAGTCTTTTGGAGGAAATGAAATATGCTTCTGGAGATAAGCAGCTGAATTTATTAAACTCAGTTAATATGATTTCTAAGAGGGATTCTCTGTTCATTTATTATCAACTGCATTCCAAATATGTTGTTTTATTTATTCTCAAAATCTCTTCAAGTTCTGCGTTCTGAAATTCAGACTTATTACTGAGTATGTCTCCCTTTGATTACCAGAGATTTTTCAAAGTAGATAAATGTAATCATTGGTCCAAATTCCTGGAGACTGTTCTGCTCAGACTGGAAGACAGTGACTTAAAATGGGTAAGACCAGGCTTAGCAACCAGACAGTTCTAGGTTTGCATCTTGACTATGCCACTTGCATTTTGTGCTGTGTTTACGTTACCTACATAATCTTTCTGAATTGGTTTCCCCAGTCTCCATGTTATCGATCCACTTTTCTGTGTCTTGAAGTTTCCATTGAACATTTTATGGGAATTTGATTTCCAAACTCGGTACGTAACACCCAGTCTTCATCTCTGAAAATATTTCTTCCACCCACCCGGAAACCTCAAGTCATTATTGAGTGTCTTGTCTCCCAGCCATCCCCACATGCAATCCATCTCCAAGATCATTCATGACATTTTAATTCTAAAGTTTATTTTTAATCTGTGCACTTCTCTATTTCAAAACTACTACCCTTGCCCATACCACCATCGTCATTTTCCTGGACACCAAAATATTTTCATAAGGAGTCTGTCCAGTTGCTTTCCTCTCCCCTTCAAACCATTCTTCCTTCCAGAGTGATCCTTTTAGGAAGAAAAGGGGCCAGGTGTGGTGGCTCAAGCCTGTAATCCCAGCAGTTTGGGAAGCCGAGGTGAGAGGATTGCTGAGCCCAAGGGTTCGAGACCCACCCGGGCAACTTGGCAAGACCTCGTCTCTATAATAAATAGATAAATTAGCTGGGCATGGTAGCTCATGCCTGTAGTTCCAACTACTTGGAAGGCTGAGGTGGAAGGATCACCTGAGCCCAGTAGGTTGAGTGCCACTGCGCTCCAGCCTAGGCAACAGAGTAAGACTCCAACTCAAAAAAGAAAAAAAAAGGAAGGAAGGAAGGAATGAAGAAAAAGACTTGCATTATTCCCTTGTTAAAATTATGCAATGGTTTCTAATTTAATAATTTTAAACTCTTTTTGACATCCATCAGCATGGTTACTATTTAAAAAAAAACACAGGGAAATCACAAGTGGTGGCAAGGGTGTGGAACAACTAGAACTCATGTGCATTGTTGATGGAATTGTAAAACGATGCAGCTGCTGTGAAAAACGGTACAGTAGTTCCTCAAAAAATTAAACATAGAATCACCATGCCATTCAGTCATTCCACTTCTGAGTTTATACCCAAAAGAATTGAAATCAGCAACTCAAACAGATATTTGTATGCCAGTGTTCATAACACTACTATTTACCATAGCCAAAAGGTGAGAACAACCCAAAAGTCTGTCAACAAATGAATAGATAAACAAAATGTGGTATATACATGTAATGGAATATCATTCAGCCTTATAGAGGAATGATATTCTAACACATTCTACAGCGTGCATGAATATTGAGGACACAGTACTGAGTGAAATATTCACAAAAAATATACATACTATATAATTCTACCCATATGAGGTACCTAGAATTTGGGAAGATGAAAGAATTCCAGAGATGGATGGTGGTGATGGTTGTACACAATGTGAATATACATTTAAAAATGGTTAAAATACTAAATGTTGTCTTATGTGTATTTATCACAATAAGAATATTATCCAAAATTCTTACCATGACCTAGAAGGTCATGCACGACCCAGCCTTGCCGACCCCCTGACCTCCCACCCTGGCTGCACCTTTGAGGTTCCAGGTGTGTTTGCGTACCATCAACCTGCAGGCCCTTTCCTGTTTTGAACCTCAGCCATTCCCTCTGCTCCACCCCGGTGGGCTGCTTCACCTCCATCAAGTCTTAACAAATATCTCCAAAGATAGGCTTTCCCTCACAGTTCAATCTTAAGATCTTTTTTTTTTCCTGTCATATTCTACTCCATAATATATCACAGGAAAAGTCAGTTCATATTCATACTTAGTGGCCTAATCGAAGCCTCTTCATTCTTAAGAACAAGTTAAAAAAAAAAAAAAAAAGCAAGATCCTGTACTCTTAAATACAGACACACACACACACACACACACTCACTCACACACACACACAAAGAACCTGCAAAACTCAGTAATAAGAAAACAAATCATATAGTAAAAAATGGACAAAGTATTTGATGCACTTTGCCAAAGATATGATAAGGAAAATTAAGCACCTGAAAAGCATATGTTTAAGAAAATGCAAATTAAAAAGCACAATGAGATACTATTACACCCGAATGGCTAAAATCAAAGACTGACTACTACAAGTGTTGATGAAGATGTAGCAGAAACTCATACACTGTAAAATAGTAAAGCCACTTTGGGAAAGTATGGCAGTGTCTCTAAAAGGTAAACAAAATGTTTGAGGTGATATATATCCCAATTACCCGAATTTGATCATTACACATGGTGTACGTGTACCAAACACCACATGTACCCCCCGAAGTATGTACAATTATGAGAAATAAAAATACAAAAAACGTTAAATATATACTCGCCAAAAAAAAGAAAAGAAAAAAGAAGTAAAAGCCCTAATCTCTTGTCACTCTCGGGGCCCTAAAGGCTTCCGCACATGATTGAAGCAATGCTCACTCGGAAATAATAGCTCAGGACACCCATGTCCCCTTAACGAAAATTTGGAATACTTTTCACTTGTTTAGTTTGTTCATCCTAAAAAGGAGACTTCAAACTGTTTACCCAGACTCTTACTTAAGTAATTTCCACAGGGGTAGGAAAAAACTCTTCGACTTTCAGATTGAAAAATAAATACATTTCAAAAGGCTTCCTCCCTCCCCTGCCTTCCATCGTGGGAGCTGTTCTGCAAAGGGGAATTCCTCTGAAATAAATTGGGAATGGCTCCAAGAGAGTTCATGTTTCCAATATTAAGTCTTCTGACTTCTGAGGACATCACCCCGCCCACTCTTTAATCATATCTGAGGAAATTCCCCTAGCCTGGGTGAAAGATCATAACATCTTAAGAAGGCTGAGGAGCTCATGAAAGGCAACTGGATTCAAAAAGCCAAGACCCTCCCAGAACCTCCTTGAAGCTACTTTCCTCTTTCATCAGCCCCTTAAATTTTCCAGCTCATTACCATACCAAATTTTAAATTATTTTCAAAATAGCTTTTATTTACTACATTGTAAAACAGAGAGCAGCTCAAGCTCTGTTCCCCTGAAACTCTCCTTGCTGAACTATCTTGATGGATCTTAAATAGCTCAGAGAAGTCAGCTTTAAACATGTTATGAGCCACCTTGAATTTCAATGTCCACCTTGAAATTTTATGAAAGAAAGTAGTACAGAAGCAGGAGATCTCAGATGATGAGGGGGAAAAAAAGCCTTCTTAATCAGTAAAGTGCTTAAAATGTGCAAGGGAAGCCAAAGATGTTGGTAGAAAAGTATTTGTTCACATGATGTTATTCACAATCCTTTGCCGACCCTGCTTTCTTGAAGGCAGGCACGTAATAAAACAAAGGAAGCAGCATAGAGTATAACTCACTGTATGTGGAAAGCTGGTCCCCACAGCTGCTGTAAACACTGCAGCTTCTACAGATGCCATGATTAGTATTTGTTTTCTTGGCTTATAAAATAAAAGATGAAAACTTCAGGTGGAACTGAGGGAAAGAGATGGAGAGTACTCTCATCTGAATCCTACCCTACCTGAGTAAAGAAAGCATAAGTCTGGAATAAAGTGTTTTATAGATGACAGTTGTTTGTAAAGGTAGAAAGCAAGAGATTTCCATTTATGGCCTGTGAGCACATTCCAGTACAGTGTCAAGTTTTGTGCAGTGATAAGGCCAGAGCAGGAAGCCACGCGAGGCCAGGAAGGAAGTGCTATCAGGCTTGGGGCTGGCAGGGTCTTGCAGGGAGCTGGGCAGGCTCCGGGCTTCAGCTGTGTAACCACTGCCCTATTTTTAAAAGATAAACAGCATGAATAACACTGAATCGGCGCGGGGGTTTCTTCAATTTCATCCAAACCACACAAAGAGCTTGCTCTTCGCTTTTTCCAGGCTTTGCAAGTCTCCTCAAAATGTGCCCTGGGAGCCAGGCGTGGTGGCTCAAGACTGGAATGCCAGCACTTTCGGAGGCCGAGGCAAGAGGATTGCCTGAGCTCGGGGGTTTGATACCAGCCTGGGCAACTTGGCGAGACCTCGTCTCTACAATAAACCAAAAAAATAAGCCAAGCGTGGTAATGTGCGCCTGTAGTTCCAGCTACTTGGAAGGCTG